>OZ004706.1:36833732-38033732 GCA_963924515.1 Vespertilio murinus
TTGGCATAGAGAAAGTCTTAAGCAGGGACAAAAATGAGATTGATAAATTTGATCACAACAATTAAAATATTATTACTCCCAACCGTTAAAATGATTAGAAAGCAAGCCCACAGAGAGGAAGTGATATTTCTAGGGGTGTCTAAGTGAGGTCAATCCTCAATTTCCTGGATAGAAGTTAATGGATAATGTTTAAAGTTGATCCAAGATATAATAACAAAAATAAATATAGAAGCACATAATAGGTTATTGTTTCTGGGAGTAGGACTGAAACTGAGGATAGGTGGGAAAAAGATGAAAAACTATTGGTTTTCACTATAACCCTTTATATTACTTTATGTGTTAACTAGAGGCCCAGTGCATGGAAGCTGTGTATGGAGGGGGGTCACCTCAGCCCAGCCTGTACTCTCTTCTATCTTTACCCTTTGGGGAATGTCTGACTGCCGGCAGTCAGATATTCCTCTCACAATCCTGGACTGCTGGCTCCTAATCACTCACCTGCCTACCTACCTGATCACCCCTAACTGCCCTCCCTGCTGGCCTGGTCACCCTATGCAGCCTGCTTGTGTTCAGTCATTTGGTTGTCCCTCACCAACCCCCCTGCCAACCTGGTTGCCCCATGCAGCCTGCTTTTTCATTCCTCACTAACCCCCCTACTGGCCTGGTCACAACAGCTATCTTGTGAGGGTGTGAGGGTCAATTTGCATATTACCTTTTTATTATATCGGATTATATGAATGTATTACTGTGTGTGTGTGTTTTAAGGTACTCTTTTTTAGAAAGATGCAGTAATTCTTCAACTCTTATTGAAGTAGTTCTGGAGTGAAGAATGGAGACACCTTCTTAGACCTTGAGCATGCCCTAAGACTGTAATGATAAATTTTTAAAAAATGCTTTCAGGTCTGATATTTTACAATAAAAATCACAAGAATTTTATATTCTTAGTCATCATATATTTGTGTTTGTTTAATGTGAAATCTTTTATTTAAACTATTTATATATTTACTCAAATTTCCTAGCAAATTTCATGTTCAGGAAGATCCAGCAGGTTTATTCTTTGGGTTCAAGTAGCCCCAGGACACCTCTGAAGACCCCCTGGGCTGTAAGTAACCCAGTTTGAGAAGGATATTTCTAACTTGTTAATGCTGCCATAATGGTTAAATATATTATGGCTTCCAGATGTTGTATCTACATCAGATGTCAGATAGGGAGCACAAGGCAGTGTAATTGTGCAGTATCCATTTTGCAATCAAAAGATTTGTTTGCATTCTGACTGGGACCTTACTTTGAGCAAGTTACTTGAAGTCCTAAGACTTTCACATTCTTAACTATAAAACAAGCCTAATAAATACTGATTTTGCCTATTACCTGACAAAGTTGTTCTGTGGATTATGTGAGAAATTATTTTGTAAACCATGTAACATTTGTCTTCCAGAGTACTAGCAGAAATTTTTTGTGTCAAATTTTAATGCCAGAATTTTCAACGTACGTTGAAAATGTGATATTTTTTAATATCTATCTAGCTTCTCCAAGGCATTTGCATTGACGAGTGAGTTCCTTTGGATGAAAATTTACAGCTCCCACTCCATATCAGGCTAGGCACTAGGAATTACCAATATACAACGAGGACTCCCTGTCTTCAAGTCACATACAATTTGGAGAATATGCATTATAAATTTTGTAGAAAAGCCTTTTACATGAGCACCCATGCCACATATTTTCCTGACTGCATTGCCTTGGGAAGTCATTTTCCTTCCCTGGGCTTCAGTTTCTTTATCTATAAAAGGAAAATGTAATTTTATACATACTTAAGATTCATTGATTTCCAATATTCTATATTTACCAGGACCTTTTAATGCCTTTTAAAAAAATCTGCAGTAATGCTTGATTGAGTACCTTCTTTATGATCAATACATGAGTCAGGGTTCACCAGGAAGTACTCAAAATTGAGCATAGAGGAAACTAAGTACACTGGAGAAAGAGGAGCTGCAAGACCTCTACCTACCCCACCCCCCTTCCCCAACCCAGCCTCTCTCCCTGCAAACACACATACCCTGAGATTAGCAGCAGCAGAAACCTGCCATCACTCTCTGGGCTAGAAGGACAAAAGGAGAAATTGATGTTTCCAAAGACAATGGTCAAGGTCACCTGGAAGGAGATGGAACCAGGTAGGTTTGTCTAGTGTCCATAGAGGAGACACAACCAGGGCTAGACATATTGAGTCAAAGAATAAACTAAATATAATCTACATTTTTTTCTCCTTTGCTCATTATCTCCAACTGTGCCTCCCAAGGCCCAACCCACCAGAGCCTTCTAAGCAGGTCCTGGGGAAATGCAGCCTTTTTGGGTCATCTCCAGTGACACAGAGCAAAGCAGGGGAAGGGTGAGGAATGGATTTGAGAACAAATAGTACACAGACTGGCCCCATCACTGTTGCGCTTGGTACTCCTTCAAGGAGCTTATGATTCATCAGAGGAAACCAAGCTCATATTATGGAGCAATAAAAATTAAAAATTATTTCGTTAACGTATGTTATCTGAAACCTCCAAAATATTGGCTTTATTATTTTTTTTCAGATGAGAAAATGGACTCAGAGAGTTAACTTGCCCAAACTCACAGAGCAAATAAAAGTGAAGTTGGACACTCCCCCACCCCCCCGCCACCAAGGATGTGATCTTTCTTCTATATACATTAGATGTTG
This sequence comes from Vespertilio murinus, assembly GCA_963924515.1. Taxonomy (NCBI): domain Eukaryota; kingdom Metazoa; phylum Chordata; class Mammalia; order Chiroptera; family Vespertilionidae; genus Vespertilio; species Vespertilio murinus. The sequence goes on from OZ004706.1 coordinate 36,836,431, forward strand.
CAGATTCTCAGTAAGAGGGGTGTTCAGAAAAAGGAAGGTCTCTATTTCCTCATCTGAAATCCCACAAATGGGATTTGAAAAGCTCCAATAGGAATCCTCTATCAGTAGAGGCTGGCATCCTTTAGGAGGGCTCCATAGAAAATCAGCCGCGGTGGCTCAGTAGTTGAGCATCGACCTATGAATCAGGAGGTCGTGGTTTGATTCCAGATCAGGATACATGATCAGGGTATATGACTAGACTGTGGGCTTGATCCCCTGTGTGCAGCCTGCAGGGGGCAGCCAATCAGTGATTCTCTCTCATTATTGATGTTTCTAACTCTCCCTCTCTCTTCCTCTCTGAAATCAATGAAAGAGGAAAAAAAAAAGAAAAAGAAAAGATAGGGCTCTTTGGGTCTTCAAAGATGTGTAGGACTCACAGAGAAAGGGTCTGAGTAAAGTTCCTCTTATTTTTCTCTCTCTGAGAAATCTCTTCCCTCTCAACAGCCTTGATTTGAGTTTTGAGTACTGAAACATGATATTGCTTCCAGGAACCTTGATGGGTTTTCCTAAGTTTTTGCTTAGGATATGAAAAGCAGTTGTCACATCACACAGCTCTGGGGCCTTGGAGGCATCTGACAGAGTGTCTGGAGTCCACCCTCCATCCCTAGGGCCTTGCACCCTGACTCAGGGGTACCTGCATGTTTGACATTAGTTTTCCTGGGCAACTGGATCTCTATTGGCCATACATCTGAGAATTCTCAAGAACACTGTTTATTCCCTGAGAAATCTGGAATGAATTAGGCTGAATAAATTGGCTCTCAACTCGGCTGTTTCAGATGGCAGCAAAGAAATAACATATGCTGCTTTCCCCCCTTTTTCTTTTTTTTTATTTATTGAAGGGGAAATGAAAACACACCCATATCCACACACAGAAAAATAGATTTTGTCAAATTATGCTTCATTTCTCCAGAAAGTGGAAACCTTTGATCAGAATATTTAGGTGTCTCAGAAGAGTGTTAGGATAGCAAGAAGCCTGGGGAATTCATTTTAAGCATGTCTGCAACCTGTGCAGCATAAATCTAAGTTGAACTGCGGTGTCCACAGAGCCAACCTGCAGCTGAGTTGCTAGGGCTACTGATGCAGTAAGCAAACACAACCAAGAATGTTCCCCTCTTAATCCTCCACCGATCCTACCTTTCTAACCTCAGCGCCAGACATTCATCAAAAGAAAGCCACATGGAGACTTTGAAATATTATTGAGAAAGAAATTAGAAGGGAAAACAAAAGGAGGAATAATCGGAGCATAATGAATCAGGATTAAACCTAACACATGCATTGTTTTAACTGCTCAATCTCAGTTTACAAATAATTAATGATAGCAATGATAGGTGACATGGCTTGAGCACTGTGCTAAGTTCTTAGCTTATATTACCTTATTTACATGAACGAGTAACCTTATAAATGAAGTACTATTATTATCCCTACCTCATAATGATAAAAACGAGCTTTAAGAATTTAAGTATATTTCCTGAGGTAATACATTTAGAAAGTAAAAAAAGCCAGATTTCAACATTAAGTCTACCTACCTGCATTATCCAGCTCTAAACCATTATACTAAACCCTATGGAATAGACATGGAGATATGCTGCCCAGATTTTTTTTTAAGAAAGAATTTGTTGCTCCAGCTGCTTTGGGTGCTATCAGTAGGCAGTCTTCAGCTGCCAGCCCCTTTGGAGTCATCTCAGCTGCAGAACACCACCTCACCCAAGGCCAAATCTTTCCCAGGGCTGCTCATATCCAATGACTGATGGGCAGTTCCAGACATATAGTCACTTGGTATCCTATGGTCAAGCTGGCAGCCTTTTCTGTCACCTGGTATCTGGCCAGAGCATTATTCCTAGGTGTGGAATGTGATCCTTTAAAACCTGAAACATCCTGCCAAGTGGTTTGCTTCCTTCTTTATGGTAACAGAAGCAAGATCCAGGAATTTGTTTTTTACTTTGGAAGGCATATCCTAGCATGCCCTTGACCACTGGACTGCTAAACGCTTTACTGAAGTGGCAGATCTCAGAATCTTTGTAGGTTTTTGTTTCCCATCTTCTGGAGCACTTGTGTCTTCCCAAGGCTTCCTGTGTACTAGAAACTTGTTCATTCCACTCAATCAGCATGATATCATCAATGTCCTGCATCAATATGAGGTTCCAGGATTACCCTAGAGGTTCAGATCTCTTTGGGTTACATTATAATAGACAATGTACAAATTAACATGGAATTTGAGAAAATTGTACATGGATATTTTGTCTCTTCCATGTGGATGCTAGCTTTTGAAAATCTGATTAGAATAGGGAAGAAGCATTCAACCAGTAAAGCTTCCCTAGGCCTTGTTAGTCTTCTCTATCAAAGATAACACATCGAATATAGCAGCAGCATTAGGGCTACTTTCTGTTTTACTTGAAGTTATCTACAATCATTCTCCAGGATTTGTTATTTTTTATTTATTATTTTGGAAAGGGTGAGAGGAACATTAAAAAGGCTTCTTGGTTTCTCAATTGTGATAGCTCTTACCCAACAGACCCATTGTAGGGGTTACTCCAACTGCTAAGTACATCAATCCCACTTATAAATCCAAAGAGTGGGGAAATGGCCACCAGGTGGACTGTTATTTTGCCAATCTTTAGCTAGGTTTTAATTACAAGCATCTTATATGCCACTAATCTAATATGGATGTGTGATAATTCTCCATGTCTTTCACAGTTCCCTTTTTCTCAATCAACCAAATAAATGGCTAAAGTTCCCTTTGGGGAAGAAAAGAGGGAATTGATACAAATATATATTAGTTGTGGTTTGACAGGGTCCTTCCTCATGGAAATTGAGCCACACTTTCACTCAAAAAGTTTTTAGTCTGAAAACTGATTCAAGTATAAAAACTAGGTAAGGGATTGGGACATTTTATGGTGACAACCTCCTTCAGTCTCTTGCTCCTCCAAGTGTGCTGTCTTTGGATTATAGCATTAAGCAGTATCCTCATTGACAGCCCATCTATATTGCCTCTAGAGATAGGGTCTTCCATTAACTCTCTCCACAACTTTCAAGCCCTGCAGCTTCCATTCCAACTTTACCAGTCATTATAATGGCAAAATCCCAGCTTCTGGCAGTTAAGCACCACCATCTGACTTCCATTGCTCCACTGTGGGAAGGAGGGTAGCATTATCCACATTGTTATCAACAAATCAATGTCTGTAACAACTCTACCTTTGTCACAAGTCTATGGGCATTCAGCAATGAGAGACTTTCCTGCCTGGTCAGAGAAGAATGAGCCCTTTGTTCTACAGGTCCTAGAGTAGAAAAACAGCATTATTGACTGGATGTGTTTCTTTTTTGCTTCCAGTTATCTCTAAGAGATGGACATTAGGTCCACCCTCTAATGGAGCCAGCTAGAAAGGTCCTGACTTTCGTCTGATTAGCAAAGTAACAAGAGCCAAGTAGAATACTAGATCAAATTGAAGATGGCTGGTATTCAGGGAAAGACTAAATCTTCCTAACAAAAAACAATGCGCATAAAAGAAAATTGTAGAGCAACATCTCTAATGAACATAGATGCAAAAGTCCTCAATAAAATATTAGCAAATCAAATTCAACAGCACACAATGATCAATTGGGATTTGATCCAGGGATGCAACAATTATTTAATATCCACAAATCAATCAATGTGACATACCACTTCAACAAAGTAAAGGTTAAAAAATACTATTATTTTAATAAAGGAAGAAAAAGACTCTGACAAAATTCAACATCCACTCATGATTAAAAAAAATAAAAAATTTAAAAAATGCAACAAACTGGATATAAAGGAAATATATCTTAAGATAGTAAAGGCCAGGCCACATCTGATAAGTCCAAAGAAGATATCATACTTGATGGTAAAAAGCTATAAACTTTTCCTCTGAGACCAGGAACAAGAAAAGGATGCCCACTCTCACCACTTTTAATCAATACTAGGGGCCCAATAAATTAATTTGTGCACCTTGAAAGGAACTGTGGGTCATGAGGCTGCAGTGGACATAGAGGCAGGACTTGGCCCATCCTCCCAGCCCCTGCCCAGCCCTTCCCGCCATGGTCCCTGATGCCCTGTCTGTTGGCAGCCCTGCTCCCACCACCAAATGCAGTCTCTACTTGCACCTGCTCACAGCATGGAGTGATTGGGGCCAGTGCCAGCAGTGGATGCGAGAGGGGCCAACACCGTCAGTGGGTGCAGGTGGCAGCTGTTGCCCCGACTTCCCCTCACGAGCAGGGGGTGTGTGGAGAAGTCCTGAGGGGTGATCAGGATCTGCAGCCACCACTCACACCCACTGATGGCGCAAGTCATCAGGACCAGCGCCAGGCGCCAGAAGCAGGTACAAGTGGCAGCTCCATCGCTGGCTGCGGGTGCAAAAGGGGGTAGCACTAGCAGTAAGTGTGAGTGCCAGGTGGTACTATGGTGTGTAGGAACAATAAATTTTCAGTAATCACTAGAGGCTTGCCCTGATGACAGCAACTGGTGCCCTGCCTTGGTCTGGTGCCCCTACTCACCTGATCCACCATCCCACCACAACCAAAGCCCATCATGTTCTGCACTCTGATGCCTACTGCTGACACCCACCAGGTTTTGCACATGCCCCCTGGTGGTCAGCACACATCATAGCAACTGGTTGTTCAGTTGTTCCACAGTTTGATCTATTTGCATATTAGAGTTTTATATATATATACTAGAGACCTATTGCATGATATTCATACAATAGGCCCCTGACTTCACTCCCAGCTGCCTGGGAGCTAGCAAGTCCTGGCTCCCCACCCCAGCCACTGGGACCCAGCAAGTCCCCACTCCCCAAGTCACCCAGGAGCCAGCAAGTCCCCTCTCCCAGGTCGCCTAGGAGCTGGCACATTCCTGCTTCTGGGCCTCCTGGAGCCAGGAAGTCCTCACTTCTGTCTAGGGCACCCCTCCGGTAGCTCCCTCCACCACCCTCCTTCCCCTCATAACAGGCTTCATACCACTCTGTGTGTACATATGCAAATTAACCCCAGTTTTTGTTGGTTTAATTTGCATACTCTGATTGGTTGTGGGCATAGCAGAGTGATGTTTAATTTGCATGTTTCTCTTTTATCAAGTAAGAAAGATATATAGATTAGGGGCCTGGTGCAAGAAATTTGTGCATGGAGGGGTGTCCCTCAGCCTGGCCTGCAGCCTCTCCAATCCGGGACCTTTCTGGGGATATCCGACTGCCAGTAAACCAGCTGTTGGACATCCCTCTCGCAATCCGGGATTGCTGGCTTCTAACCTCTTGTCAACCTGCCAGTTTGATATCCCCTAACAGTTACCCTGCTGGCCTGATCACCCCCTAATTGTTCCCCTGCCAGCCTGATTGCCCCCTAACAGAACCTTAAGCCACTGGGCAGCTGCTATTGGTGGCTTGCCTGAGCCTCAGGCTGGCTCTGGGCGACTGAGCAGCTGCCATCCCCAGCTTCTCTGAGCCACAGGCAGCTGCAGTGACTTTGTCCTGAAGGACTTCCAGAAGGATATCTGGAAGGTCGTTCAGAAGGCCTAATTAGCATATTACCCTTTTATTAGTATGAGTAGTACTGCAAGTCCTAGTCAGAGCAATTAGGCAAGAAAATAGCAATTAGAAAAAAATGAATTTTCTTAAAATGTCCATATTACTCAAACCAATCTACAGATTCAATGTATCCCTATCAAATTTTCAATTGCTATTTTTTACAGAAAGAGAAAAAACAATTCTGAAATTTGTATTAAACCATAAAAGATTAGAATAGCTAAAGCAATCTTGAGAAACAACAAAGTTGCTGAAACTGGTTTGGCTCAGTGGATAGAGTGTCAGCCTGTGGACTTAGAGGTCCCGGGTTCGATTCCGGTCAGGGGCAAGTGCCTTGGTTGTGGGCATATCCCTAGTGAGGGGTGTGCAGGAGGCAGCTGATCGATGATTCTCTCTCATCGATGTTTCTAGCTCTCTGTCCCTCTCTCTTCCTCTCTGTAAAAAATCAATTAAAAAAGTAAAAACAAAGCTCCATGCATCATACTCCTTTATTTTAGACTACATGACAAGGCCATAGTAGTTAAAATATGCGGTATTGGTATAAAAACAAATACATAGATCAATGGAACAGAATACAGAGACCAGAAATAAGCCCAATTAATTTATGTCAAAAAGGAGCCAATAATACAGAATGGGGAAAATAATCTCTCTAATAAATGGTATTGGGAGAACTATGCAAAAGAATAAAACAATAACTCTATTTTGCACACAAATTTAATTTAAAGTTGGTTAAAAATTTAAATTTAAGATCTGAAACCATAAAAATCCTAGAGGAAAACCTAAATAGTGAGAGTACATTGAACTAAAAGTGTTCTGCATTACAAAGGAAACCACTAACAAAATGAAAAGGCATCCTATGGAAAGGATTGAGGAACAGGTATTTCCCCAGAATCACCTTAATAAGATGGGAACTTATCATACTTGCTTTGTTAATATCTATGTTCTCTTATTACTCTCAATCATAAATTCATTCATTAATTATGTAATAAATTCTGGACAAGTGAGCAATAGATGCACAAATCATTATAGAGCATCAAATCAAATTTAGATTCTTAGTCATCCATTGCCTCGTGGATATCTGCTCTTTCATTCACAAATAGATTTTATTCAGCCCTGTAAGTGAAAAAAATCCAGCAGGATGTAGCCTTTTACTCAGAGAGCCAAAAGAGGAAGGGATATATTAGATGTGAGCAATTAGAAATCCTGCCCACCTCGGGACATTGGTAGCATTTTAATGATATAGACCCCTATCTATTTTCTTTGCTCCATCCACATCCTTCCTATATTATATGTCCCCATTGAATTCTCCTTTTCAGTAGCGTCTGGTGCTAGCTCTTACATATCAGCAGAAACAAAGAGGGGCATTTCCGACCTTCTTAGGTTCAGCACTGCCCATATAGTGTCTTTTATTAATTGGTTTCGGCCTCTAGAGGCACTGAGTCACTATTTCCTTTATGGGCAACTTCTAAGCCTTGTCTTCTCAGGAAACTTACAACTCTTCATCTTATCATCTCATTTGATCCTCCCAAAGGTCCTATGATGTAAATGACCAGATGTCATGCACGGAAAGGTCACTGAATGAGGAAATCAGAAGACAATGATTCTTATTTTTACTATTTATTAGTTGTGTGATCTTAGGCAAATCTCATATAGTCATAGAAAATAATTTATTTTTACTTTTTTTATCCAACACCCAAGGTATATTTGGTGAAATGCTAAAGATACAGTGAGACATAAGACAGGTAAATTCTCTTTTCTCACAGTGCTTTCATTCCAATGATGTATAGATAAATGGAAAGGTAGCAAATAGATAAGAAAAACTTAATTTTAATAAATGCCAATTTACTGGATTAATAAATATTATGGAAAAAATAGAAAAAGGGTGATATATTAAAAAGTGACCAGTGGAAGCTCTTCTAATTCTCAGAGAATGCCCCCTCCAAAGAAGTGAAACTTTCCCATAGCTGACAACAAAGAGGAGTCAGCCCATGAAGAGGGAGATGAAGTGCTTTCCATGCAGAGGGAGCAGATATTTAGAATTTCCAAGTTACAGAAGTTCCAAGATAGCACAGGCTTGGTTGTCCTTGACAATTTTTATTATTGGTGTTTCCCATTTTACAGATGGTGCTCCTAAGGCTTAGAGCAGTGAAGCAACTTGCTCAGGAGTACATGTGGACTTATAAGAGCGTGGATTCAGACCCATTAGTTCTGACTCTCAAAGAGAATATTCTTCATTTATATTCTTAGCCACCTTAGTTAAGAACCTCACGATCCCACCTCTGGATAATTTCATTTGATTCCTAATTGGTTGCTCAGCACCTACATCTACCTTCTCCCACTTCCAGCCCACGTCATCTTTGATGGCCAGTTTTATTTCCAATATGGAGGTCTAATCATGCTCTCTCTCTCTCTCTCTCTCTCTCTCTCTCTCTCTCTCTCTCTCTCTCTCTTTCTTTCTCGTGTTTTAAGTGCCTCCTGGGGCTTCTAGAAGCCTAAAGATAAAGTCGAAGGTGTCCAACTTATTATTTAATGGGTTCTTCACATTTTGGCCTTATCTCTTAAAACCATCTTTCCCAATCCTTCCTTTAGCCCCACTGAATGAAATGTCAGGCCATTTTATGCCACTGTGTTTTCAAAGCATACTATTCTCTTTTGTTAGTAAATTCCAATCATCTTGCAGTTACTCATGCAAATGACATTTACTGTGTAAAGAACATCACTCCCTTATCTATGCCAGCATAACACTTTTGCTCTATTATAGTACTTAGTTTCCATCTATTGCGATAGTTCCTTCACTTGCCCTATTAGATTGTGAGATCCTAAAGGGCAGAAAACAATGTTGTTGTTTTTTTTTGTGTGCTGGAGAATTTTAGTAATTAGTTTATGTGTGCCAGTAGATTAAAAGAAAAAGGTTGAAAATAGCTGCCTTAGTATACCAATCATAGTGTTTTTTAAAATTGTTGGTCTGATCAATTCCAATATCCCTGACTGATTTCAATGTTTGCTCTGACTCTTCAAATTCTGTTTCGTGCCTTTTAGAATGCCTTGTAATGTCCTCTTGATATTCGACCTGATGTATCACATAAAAGGAGCTGCTGTAAATATGCTTTTAATAATGTGATGGTGAGAGGTGGGGGAAGGGAACGCATTCTATAGTCCAATGATGAGGTCTCAGTGTTTCAGTAAGTCTTACCTGTGGATTGTGAACTTTACTACTGTTTCTTCTCACCCCCAATAAATGGGGTGGGATGGCAAGCATGGGCTGGATTTGGGTATTTCCCTTCCCCTAGCTCAGGGTGGCTCTGTTTGAGGAGTTCTCCCTGAGGGCAGGCTTTGCTAAGAAGAACAGAGTTCTCTGGTGTATTTAAAAATGGTTCCTTTCCCCTCTCCCTACCAGAACCCTGAGGGGATTTTTCTCTGATATTTACTGTTGGAATCCAGTCAAGATACTGGAGGTAAATCTCACCATATTATGAGGGGCCTCCTAAAATTCCCCTGGAGTTCTCAACTCTCAGACTAGTCCACATGGAGCCCGCATCAGTTAGTTCCTCAGTTGCAGCGCAGGTCCATGGTTCCCGAGGAGGTTTCCACATGTCTTCTCTGCTCCGGGAACTGTGACTCTGAATTCCCTTTTCTGCCTCTCCAATCTTGGGGACAGTGTTTGCCCTGGGTCCTCCCCTGTCTTATAGATCTGAGAAGACTTCTTGATTTTTCCATTTGTTCAGCTTTTTACTTGTTAGGAAGGTGTGGAACTTCCAATCTCCTTTTGCGTGGCACTGGGAAACAAGAGTCTCTGCAGTAATTATTTTCTTTTATAAATTAATTTTTATTGATTATGGTATCACATAATTGTCCTTATCCCCCCATTCCCATTCCAAGCCCCTCCCTATATATTCCCCCCCCCCCCTGAGTTGTCCATTGCCATCTGCAGTAATTTTTGGTTGGCTGTGGGATATTGTGAATGTCACATTATTGAGTGTCTGGATTTGTTGCTTTCCTTTAAAGAATGTTGGCATTTGTTCTGCAAGTGGGTCATGGTACTTTCAGAGCAACTTCATTTTTTCCCCCAGCTTTATTTTAAAAAATTTTTTTTAAAGGATAGGTTTAAGGTACTCCTTTTCTTCGGTATAACCTTATTCTCCAACTAAGGCAGGGATGGGCAAACTTTTTGACTGGAGGGCCACAATGGGTTCTTAAACTGGACCGGAGGGCCAGAACAAAAGCAACTTGATCATGCTGGCACTCTCATCTTGGGCTGCTGGTGAAGGAGCTGAGGGGAGAGCAAGAGAACCCTCTGCTCTTTCTGCTCTGCGGGCCGGATAGAAGAGCTGAATGGGCAGGATCCAGCCCGCGGGCTGTAGTTTGCCCATAGCTGAACTAAGGCATCTTGGGTCTCAAGCAAATGACTCAGAGGTTGCATTACGTCTCTCCATTCTGACTATTTGGTACATGAAGAGAGCTATATGTGAGTTTTGAGAATTTCTCAGCTTACACATTCCCAGTTGTTCTTTGCCCTTATTTATAGGTGTTCGCCTTACACATCAGTAAGTTTGTATTGAGGATACAATAAATGCAAGCCAGTGTAATTTTATCTGCATTTCTGGAGCTTCTCCTTCTTTCTCCCTTGACATAGCTCTGTCCTCTCTGAGACTCTTCTTTTCAACTCCCAGTACTCTCTATGAGAAGTTATTTTACAGTTGCTAAATATAAAATACTTTAAAAATTACTTTGTTCATTTTTCTAATTGTTTGCTATGAGAAAGTGTGTTTTCTGTTACTCCATCATAGCCAGAAGCAGATATTCAGAAATGCCAAGCCTTTAAATAATAGGCAATCTGGCTGTAAAATACTAGATCTGTGTGACTTCATTTTGCATTTCTCTAATTATTAATAAAATTAGAACTCTTTTTTCCAGGGTTATTGGACATTTGTGCTGCTGTTTCTATTCATATGTTTGGCCTATTTAAAAAATATTGAATTGTCTTGTTCTTGTTGATTATATGAATCTTTGAAAATCCTGGTACTAATTCCTTGTCAATTATTTTATTAAATATATTGGCTCCAAATATCTTGTTAGTCTTCTTACTTTACAATGCATTTTGTTTAATAAAAATTTTGTTTTGTTTTAAATGTGGATAACTATTAATTTTTATGTTTTTTAATTTAATAATTTTTTGGTTTATTAAAAAATGTTAGCTTTATTTCTCATATTCATGGCTGTAATTCACTTATAATAACTCACTATTTTTGTTAATGTTCACCTGAGGATATTTCTCCATTGATTTTTAGAGAGAGTGGAAGGAAGAGAGACAGAGAGAAAAACTCAATGTGAGAGATACACATCAATTGGTTCCTTCCTGCATGTGCCCCAGAATAGAGCCTGTAACCGAAGTATGTGCCCTTGACTAAAATCAAACCCAAGACCCTTCAGTCTTCGAGTCAATGCTCTATCCACCGAGCCAAGTGGATAAGGCAATAATTGATTTTTGTGCATAATGTTCAATAGGAAACTAATTTAATTTTTTCCCCTGTAAGTATATTTAGTAGCATCCATTTCATTTTTTGGGCTAATCCTTTTCATTTTATTGATCCACAATGCTACACTTGTGGTTTACCAAGTTTTCATATGTACATGATTCTGTTTCTGAGATCTGTATTTCTCTCATTAATCTGATTGTCCATGGGAGCTTGTCCTAATTCTGTATAGTGTTCATTTCTAGAGCTTCATAATAAAGCTTGATATTTGATAGAGTAAGATCACATTCTTATTTTTTCAAATTTTTCTTAGCTCTTTCTCTCTTGGCTAAGAGAGAAACAGTAACATGTACTACTAATATTAAGTTTTGAATTTATAAATGAATTATGGAACTTTAACATCTTTGTTGAGTCTTTCCAATAATGAACATGTTAGTATACCTTCATTTACTCAGGTTTTTAAAAATATTATCCTATAAGTCTTTATAATTTTCCTAATTAGAGGACATGAATATCTTTGATTACACTATTTCTATATGTTAAAGTTTTTAAAATGTTATCTTTATTGTTGAAAATATTACAGATATCCTCCCCACTCATTGACCTCCTCCACCCCATTCCCACCCCTCTAAAGTTTTTAATTACTATTTGAATGGGATCTGTATTTTCTATTACATTTTAATAATTGTTGTACTTATATAAAAGTGTATTTAATATTTGAATATTTAGATATTATCTGCTAATTTTGCTTAATTATTTAATTAGATAATATATAGTGCCCATGGATATCTTAAGTATTTTATAAGAGAATCATAGTGTCTAAAAATAGTTATTATCTTTCTTTAATTTATATTCCTATATTTAAAAATTTCTCTTTAATTTTATTATGTAGGACTTACTGCAATATTTTTTAGAAGTAGACTATTCTATTATTTCGTTGTCAAACATGATGTCCTATAGGATTTGATAAATTCTAATCAAAGTTGACTAGAATATTTTTCCATATTTAATATGTGCTAAATATTTTAAATATTTATTATACATCTATTGAGATGGTTGTTTATTTTTTCTGTTATAATGTATCAGTGAAGTATACAATCTAATACATTTCCAGATTAACTATTCCTGCTGTCTTAGTGAACATTACTTGTCATTACTTTCAACAAGCAAACAAAACTAAAACCCCTCAGCTTTAATCTACATGTTACTATTTTATTAAATACTAGAAGCCCAGTACACGAATTCGTGCACAGGTGGGGTCCAGCCAACCCGCCTTGATTGGGGCCAATTGGGCTGGGATGGCCAGAGGGAGGGGCTGCAGGTGGTTGGCTGGCTGGCCCCGCCCCCTGGTCAAACTTCTGGTCAAATTGTCAAATTCCTGGCCAAGGGGACAATTTGCATATTAGGCTTTTATTATATAGGATTTTTGTACTTGTCCTGTTTCTACTTTATATGAGGATCAGTTTGATCACACTCCAACTTTCTTTAATGGCCATTGGTTTAAATTTCTATTTTGTTTCTTGAGTCAATTTTGGCAATTTATTTTTTTCCTGGAAATGTAACCATTTCAACTAAGTTTGAAAATGTACTCACACAAAATTATTCTTTGTAATCACTTCATTCTTTATGCTAAATTATGTTTGTAAGAGGTAGCTGGTATTTTTTAAATGGTTCAAGGATCTCTACATTTGTTTCAGGAAAGTGGTGTTAGAGAGAATTCACCACCACCCTTCCTCTAAAACATAGCTGCCAAACATGTGACATCATTACTCAGACTATCACTAAGGTTTCCATCCCATGAAAATGTGGCCTGGTGATTTAGTAGTGTAGAGATATGCATCATTGTCTCCTTTCAATTTTTATTTTTTATTTTTGGTTAATCCCCACCTGAAGATACTTTTTCCCATTGATTTTTAGAGAGGGTAGAAGGAAAAGAGAAAGAGAGGGAGAGAAAGAGAAACATGGATGTGAAAGAAGCACATCAATTGGTTGCCTCCCACATGCACCCTGACTGGGATGGGGATTGAACCTGCAACCCAGATATATGCCCTTGCCTGGGAATCAAATCCGTGACCCTTTGGTGCATGGGCAGACACTCCAACTTCTGAGTCATACCAGCCAAGGCGGTCTCCTTTCAACAAATAAAGAATTGGAGGCTCAAGGAGTTTGAGAAAACTGCCCAAGTTTAAAAGCTATTTAGTATAGAGTTAGGTTTTTAAAAAATCTACAAATCAAGCTTTTTCCATTATAGTGTCCTTTCTCAGTGTGTGGTCTGACAGCCCCCTACAGCAGAATCATTGTGGAGATTTGACGTTACTGAGCCCTACTCCACATATATTGATCTGAATCTCCATGGGGCACAGAGCCTAGGAATCTGCATTTTAAACACATTTTGTAGATACTTTTTACCTGCTACATTTTAAGAATGTCTGTATCTATAGCAGCTTTCATATTAAGTCACTCAACAAAGTAGAATACTTAACAAGTAAGTCATTTACTACTGAATTTCCATCCCTGGTGGCTGGCTTTCCTGGTTCAGGAAATTATAACCAAACTTCTCATGTACTTACTCCATTTAAAAGAGGAAGAAAAAAAAGGTAATGCTGACTTCAGTGTAAATATTCGAAATAGGGCATTCCTGCAACTGGCTGAGAGCCCCACAGGCACACACCGTACCAGGAAAGGAGCTGCACAAACTCGGGGTCATGGAAATATTAGCAAAGGAAATGAAGTAAGAAAACGGATGTGAGAATGGGACCGTTGCAGAGCTCCATGTTACAATGAGAAATATGACACCAAAGCCCCAATAAAGAAGTCTTTAAAAGTCTTTCTAGGTTCTTTATCAGCTAAGAGATTTTTTCTCTTTTATCTGTGGTTTGCATTTCCTTTTTTTCCTAAATTCTTGGAAGTTCCTGTATGTTGATTTTCTGGAAAAGGATTAAAGAAAAGCAATCTCCTTTTCTACCTTTATTGACAATTGCTACCTTCTGTATTCCTTCAGTTAGTACTGATTCAAAATTTCATTCACACGTCCCTCAGCAAACAGATAATTGAGCATTGGATACTGTATTAGGTGCTGCAGGCCTTGCCTTTGAAAATGGCACAATTTATATAATAAAGGCCTCATATGCAAATTGTCGCCTTGGGCGGTCATTCAACAGGGAGTTTGACCACTCGCTCTGACCATCAGGGGTGCCATGAACCATGGTGGGCATCAATGTTATGGCACCAGCAGCCGATACTCAGGTGTCAGGCGCCTGCCCTGCACCCATGCAGCCTCTCCTGGGTGAGTCGGGCCACAGCCGCAGGGACCACAGGGGCTGGTCAGCTCCCCATGGGTTTGCACAGGAGCAGGTCTGCAAGGCTGGCTGGGAAATAGCATGCTGTCCGCTTGGCTTCTGTGAGGCATCACTGATGAGTGGCCCAGAGGCCAACGGGGGCTGGAGGGGGAGACTTGGGCAACATGACTCAGGTGGAGTGGGGCGTGCAGAAACCTGGGGACCCAGATGCTTCTCAGGGCCCAGAGGTCAGCTGGCACCTACCCTTCCACTGTCCTCATGCTTCAATCACCAGCCAGGCCTTGGGACCGCACCCATGCATGAATTTTGTGCACGGAGCCTCTAGTAATAAATAATCACAAATTTATTTTGATTGAAAATTGTAAAATAAAAATGTCTTATCTCTCTGGCTGAGAGAACTGACATTTTATAAAGAACTGGCTAAAAATAATAAAGGTGAATAATTTAGAGTCCTAGGCTTCCTAGGTAAGAATCTTGTCTCTTATTAGATGTGTGCCCTTAATCTCTCTGTGCCTCAAATTCTTCATCTGTAAAGTGGAAACAGAGTGTCTACCTCACAGAGTTGTGAGTTTAAATCTGTTGATATTTGTGAAGTGCTTAGAATAGTTCCTGGTGTATAGTTATATATAAATGTTAATGTTACTGTTATTATCATGAAAGGGTTCAAGGGAGACCTATTCCATTCCTTACCCAAAGGCTCATGTTAACAATAGCCCAGAGGCATGTGAAGGAGTTTGATGGCCACACAGTGACAAGAACTTCAGTAGATGAAGTGTACAGTCACTTGTGCATTTAGCATTTTAATGGTAGCCCAGCTATTCTTCTACGTTTCATACAATGTATTTATGGTTACAAACAAAAGCCATAACAATTTAGCATTGTTTAATTTTTTACTGAATGAATTATTTTCTTGACAATTTTTTATTTAGTGCCTCCCTCTGCAGATCCTATTGTAAATAATACAGATAATAATCCCTGCCTGTGGAGACTTTATATTGTAGTGGGAAGGTAAAAAGAAATAGAATAAATAATAATTAAGTAGACTATAGAGGATGATTATAATGTACCAAAGAACAAAATGAAGTGGGGAAGGAAATAGGAAGTATCAGGACCAACGTGGGAACAGGAGAGTGTCATTTTTAATAGGGAGGTCAGGAAAGGCCTTGCTAGGAAATAAAACGTGAAATAAAAATCCAGAAGTATAGGAGTCAGAGCAAGTCACTTTATAGTTGGAAGTAGAAGATGCATTTTAGGCAGACGAACTAGCAAGTGCAAAGGCCCTGAGGTAAGCTTACCAAGTTTGATCAAGAATAACAAGGAAGCCAATATGGCTGAACTCTAGAAGTACCTCCATATCTGCAGGGGATACCTTGCAACACCCCCCAGTAGATTCCTGAACATCCATATATACCTATGGTAAAGTTTAATGTATAAATTAGCATAGTAAGAGATTAATAGCAACTAATAATAAAATAGAATCATAACACAATACTGCTTTAAAAGTTATGTGAATGTAGTCTCTCTCTTAGAGTATTTTATTGTGCTGTGCTCACCTTTGCATTTATAGGAAGCATGTAATGGTTTCTCTTTGGCATATATGAATTGCTAGCATGGTTTCTCTTTGGCATATCTGAATTGCTAGCACTAAGTAAAACAAGGGTTACTTGAACCCAGCACTGTGATACCATGACAGTTGGCCTGAAAATGAAGACAGCTACTAAGTAACTAACAGATAGGGAGCGTACAGAGGATGGACAGGACAAAGAGGTGATTCTACTCAGAGTAACACTCAAATTTAACACTTATGAATTATTTCTAGAATTTTCTATTTAATATTTTCTGACCCCAGTTAACCTCAAGTAACTAAAATCTCTGAAAGTGAAACAGACAATGGTGGACTATTATATATTCCAAGGCCAGAAGGGTCATAAGATCTTGAGAGTATAGAAACTTAAGAGGTTATAGGAGGATTATGAGGATAAATGGGAGTCGCTGAAGGGTCTTGAGCAGTGGAGGATATGTTGACTTACATTTTTACTTTTAATATATTTTTTTATTGATTTCAGAGAGGAAGGGAGAGGGAGAGAGTTAGAAACATCAATGATGAGAGAGAACCAATGGTCACTTGCCTCCCGCACAACTCCCACTTGGGACTGAGCCTGCAACCTAAGCATGTGCACCATACAGGAATAGAACCAGAAAAGACCCTTTGATCCATAAGCTGACACTCTCTATCCACTGAGCCAAACTAGTGAGGGAATTACTTACATTTTTAAAAGGATAAACCCACAGCAAAGATCATACTCAGTGAACATAAACTAAAAGTGTTTCTATTAAGATTAGAAATAAGCTAAAACCAGTTTGGCTCAGTGGATAGAGCGTTGGCCTGCGGACTGAAAGGTCCTGGGTTCGATTCCGGTCAAGGGCATGTACCTTGGTTGCGAGCACATCACCAGTAGGGGGTATACAGAGGGCAGCTGATCGGATAGATCTCTCTCATCGATGTTTCTAACTCTCTATCCTTCTCTCTTCCTCTCTATAAAAAATCAATAAAATATATTTTTTTAAAAAGATTAGAAATAAGACAGAAATGTTTGCTTTCACCTTATTCAACAGAGTATTGGAAGTTCTTACCATAGCAATTAGAGATCAACCAAAGGACTTGTGTGCATGCATATGAGCCTAAGCAGTGGTCACGGATAACAGGGGGGTGGAGGCATGTGTGGGGAGGGGTTTGGGATAGGAATGGGGGATGAGGACAAATATGTGATATCTTAATTAATTAATTAATTTTAAAAAAGAAGAAATAAAAAGCATCTAAGTTGGAAAAGATGAAGTAAATCTGTGATTATTCACAAATGACATGATACTAGAAATGACATGTACATAGAAAACCCTAAAAGCAGGGGTGGGAAACCTTTTTTCTCCCAAGGCCCATTTGCATATTTGTAAAATCATTCGCAGGCCATACAAAATTATCAATTTAAAAATTAGCATGCTGTATTTTGATCAAACATTTAATGTACTCAGCTCTAATGCTTTGGCAGGGCTAGACCAAATGATTTTGCAGGTCTTATGTGGTTCGTGAGCTGGACATTCCCCCGCCCTACTCTTAAGCCTCTACAAAGAAATTGGTAAAGTAGCAGGATACAAAATTAATATTCAGAAATTAGTGGCCTTTTTACACACCAATAATGAACTATCAGAAAGAGAAATTCAGAAAGCAATCCCATTTACTATTACAGCAAAGAAAAAAAAAAGTACCTAAGAATAAATTTAACCAAGGAGGTAAAAGATCTGGATAACTTTAGGATACTGAAGAAAAAAATGAGAAATTATTTTTTGTAAATTAAAATCATGAGTCATTAAAAAAAAAAGATCACTCTGTCAGCAATGTGGAGAATATGGCTGAAAGCTACATATATTATGCATTTATCCAGCACTTACTAAGTTCCAGCCCCAAGTTCCCTACAAGACCACCCTTCCATTTATATGGTAGTGTTACTGTGTTTTAAACAAGTTTACTGAGTATAAATGACACAAAATAAACTGCATTGTATTTAAAGTGTACAAATGGATAAGATTTGATATGTGCACATGCCATCACAATACCTGAGCTAGTGACTGACATTCATTACCCGTACAGTTTCTCATATGGTGTGGTTTTATTTTACTAGTTGCATCATCTAGTTGCTGCTGTAAAAGTGGGGTGGAGTAAGTGGTGTGTGGGGTAAAGGCAGTGGCCATTTGTTCTATGTTCTTGCAATGACCTGGACACCATTGCATATACCTGACATGGTGGGTTTCCTTCCTCTTTTGCTTACTTTAGGAATACCTAGAAGGGTATTTGCAGGGCCAATTTCAACTATTCCAGACCTTTCATTGCATTTGGAAAGGTGTGGCCTACGGTTCTGAGCAGAAAGAGAGAGGAGCCTGTGTTTTATGGGGCAAATATTTCTTGCCAAGATTGTTTGATGGAAGCCCATCCAGCCGTTTGCAGCTATTTCGGTCCTGTTATAAGGAAAGTAAGCTATTTGGTTTGGAATTGCCTAGGTTTCTGACAGACACTTATAAGCCAATTAAAATGGATGAAAGATGTGGCAGAAGGAGAATTTTTCCCCCCTGAGGAATAAAGACATTCCAACATCTGCATCATTACACTTGGCAATAATTCCCCCCTTGGAGCTAATTAAGAAATGTGGGTGGGTTGTTTTTAACTTCCTTAATTCTACCTTTGATTCTCCTTCCACCTCACCCCTCATCCCTGAGTAGCAATATATTTTCTTACTAGGTGAGGGGAAACTCCTAAATAGCTTAATAATGTACCTTGCCAATATTATCCACAGCACCTTGGAATTTCCTTCCACCAAATGAGCTGCCTCTCCAAGTTCTCTCTCAGTCCCAGCCAGACAATGGCTCCTTCTTCCCTAACTCTGCAATGATTCTCAGTCTCTTGTGACATTTACTTTTACCCGAATAGCTAAACAAGATTTATCTCCTCAAGTTCATATCCATCCATCCATCTGTCTATATGTTCACATGTAAGATTTTTGTTCAATTATTATTTATTGAACATTTACTATATCAGTCAGGGTCCTAGTAGGAAACACATGGCACATATAAATGGGGTGATTTTAAAAGAAATCAGTATGGGGAGGATGTACAACATATGAATGAATGACTATTGGAAACCCAAGAGGGATTTAGTGTAGAATCTTGGATATAGTAACAATAGGAAACATTACTGCTCCGAATCCTAAAGAGGCAAGAAGGAAGAATGACTAGAACCAGGGATAGGCAGAGAAGGAGAGATTGGACTAAATTGAAACCTTGCTTCTGGCCAAGGGAGGAAGCCAACCCACAGCATCCTGCCAGGAAGAAGCCTGGGGAATAAACACACTGACTTTCCTCTCTTCCTCCTTTTCTCCTCATCTCTTGCCATGTTGATCCTTGACAAAATTCCTAAAGAAACAGGACAAAAGGAAAACTATTAATATCAGTGATGCAGGTCAGATTTCCCGGGGACAGAGCCTGAGAGAGTGGATCAGAAGGGCAAACAACTGCTTTGTGAAAAACAAAATATATTGAACTGCTCTTTGAGTGAATATTTAGGTATCCTACAGGAATATCAAACTCAACTGATAGAGATTGAATTATTTTATTCCACAATATTGCTCTTTTCCCTCTATTACCAATCTTGGTGTCACCATCTGCCAGGCCACTCAAATCAGAAATACTGGGGACTTGAGTTTTATTCTATAATTTATTGTGTCTTTTAGCTCCTGCCCTTCTAACCTTGGTTATGTCACCAAGCAGTGCTATTTTATCCCTAAGATGTTCCCAACATCTATATCTCCTCAACACTCCTATTATCATTACCTAGTACAGACTTTTACATCTATCTTTCTTATTGCACCAACAACCTACCACTCTCTAATTCATCCTCCACATTGCCACCAGAGTGACTTTTCTAAAACATAATTCTTTTAACTTGTTTATTGAGTCTCTCCCACTAGAATATAATCTTCATCTTTTTTTGCTACTCTATTCTCAGTACATATGTATGGTATCAAGTGGGTACTAAAGGACATTTTGGTGCTTCCAGG
Source organism: Vespertilio murinus (assembly GCA_963924515.1). NCBI lineage: Eukaryota > Metazoa > Chordata > Mammalia > Chiroptera > Vespertilionidae > Vespertilio > Vespertilio murinus. The sequence continues at coordinate 36,856,377 of OZ004706.1, forward strand.
TTTTGGCAGTTATGAATAAAACATCTGTGTGCAGATTTTTGTGTGAACATAGGTTTTTTTTTAACTCCTTTGAGTAAAATTCCAAGGAGCATGATTATTGAATTATATAGTAACAGTATGTTTAGTTTGGTAAGACATTGCCAAACTGTCCTCCAAGGTGTCTGTACCTTTTATATTCCCACCAGCAATGAATGAGAGGACCTGCTGCTTCATATCCTTGTCAGCATTTAATGTTATCAGCGTTACAGATTTTGACCATTCTAGTAAGTGTTAGTGGTATTTCACTGTTGTTCTAATATGCGTTTCCCTGATGAAGTGTATTTTGTATGCTTATTTGTCATCTGTATATATTCATGGCAAATAAGAATAGAAAAAGACACCTTATCATATGTCATCAAGGGCATGCAAAATCTTTTTAAGTATTTGGTCCATTTTTAATTGACTTGTTTATTTTCTTATTGTTGAATATTAAGAGTTCTTAATATGTTTTGGATAACAGTTCTTTACCAGATGTGTCTTTTGCAAATATTTTCTCTGTCTGTGGCTTGTCTCCTCATTTTATTGACATTGTTTTCAGTGTTTTTAATTTTAATAAAGTTTAACTTTGTTAATTATTTTTTGTGAAAAAAAATGAAATCCAACTATGTAATTTTAAAGATCTTATTGACTATATCCAGGCAGCATCCAATCTAACAGATAGAAAGGAGCTCTGAGTTGCTATACAAAATATAAGACTTTCATTGGCAGAGGGAGCAGAAACAAAGAAGTTCTACTAGAAAAAAAGTGGATTGTATATTGCAAGATTGTTTTTTTTAGAGGATAGCAAGGGTCTATCAAGCAGATTACCTAGTTGGTGTTAATTAGGGGATTCCTGATGGATTGGTTTAAAATTCCTTTTCTTGGAGAGCTGAAATTCTAATTAAGTCTCAGTTTGGTGATGTGGGATTAGCATAAGCAATTCCATTTTGGGCCTGTTGTCTTATTTCTTTCCTGGTTCATGCCTTTGGAGTTGCTAAAATGTCTTTTTAAATCCTCAATAGATGGGTAAAACTCTTTAGACAACATTGAATATAGCAATAACAAATTAACTAAGAATATCATTCAGAATATAACTTAGAAAACCATTTGATGTATTAGGAAGTCTTTGACATATCCTATATATGTCCTATAGGAGTATATAATAAGAATAGCAAAATACAACCCTAAAACAAATGATGCAGAAAGAATGTTTGAAATATGTTGGATAATAAATTTCCACCAAGATATGTCTTATATTTAAAGTGAGCTTCAATGCTAATAATATAAATACAAATAAGTTCATGCCAAAAATATATCAATGATAAAGATCTTTAAAGCCAACAGAATAAAAATATAGAAAGATTAGGTATAAAAATAATCATCTAGATAACAGAAATCTCATTAATAGCAACAAGGAACAAAGACAATGGAGTAATATTAACATGTTGAGGAAAAACAAGTCTTAAAAATAAGGTATATGTAAGATTAAAATAAAAACACATTACTTATACTAAAAAAAAGGGTAATATGCAAATTGGTTACAGCGTCCTCACAGTAATGACTGAACAGCAGGCTGCTTGGGGTGACAAGGCTGGCAGGGGGGTTAGTGATGTACAACCAAACAACTGAACAGCAGGCTGCATGGGGTGACCAGGCCAGCAGGGTGGGGGGAGAGTGGGAGTGAGGGGTGACCAGGCCAGCAGAGAAAGGGGCTGGCGGGGGACAATCAGGCAGTTGGGGACTATCAGACTAGCAGGCAGAGGTTGTTAAGGGTGATCAGGCTGGCAGGGTGGGGGCAATTAAGGGTGATTAGGCAGATAGGCAGATGGACAATTAGGAGCCAGTAGTCCCAGTTTGTGAGAGGTATGTCCTAGATTGGAGAGAGTACAGGATAGACTGAGGGAACCTCACCCCCATGCACAAATTTTATTTTACACCCCCTGCACCCCCTACACTAGGCCTCTAGTCCTATATAATAAAGAGGCAATATGCAAGTTGACCATCAAAGCCATCACAAGATGGCAACACTCCTAGTAGGGGAAGGGCTGGCCACTTTGTGCACCTGCCACTTGAGTCCTCTCAGACCCATGCACCTGCCATCGGAGTCCCTTAAGCCCCACTGGGGGTCTCGGGTCCTCCTGCACCTCCCACTGGCTGAGGCTCAGGCACGCAGGGCTGGCTGAGGCACAGACAAGCCACTGGTGGTGACTGTCCAGCTATTCATGGCCAACATGAGGTGCAGGCAAGCCTCGAATGGTGGCTTTCTAGCCACCCATGGCTGGCCTGAGGTTCAGGTAACCAGGGCTGGCCGAGACTTGCACTAATGGCAGTGGCAGCAGCAGAAGTGTGATGGGGGTGTTGTCTTCCACTGACTGCTTGGGTTGCTTCCTGCCCCTGAGGGATTCCAGACTGTGAGAGCAGGCAGGCCTGGCTGAAGGACCCCCCTTCAGTGTATGCATTTTCATGCATCGGACCTCTAGTTAAAAATAAGCAGGAAAAACATAATTCTAGGCCTATAAAGACTAAATCTTTCTCAGCCACTGTGTCTTAGTGAATGAGTATCAATCCATGAGCCAGGAGGTCATGTTTTAGTTCCAGTTAGAGCACATGTCCGTGTTGGATCCTTAGATCCCCAGTGTGAGGCATGCAGGGAGTAGCCAATCAATGATTCTATCTTATCTCTGATGTTTCTATCTCTTTCTTCCTCTCTGAAATCAATTTAAAAAATTTTAAAAAGACTAAGATCCTTACTTTAAAAAGTAGTAAAGAATATAGTTCTGCAAGAAGAAATAATCTAACTAAGGAATACAAGAACAATATAACAAAAGATTGGCAAGACTGTTTTTTTTTGGGAAAAAAAATGAGGACACAAAAGAAGTCCTAAATTATTGGAGAAATACCATAAAGCAGGCAGTTCTCTCAAAATTAATCTATAAATATATTTTAATACTGATTAAAATTTCATAACTTAAAAAATGAAACTTGGTAAGATGACAATGAAATCCATATGGAAGAATCAGAACAGAGGACAGCCAAGATAGTTTGAAGAAGGATGTGATTGCATTTGTCCTACCAGCTATTAAGACATATTTTAAAGCTGTAGCCATTTAAACAGTGTGGAATATGCCCAGAAGTATACAAGCATAGCAATGGAACAAATTAGAAAGCTTAAAAGTAGACCCAATAATTGATGGGAACTACATTTGTAGCACAGATGTAAAAAGAATGTTAGTAATATGAATATTTTAAAAATATTTATAGTGTATATTTACATCTAATGGTATTCTATGTATATACATTTGAACTTGGAGGAAGATAGTAGGAAGTCTAACTCTTGCCATAGATGAAGGTATTCTTTCTTATCAACATTCAATAATCTGGTAATATATTTTATATAATGTCTGATATATCCATGAGTTGTTACAACAATACATAAAGCATAGTCTTTGACCTATATTGTCACAGAAACCTAGTGAGAGACAAAAAAAAAATAGAAATATCTTCAAGATATATTTAGTACACAGTAGAAAGTGATTTAGTTTTTAGGAGACATCAGATAAGACTTGACAGAGAACTAGAAGATAACAAGGTTTGAGAGGTATAATAGAAGTTTAAGTAGACTGAATCTGAAAGAACATGTTCAAAGTATTAATTCTGAAGTAATATATTGTTTCTTAAAATCAAAAGTATGTTCACATACTTACTATACTAACCATAGTGCATAGATGTATATTTAATATACAAATATTTCCTATATACCCTGTGCTGGTTCAGTTACTGCATAAAAAATATCCAAAAACTTGGTAGCTTAAAATAGCAGTCATTTATTATTGCTATTGTGTCTGCAAGTCCATGGGAAGTCTGCTGACAACTATCTGGGCTGGGTTCTAGCAGGTAACCTGCTTTATGTGTTTCTCATTCTCCTCTTCTGACCAGTGGGCTGCCATGTACTTCTCATGGTGATGGTGGATGTGTAAGTGGGCAAGTGGGAACACTGATGCTTCTTAAAACCTAGGCTCTGACACACTATCATTTCCACCACCTGTCACTGCCCCAGAAAGTTACATGGCCAAATCTCAATTCAAGGGTGGGGAAGTACACCCTTAGTGAGGCCATGGCAAGGATGTGCATGCTCAGATGAGTGAACAATCAAGACAATTGATAGATTCTACTTCGTATCTTCAGGTCCTTTCCACAGTTTACAACAAAAGATATGGAGTGAAATATACTATTAAATGACCCTTTTAAAAGAGACCATGTCCAATAGAAACCACAGACCAAGAGGAACTGCTGAAATCAGGCATGGACACAATTTCTGAGATTCCTTACAGTCAAAAGCAAAAAGCAAAATTAAGGGAAAATTTTTTTTTTCAAAAGGGCAAAGGAAATAAAATGTCTGAGGAAAGGAAAAGCACCGATTTGTGAAAGCTAAATACACATATATCTAATGTATCAACATATTAATCTATGTGTATGGACTTTCATACATTCTGTGTGGTTAGAAGATGGACTGATATGTATCACAAGATAAATTCTTAATATAAATGTTATCATATGTGCCTTTCATTCTCTCTCTCTCTCTCTCTCTCTCTCTCTCTCTCTCTCTCTCTCTTTCTTATGTCCATTGTTAACTATAAGGAACAGGCCATCCTTCTTGCCTATAAAGAATTCTATTTTTCAGCCAAGAGAGAGCAGACTAAGATAACCAGGCAGATTTTTTCCATCTCTAGTGTCTGACTAGATGACAAAGAAGTCTGCTGCTTTAGCCAAGTTGTCTGCCAACATTTTACTTTCTTCATTTGCTATTAGTTGCTTGGTCGCAGGGAAAAAGCAAAACAAAACAGTCTTTGCGAAATCTGGACCTTTTATCTGCCACTTAATAAATAGATCCGGCTATCTGTTGCCTCACATCCTGTGTGAGTTGGTATGAGAACCAGTTTGGTGATTTTATATGGAAACAAAACTTCACATTGGATGTGCCTTTGGGCTAATATCGGAAACAATGGTGATGCTTTGTAAGTGTGGACTGTTTTTCATTTTTCTCCAACAAGTGGTGACATGGTGACACTGATAGCATTGGGCCTGTGACACCCTCTGGTTGTATCCTAGTTACTTTTTGTGAACCTAAAACATCAGTTAATATACTTCAATCTCAATTTCTTAATTTATAAAATTGAAGTAATGTCTATCTCAAAGCATGGTTATAAGGATTAACATTGAGTGTGTGTGTGTGTGTGTGTGTGTGTGTGTGTGTGTGTGTGTGTATACCAGGATCAGAGTGGTAGCACTATGCATTTAAGTAAATAAAAGAGACTTACCCTCAACTAGCTTACAGTCTTGAGGGGGTAATAACTCTAAGCTAGCCAAGTGAATAATTAAGATATAACAAAGAGAGAAAAAACAATTATGTTAGCTTGTATATTTGTAACAACTTATTTTAAGAATTATTTTATACTAGGAGCCAGTTTCAGGAAGATTCCTACCAGCAGCCACGGAGGCCACACATTGCTGCCACCACCTGCCCCACCACCCGCACTGCGTAGCTGCCTTGCTTTCCCCTTTCCCTCCCTCTTCCTTCTATGCTGTCTTTAGTCTTCACTCCTCCCTCTCTCAGCATATACAAAGTAACCACCATCTTTGTTGGGTTAATTTGCATACTTGCTCTGATTGGCAGTGGGTGTAGTAAAGGTATGGTCAATTATCATTTTTCTCCTTTATTAGTGTAGATTACCTTGTATATTTGTATAATTGTAATAATGCTTATAACAGAGAATTTGGTCAAAGATCAAGGAGAAAAGAATCAAAGTTATTTTGAGAGAATTACTGTTTTCATGGTTCCTATTCTGAGAACTTCTTGTGAACATCTATCTCTGTTGGGACCTGTCTTAATAAAAATCACAACTTTCAAAAGGGCCAAATTTACAATTGTCTGAAAGAGAACTATGTATGTGAAATCTATAGAAATAAATTTAAGCCATCATTGTTTTTAGAGGTTGTTTAGAATGGATGAAACATTAAAAATTTGATATTTTCTATTAAAAGGAATTTTTGATAAGAAAAAAGAACAACATATTGTCATGGCACATCTGCGAATACTTTGTCACACATGTCCTAATTGTTCTCTGCTCTCCCTCAAACCCACTCTCCTTTCTGCTGACTTCTACCCATTCATCCTTAACACCTAAATTTAGGTGTTTCCTCTTACAGGTAGCCTCTTTCAGCCCTTGTGGACTTTTAATTATTCACTTGGCTAGCTTAGAGTTATTATGCTTTAGTTTTCAAATGAGGAATTGCAGAGAACTAGGTAATAGCAAATGAAAATCCTTGCGCTACAGGGAAATCTGTGAAAGAAGCAAGAGAGAAACTAGGAGGAAAAAAATCCTGAAGAAAAGCCTCATGCTTCTTTACAGTCTTTCTGATGATAATATAGCGCATTTCTGAAGGGTAATAATAGAAAACAGTATTTAAGGGTTAACAGGTAAGGAAATTATAATTTTTTATCAATTGACAGCACAAAAAATAATATACCAAACCTTGTATAGGTTAAGAAAAATAAATGACACATACACACAGAAATCCTGAAATCCATACCAACCTTATAATACTTTGTGCTAAGTACTACTTCACTGCTCCAGCAAAGCCCTGATCTGTTGTGCATATTGTACGTTAAGTGAACAGCATATCTTGGCTACTTTGGGAGGGACACCTTCTCAGAATTTCAAGAATCCCCTCCTGAATACCTTAGTGTATATAATATTCCCAATAAAACTAAAGTTGAAATTTGAAAAGAGAGGGAGTTCTTTAAACACTTGATGAATCTATAAATGAATCTATAAATAAATGAGTATATAAACACAAAAGATTATAATCAAAGCTACCATGTACAGTTGTTTAGGCTTCATGATATACATTGTAATCTATGCGAATGGTGCCTCCCATGTTGTGAAATGTGTACCCTACACAGTTATATATGTGAGGTGTCTTTGAATTAAATCAAGAAGAGAAATTTCCTCTTTCCTCAAGTGCCCCTCTAATTTTATTTAAATCTTTTAAAAAGGTAATTATGGGAAGGATGCTCAATGCCACTAATCATCAGAGTGATGCAACTTAAAGCCACAATGACATATCACCTCACACCTGTCAAAATGGCTACCAGCAATAAATCAACAAATGGTAAGTGTTGATGAGGATGTGGAGAAAGAGAAACCCTCATGCACTATTGATGAAAATGCAGACTGGTACAGCCACTGTGGAAAACAGGATGGAGTTTCCTCAAAAAATTAAATGTGGAATTTATCCAAAGAAACTGAAAGACTGTTTCAAAAAGATGTATGCACCCCTATGTTCATTGCAGCATTATTACAATAGCCAAGATTTGGAAACAGCCCAAGTGCCCATCAGTAGATGGATGGATAAAACAGCTGTGGTATATATAGACAAAGGGATACTACTTGGCCATAAAAAGAAGAAAAAAAAATCTTTCCTTTTTGCAATAGCATTGATGGACCTGGAGAGTGAAATAAGCCAGTCAGAGAAAGACAAATACCATATGATTTCACTTATATGTGGAATCTAATGAACTAACAAACAAAATAGAAACAAACTAATATATACAGAGAACAGACTGACAGCTGTCAGGAAAGGGGGCTTGAGGGGGCTGGGTGAAAAGGTGAAGGGATTAAGCAAAGAAACCCAACACCTCACAGAAAAGACAACAGTATGGTGATTACCAGAGGAAGAGATGAGTGGTAGTAAATAGAAGAGGGTAAAGGAGGGTAAATGGTGACAGAAGGAGACTTGACTTTGGGTGGTGAACACGCAATATAATATACAGATGATTTATTATTGAATTGTTCAACTGAAACCTATATAATTTTGGTAACCAATGTCACCCCATAGGTTGAGTCTCATCCACTGAGAAATACCGACTGGGTTCTCTATATGATTTTACAGAAAATTTGCAATCTTTGCTCATGCTGTTTCTTGTTCAATCTCCAGTGGCTGAATATCACTTGTCCCTCTAAGAAGTTGTGGGACGCTGACCCTAAGGGCATCACAGACCTGTTATTGCTCAACTCATGCTGTTTCTCATTGTTTGCTTCAAACATTGAGGCTTCTATACAGAATCAATAAGGAGGTTTTGCTTGTTTCCAAAATGTCAACAGGCAATAAGCAGAAAGTTACTATGTAATTAGTGATTTTTGATACTGCTTATTGGATTCAATAACCTTGGTAGTCTGTGCACTCAGGTCTGTTGTCTTATTATTTTTATTTTAGGGTTCAGTAGGTGGTTTCTCTGTCTTTAAAAAATATTATATATATTTTTATGACAAGAGGAATTGCTTAGTATCCCTTGAGTTAGGAAGGGTAAATTTCTGACTGAGGCCCAAGATTAAAACAGACTCTCCATTGGGGAGATACCTGGACAATATTACTTTTCCATACAGCATCATGAACCATCCTCTTTGTTGCCCTAGTTCACCGCTTTATTGTTTAACCAGTCCATGCTGACAGTCTTGTGGGTTACAGCTCCGTGTGACTGCCAAGAGTACATTATTTCCACTATTGCACATTCTATTATGTTCTCTAGGAGAAAATGTTTGAAGTGAGGCCAAGTGAAAAATTTCCAATTATGTTTCTCCCCAAATCTGCCATTATTTCAAGAATTGATTCCCATCCCTCTAGTTAGCAAGTTGTCATTAGTTGTGGCCTTTACTTTGGTATCTCACATTTTCTACCTTTCCAAATCTTACAGAATTTCTAAGACCAGTTTCCTCTTTGCAACTAGTAGGGACTGCTTGCTGTTTTGAAATTTATAGCTTTTGGAATTTGTCCATTTTTATGTCACTTTGTTCAGAAGAGGAGTGAATGTCACTTAGTAACAAGTGAATAATTGTCTACTTTCTTAGATGGTTCTTTGTTTCAGGGCTTTCAATAGTTTCTTTTAAATTATTAATAACTTTACAGAATAATGATTTCCTGGAGGGCAGGAAATGACCCTTTTTTTCTATTGGATACTCAGGACATATTCAAAAACCTGGGCACAGAGTTGGTATTTGATAAATATTTGTTGCCCATTCTCACTTCCAGGGGAAAAATATCCATTAAATCATAGTCCTATAATGTGCAGTGATAAAAATTGAAAGGAGACAGAATAATTTGTAGTAAGCAGTATAAAATATAAAAGAGGTAGAGAAGTTAACAATATGGATTTTAGAGCCATCCAGACCCGAGTGCAAATACTGGCCGTGCTGCTGGGCAACCATGTGTCTGGTTAAGTTCATGACATCTTAAGCCTTTGTCTTTATAAATATCTAAAATGACATCCATCGTATAAAGATGTTAAGAAACTGAATGAGATAATGCATACAAGTGTAAGCATAATACCTAGCTCATAGTAAACACTTTACCTATGGTATATTATCTTATACTCAGTAGTATCAATATTAGTACTTTTAGTAGTATCAAGGTCAGTATTCAAAGAGTTATACCTGTTCAGTAGCCTCCAATTTCATAGCTATTAGTTCTGTGGCCTGTGTCAGATAAGGTCCTTTGAGAAGCATATGACAACACAGGATGTGCAAGAGACTTATTGGGGGGAATGATTACGAAGGATAACTATGGAAGGAGCGGAAGTGGTGGGTGATGCAGTTCTGACACATTTAAAAGGAGAGTTGGAATGAAGAAGTATCATATAGAAGGAATCACTGACTGGTTATAGTTCTGAGAAAGTTCTGGCCAGGTCAATACAGAGTCTCAGAGCAAATGTTGGAGGACTCCCACATCGGGCAGAAGCGGACTGGCTCCAGTGTCAACTGCTGTGCTCAGTCATTGCCTCAAAGCAGCCTAAGTGAAGTGTAGCCTTGGCATAAATGTCAACAAAGGCCTGAAGATATGGCAGCATTGTCATCTATGCAGAGTGCAGTAGATTTTCTTGCTTGGAGATATGAGCAATGCACCTCTTTGCTAACTTTTTGGTCTTAGACTCATTATTCCACCTGTTAGAGTCTCAGTCTATCATCCATCACATGAGGAACATAATAATACTGAATGAAAAGAGTGAAAGCTTTCACTTAGATGATGTACTAAGCATAGTAGAGTGTTCAGAAAATGTCCACGCCTTTCCTCCCCCTCTAGTTTTATCTTCTGTCTTTAACTCCCTTCCCTTAAGGATAGACTCCCAATCTTTTCTGAATAATTCCAATGCAAAGGCTCTAGAGAAGAGCTCAACATTGAAATCCTCACTTTTGCCTTGGTCATCCAGTCTTTGGCCAAATATACTAGAAGTGAATTATCCAGATAATGACTCTGTCCACCTTGTTCCTCTATCTGGATAGAAATGGTTTTAGACAAAAATAAAAGACCAGAGAAATGGAAAGAAATTCATATTTGGCATTAGGTTTCTTTTTCCTTGTGGGAATAAAGCTTGCTTCTCTTTGAGATTAAACACTTTATGAGAACACTATGTTTTTGAATGCTTCATCCTATTCAATTCATTGGGGGCACATTCTAGAAATAGAACTTTTTCAATGGAAGGATATGAGCTGAGCCTATGGAATGCTCAGAAAGAAACCCTTCTGAATTGTAGCCCACTGACAGACCACACAAATGGGGAGAGGCTTAAATAATTACACACTGCACAGAAAAACTGTAAAACACAAAATATAAACAATGCAATTGGAATTCTAGAGAAGATTTTTTTTAATAAGCTGGACAGGCAGAAATATAAATACACATAGTTTTAGAATGATTCTTCCTATATGCAATTTTTAAAAAATTAAACTTCAGCGAAACCCATATTGCTTTTGCTTCTGCTTGATTATATCATATCCCAAAGGTGTTGTGTAGCCTCCAAATTTTTTCATGGAGAAACACCACCAGTTTAAATTAGTTATCTTCCAAAGGTTTCACAATGTTTGTCTTTGGGTGCCTTGACACAAAAACTAAATTAAAAGTTTAACATTTTTCTCTTCAGACAGTTTCTCTTAAAACATCTTTGTTCCATGACTGGCTTAGCAAGACCAATCTTGTCTGTACCTGTTTATTTTGGATACTTATTTGAACCAAGTGGTGTTGAGATCTAGTCTTTGAAATGGAAGAGACAGTACCCAAGTTTCTCAGATGGCTTGTTGAAGCTCTACATGACCAGATTTTCTATAAAAGTTCCTCACTGCTTACAGAAAAAAAAGCCAGATTATTTAGCCTAGGCATCTTTTCTCAATAGGGACATGTTTTAATATACTAAAAAAATGCAATGAATCATACAGGGTATCTAAAAAAGTATGCACTGCTAAAAGCTGATAGCTCAATTGATGTTTCCCTCTTTTCAAATTTAACCCATTGGAATTAATCATTATTCATAGTGTTTATTCATTTTCTGGGGACACATTATATAGTAAGCATCCATGTATCCACAACCCAACCTTACCAACTCTTAACATTTTGCTACATTTGCACTAGATCTTTTTTAAAATGACACTGAAAATAAGAGGTAGATTAGCAGGCCCCTGAGACAGCTACCTTCTTCTGAATCCCTTACTGCTCTCCCAGAAGGAACCAATGCCCTGATATGATGCTCATCTTTTCTGCACCTGCTTTTGTCCTTTTACTGTATATAAAATTTACTCAAAATCAATCCATGATTTTTTCTAGGTTTTAAAATGTATATGTTATATTCAAAATACTCAACTGAAATTTGTGTTTGCATGTGGTGTGAGAGGTATATATCTTTATTTTCTTTTCTAAATGAATAACTAATTATCCCATCCTTTCTGTGTATTAGTTATAGTTCACTCTATCACCTTTTACCTATTTGTTCAGGTTTTTATTTTTGAAATTTCCTCTTGAGTCAGTTGTGGTAAGTTATACTCATCTAGGATATGATCTATTTCTTCTAAGTTTTTTTTAATGTATTAACATAAAGCTTTAATATTTTCATTCTCTAATATTTTATTATTATATCCATTTTCTCATTATTAATGACATTATTAATATTGCCCACTCCCTTTGTTTCATGACCAACTTCTCTAGAGGTTTTAAAAAAATGCATATTTTAAAAATGAATAATAGTTCTAATTTTAATGATCTCTAATATGGCTTTGTTTTCTATTTATTTAACTTCTTTTCTTATATTTTTTATTTCTTCTTTTGGGATTTATAATTTTTAAAATACTTGAAATTTTAAGTTTAAGTTTAGCTCTCTAATTTTCAGACGTCTTTTAAGCATTTTGAAGTAATATTTTTCCTATAAGTATATTACTTTATCTATTTTCACTAGCTTTGACATTATCATCCACAAAGCATATATTCTTGTGTGACGTTGAAGAAAGTGGTGACATAAATAAATTAATTTAAAGTATTTTATGAGTGATAGTGCTATGGTAAACAATGAGTATGGAAAAGGAATAAAGGGTGTTGGGTAGGGAGGGGGCTCTGTAATATTAAATATAATCATAAAGCAAGGTCTCACACACAGGTGGTATTTGTGCAAAGACCTGCAAAAGATAAAGAAAGGACCAATACCAATATCTTGGGGGAAAGCATTCAACCAGAGGAGTCCATAAGATCAGAAGTTATGCAATGGAAACATGATTAGAGTGTTTGTGGAACAGTAGGTTTTGTGTTTATGTCTGAGTGAATAAAGCAGAGTGAACACGGCAGAGAGCAGAAGGGGAAATGTTCAAAGTTAACAGGGCATGTCATAGAGAGTTGTGTTGGCCATTATAAGTTGTTTTACCATAATGGAATAGGAAGTTTTTGGAAGTATTGAAGCAGAGAATTGACATGATATAAACAGACTTTTACTTTTTAAGATTCAGATGTTGAGAGCAAACACTAGAGGTAAGGGCAGAAGCTGGGAGGTCAGGTAAGAGGCCATTGAAATAATCATGATGAAAGACAATGGTGGGTGGAATTTAGTCATTGTAGTGAATGAAGTTAGTAAGAAAAATGGGACAATTTTAATTATAATTTTTCAAATGTTATTTCCCGTCATTCCTTTTTATGTTTTATTGAATTCCAGCTTCCATATCTATTAAATTGAAAAAAAATGTTTATCTCTCTATACTATAATTTTGGTAATTTATTCAGATATATTTTGCAGTTCATTAATGTTTCTTTAGTTTATTCTAGGCTACTGTTTATATTATATTATATATGACTTTTAATTTCAAAAACTATATTTTTCATTTTTATATTCTCCCTCAAAAGTATACTTTTAATGATATCCTTTGTGGTTTCGTTTTGTCTTTAATGATTTTTACTATACTTATTTCATACTTTCTATTATCTGAAGGTTTTGGAGATCTATTTCTGCTGTTTCTTCTATCTCTCTCTCATGATTCTTTATGAATTATGGAATTTTTATTTTCAAGCTAATCTGCACTGGGGCTTCAGCTTGGAAGACATTTTGTGACCTTACTTGATAATATGTGCCACCAGAATGGTTTTGTATTTGCTTCTTTCTGGAGCTACCAAAATAATTACTGTCTGGAAATTCTTTTCTGTTAATTTCTCAGCTTGCAGTTTTCCAGATCACTCATGCAGTATTTATTAAATTCCAAATTCAAGGGTAACAGGTCTTTGGCAACAAAACATCAGAGATGACAATTTTGTTTTTATGGTCAGGCTGATAAATTGAATTCTTATAATAGTAGATAGATTTCTTTAAGCCCCATAGTTTATTTTTGGAGTCATTGGAAGACTATTACTTTGTGGGTAGATATCAGATTTGTAGCCATCTATCCCCGACACCCCAGGCCTAATGTCTCATTCATTGTCCACTTAGGAACAAAGAAGTCAAGATATTTGTTAGTATCATGTTCAGTTTATGAGTTTACTGGTTAATTTTGCAGAATTTTGGGGTTCCTACAGACTTTCCTTTCTAGTTAACAGCTGTGCATTTGATTGATGTTTGTTGTGTTTTATGGAACTACCTAATGTGACATGTTGACAAACATGGAAAGTGAATTGTCTGGCATTTCATATTCTGCTACAATTTATCTTTCTACTTCCATATCCAATTTATCACCCACCATAGCTTCATAAGTTGGACAAATTGACAAAATATTACTTTGCTTTTTTTCTTCTTCTATATTTCTTCCTTTGGTACTCTATTTCCACATGTGAGTCAGACATTAAAACCCTGCTTAAATGTCACTTCATCCAGGAAGTTTGCCCTCATCTACCAAAGGGAAGTGTCTTATATGTATCTCTTTATGATACATAAAGATTTAATGATACATAAATGATACATATCTCTTTATGATACATAAAGATTTAATGACTATTGACTTCTGGCATCTATTGTGTTTATTGTTATGCTCTTACTTTTAAACTCCACCCCACTCTTAGAATTACCCTGGAAACTTTTGGTTTAGGACAAGATCTGTGGTTAGTTCATTTTGTATATATCCAAGATATAGCACTGCATCTTTCAGAGTCTGAGAGCTTATTAAACACAATTGAATTTCAGCAAAGTTTCAAACAGAAGTTGTGATATAAACATATTATAGAATGAGAATTATATATATCTAGTGAATGCTTAGCTTAAATTCTATAAATTGATTCAAATTTTAAGACTAACAAGAATAATAATACTATAAATAGTCGAATCTATTATGTTTCAAGAACTTTTCTAGTGCTTTACTTATATGATGTCTAATTCTGATGACATTTCTGAAAATCAGATGAGATGAAGGTAGTTGCTCAAGATTATAGAGGTATTAAGAGGTAGTAAGAGGAAGGGAGCTGAGATTTAGATCTGGATCTGTCTAGCTTATAAAAAAGCCAAGTGTACACAGATACCAAAATAGAAAACCGATGCTTTATCAGATATAAAATATTGCGTATTCCTTGTGGCTAATCAGAAATGGTGGACCAAAGTAAAAGGGATTGCAATGATGCCACTCATTTGTGAGGGCTAAGCTCCAGGGCCACCTCCTCCCAGAAGTCTCTGGTTAGTTTTCTCCTAGAAGACTTCCCTAGTCCTCTGTCTTTATCTTAATTTTACACCTTATTCACATGATTTTAATAGTCTCTTTATAGGATTGTCTTCCCATCAGACAATGAATGACTTGAAGACAGGAACTTTATTTTTCACTCCGTTTTCCCATTTTAGTCCCATAAGATATGAGTAGTGTTCTTATCAAAATATTTGCATGCCATATCTTTGTCTTGGGGGGTCCACAATCCAAATTAATAAAGATTCTAAGAAGTTCTGCAGAAAAGAGATGTGTTTAGCCTTAACTAAAGTAGCATTTACCAATCATACTTGACCATGAAATCTTATTCCTCAGAATACTTATCACTTGTGCACTTGGTGTTTCAGAAAATAGACCTTGGGAAATAGAGTTCTTACATGGCTTTATTGGATGTTTCTTTTCTCCTTATTTTGGGGGTGACAGGTGTAGTGATACTGATAGATAGATAAATAACCAACTAATTTTATGATCCAAAAGGGATCTTTCTCATCCAATTACTAAAAAGGAAGTACACTTTGTAGCAAGAGGCAAACTCAGAATTGCTAAAGGAAACTGCTCTCTTGGCAAAAGAATATACTTGGCATTTCTGTCTTTAAGGTAACCACACCTGTTTTAGGGATGTGGGAGGGGGAATCCTTGAACCAAATTTAATCTTTGCTTTGATTCTCCTTTAGAACATGATTCTGTTTCTCCCAAAGCATGCACATATTCATTCACTCTTTCTGTTCAAATACATACATCCAAGTGGCAGTTACAGTATTTAGAAATACAAAACACAGGGAAAGGAGTTCAATAGTGTCTCAGTGCCGGGAGCCATAAAAACAAGAGTTCGGTCTCACTTCCTGGTCAGCCCTACTTCCTGATTGAGCCCGCGTGTGCCAAAGGCCAGACCAATCACCCCAGGACAATCCCACATCAGAATAACCAATCAGCTAAGGACCGATACCCAGTCCCCAACCAATCACCCCATGGCAACTCCTTATCCTGTTCCTCCCCTTCCGAGCCTTTAAAAACAGCAACGCTTCAATAGAGAAATGGGGCTTGATTGGAACCCCGTCTTGCCCCCATTTTTCCGCGCTCCTTGTTTGATTCATTCTCTTAGGTGGTTTCTGCGTGCCCTCGTTGTTGCCCCGCAGGCCGGGGCAAAATGGCGCCCAACTTGGGGCACCCTGGGGACCCCCGACGAGAACGTCTACCGGAGAAGCCCTGGCCAGGCACCCCTAGAGTCGCCGCGAGGACCCGCAAGTGAAGACTCGGCATTTGGATCACCACGGTCCCACCCGCCGTGAGACAGATCGGAGTGAGGTAGGTAGACGATTTTTCAAACAAGACTTCATAACATTTCACCCCTTTTGCTTGACTGTTATTATTGGCTCTCTTGGTCGATTCCTCCTGCCCACTAATAAGCACTCACTTGCCGATTTGGGAAAGAGTGAAGGGTACCCATCTCCGGCTGTGAGAACTCTGAATCACTTGAATTAGTATTGTTGTCCGGCTTTCTTGTCGAGAGTTCTCTCCCATTAGATCTGCTCTTAAAACCTTGAGCTTGCTTTGAACAAAGGTCATTCACCTCACGGACTCAACCACGGGAAGTCCTGCGCACCTGAAGGAGGGCAAACGGGGGCTTCTCATCTGTGAGGATCACCTACCGACCATTTCACGCAAGCAAGGGAGTAAAGGGCAGAGTCGAAAAGAGAGTAATTCCGCCTGAATTCCTGGGTTGACGAGAAAATTCAGGCTGACCTGGCACAGGGTTTATATGTCCCAGAAGCTTATGTGGGGGAGAAAATAACTCGGAGAGCCATCCAGTCAACCAATAATGGGGAACTCTTTGAGTACACATGAAATGTTCCTTGACGGAGTCAAGATATCCCTCAGAGCGCAAGGAGTAAGGATAAAAAGATCCTTGATACCTGCCCTTGGTTCCCCCTAGAAGGAACTATTAACCAAAAACGGTGGGAACGAGTAGGAAATGTCCTACAGGATTTTTATCAGACCTTTGGCCCTGAGAAGATTCCCGTTACTGCCTTTTCTTAATGGAAATGATATTCTAAAAATCCATTCTCAGGACCCTGATGTTAAAGAGGTCATCAAAACAAAAACAAAAAAAACAAAAAAAAAAGAAAGAAAGAAAGAAAGAAAGAAAGAAAGAAAGAAAGAAAGAAAAAAAAAACAGGAGAGGAGATTCTTAAGGAAAACTCCCATCCCCCTTCCACATGCCCTTCAGTCGTTATAGATCTCCCAGGAGAACCCCCAGAGACCCCTAAAGACCAAGAACCTTTAAATATTAAAAGAAAAAGAAAGAAAGAAAGAAAGAAAGAAAGAAAGAAAGAAAGAAAGAAAGAAAAGAGCCAGAAAAACCACTAGAAAAAATCCCCAATATCTATCCCTCGCTTACCTTTAAAAGAGATCACTTGGATTACCTAACCCCCAAAGTAAGCAGGATGTTGGGGAATGAAGCCACGCGGCAATCCAATATGGACGCCACTCACCATAAGAGGCCTCATATTCGCCATCTTCCTTTTTCCAGCTAGTGACTTAAAGCATTTACAAATTCATGATGCATCCGGGATTTCTGTGCTCATGTAAAGTGAAAAGGCCAGTTTAAAAACGAGTGCGCATAGTTTTTGAGCTGGACTTGAATCTTTTCTGTATACATGATTAAAAACCATAAAATTTTTACATTTAAAGATGGCAAAGATGAACTGGGAAAGAAATACAAGCTAGTTTCCTAAGGCATTTTAAGGAGCCCTTTTCGAAATTCCCACCCTGAGACAGGTAACCAGAGATAGTAGGTAGCAAGTTTACATATGAATGGCTGGGAGTCCAGCTAATCAGTAAGGATTTACATGATGACAAAATGGGGAAGTTAGCCCAGTTACCATTGTCTTAATTAGATAGGGAGTGTCTGGCTCTGACCTTTCAGAGCTTGAAGGTTGAACAGCCTCTTACCATTAGTGATACAACGATTGGTTTCCAGCACTTGAAGTCTAGAGAATTGCTTTTGAAATGTAAGAGTATTATTGATTTAGAAAATGCTAAGTATTTGATTTGCTACCTGAAAAATTTAAAGTTATGAAAGTTTAAGGTCTCTTGCCATAAAAGAGGTTTTAAAGCTACACCTTAATTTTAATGGAGGAAGGAGAATACATGCCCTCCCCACCCAGAACAGGTAATCTGATTCTAGCCAGCAGCTTCTTTAAAGAATGTGAATGGCTACACCTTTTGATAGGACAAGTTTACATGTGAACAATTCCCTTCTCAGTTTCCCCTGGCAGAACAAATGTGGTTTAAAATGAACTATTAGATTTTAAAATTTATTCTTAAAAATATGTTTATTAATAAAGAACTACTAAGTATTTGACTTACTGTAAGGTCCCAAGACCCCCGGTGAGTCGGACGGAGGGGGCGACGACCCCATGTCAAACGCCGAGACCGAAACTTGATGCAAAAAGCATGAGGATTTATTACAAGCGCAGCACAGGGTCTCTCAGGCAGACAGCAACCCGAAGGAAATGCTGGCTGGCTGGAGCACCGAGTAACTGCAGAACATGAGTTTATAAAGGCAAACACCACACGCAGGTGGGGTTACACATGGAGGGGGATGAAGGAAACAAGGAAATTCTAAGGGGAGCTGGGCTCGTTAATTACATGTTTTATGACAGGGTCTATGCTTAGTCAACAGTCCCCTTGGGTAAGTCCTCAGGGTAGGGAGTTTCTGGGGACTGATTTCATTCTTGCCTAATCTTCAACCTTAAAGAACTGACCTCATCCCTGTCTAATCTTTAACCGTAAGGGTCACATCCTGGAACAGGAAGTGGGGAAGGTCAATTCCTCCATCTTGGGGTCCTACATTACAAGCTCTGAAATTTTAAGATTCAGATTGAATTGAGAGAGGTTATATAATTGTGGTAGCTAAATGCCTAAAGTATAACTTATTTTTGAGAAAATAAATTGTGCTTTCTCT
The DNA here is from genome assembly GCA_963924515.1 of Vespertilio murinus. Taxonomy (NCBI): domain Eukaryota; kingdom Metazoa; phylum Chordata; class Mammalia; order Chiroptera; family Vespertilionidae; genus Vespertilio; species Vespertilio murinus. Next base: position 36,875,343 of record OZ004706.1, read on the forward strand.
TAAATAATTAGGAATCCAAAGTATTTTACTTCTTTGTCTGATTTAAAAGAAAGAGAATTAACTCATTGATCCAGTTTGAATGTAGTTGATATTTCTTTAAAGTAATTTAAGTATATAACCTTTAAATCATATATATAAATATATTGTGTATTGTATATTTGATCTTTCCAAGAGTATTTCAAGTTTTTTTTTATTGATACTTGAAATCACATGGAAAGCTTTATCAAATAGAAATTATATGCTGTATATTAAATGTTATGAAAGTTTTTGCCTGTAAGAAAGGCAAAAACAATATATTTCTTAAATATAGGAAACATTTTCAACAGCAGTAGAATTTCAAGAAAGAAAAGCCTCACGCAGACTCCTTTTTTTAATTTGCTAGAGGTGTGATACTATACTTTAAGTTTTACCGAATACATTTCTTTATCATTTTTTAAATCAAGATACATACTTAGCTTTTAAAATATAATCAATATCTCATAAGTTAAATTACATGAGAAGCCAATGAAGAATAAATTGAGCAGCCGCCAAGACGGCCACACATTTTATTGCCCACGTGGCCTGCGGCTACCATCTTAAAATAACAAAGACCAATCCTCTTCCTTTGAATAAGCCAGTGTCTTTATAAGCAATTTAAATAAGTTTTCTAGGAAAGTTGACTTCCCATCATCCCTTAAGAGGATACTTTGAAATATAATTATAATTTTAATATAAAGAGAAATTAAAAAATTTTTTTGAATTTTCTTTTACTAATATTTACAGTGTAAAATAATATTTTTGTCAAAGTATTAAATCTGATAGAATTGTTACAGCCACAGAATAAGCAGTGGCCCACAAGAACAGAGAAATAGTCCAGATTTAAAGATAGTAAAGATTGCTTTGCCATGATAGCAGTCAGCACCTGTGCATTGCTGCAGGTTGCCCAGGACCAAGGGCAAGGAAAGTCCGTGTGCATGCACTTTAGACCATGTATGCACATCCTTCTGCATAGAAATCAAAATGTTTAATGTTTTTAACAAGACCCTGACTTGGGATCTTGCTTTATTCCTACAGGGAATGGTATTAACTGCCACATTAAAGGAGGTATTATACCTCAATTTTATGAATGGATCCAGTTCTAAAAAAGCTGGATCTACTATATTAACGGTCACAGTAAGCGAGCAATTCAGTTCATCCCCCTACTTATAGGCCTAGCAGTCACAGGGGCAATGGCCACTGGCTCGGCAGGCCTAGGAGTAGCAGTCCACTCTTATGTCAAACTTTCTAATCAATTAATTGATGACATTCAAACTCTTTCTGGAACCATTCAAGACCAGATAGACTCCTTGGCAGAAGTAGTATTACAAAACAGAAGAGGTCTAGACTTACTTATGGCAGAACAGGGAGGGATATGCTTAGCCCTACAGGAACGCTGCTGTTTCTACGCCAACAAATCCGGAATCATCCGAGACAAGATCAAGAAACTACAGGAAGATCTGATACAACGACGGAAAGAATTGTTCGAGAACCCCTTCTGGAGTGGACTGAACAGACTTCTCCCCTACCTCCTCCCCATCCTGGGCCCCCTCATAACCTTTTTACTAATTCTATCCTTTGGCCCCTGAGCTATTCGGAAGCTGACAGATTTCATAAAGCAACAGGTTAATAGCATCCTGGCTAAACCCATACAAATACATTGGCCATGATCTGGACTATGACCTCTACCAGCGCTCCCTCCCTACGGGGACAGCATGATGACCAGAGGAATGCTTACCTACTCCCCACCAGGAGAAAGGTATGGGCACCGAGCTGTGTGCAGAACAAAGCACTGCAAGGGAAGGTCCCATAATCTTTCAACCCCCTCTTCCCAAGGCTTGGTCTAAGGAAGATTTGACCCCCTCTGGTTTTCCCTGAGAGTATACCTGGCTTACATAGAGGTTGGTATCTATCAAATTTTTTCTCTTAGATGGCCAACAGAGATGCCCATACAGCCCCTGGTGAGCTTGGCTGGCAGCCAATGACGGGTAAGAGGAGACGGCATACACTGAGGGGCTCTTCTATAGGCCCTACCTGCAACCTAAGACAGGTGCTGGATCAGAGTGATTCAGTTAGGCCGATGACGGGTAATGCAGGCTTAAACCAGGTATCCCGAGTCTCCCAACCTAAGACAGGTGCAGCCACCAGAGGGAAGGCTCTCTGGCCTTAATTCCAGGCTCTACCTCTCCTCCCCAAAAGATACCGAGAGCCGTTGCTAGTGGGCTTGGGAACCCCACGGGAGGAGCCAGGTCACTACTCCCTCGCTCGGTTAAAGCCCACTCCCGCTTAAAAACAGAAAGGGAGGAGATGCCGGGAGCCATAAAAACAAGAGTTCGGTCTCACTTCCTGGTCAGCCCTACTTCCTGATTGAGCCCGCGTGTGCCAAAGGCCAGACCAATCACCCCAGGACAATCCCACATCAGAATAACCAATCAGCTAAGGACCGATACCCAGTCCCCAACCAATCACCCCATGGCAACTCCTTATCCTGTTCCTCCCCTTCTGTGCCTTTAAAAACAGCAATGCTTCAATAGAGAAATGGGGCTTGATCGGAACCCCGTCTTGCCCCCATTCTTCTGCGCTCCTTGTTTGATTCATTCTCTTAGGTGGTTTCTGCGTGCCCTCGTTGTTGTCCCGCAGGCCGGGGCATCTCAGTGCTAATGGCAGTTAAAGGCTGAGCTCTGTGTATCGTAAAAGACAGGGCTGTCCACAGGCAAAAATCCTTTGTAGGCAGTTTTTATCCCCTTTTAAATTTTTTGGTTTTAAAGAGTGGAATCTTTCAGTAGCAGAAGCAGTTGAAATCAAACCTCACCTGTTTTTTATATTTCACAGCTCCTTAGGGAAAGAAAGAAAGAAAGAAAGAAAGAAAGAAAGAAAGAAAGAAAGAAAGAAAGAAATATAACCTGAGAAAGGAGATGGGTAGAAATGCCAAGTTCTGAGCAGCACTGTTTTCCAAAAATGGAGGATGCAGAGGTGCTTTTCTTTTTATAACCATTTTGGTATCTGTCGCCCCATGAAATAACTCTTGAAAAGTCTCTTTTTCTGCAATCATAAATGCCTCTACTATGATCCTCGGGAAAACTCTCATAAAACACACTCATGTGAGGAATTCAATGTTATTTGTCTCATGGGTCCCAGGTATATTACATACACAGGCGCAGGCCTATATTTAATACCAAGGCATTTGAAAGGAGTGCACCCCAGGATTCTCAGTGCTCAGAGTAATTATAAAACACTTGGTGAAGCAGAGTTACAAAGATGTTTTTATTCCTCAAAGTTGTTGTTTTTGTCTTGTTTACTATGTGTGCGTGAGTACGAGATAGACCGCTAAGTAAAAAATGAAAGTCAACTAAAACCCATTGCAGGTAACATTTTTTTAAAGGAAAGTTGCCATGACTGAGGCTCTATCAAGGACCAGCACTCTGTATTTTATTCCTCTAAATTCTCAAAATATCCATATAAAGAAATTATTACTCCAATTATACATATGAAGGAAGTATATCTCAGCAAGTAAGAGGTTACAGAGCTACAAAATAGTAGAGTCAACCTTGTTAACCAGGTCTGCAAGGTCTCCAAAGGTAAAATAGGAGGTGTTGGAGAGGTGAGGCAATTTTAGGTCAAGTTACCTAAAAGGTAACATCTTCTTAAAAATGCGAAGGACATGATCTCAGAGTCTGTGTGGGGAGTCATTACAAAAGGATATGGGCAAAGAGAAGCATGGAAAAGTGAGGCCATTAATATAATCTATCTACCACACTAGGCATAGTAAGAAAGAGGTAGAATGACTCAAAGAGACTGAGGAAGAGGCATGATCCAGACAGCACAGGACCTTGTGGGGTGTGCTAATGGGGTTTGTTTTCATTTTAAGGCCAAGAAGTAAGCCCTGGTAGTGGCTTGGACTAGCTATTACCAGTGGAAGCAGACACCAGTGGGCAAAGTTGAGATATATTGTGTTTGTTCAATGGATAAAATTTGGTGACAGTTTAGATGTTAGTGCTAAAGGGAAAGCAGGACTCAAGGATAACAGTGGAGCCTTTGACTCTCTGACTTGAGTTGGTGGTAGATAATGGCACCATTCCCGAGATAGAAAAGAATGAAGAAGCATCGAGGTTTTGGGGAGCAGGAATCAAGAGTTCTGTTGGGGCATTGACTTAGCCAGTGTCAGATAAGAAAAGCAGAAATTGCTAGATATTTTAGGAGTCTGTTGCTGGGAAATGGTCACAGAGGTCAGGATTGCATTATACATGTCATGGCCTGAGGCACTTTTGTCTTCATAGGCCCCTTCCTCTATTCATCTTCCCACTTCTGATTAAGAAAGCGCGCGCGCGCGCACACACACACACACACACACACACACACAATTAAAATTTCTAGGGCCCTAAAACTATTGTGGGCCTGGCTACAGGCTTTGTGCCTGCTGTGACTAATGGATAAGCCAGCCCCGATAAAAGCGTTGAAAGAATTGGAAAGCAAAAGGGAAACTGGATATTTCATAAAGATCATGAAGCTTCTTCCACCAGTGGGCTGGGGCTTATGAGCCACACTTAACCACTGCTAAGCAGGAGCCTTCAATGCTCTCTCTAAAGCTGCCAAAACTCCATTACTGGTGCTGCTTAAACTGCCATCACAGAAAGTGCTAGGATCATGACAGCTAATGCTGAGTAGAAAGCATCAGGGTTGCCATTGCCAGAGGAGCTGCCAGGAGCTCAAGGGTCTTTAGTTTCTTCCCCTTTCTCATCTCCCTGTAATACCTTTTACTGGAAGAACCCGAAGCAAAGTGCAGGTCTGAGAGTCTGGGAGCTGTTGTGTTCAGGCTTTCCATTGTAACCATATGGGGAGAACCTAAGAGTACAAATGCAGGGGTAATAATCAACCGATAAACATCTGCCATATGCATGTTACATTTGAGCTGTCTGTAAAACAGGCTAATGGAAATGTAGAGGGAGGTCTCTTTGTAGGGGGTGTAAAGAAAGAAGAGTTGGTCAACTAAGACTAAGAACTAAGGTTTCCAACGTATTCATCAAAATAAAGGAAGAGAAACTGGCAAAGGAGACTGAGAAGTCAGAGAAGAAAAGCAGCCAATTGTAGAACCCAGGGAGGGAGAGTGTTTTGAGAAAGGGTGAATGACCACCTGTGTTAGAGGCCTCTGAAAGGGTAAACAAGATGAAAACATAAAAGCTGCCTTTGGATTTCACATCATGGACATAATTGGTAACCTTGACAAAGTTTATTTCAATCAAAGTTCTATGCATGCAAGCCAAAATGGCTTCATGTTTTCTGATTTATTTTATAAAAAACCCTGTTATATGTGGATTATTATTGCCCCACATACCTACTGAGTGTTGGAATAAAATTCCAAACTCAGGATTCTGACAAGTCCAGTTGTCTTTCTACTATCCCTCAAATGTATAAAAATAATCACCGTCCTTCCTTTACAACAGTGTTTCCCAAAGTGTGGTACGCATACCCTCCAGGGATACACGTTGCACCGGAGTTTGGTCGGGATATGCACTGCACCATGCTTAGTTGTACCTAATTCTATGTTCGCATGAGTCAAGTCAATTTGATCCTTCTCATTGATCCAAATAAATGTTATTTATAATATAACTTTTATTTCTATTTTATTATGAATAATTTTATTTTTCGTTTATTATTATTTTGTGTATGTACCAAAAAAATAAAAAATAAATATATTTTGATTGTTATTAAAATACATCCATTTTTTTTTTGACGAGGGGTACTCAGCATTACAAAAATTATAGAAGGGGTACCCATATGTCAAAAGTTTGGGAATCACTCTGCATTACAAGAAATGATATAGCAAAACAGAAGTTTCTAATCCTTCTTTGCAGAAATTCTGGCCACGTGCAACTTGGTCCACATGGAATCTCAAGTTAAAAAAAAAATACTTAGATACAACATTCCATGGCCTCTAGGATCTCTCGTCAAGAGGCACTTTGAGTGCGTACAGATGGAAACCAGGAGTAGGCATGGTCTTCCCATTACCACCTCCCCCCACACTTATTTTATCATCCCCCCCTCAAAGAGCAGGGAAGATTTTGCATTCTGATCTTTTTATTTTAAGGCAATGGCGGGGAACTTTAGATCACATCTGTCAGCTAAACATTCCAAGGAAGCTGTCTGCATACTAGTCAGGCTCAGAAGATGAAAGGTCAAGTAATAACTGGTGAGGTGAGAGGAGCTGCAAAAGAGAAAAATGAAAATCTATTGAAAAACGGGGAGTTGCCGTGGCAGGCTAAATAGCTAAGAAGAGCCTCAAGAGAATATTCACAGCTGATTCTAAAGAGGCCGTGGAATCACTCCCTGGAATGAATGGCACCAGCAGGAATATTAAGATCGAGAGAGGAAGATTCCAAGGAAGAATGATGTTTTGACAGCTCTGAGGCTTAAATTATCTGGGGAAAACCAGGTACATTCCTCCTGCCAATTCCTAAGCTCATCTCTTGCCTGGATTGTTGCAGCAGCCTCCTAATTTGTCTCTCATCTTTGGGAGAGCCTTTAGTGTGACTCTCTACACAACAGCTAAGGTGATCTTCCGAAAGTACAAATATAACCTTCTGTGTAAGCTCTGCAGTTCTTCTCTTTACTCTCGGGATATAAGTGCAAGTTCCTTAACATTGTTCACTTACTTCTCCTACCTTCTCCACCCCTTTCCCAACACACACACACACACACACACACACACACACACACACACACCTCTAATATGTATATACTAGAGGCCCAGTGCACAAAATTTGCACCCTCTAATCTGAATTCTCAAGGGATGTCCAACTGCCCATTTACTAGTAGGATTGGGCAGTCAAGCATCCCTCTCACAATCCAGGACTGCTGGCTCCCAAGTGCTTGCCTGCCTGCCTTCCTGATTGCCCCTAACCCCTTCTTCCTGCCAGCCTGATCATCCCCTAACCACTCCCATGCCAGCCTGATTAATTCCTAACTGTTCCCCTGCTGGCCCTATTGTCCCCAACTGCCTTCCCCTGACATCTCAGTCACCCCCAAATGTTCTCTCCTCCATATTCCCTCTTTATTAGATAGATTTAATTTTTTTTAATATATTGGACAATGTATTTGTCATGGTCTTCATAAACCAGTAAAAATGTAACCCAAACTAAAAGTGTCATAAAATAAACTTAAACAGGAATTTCATGAAACCTTGGAAAGGTGATATCATGTGGTTATTTCTTCTTTTTTTCCTTCTTTTACTCTTTCTTGATGTTTTATCTTTTGTCCTTCCTGTCTTTTTTCCTTTTTTTCCTTTCCTGTCCCCTCTTTCTCTTAACTTTCCCATTGGTAGAATCATCAGTACTCGAATCTGTCTTGCTTCCAGAAGACAAAGAAGAGGGAAGCACAGTCATCTGAAGAAAATGATCTATGTTGGGATCGGTGGTGTTTCTGGTTTTGCTCTTGTCCTGGTTTGTCATTTCTTCCAGCCCCAGAATCTTCAGGTCTTGTGCATGGGCACGTCTTATTCATGTCTATAAAAGCTCCCTGCCTTGGTGAAAACTGTAGGGGGAAAAGCCTTCCTGGGTGGCTCAAGCCCTGCTCAAGGTGCTGAGAAACCAGGGTGGGGACCACCCACCACTGCCTTTGCAGAGCTAATCTCAGGACCTCGGGGTACTCTCCAGTAATGTAACTGCAATGTCCAGGCTTGCCTTCAGAAATTAGTTGTAACTTACTTCCGATGTAAAACCCTACCTCAGACATTTTCATTGTGGTTTCTAAAGATTTTAAATAAAACCCATTTACCTCCCTAACCTGGTCAGAAGTTTCTACCCAATGGGAGAGGTTTGCTGGACAGCATCGCCCAGATATAATCGCCCATCTCCAATCACTCTGCTGGCATCAAGGCAAGTCCTAAGACTATAGTTATGGGGTGGGGGAGTGGGAGATCACTCCATGGGGATGCAGCCTGACACCTCAGGCTGCCTCTGGGAGGGAATAGCTCTGGGGGAGCACCTGCCTTCCATGCCTACACCCCTGGCTGCAGATGGGAGCTGATCACTGAGGGGGTGAAGAGGGTGGGTGTATAGGCAGCCCAGGTGTCTCCCAGGCCCACAGCCCAGGCAGGGATGGGCAGCAGATGGCAACGGCCATGCACAGGCACCTCGGAGGCCCATGGCCCAGTCTGGGGCTGGGAGAGGATCGCTTGTGCCTTGCAGGCCCACAGCCCAAGCTGAGACAGACAGTGGATCGTGCCAGCAGTTGCAGGTTTCTTGAATACCCTATGCTCAGGCCAAGTGGCAGAGGATCATGCCAGCTGTTCGGGGTTGGGGCAGGCAGCAGATTGCGCTGGCCATGTGCAGGTACCTCGCAGGCCCATGGCTCAGGCCATGCAGACAGCAGATGGCCAGTGCTGGCAGCGGATCACACCAGACATGCACAGGAGCCTCTCAAGCCCAAGGTACGGGTAGCAGATCATGCCAGCATGATCAGGCACCTGGAATGCCCTCGGCCCAGGCCACACGGACAGTGGATCGCTGGTGCTTGCCATGTGTGGGCGCCTCCAAGGCCCACAGACCAGGTTGGGGCTGAGAGAGGATTGTGCAGGGTGGCACAGGAGTCTCCAAGGCCAACAGGCTGGGCCACTCACTACCTGCTCTTAGCAGCAGCCTTCCCTGGGACTGGGGAACTCCAGCGGGCCTGAGAGGACTGGGCACCACCATCTTGTGTCTATGGGTGCTGCCATTTTTGTCACTGAGTGATGGTTAATTTGCATATTACTCTTTTATTAGATAGTATTAAAGACCCTGTGCATGAAATGCATGCACTCAGGGTGAGGGTGACCCTCAGCCTGGCCTTGCCCTCTCATAGTTCAGGAGCCCTTGGGACATGTCCAACTGCTGTGAAGGCAGGAGAGGTTCCTGCTACTGCTGCTGCACTTGCCAGCTGTAAGTCTGGGCTTCTGGTTGAGCAAAGCTCCCCCTGTGGGAGTGCACTAACCACCAGGGGCACCTCCTAGGTTGAGTGTCTGCCCCCTGGTGGTCAGTGTGCATCATAGCCACCAGTCATTCTGCTGCTTGGTCAATTTGCATATTAGCCTTTTTATATATAGGATAGTTATATTAGCTGTATTTCTCTGAAGAGCAGGGTACTTTTAAATTGTAATAAACAGATTCTGTGGAAGTGAGAAGAGCTTAAAGGGGCCCATCATGTTAATTACAGCACTGAACAGATTCCGTGTCCCATTGCTAAGTCACCAAATATATGGAGGCCAAGAGCAATTATAGTGACAATAATGGGAGCTTGCTCATCTGGCTTCCTAGTTTATAGCTATTGATGTATGTTTTTTAATTCAGTAGTGTTAGTAGCTATCCCTAAATGCCTAACTTTTTGATTGCAGCAAAAATAGCAGCTCTGGGGTGGAGGGATGGGTCATTCTTGTGATGTTCTAGGACATTCCTATATATATATAGGAATATAACTATTATTCACACTTTCAGCCTTAAAAAAATAACATACTTTAGAAGCTCTAAATCCTCTATTCAAGATCTTTAAAGTCTGAGTAATATCATTATATTTTATATATGTTAATAACTTATGGGGGGGAAAGCTACATTTATTATTTTTTTAATAGAAAGCATAAAAGAGCATTCTAGCTATCATGGCCTATCTGTTTAGAAGACTGAGAATTAAATTCATAAACACCTAGAAAAGACATATAATTATATTCTATATAAAGTCCAGTGGCTATAAAAGAACAGTGCTAGCAAATTAATGAACTACTTTTCCTTTATGCTTGTAGGATCCATTAAACAGTTTAAAGGAACAATTTTAATACAAAAAATTTCATATTCACACCACTAGCTTTATTTCTTAGGAAACACACACACACACACACACACACACCCCTAGATGATAAATAGATGATAGACTATGTAATTGAAACTAATCTTATTTTTCTAAGAATGCAAGGAAAGAAAGAAGCTCCATTTTAATAAAAAATAACATAGATTATCAAAAAAAAAAAAAAAAAAGCAAATTCCTCCTGATAACCTAAACTTAGAGATTCCCCAAGTCCTGAGTTTGGGAAGTTGTCTTTCCTAAAGGACTAGTCCCACCAAAATAATTAGGTACCATCTCCCAAGACTAAAGCTCTAGTAACATCCCTCCCTCCTGGCCATCCAGCACAGAGGTAGAAGTGGACACTTACCACCTCTAGGTTCTGAATGGGCATGTAAGAGAGGTGTGCCCGGCAGAGCTGTAGCAGATGACTGTCGCTAGTCTCTGAGAGTTTCACCACCCTATGTTGGTTACCTTGACCCTAGATAAGCCTTTCATTAAATCCTTTTCATTTATCCTTTTGAGTGTGCCTTCCATTTCCAGCCAGGTCCCTGACTGATATCTCTGACCCCAGGGCAGAAAACATCTCTGCAGCCTTACAATGATTTAAAAGGCAAACTTGGGACTGAATGACATTAAGATCAGATATTAAACAGAAGCTGCCCCATTCTTTGAGAGCATTTATTGATATCAGTCAGGGCCCTGGCAGGGAAATGGAAGGCACATTGAAAGAGGTAATTGAAGAGGGTTTAATGAAAGGCCTATCTACACTTAAGGTCAGGGTTAAGGAAACCAATGTGGGGTGGTGAAAGTCTCAGAGACTAGCAACAGTCATCTGCTACAGCTCTGCCACGCACACCTCTCATCCATACCCGTTCAGAACCTAGAGGTGGTAAATTCCCACTTCCACCTCTCGGTGCTGGATGGCCAGGAGAGAGGGATGTTACTAGAGCTTTAGTCTTGGAAGAGGATCTTCCCGGAAGGAGCTGCAGCTGTTGGTAGAGAAAGGCAGTTACTGGTACACCAGTGTGGCCTCAGAGACATAAAAATAAGTGTCCCCAAAGTGCATCCTCTATGGGGAAAGTTTCAGATTCAACAGTTAAAGAGCCTGGATTCAATATGATATACTGAGCACATGTTTTTGGACATATTATTTAAATGTTCTGAAATTGTCTTCTTAGTTTTAAAACAGGAATACTCATACCCATGATGTCATAGGGATCAAAGGGAAGAATAGATCTAAGAATGATTTGAAAACTACAAAATACCACTTATTTTTGTCATTATTTTTATTGTGATGATCATTATCTTCTTTGTTATCATTATTACTTTTAGAGACACTAGCTTATTTCAAAAGAATATTTGAACTAGCAATCTTATGACTAAGATATGCTGCTTTTACATTCTAGAATATTTTATAGCATAGTCACCTCTGGCTATCAATATTTAAATACTAGGGATCCACGGGACTAAGCAGTTTTCAGACAATAATAGAATACTCTATAGAATGTAAGAAAACACAGTTCAAGACTCCTTAGCTTTTGTTCCATGTAAAAACTCAGAGAGAATGTTTATTCAGTAGCTCCTTAAATCTCAGGTATCTAATATGGCAAAACTACTGCCCCTCCCCTGCATGCACCCATGGCAAACATTACACAGCCCAGAGACACATTAGAACCCAGAGAACATTAGAGCTAGAGATAACATCAGAATCTTCCTCAATATAAGCTTTTCAGGCAGTCACTAGCAAGTCCAGAAAAAAGGGTAATCAATTTGGTCAAAGAACCTAGTCAAGTTTTCCTGAAAGTGAGAAGACTTATGAAGGATAACAGCAAACTCTTAGAAAAAAAAAAAAAAAAAAACCTCTGCAAGGCTGTGTGCTAAATAGAGGGCAGTGAGGTTCAGTGTGACCTCAGAGGAATACATGAGAGCCAGTGGGTATAAGTGTGAGAAAGGCATCTATCAGATGTTTAGCATTTAGAGCTAGCCAGTGTGCTATCATTTTTAAATGTACTATATTCAATTGAACCTGCATGAACCTCTCTATCATGGGTGTTTTGAAATAAAATAATTCTTGATTTAGGAGAGTGGGTAAGCTAAATAATGACTAATGCCCATTCCAGGTGTAGATTTCCATAGTTTTAGGTCTTTCTAGGAGTTTGGTGGTGTGCACCAATTCTCAGAAGGCAGCTGTAAAGAAAAGCCTTACTGGTTCACTTGGGAATCTTTAGATGGGTATAGAATTGGCAAAGACCCATACAATCCATTTGCCAGCTTTATTTTATAATGTGTCAGCCAGAACTTCCCTAGCCAATATTTTGTGCCCCGGAAAGGAAAGCCCACGACATGGTAAAATATTGATGATGCTGCCAAAAAGGAATTTCACTCTCGGATCAAATTTGGATTAAATATAGTAAATCCAGGCATTAGTTTTTAATAATCAAAAAGTTCTGTCGATGTGCTTTAAGAAAATACCCCCCCTCTTTAAAGGTCTGTTTGATGTAACACTTGAAAGTTGAGATGTAATCAATCATTAACAATATTTAATATTCTCTACATTCTAGAAATACAATACGGTCAAGGTGCTGAGGTGTGAAAACTGGCCACAGCTCAATTCTTATATTAGATGAAACCACTTTTGAAGTACCATTTTCTTACCCGCATTCAATTTAGCATTTCTTCAGCATATTACTTTTATCCATCACTACTTATTTTAATTAAATGAATTTACTTGATACTTGAGTCTCTAGGCACATGTAGGGGGAAGAGGACATAGTATAATATACATAAGCGAAGCAAATATTAGAGTTCCCAATTCTGTGTAAAATGATCCAGCAGCAAAATGGGATTTAGATGTCTCCATATGGAATTACTAGGCATTTGTTTAAATAGGAACAAATTTCTGCTGCCTTTTTGGAGAACTTTGAGAGCATGGATTCTGTCTTACATTATCTATCTTCTCAACTCTTAGCATAGTGTTCAGAACATAGTGGGGATAAATAAGTATGGAGTAAATTTTAAAAAGAACTACCAAGTTCTCCCTACTCCATGCTCCTCAGAGTATTTAACACATGAAATTATATATTTTTGTTCATTTTTTATTTGTCTGTCCCCCACATTAATCTGTGAGCTCCTTGACAGAACCCATCTCACTGATTCTCAGTGTCTAATTTAGTGCCTTTAATGTGTGTTAAATGAGTACTTTCCTCAGTGAGATTACATACACACACACACACACACACACACACACACTCTCTCTCTCTCTCTCTCTCTCTCAAACAGGCTTTACTGAGGAACAGCATTGGTTAGTAAAAAACAACGGCTTTCAGAATGTTTGAATTCCTAAATTAAATTCCCAAATTTTTATTAACCATGTAACCTATGACAGGGATTTTTAAACTAGTGTGTCATAGGAATTTTAAGTCAGTGTCTGGGACATTGACTTCTTTTCCTTAGATTGTCAAATAAAAATATGACCATAGCCCTAGCTGGTTTTGCTCAGTGGTTAGAGGTTCTGGTTTTGATTTTGGTCAAAGATCATGTACCTTGGTGGCAGCTGGGTTTGTGTGAGAGGCAAGCAATTGATGTGTCTCTCTCACCTCCATGTTTCTCTGTGTTTCCCCTCCCTTTCACTCTCTCTAAAACTCAACAAAAAATATCCTCAGATGAGAATTAAACAGCAACAAAAAATGACCACAACCAACACAATAGCCATCTGGTGTAAATGCTATCTTGAACCATATATATATAGGTCATATAATAGTTGCATTTTATTGCTCATATAGCACAATAAGGCTGAATCTGATTGGTTCATTCTTGGTAGCAGAAATCCTTCAATACAAGTACAGGCACCTGATTTTTTAAAAATCACTTTTGAGCAAAAAGGGTAAGTGACTACTGCTATTATTATTAGTTTTGCAAATCAATTTAAAGTATATCTATTTTTTGGTCACATAAGCAAAAGTACATATTTTTGGCATGTTGCAGAATTTTAGTAATTAATTTATGTGTGCCATGATATGAAAAAGGCATGCTGATCTTTGGAAATAAATTTATCCTCTATGATCCTCAATATCCTCATTTGTAAAATAGGAAGAGTGGTAATCTAATTATATGATGTTATCACTTATTATATATATATATATATATATATATATATATATATATATATAATATTTATTATTCACCTTTCCAATTATGTATGATGTACTCTAGGAAAGACAGTCACATAACAATTAAGAGCAAAGGCTTTGGAGTTAGGTTACCCAGTTTGAAATGCAAATTTGATTCACTAAATATGGGATTTGGGGAAACTTGTTACCAAATCTGTGCCTCCACTTCCTCTTCTATAACATGGGGGATAGTAATAGTACATATTTCATAGAATGTTGCATGTACAGGATGCAAAATCATGTCTGGTGCATAATGCACAGAAAATTTAGCTATTATTATTACTATTATTATATTTATACATCTCTCCCTTTCTTTAAATAACACCTGGAAATTTTCATGTATTATGTCATTCAGCATTTAGGAGTTCAAACCAGAAAACTTCTTATTCTGTTCCAATGACATTTTCTTGATTAAATTATATTATCTCATCTTATCTTCTCTATTAGTTTGCTGAGCTCCCCAGCTAAATTTCCAGCTCCTCTAGTACTAGAACACTTCTCAAAGTCACTCAGGACCAATGTTAGCCCTAAAATTAAACCCCTCTGCAATGAGATCCCTCTTGGTTAACTTCTCCTCTACCTTTTTAATCACTCTGATTAAATATTTCGCAATCATCTTTATCCCTTTCCTGTAATCCCCTAACCAATGTTTATCTCAACATCTTATTCTTTCCCAATAGTGTTTCCCAAATCCATACCCACTGCTCTATCCCAGTACTGGCACCCCAGTTTAGATCACATCATCTTTTACCTGGGAGATGGCATCAGACTCCCTACTGACCCTTTAGCTTGCAGTTTCTGTATTTCATCCTCTACCACATGGCCAGGTCAATTTTTCCAAAGCACTGCTGAAATATTCTGAGCCCCTCCTCAACACATTAATATTGTTGACCATGTAAAGGTGAAACTCTTGAGGTTGACAACCATAGTTTCCTTCATCTGGATCTCTTTATCTCTCTAGGTCTATATTTTAACTTCCTATAAAGGATGGGAAGGAAAAGTACTCATATTTATTTTAGAGACTATTTAAGCTAGGATGAAAGTAAACACTCTCCCATTTAAAATAGTTAATACTTTCTGCTTCATCCTGCTTCCCATATAATCTCCAGCCCACTTCTTCCTGCAGATGTGACCCACACTTTCCTTTTAGAATATAAATGATGCCAGAATTACCCACCATAACCCTTTGTGGCTCTCCTCTTTCACTACTTGTAATTTTTATCTATCATGCCTGACTTCACACCTTCCTCTGTTTCTTTGCCATGACACATTGGATCAGTGATGAAATTTCAGACTGCTCAGATGGGCAATGATCTAGCATTCCCTTCAGGTACCACTTTCCTGAACTGCTTATGAACTCCAAACACAAAACTTACTAGTAAGAAGTGGCTTTTCAAGCTTCTGGGGCATTGCTAAAGGTAGATGCCCCAGTGATATTTTTTAAAAAGCACTCTGAGGTGGCCATTATTACTCCATTCTTCAAATGAGGAAACTGAGGCACAAGACAGTAAAAGTACCATGTTCAAAGATACAATAGCTAGCAAGTGGCAGATTCTAATTGGAACCTTAGTGTTTTCAGATCAAATCCTGTGCTATTTTTCAAGAGCATGCTGTTTCCTCAGATAACCAGGTTACTTTGTTCTAAGTACTTATGTACTTCAGCAGTAAAAACAATATATCATATTAAGTGTGGTAATAAAAATTCATGTCCTTACTATGATTGTCATTTCTAAACCCTCCAGAATGAAGCAAGCTCTCTGAATTATGAGAGAACACAGCACAAATTATCTCCCGGTACTTTAGAGGCAGTGTGACATATAGAAAGAGAAAAGGCTTTAGAACCAGACCAGACAAATAAAAATGAACTAGCTTGATGACCGTGAGCAAGTGATTATTTCCCTGGAGGCATTTTCTCATTGTAGAAAATGAGAATAATATATCTTAAATCAGTGGGTGGTAAGAAATGAAAACCATACTTTAAACACCTAGTCAAATCAACAAATGTTAACTCACCATCTCTTTTATTCCTTAAATGACTATCCCCTTCTGGATGTTTTTAAAGAAATAATTTGATCTGCCCATAAAATGCTAAATCTTTCCCTTATAAGCTTTCAAAGGAGACTAAATTCTGCTTTGTTTGGGGGTTAACACCTTTATATAAGATGACATCTATTGGTAAGCACTGTGATCAAATGAAAGACCAATCTAATTTTTTGTGTGAATTCATTATTTAAGGAAGAGTAGAACCCACCAGCTGCCAAAGCCTTGAGTAGAAGCATAATTTCAAAACTAAACCATATTGCCACATAAAAAGCAATACAATTCTAACCTCAGAGTTACTCAGCCTCAGATGGAGAGAAATGAAGTAGAAATATGAGTTATAAAGCTGAGGAGCCCCAAGCCAGTTTGCAATATTTTCCAAGAATGTCTTTATAACGTTCATGGAAAATACATTGAACAGCTATTTTGGCCTTGACAGTGTGTGTGGCAGAGCACCTCCCAATAACTTTTTATTAGTTTTTATTACTATTTTATTGTAAAATCTGCATTTTATCAATTTTTCATAGTCAATTAGATTGAGTCAGGCCCTTAGAAATGATCTCAGGCAATATCCCACTAGTGCAGGGATCTCATCCTCAGTCTCCCAGGGCTGAATATTTATTCCTTGCTCCAGAGAAGAGAATGAGTAGATGGGGAGAAAAATAAGTGACAGTGAATTGTTATAAAATAGTCTACCTCACAGGGCATATAAACATAACTAATGGATGAAAAACTCTGGGGAGGGAGGGCACCTATGGGAGTGGGGATGGGGTGGGGACTGGTAAGGTATGTACACATATAATATCTTAATTAAAAAAAATACAAGGAAAAAAAAAGGGCTGAAATAGTATGTGTGCCAACCAAACAGAGTGGAAAGATACTGTAATAGTTAGGACACCAGGTATACTTGTAAGAAAAAAAGAGTATCATCTTAATGGTAGGGCTAAACCAGCTCTAGTCATAAAGCTACTCTGACATGGCTTAAAGCTTAAAAGAAAACATTAAAAGGATTCAATTAATTCCAAATAATTTAATGGCATGCCAGAACAAAATCCAACACTATATAAAAGAATATAACAAAACTCTGCACCTTAAGAAGTAAAATTGCCGAAACCAGTTTGGCTCAGTCGGTGGTAGAGCATCGGTCTGCAGACCAAAAGTTCCCAGGTTCCATTCCAGTCAAGGGCATGTACATTGGTGCGGGCATATCCCCACAAGGGGGTGTGCAAGAGGCAGCTGGTGGATGTTTCTCTCTCATCGATGTTTCTAACTCTCTGTCCCTCTACCTTCCCCTCTGTGAAAAATCAATAAAATATATATTTTAAAAAGAAGTAAAATCACAATGTCTAGCATTCAATATAAAATTTACAGGAAAATTTATAGGAGCAGAGTAATACAGAACATTGTCAGGGGAAAAATTAGTCAATAGAAACAGACCCTTAAATGACAGATATGATGAAACTAACAGACAAAAATATTAAAACATATGTTCCACACATTCAAGAAGACAGCAAAAACATAAATAGGATGAGAATAAAAATTCAAGATATAAAACTAAGATCTAAATGGAACTTACCTGGAAGATCTAACAATTAAAATTTCTCAAATGAAAGACATAGAGAAAAACAAATGAATAGAACATCAGGACAGAACAAAGAAAATACCCTCCAAAATAAAAGATATTATATAAAAACGTTAGACCAACAAAACAGTATGACATTAATTTCCAGCAGACCTATACTGTAAGTTGTGCTAAAAAAAATTCTTTAGGCAAAAGGAAAATGTTAGCAGATGGAGATTCGGATCTAAACAAAGGAATGAGCTCCAGAAATAGTAAATGCATAAGACTTTTTTTATTCTCTTTGTTAAATTTTGTAATTAACTTTACAAAACAAAAATAATAACATTAAGTTGTGGAGTTTAGAGCATTGATAGAAATAAAATATATGACAATACTACCACACAGTATAGGAGGGGGAAATTGAGGTATACCCTTATATGGTTCTTATTCAATACACTAGTCACATAATGTGATTTGAAGGTAAACTATAATAAGTTAGATAAGTATATTATATATCCTAAAACAACCACTAAAACAAAAAAATAACAAAGAGGCTAAGCCAATAGTGTAGAAGAATAAAATACTAAAAGTATTCAATCCAAAAGAAGACCAAAAATGGGACATGAAGGAATAAAGAACATAAAGGGAAAATTAAAACAAATACTAAGATGACCACTTAGGCCCACTGCATTGATAATTACATTATATTTAAATGGCCTAATATTCTAATTAAAATGAGATTATTTTTACATAATAAAAAAGAAAGCTAAATCTTTGTTGTTTACAAGAAACCAACATTTTAGTACAAATATAAAGATATTCTAAAAGTAAAAGGGTAAAATATATCTGCCATGCTTACTCAAACAAAGGAATATTAGAGTGATCATATTAATATCTGGCCAACTAAATTTCAGTAGGAGTATTACTAGGGTTAAAGTGGAATCCTATATAATAAAAGGCTAACATGCAAATTTTCCCCTCTACTGGGAGTTCAACCAGGGGTTGTGCCAGCCAGCCAACCTCCCATGTCCCCTTCCCACAGCTGGCCTGGCATGATTGGCCTGATAGGGGCAGGTCAGCCGGACCCCACCTGTGCACGAATTTGTGCACTGAGCCTCTAGCATTTTATAATGATAAAGAGGTTAATTTATTAAGAAGAAATACCAATTCAAAAAAGGCATGCATGTAAAAGCAGAGCTTCAAAATATATGAAACAAAAACTGATAGAATTGAAGTAGGAACAGAAAATCCACCATTACAGTTGGGAGTTTCAAAACTCTTTTCTCTGTAATTGATAGAACAAATAGATAGAAAATCACAGATGTGGAAAACTTGAACACTTTTAATCCATTTGACTGAATAAAATTTATTGGGTTCTAACTCCATAGCAGAACGTACATTTTACAACAAAGTAAATCACATTCTGGGTTATATATCAAGTATCAACAAGTTTAACCATACATATGTTATCTGACTTCAAGGAATTTAAACTAGGAATGGATGTAAAGAAAATACCTAAAACATCTCCAAATATTTGGAAATTGAACAACACACTTCTATATAACCCATAAATGAAAGAAGAAATCAGAAGTGAAATTACAAATTATTTTGAACTGAATGAAAATAAGAAGCAACACATAAAAATTTATGGAACACAGATAAAGCAGTTCTAAGTGGAAAATTTATAGCACTAAATGTTTATATTATGAAATAAGTGTCTCAAAATGATCAAGTTTCTATTTAAGAAATTAGGAAAAACACAAAATAAATGTATACACATTTTAAATGCACAGTTCAGTTAGTTGTGGTAAATTTATATAACCCATGTATATATCACCATTATCACCCCACAAGTATCCTTGTGCTTTTTGCAGTTAAACTACCACTACAACCACAATCACCAATACCAGTCCAAAGTGACAGCTGATCTGTTTTCAATCACTATAGATTACTATTTCCTATTGTAGAATCCCATGTAAGTGGATATTTTTTTAAAATTTATTTTATTGATATTTTATAGAGAGGAAGGGAGAGAGATAGAGAGCTAGAAACGTTGATGATGAGAGAAACACCAACCAGCTGCCTCTTGCACACTCCCTACCGGGGATGTGCCCGCAACCAAGGTATATGCCCTTGACCGGAATCGAACCCGGGACCTCTCAGTCCACAGACCGACGACTCTACCACTGAGCCAAACTGGTTTCGGCCATGTAAGTGGATATTAATATGGTATGCAACTCCCGTTTATCTTTTTCTCACCATGTTTTGAGATTCACATGTTTTGTATATATAAGTAACTTTTAAAATCTTTTATATGAGTACATTACAATTTGTTTATTCACCTATTGGTTGGAATTTATATTATTTCCAATCTCTGATTTCTTTTCTTAAATATATTTTTATTGAATTCAGAGAGGAAGGGAGAGGGAGAGAGAGATAGAAACATTAATGATGAGAGAGAATCATTCATTGGCTGCCTCCTGCACGCCCCCTACTGGGGATCAAGCTTGCAACATAGGCATGTGCCCTTGACTGGAATCAAACCTGGGACCCTTCAGTCCATAGGCCAACACTCTATCCACTGAGTCAAACTAGCTAGGGCTAGACTCTGATTTCTATGAGTAAAACTGCTATGAACTTCTGTGAACAAATGAGACTGGGACTTTAACTGAAATTGCACATTTGCTTGGCTTCTCCTCCTTCCCTATCCAACTTATCTCTTTCCTTTATGGATGTCTTCAGGGATACTTTTTAATAACTTGCACCAAAATCCATGGCTCCAGGTCTACTTCTAGAAGAGCCCAAGTTAAGATATCATGTGAAGCAAATACCTCTCAATATGATGATTGACCTTAGGATCCCACTCCCTCATTGCCTCCAGACTGATAACCAAAGTCAAGTCTCAGTATAGTGCACACAAAGAATTACATTTCCTGTCCAGGAAATAGCTGCTTGCTACTAACATTCTTGGGAAACACGGAGCATGTATGCAAATGAATCTTGAGGTATGGAGTCTAAGGAAGTAGAATATAAGACTAGATAGTTGAAAATTTATTGACTCAAGATTGAACATTATTGCAAGAATATCTGGAACTGATATTCATGGATGTACAAAGGACTCTAGTGAATGAGATGGAGATGCAGGAATTCCTTTGGAATAGTATGGAGAAAATGGTCGGAATATAAGAGAAGTGAGAATATTAAAATGAATTTATTAGGTGAGAACAGAAATTTCATCACCTAACTGTTCCTAAGAAGGGCCCAGAGGATACTCCCCTTACAAAGTCAATATACACTAGTGAAGAGGTGATTGGCATCTTTGAGAAATTGTATTGATTAGCATAGGCCATGGTGGACAGACAGGGAGATTATGCTGGAATGGTAGAGGCCTAGAAACAATATTCAGCCATCAGAGACAAGGTAGACATAATGATCAAAATGATAATTAAGCCCAGAGTGGCAATTAGGATACTTTGGCTTACATGGATTTGTGGCAATTGTTAAGACCTCATGGGATTTCTAAAGGTGAAACAGGTAGACAACAGACTAGAGTAATGCTCAACTTGAACAATAAGAAAGAAAAAAAAAAAGAAACACGAATACTTGATTTTAGCTGCTGCCATGGAAACTTATGGTCCCTCACCTAATTTGCATATATAAGACTGTTCACAGAATTGGCCCTCACTGATAGAAGAGAATATGGAGTCTCCTTGATGAAGGTTCCTATAATATCACAGCAAGACTATATGGCAAATACAGTGTTTTGC
Source organism: Vespertilio murinus (assembly GCA_963924515.1). NCBI lineage: Eukaryota > Metazoa > Chordata > Mammalia > Chiroptera > Vespertilionidae > Vespertilio > Vespertilio murinus. The sequence continues at coordinate 36,896,702 of OZ004706.1, forward strand.
TTATTTGTTCATAAGCATGTGCCATTTGCCTGGAAATGGGATACTGGGAAATAACCAGAATTTTCAAGGAGTATTGGATAATACCCCAGAGATGACACCAGGTAGCCTAGGTTTTCCCAAAAAGCAGAGCCTGAGTCAAAGGTTTGCTGGTAGATAGTTTATTTGGGGAGGAAATACCAAAGAATTTGAGTGGAGGCAGTGAGAATAATGAAGAAGAAAAGGAAGGAAAACCAATTCAATGGTGTATTATCAAGCAGGTTTGTGGGGTGGACAACTGTAGCTTGAACCTGCTAGAGACCCTCTAAAGATTAATTTAGAATGCACCTCCAAATGGTCTGCCAATGGATGGGAGATGGGAGTATTTATCTACCAGTTCTCTTCACCTATTTCTCAAAGGTAATCTCATCATTGTCTGTACTCTCCCACTTCCTTGTTTGTTCTTCACAGAAGAATGGCTGAGAGAGAATTCCAAACCGCAGGTCAGAGAATCCCCTGGACAGAAAATGAGAGATACTTTATGCAGCTGTAGCCACTGGGACTAGCCCTTGTTTAAACCTCTTATAAAGCCTTGCATATATTATGGTTGGCTACATCTTTGAAAGTGACTCTATAAAGGAATGGACTTGCTTTTCCCCCTCTGTCAGAGATGGGGTGAGGACATTATTCAGCTCTATGTTGCAGTATGAGAGCCAGATATGATGGAATACACAAGGGGACCTTAGATACAGGGAATCAGACATATCTTATATATCACTTTAGATCACCTTGGCCTCACTTATCTCTCTTCAAGCAAGCACTGTTCTGTGTAGTCTCAGATTGACTATTGTTGGTGTAATCCGTCATTTCACACTTGCACTATGAACCAGTTCTTCCCTGGAGCTTCCCTCTCGATCCTAAAGCATGGAATATGCGGGGACTACACTCAGTGCCAACCTATGTAAAATCCAGAAATGAGGCAAAGTAAACACCCCTTGGGGTGTAACTAAGAAAAGGTAGATAGAGGGAAATGGAAAAATTCTCCATATCTCTCCTTGTCATGGATAACAACCCTCAATCAATCCTGTGAGACCAACTAGGAAATTCTAGCTATTGACTGCTCAACCCCATGATATATTTATCTGTGCTGCTCCCCAGTGTGATAAAAACTGTTACATGACACGTACTCCTTGAACTTCCTATCAAAGCACTCATATATAAGGCATCATCTCAAACTCTGAATTTTGGGAAATCCAAGTTAAGCACGGGAGTAACAAAATTACCAATATTTCACAATGATGATGGTCTATCTGGAAAACCCACAAGAAACAGCAATAACGACAACAAAGTCCTAATAATAGAACTGTACACTGGCTTATGATAAAAATACACAAAAGTCCTAATAATAGAATAATACACTGGCTTATGATAAAAACACACAAAAGTGACTAGTTGGTCTATATGTGAGAAATAACTTCATAAAAAGTTGAGTTAATAGGAAATGTACTAAACCTAAGGAGGACAAAATGACTACATCTGGGCCATAAAAGAAATGAATTACTGGAAGACTTGTCATGTTCCAAGATGCAAAGGCTTAATGTTATAAATATGTCAAATATCCATAAATTAATCTGTAAATTTAATGAAATTTCAATTAAAATTCTAATTCCTTAACCTAGAAACTTAATTCCAAAAGATATCTGAGAGAACAAACTCATGAAAATAGCCAGGGACATTTTGAAAAAGAGTAATAAGAGATGACTAACCCTAATAAATAGGCAAGTTTGTTATAAAAGCTATAATTTAAAAATTGTGTGTTACAGCTATAGATAGTCCAGGAACCTGGCCCAAGTAGAGACAGATGTAATATATGTTAAAAGTGGCATAAAATATCAGTGGGGAATTAGTGTATAGTTTTTAATAATATAGCACAATTGGCTAGTCACTTGGGAAAAAATATATCCACCTCCCACCCCGACCCTTCATGGAGAAATAAGTTCCAGATGGAATAACAGCATCTTAGTTTTCTGCGTGCTCTTCCATAACTCTATTTTGGCATTTACTTTTTTTTTTACATGAAGGATTGCTGTAAATGGTATTCTGCCATTTGCTTTCTTCATTTACTATTATTTACCTCTGAGGAGTGGGGGTGGGCAGAGTTTGAGAGTGATAATAAAAGGGAGTTGAACATAAATTAATCAATTCATTCACGAACTCATTGCTGATGTCTGCCATGTGTTAGTCACTATTCTTGGTGCTGGGGACACCACAGTGAACAGCAACACTACCTGCCCTCTTGAAGCTTACATTCTAGTTGGGAGGAGAGAGAGAGAGAGAGAGAGAGAGAAAGAGAGAGAGAGAGAGAGAGAGAGAGAGAGAGAGAGAGAGAGAGAGAGAGAAGTAAGTAAAATATGTCATATGCTAAATGGTGAAAAATGTTACCTAGGAAAATAAAGCAGAAAAAAAAGAAGGATAAGGAAGGCAGTCTTCACTGCAAAAGTGACATTTGAGCAAAGACATGAAAGAGATGAGGGAGAAAGCCCTGTGGAGGGTGGGTGCTGTATTCCCAGGCAGAGGGAACCTGAGCACCGAGGCTGGAGGAGGGAGTGAGCTTGGCATGTTCACCACCTTGGCTGGGCACTGTTCCTTGGACTTGTCTAGAGAGAAAGTAGTAGAAAAGGAAATCAGGAATGTAAGGCATACTTCACAGGGCCTGACAGGCCTTTTGAGGTCTGGCGTATCCTCTGAATGGAGGAGTAAGCTTTTGGAAGGCATTAAGCCAAGGACAGACATGATCCAATTTAGTTTTTGTTAACAGGATTACTATGGGGGTACTATATGCAGGGAAATCGATAGGAGACGACTGGAAATATAGAGGAGAGAGTTGGCAGTAGTTGGGACCAGGTTGGTGGCCAGGAAGTTGGTTTCTGGATATATTCTGAAAGTAAAGCTAGAAGAATGTTTTAGTAGTTGGGTGAGGAGGGATGAGGTCTCTAAGAGAGTCAGCAAGGTTCTGAACTTTATTATGAGCAATGAAAAAGGTAGATTTGCCTGTAACTGAGATGGAGGGATGGTGGGAGGGGTTGGTTGTAACAGGGATATCAGAACTTAGTTTTGGGTTTGCTGCATTTGAGATACTTATTTGATATCCAGGTAGATGTATCAAATATTTGGGTGGATATATGGCTCTGGAATTCAGGGACAGTTCAGGAATAATATATAAATCTGAGAGTCATCAAGTCACAATTTAGTCAGACGCTGAATGAAATAACCAAAGGCGCAAAGGGCATAATAATCACGTTTCAGTGATTCTTATCATAAATGTTTACAATATAATTTTATGTGTATTTTTGTACAATTTTTAGAACTAGTAAAGCACTGGAAGAAAATATATGCAAAATATTATATAATTTTCTGTGGAGTAAAATGTTCTAGGCTTGATACCAAAAATACAGTCATAAAAGAAATTACTAACAGACATGACTACATGATAATTAAACATTCTGTGTATCACATGTGGCATATATAAAAATAAGAAACTAATAAACTATTGGAAAAAATTAGTGCCAATGTGCATGACATACAAGTTTTTAACCTTAATATGTAAATGTTTCTTGCAAATCAGTAAGTATAAGATAAATGCCCTAATGGTTAAAAAAATAAATATAGAACTGAATACAAAATTCATAAAAGAACAAATAGAAACCACTGGTAAATATATAGGACATGTACAAACTAAAATTACATTTTCATTTAAATTAGCAAAACGCATCTTTTTGTGATACTACCTAGTTTGGACAAGGGTGCTGAGAAATTTGTGCTCTTTATATGTTTACTGTAAATTAATATTAAATTTCCTGAGTTTTAAGAGGCATCTAATGGAGCCTTAAACTGTGCATATTCTTTGACTAGAAAGTTCATCTCTTATAATTTATGTGAAAGAAATTCTTTTGTTTATGGGTCATGACTCATTTAAAAGGAAGTAAATTAAAATATTTTAAAACAGCTCAGCTGGAGTGGCTCAGTGGTTGAATATCAACCTATGAACCAGGAGGGCAAGTTCAATTCCTGGTCAGGGAACATTCCTGGGTTGCAGGCCCAGTAGGGGGCATGCATGAAGCAGCCAATCATCATTGAAGTTTCTATCTCTTTCTCCCTCTGCCTTCCTCTCTGAAATCAATAAAAATATATTTTTTAAATATTTAAAAACAGTATAATAGTAGATATTAATTCAATGGGGGGAAATTAATAACTAATATTAGAGAATTTACTAAGTAAACTTTATGGCATCCATATGACATGGTATCATAGGCATGTTGTAGAACAATAATTATAAAAATATTTTTGTGAGTATGTGTTATTTGTTATAGAAACAGAGTTGATAACAAAACAAAAGGTAGAGTAGTTTTCCATCTTTGAAAAAATGCCTATAATCTGCATAGAAAAATCTGAAAGAATTTGAAAATATCAAATTTGTTTTTCTGTGGATAGCGAAATCACACGTGATCTTATTTTTCACTTTCTGCTTAATTGTATTTTCTCAGTCTTTTAGAAAACAAAAATGTTTTTCTAACTTGGTGTGGTTGAAAAATGAAATCAATATAATAAGGAATAAAAGAAGAAGGTCCAACAGCCCTGGTTGCTATCCAATATTATATAATTCTGGAATGTTTCAAAACCACCCAGCTATGTGCTGACAGCTTGTCCAGATGTCTGGGATGAGAGTCATAGAGCATCTTTGTCCCAGCGAATTGAATGGCTAGGCACACAAACAACCTGCCCTTTATTTTATTTATTTGCACTTAGACAAGGCAATTTTCCCTGCCTTCATCATTTTGCTTTTTTGTTATGAATTCAAGGCACTTTGCTATGTACTTAACTTACTTGATAGTATCCATACAGATATCCTCCAAGTTGAAAGTTAATATTTCATTTGACTAAAGAGGAAACTGAGGTACAAAGACAATGAGTAATTTGTTAAATTTAATTGGTAACTAAAGAATATAGGTAAACTAGAGGCCCAGTACACAAAATTCTGGGACTCCTCAGGAGATGTCCAACTGCCAAATCATATATGGGATCAGGCCTAAACTGGCAGTCAGACACCCCTCTTGAAATCCGGGACCACTTGCTCCTAACTACTCCCTGCCTGCCTGCCTACCTGCCTGCCTGCCTGATTAGCCCTAACCCCTCTGTCTGCTTGCCTGATTGTTCCTAATCCCTCTGCCTACCTGCCTGATTGCCCCTAACTACCTCTGCCTGCCAGCCTGACTGCCCCTTCCTTGCCCCCTTGCTGGCCTGATCACCCCTAACTTGCTCACCTACCAGCTTGATCCCCCCCTAACTGCTTCTGCCTTGGCTCCTGGCCTAAGCAGTCTGGCCTCCCTCTGTGGGAGGCGACCTGGTGGATCAGGAAAGGCGCCGACCCTATTACCCCACTACTGCTGCCACTGTTGGCCTGAGCCTCAGCCCTTGCAGCTGCTGCAGCTTTGCCCAGAAGACATCTGCCCTAATTAGCATATTACTTTTATTAGTATAGATTTTAAATGCTGGTCTCTCTACCCTAAACCTTTGCTCCTTCCACCATAATTTTTTCCTACTGAGTGAGTGGGATGAAAGATGATTTAAACAAGGAACATCAATTAAATGATAGTAAATCTTATTGTGAGATAGTTTGTACTTTTTCAATTATATTTCAAACATGCTTTCATCAAGGAAAATTCCAAGTTTTATAAGATCCTATTTATAAACATCTTTAACACTTAGTGATTCTCATTTTTTTAATAATAAGAGCATAAATCTAATGATTAGAGCCTATTTAATTAAATATATTGCTTTGTTTTACTGAATTTAGTTTTATCTTCTATTTAGAGAGATACTGATTCTTCCATTTATAGTCACACTACAGACTTTTAAAATAAATTTAAAATTTTCATAAGTAAATTTAAAATATTCAATCATTAATATTTTTACAATGTACATATAGAACATTAATATTTTTAAAACTTATAAAGGTTAAATGCAAAGGCCTGGAGCTTGTAAAATAACTGAACTACTATGTGTTGCCTCTTTTTACCATTTTAGGAATTGGAAAAGGTACACAGTTAATTTTTGTTAAGCCTTTACTGTGTCTTGGTAGTTTCTCTGCGTGATCCCACTTAATTCTCACAGCTGTTCTGTGAGATTGGCATTAATACACAGAATTTACAAATTTGGAAATTTGTAATGCATGGTGATGTAGCCTAAGGGCACCCAGTTACTAAATGGTGAACTGGGATTGGAACTCAAAGTCCTGGGTCTCCAAGGACTCAATTTTAGACCAAGGTATTCAAAGAAAGATAGCTCATCTGCTTGCTTTTGTGCAATTCTATACATGTTAGATCCTGAACGTGCAGTAAATCCAAGAGAAGTTCAATGTAGGGGTGACTATTGTGGGATAGGATTGATAGTGAAGGCTTTGTAGAGTTGGTGTAGCTGATCTGAGATTCTTTGAAGGACAGGTTAGCCCTTGGAGGAGATACTTTTGGAACAATTAAGGTGATGTCAATACCACTAAGGCTAGTTTCTGAAATGCAGCAACTTATAGCTCTATAGTTTTATCTCTGCAAATGGCTAAAAGGGGCAATATTTTAAGCTTCTATCAATACTTTATACCTATGAATTAATTTTTAATACTTTGCTGAAAGTAGGTTGGAATAATGGAAAGTATTTCAAGATTCTGGAGGTCATCAGACCATAAACAATGGCAATGAGGAAGCCATGATGATAATTCCCAAGTTTACCCTTATGTAGGTATTAAGAAGTTTTTACCATAGTTGTCCAAATATCAATGGTACTCTCGGCAAAAGATCAGGACAATTGCCTCACTTGTATAAATTTCCTAATAATGTTTCTCAGTGGGATAATATAAAAAATTAATTTGAAGACTTGTAGTACCTCATGGTTAAAATGTCTAACCAAGTTTTCCAGCCTGTGTGCCTATGAAATTCTAGTCAAGGAAACAGCAATCATTGTGGGCCTCTGCTGGCCAAGGCTCCATGTTTATTATTGGGAAGATCACTTACAGCCCCAGGGAGGTCACAGTGTTGACCCGACATGCTTCCCATCCTCTCTGCTCTTTAGCTGATCATTTAAGACATTTAAACCTGATACCTCAGATCCTTTGGACCTGAAAACCAGATGTGCTCAGCTGGAGAGAGGAAAGGGTTCCAACAGAATCCAAACTCTTTGCAAGAAAGAGCCACATTGACAAGTAAGCCAAGGATTTGTCTTTTCTGCCCCCTCTTTGACCTCTGACTCCCCTTTTCATGTGAGGTTCAGCCTTCCATATAGAAAGTGGACATGTTTTATCAAATCCCCAGGTCTTAATGGCCCACAAGGCCCATTTGTTTGATCTCTAAAGTTTATATAATATCTATTGCTATGCCCTCTGACATTGTCCAACATGTCACCATTACTACCCTATATTATGAAATATTTTTCTAATTGACCTCCCATTTTTCCTCCTCAAAGATAATATTCTGCATTTTAATGAATATCAAAATGATATCATGAAGATAGTGGCCACCATAGCCCGAGAGGTTCTGTCAGTGTGCTTCATATAAGTGTTTTACACTCACCATTTCTCCAGTCTTCTTGTTCCTCACTTGCTCCCTATATCATAATTACCATGAGATGCTTTCAGTTCCTCTGGATACTTTATACAGTCTACCTCTGTCACCTGAAGCAAGTCACTGCCCTCATTTGGGATCCAATTCTTCAACTGTGAAATGAGATTCTATCATGTCTAATGTTTATTAAGTCCTGCAGGTTTAAAACAGCTGAAAGGGTTTTCTTCTTCTCTCCCTTGTAGTGCTCTGTGTGCTCCTGAGGTGAGAGAGGGGAAAAGTGAGCCAGTTATTTTCCCTGTTAACTACTTTAGCTAGCTCCTGGCACATTCTCTTTTCCAATCTGACTTCTCAGATTCCAACCTTTTACTTTAAAATCTCCAGCTCTCACTGCATTTAGACTAAAGGCTGTGAAATACCATTGGGCTCCACATGGTTTTATATTTGTCCCAGGGGCCTCGTGCAGCTCAATTGTGTGTTCCCATGCACTTCAAGGATCATATGCTTTATGCTTTTTTAAAAATATATATTCATAGCATTTATCAGAGATAGGGGAAGGCAATTGGGAAGTCACATTTATAACATCACAGTTAAGAGAATAAATTCTGCATCCTGGCAGCATGGGTTTAATAAGATTCTGACACTGCCATTTACTGACTATAAAACCTTGGCAAATTATCTAATCTCTGATATCAATTTTTTTCCTGTATAATAACAAAATGTTATCTACTTTATAGGTTAATATGAGGGTTTTTAGTTAACATAGATACTTAAATAGTGCCTAAAACATGGTTGTGTTATAGTTGTTCCTACTATTTATTAAGACTATTTTCACTCCAAGGATTATGCTAGAAACACTAATAATAATGATAATAAAATAATAACATATACTAATTATTGATCACTTGCTCAATATTATTATTTTTATGATTTTTAATTCTTTGACAGCAATGTGACTCATTTTACAGATGATAAAATGGAGTTTGAGAGTGTTTTAGTACCTTTTTCAAATATGAGAATATTTTTGAAGCCTAGACTGAGACCAGGTCATTCAGAGTCCAAATCTCATATTGTTTCTATCATATGAACCATACCATGATTGTTCCTAATCTGATTGGTTTTAGTCTCTTGTTGTTGAGCCATGCATAGGGAATGAAGCTCATTGCTTGACATTCTCTCCTGTGCTGAGTAGACATAGAGATAATGTCATCTGTGTGTTATGCCCAATTTGCCACCCCCACCTCATGTACTATAGCTATAAAGACATCTTTTTTCCTCCCACTCAATAAAGCATTCTGTAAGTTGGGTGGTATTTTACAGGGTTAGCCTTGACTCTACCTGATACACTGTTACATCATTGATAATCTTCCAGCCTCCTCCCACTTCAGGAGTCACATTCTTCAGAGTATGTTGAAAAACAGTGTTTTGCTTTAGCACACCACCTTGTTTGCAATCCACGGTTCTCTTGTACTTGTCCACCACTGAAAGCCCCTGCTCATTTTGAAGTGGTTTCCACCTGAAGCTCCCTTCTGATAAGGTTCGACCCTCCTTTCATAGGCAGTATTGGATGAAGATGGGAAAATCCATGCTTCCCTGTGCTGATCTTTATCTTTGTTCTCCATTATATCATAGCCTCACTAAAAGTTGAGCATAACCAAATGAATTGAAATGTTGAAGGAAAAAAGTGCTTTATACAATTGCCCATTATAAACCAATAAAAAATTATAAACAAAGGTAAATCCTTCACAGAAAGTCTTTGTCAGACACACCTGATTTCTCACTTTGTACTGCCATCAACAAGTCTTCACTCCTCTCCATGGTAACCCCCTTTCACATATCTTTGCAGCTTAAATCTTTATTTTTGAGGAATACATTTTGACCTCAATCATTAATTGGTGGCTTGAGGCCCATTTCCATCATCTCCAAAGTTTATCTCTAGGCACAGTAGTCACTCAGCAATACAATTACCAAGTTATTTGTCATGGAAGGCTTCACTAAGGCAGTCCAATGTGTGGTTTGATCCTCAGTGTTTAGAATTAGTGCTGATGCTTCAAGTCATCTCCACATAGATCTCATCTATGTGTTTATGATAATATATGCACACTCAGTCCTCCAAAAGATTTGCTTGTTCTCAGAAACCTGATGGTAAATCCATACTGAAGAAGAAAAGCAATTCCTTAATTTCAATAAAATAAACACTACTGGAGTTCTCTATCATAACAGGTAACACATATTGCCAAGCAGAGCATGGCCAGTTCTTCTATATTTACTTCCTGTTACTATCAGTTAAAGTAAGAGAAAACCCAAATCTGATTCTCAAAAAAGGAAGGCAGTTACTATAACCAAAACCTCAAAAGGTACAAAGACTTAATATGGAGTTTGATAAAGTGCTGCAACACCACCAACAAAGGACCAGAGAACCAACTTCTATCCATCTTTCTTTCCCTCTAGAGGTCTGGTGCATGGAATTCATGCATGGGGAAGGGAGTGTCCCTCAACCAGACCTGCACTCTCTCCAATCTGGAACCCCTTAGGGGATGTCTGACTGCCGGTTTAGGGGCATTAACTCCAGCCATTAGGAAAATCACACAGAAAGTCCTTGACATACAAACAGTGTGGTCTTATGAGTTTGTTGTTGTTGTTTTTTTAAATAATAATAATGGTCATTCCTTTAAATAACATCTGCTTACATACAATACAGCTGGTGCTACCTGTTTCCCCGAAAATAAGACCGTGTCTTATATTTTTGCTCCCAAAGATGCACTAGGTCTTATTTTCAGGGGATATATTATGTTTCCATGAAGTAGGTCTTATTTTCAGAGGCTGTCTTATTTTCGGGGAAACATGGTATGTGAATTCAGAATGTTAATATCACAAAAATCATAGAAGGTTGTAGTGGAAATAATCTTGAATTGTCTAGTCCAAAATTTTATAAATATTGGAATTCTTTTTTCAAATATTTTGAATGCTTTTTGTCCTAAAAAGCTTAACCAACTTTTGGGGCAACCTATTTTCTGTGAAAGAACCCGGGGACTCTTGAGGCAAATGTATGGTGTGGCCAGACCGCCTGGGTGTGGGTCTGGCTACGCCCTACATTTTCTGCTCCCCCTCCCCAAGACTGGGGGACTCAGGAGGGGCTGAGGGGACTGGGCACCACCATCTCATAGCTATGGGCACCGCCATCTTTGTGACAGCGTGATGGTCAATTTGCACATTCCCTCTTTATTTGATAGGATGGCTGCTGTAACACTCTACCACAAAATTAAAACAAGAGAAATTTATTATCTTACAGTCTGTAGGTCAGAAGTCCTACAATCAAGGTCTCAGCAAGGCTGGCTTCCCCCTGGAGGCTCTAGAGGAGAATCTCCTTTCTTGTCTTCTAGTTTCTCAAACAACAACTAAGCAAGCAACATAGCATCTTCCAATCTTTCTCTCCCCTTCCATTGCCACTTCATCTTTCTTCCTCTTTAATATTCTTCTCTTTCTTTTTATAAGGACCCTTGGGATTACATTAAATCCAACTCAATAATTTAAGATAATCTACCATCTCCAGATCTTTAACTTAATGATACTTTCTAAATTCCCTGTTACCATGTAAGGTAACATTTACATATTGTGGGGGAGGGAGCATTATTCTGTCTATAATATATGCTTTCTATTGTGTCAATACCATTTGAAAACAGCACTTCTTATGCTTATAAAAGGACAGTCAGCAGCTCTATGGGCTATATGCTTCTCAATTCCTTCAGCAGGAAAAACATAGATTCCAGCAAACCTCTTTTCTTCTTGCCAGCATTTGGCCACATGCTCTTCCCTGAACCAATGATAATGGCCTTGGAGTTAGACTTTGCAGGTCAATTTAAACTAGGAAATGAAGCTGAGGATGGGGTCAACTACCCTGGATAGAAATGTAGGAGAGACAGTTTTCTAAAGGATATTCAGAGTGTGGTAGCATAACGCAGGAGATAGTTAATGAGCAATAGCAACTATAAAAGCAAAAACCATAGCGTTCCAACAGTATGATCAGAATATGCTCAATTCATTCCTGATAAATAAAATAATTCCACAGTTCATTGTTCCTTTCATAGACCCTGCTTACTCTTACAAAAACCTGGCAGGAACTTCTATTTTAGGTCTAATTCTAAATCTCAGACAGGACTGTAAGGATATGGTAAAAATGTAAAATCCTTATGCTCAACTAACACTGCTTGGTGGTTGTTTTCCTAGTAATTTTACTTTTAAAAGTAAACTATTTACAATATTTTGCACTTAGACATCAGTAACAAATCCCTCATGGTGGACCTGTGAGTTAACTGACTATATCAGAATGTTGTGACATTGCTGTTGAGGTATGATTTCTCATAGCAACAGGATTCAGGCATGGCTTTCTTCTTTAGCACCTGTTGGCTCTGTTTGCATAGACATGTTTTTTTGTGTGCTTTTTTTTTCTTGAAGGATGAAAATATTCTATTTATTTTCTTGCCTTTCTCACTTAAGTTTTATTCTAGAGCATTTTGGGGAAATTGGCACTTTCCTTATAGTTTCACATTCTCTCCATGAGTACAATGATAAGGGCACCATGGAATTTTACCTGAAAAAGTTTCATTAATCATAGGCTTCCTAATCAAAGAAACATTTACTCTTTGGCTTATCTTTGTAACTCTAAGAAATATAGTCATCTTCATGAAATTTCCTTGGATCTATGTTTTAAAGACCTAATAACTAAAAATAATTTATCATTCAGATTTGCCAGGAAATTTTTTATTTTAAATATATTTTATTGATATTTTACAGAGAGGAAGGGAGAGAGATAGAGGGAATGATGGACCAGCAAGTAGGAAGACTGAGGGTGCTAAAGATTTTGGCATGGTGAAGGTACTTCAGAAAGGCCAAAGAGATGGAGCGTAGGGTCCAAAGGGGAGAATTGGACAAAAAGAGATTAGAGACATAGCTGTGCAGGAAGTCATCAGACAGTGAAAAGATGCCACTTATATTAAGACAAAAAAAAAGCAGGATTTTAAGAAGTGGAATGAAAAGATCTAATTTACCTTTTGAAGAGGTCACTCTTGATGCCCAGTGAAGAATGGAGAGTGGGCAGAGTGGTTGACAGGAGACCAGTTAGGAGGCTAGTACAGCAATTCAGAAAATTACACTGGAAATGGAGATGGGGAAAAGTTCATTAATTAAAGAGCTATTTATTATGTTAATTTTATCATTTTCAATAGAGAATTGAAAAAGAGTAAATGAGGAATCAGTGGTAAGTCCTAAGTTTCTGGCTTAACCTGCTTCTTCAGCAGTTGAGTCATTTACTGCAATGGGGAAAGATGGAAGGAGAAACAAGTATTAAGGATGAAGAATAAGATTTTAGTTTTTCAGAATGAATAGTTCTTAAGTAAAATTCATTCTGCCTGAATTCAAACCTAAGTATTTGCAGTTAATTAATTTTTTCATTTTGACAAATATTTTGAGCATCTTATTTGTTTCAAAAACTATGGTAACAATGGGAACAGTATGTAAGACACAATCCTTGTATGTAAGAAGTACACCATCCAATCTGAAGAAAAGATGGTACATCAATAATTATTGTGTCAAATGTTATGATAAATGTATATAGAAGATGCTAAGAACTGAAAAGATAGGTGACGCTAACAGATAGATGTCATAAAAATACATATTTGTTAACCAATGTGACAACTCATCTTGGGGTTCTCAAAAATAGCTTCATAGAAGAGGCCAATGATAGGAGCTTACAAAGAAGATAAGAAGTACAGGAAGATTCCAGAAAAAAAGCAAACATGCAAGGAAGCACAAAGGGTTTGTTCAGGAAACTAACTGATTCAGTATGTTGGACTATAGGCTGCAATGAGAAAAATGGAAAGACAAAAAGGTAGAAAGGGTTTAGATTTAAAAAAATATATTTTATTGACTTTCCACAGAGAGGAAGGAAGAGGGATAGAGGGCTAGAAACGTTGATGAGAGAGAAACATCGACCAGCTGCCTCCTGCACATCCCCCAACGGGGATGTGCCCACAACCAATGTACATGCCCTTGACCGGAATCGAACCTGGGACCTTCCAGTACGCAGACCGATGCTCTACCACTGAGCCAAACTGGTTTCGGTGCTGGGTTTAGATCTTGATGGAATTTTGCATATTTCTGTGGTTTGGACTTTATCTTTTAGGCAATAGGGAAATATGAAAATATTTTTAAGATGAAAAGAGACATCATCAGATTTTTTAAAATATTGTCAACCTCAGTGTATATGAAAGATGTGTAAGAATAGGGAGACATTGGAGGTCATTTTAGAGGAGAAAATGATAAAAAATAAACTAGGAATAAGTGGCAGTGAAAATGGAGAGAATTAAATTAGAAGGTTTTGAATTGTAAAACATTTGTTAATCACTGAACTATAATGTTAAATGTTAGACATGGTAGTTTAGAGGGGGTCATAATATAAGGATTCATGATCATAGACTCAAACTATTGAGTTTCAATGGTATTCTAACAACTTCTTTGACTCTTTCCTCTTTTTCTGTTCTAGTCTCCTGTGGTTATTGCTTGATAGTTTATTGGCTGAACCTACATCAACTAGGCCCAATGGCGCTGCAGCAATCTTTTCATAAAGGGATTCCTGGGTTATATAAATATCTTGCCTGTTTGAAGATATCTATGACACTGTGAGAAGTTTGAGGACCAAGACCATATCACCTTTATTTCTTTGTTCCATTTCTTTATGTTCATTGTATGAAAGCATTACTGAACTAAGGTATGCTCGGTAGATAACTTGATTACCTACAAATTTGTTTGAATTCATGATAGCAAAGACAACTGAATTCTGAATTTCTACTTTGAAGAAGACTCAGTCCCCCAAATGGCAATTTGATCTTTAAAAAATATTCTTCCAGTGAAACATATTTGATAATTATCCAAGCCATTTTTTGTCTTGGCCATTCATAGCCAAAAATTACTATAACTGGAAAATACCACATTATATGTGAAATAGAGGACTAGAACTATCACTTGTTAATTAATTCATCTAGGGCAAGACATGTAATTTTTGTAGGTAGGATTGTTATGTTACTGCCCATAGAATTTTGCAATGTCCTAACCATGGTTGTCAAAATCACCATGTTCCTTCCCCCACAGAGTTGTTTTGTGAATCCATGATATTTTAACTGTAATATAAGTTTTGTGAATCCATGATATTTTAAATGTAATATAAGTAGTAAATGCAGGGCTGTGATTATCTACTTATAAGAGCTATAGCAAGTAGTTAGAGAAGGCTTGGCGGTTTGCTTGAAAGAGGCAAGTATTTATATTCAGGCAGGTTTTAAGTCCTGAGTTCAACAACTTCAGCTGTGTGTCTTCAGAGAAGTTATCTAAATGCTCTAGTCTCATTTCCATTACATTTATAAAAATACCTATGTTACTTGATTATGAAGTTTAAAAAGGCAGTTCATGTATTTTTTTATGTAGCCTTAGACCTGGTTTCCTTCTAACTCTCTTTCTTGACCATCTCCTCCTGATCAATATCTCTTTTCCAACCTAATAAAGAGATCTAGGGAGTGTGTTTTCAGCAATTTTTATGAAAGACATTTATTAGGCCATAAAAACACAATGTTAACATTTTTACTCACTTGTTGGGACATGAAGTTCTACGATTTCTTTTTATGGGTAAGCTTTGTTTTTCTTCATTTTTTTCCCTCTCCTGCACTCAAAGTTGGCCCAAATATGGTAACAGTAAATCATTCAGACTGGGTTAATACTTGCCATTATAGGTTTAGATGCCTCTCAGTTCCCTTGCTCATCCCTGAGACAGAGAGGGAATTAGCCAGACCTTCATCAGAATTATTGCTTGGCATAATAAAGCTTGGAGTACCTTGTAATGTGATTTCTATTTTCCTTACCTTTCAAATCTCTGGCTCCAAAGAAACCATAGCTTTGCTGGTTTTTGTGCAACAACCACAATGATGTTTTTCAACTTTGCTTGATTTTCCTTTCCCAAAAAGACTTTTGCCTCCCCTTTTCCCTTCATTGAATGCCAAGTACTATAGGTTAGTTTTTTCATTTCTTCAATCAGGTCAAAATGCCTTCTCTTGCTTGGAGCTTTGACCTGTCTTTGTGGACTCATCCTCCTGGAGTCAGGGCTGTGATTATCTCAGGAGTTCTGAAGGCATATGATTTCATTTATAGTCATGTGGTGAATGCTTACTTTGTAAAATAAGCTTTGAAAATATTCCATTTTAAGATAAACTTCATAAAAAGCTGGAATAACTGAGGTTTCACTATCATAATCCTTTCTCTTATATGTTTGCATGGCTAGTGGAAGGCTGTATTAGACCCTATTCAGAATAATTTCTTTTAAAAGGCTATTTTATGTGTTCTATGCTCTGTATACCATGATCTTGAATAAAAATGTTGGATCCATATCAAGAGTAATTCCTGCCCTAAACAGTTTGGCTCAGTGGATAGAGTGTCAGCTTATGGAAAGGGTCCCAGGTTTGATTCCGGGCAAAGGCATGTACCTTGGTTGCAGGCACATTTCCAGTAGGAAGTGTGAAAGAGGCAGCTGATCAATGTTTCTCTCTCATTGATGTTTCTAACTCTCTATCCTTCTCCCTTCCTCTCTGTAGAAAATCAATAAAAATATATTTTTTTAAAAGAGTAATTCCAAAAAAATAGATATCTTGATTAATAGAAGTGGTGGGGTATAATACAGTGGATCCCCAACTCTAGGACATTTGATGCCTGTAGCATGCAAAATGGCTGAAAGCGGTTCACAGCAGCCAATAATTGAATTGCACACTGTGAAAGTTATTTCCTTTTCTGGTCTTTATATTAATTATCATGTAAAATTAATATATATTTATATAAATCATTATAGACAATTAATATATATTTAATTATTACAAAAATATGTAGCTAGACTTACAGCTTGGACTATTAATGAGTTACAAAAATATGTAGCTGTCATTGTAACCTGGACTATTAATGACAACTTCAAAGAGTATAGGAAAAGTTCTTTGGCAAGAATCATTGAGGAAAGGCTATGTTAGGGTTACAATTTGAGTCTATGTGACTCACCTCTAATGTTAAGTGCATTTTTCTACATCATCTTTTATCTCTAAAAGGTGGCTTTGGAGTGCTTTCTGTCTCAGAGTGGCACTGTCCATCACACAGATCTGCACATCAGAAAGTTGAGGGACAGGTCCCCTTTTTTCTCTCTCTCTCTTTCTCTCTCTCTCCACTTCTCTCCATCTCTCCTTCCCTATAATCCTAGGTGCAATCCATTATCAAGTTCTGTTTCATTTTTATTTCATTAATCTTCAAAACTTTCTTTACACTGTCTCTACATTCACCACATGCTGTATATTTTCTAGTCCCTATTTTTTCCTCAACATTTATCTCAAACCACTTTCTCCTTTTGCACATGTTAATTCTTTTTACTGGGCAGCTCTAGTCCTTCCCAATCCTCCATCTCTGTTCCCTTTTTGGTTCTGTTCATCCTGCAAAGCTCAGATCAATGGTTCTCTCCTCTGGGCAATCTTCCCTGACTCTTGTCCAAAACCTTTGATTAGACCAACTTTCTTGTTTTTACATTTTCTTTCCTTCATAGGATTTATCTGTGGTTAACATTTTGAAAAAAACTATTTATTAATTTTTTGTTTTCCTACCAGACTTAGTCCATGAGAGAATAATTACTGTTTTTGTTTAGCATTCTGTCCCCAGTACCCAATCAGAAACTGACACATAGTAAGTGGACAATAAATATTATTTTTTTAAATAAATGAGTGAATCAGTTCTCCTCACTAGCATTTACAATGTTGTGCAACCATCACCACTATTTAGTTCCAGAAAATTTTATCACACCTGAAGGAAACTCCCTACCTATTAAGCAGCCACCCCTTATTCCCTCTCCCCTCAACCCCTGGCAATTTGCTTTCTGTCCCCATGGGTTTGCTGACTCTGGATATTGTATACTAGCATAAATGGAATCACTACTACATTGTCTATTTCCTAATCTAGACTTGCCTTTATCAATTCTTAACCTATCATTTAGCACAGTGCAGTCCATGTAGAAGGTATGGAATAAATGCTTATTAAAATATTTTTTCTTTTATACTTATCATATTAAATATATACCCAAAATATAGTTTAGTTATGAAGACAAGAATTTTCTTACATTTTCACAGTAGGAAATTCAACTGAAGAAGTACATAGCATATAATGTATTGATTTTGGTTATTGTACTATATACCCAATTTACTTCCAAAAATAATTTGAAACTAAATGACAATATAATTTTAAAGTATTAAGATATTAAAACAGAAACAGAATATCAAAAAGCATAAAGGCAAAGGGGAAATTTACACTAATAGATAATTGTCACAATTAAGAGCATCTCTGAAATTTCTACAAACTAAAGGAAAAAATCTATTATATAATCTTGAAAAGAATCATATCTATTTTAAACAGTGAACAATTTCCTTTAATGTTCAAAAGAAATGTTTAATTCATCTATTTATTCTTAACTATTTATAAGTAATGACCTTATATTATATACAATTTTGTAGAATGGATATAAAGATAAAATGTTTTTAACCATATTTCCCAGAGGTTAAAATTAGTATGTCTTATATAAGGACACTTATAATGATGTATCCACTTGTACTCAAAAAAAAAAGTCAAGCTTTAGAGATCATGCATGAAACTAGTGGGCCTATTTATTTACTCTGATATCAAATCCCTGTTCTAAAGCTTGTCAGTCAAGCCACAATTCAAAGTAATTCCAGAGCAGCAAGTTTGCCGAGCCAAGCAATTTTGAAAATATCCACCTTCAATCACAGCAGTGGGTGTAGTTTGGGAATGGGTTTCTACAAAGGTTGGTTTGAACCACAGGTCAAACAAAGTGACCCGTGATCATTTATATATAAGCATTATGATCATTTGTCATTATTTTGCACCACCTGGCAAAGATTGAGTCCAAAATAGCCCACCTGGTAGACATTATATTTTGATCAAAAATCAGATCACATAGACTGGTGCTTGATTGGAAAATTTACCCATGAGTCTGCAAAAGCAGAGTACAGTTAAAGTTATTTTCTATATTTGTAAAACACAAACTTTCTTTTTCTGTAGCTTGGCAGAAAGCAAACTCAATGGAAGGTTCTCGTGGGAAACTATCAGATTTGTTAAGCATTTGTGTTAGCTAAAGCACTCTGAGTCAATTGAGAGGAGCTGAAACGGCCCAAATTAGAGTTTCTGGTGTACTTAGGAACAATTGCAAGGTTATTTTAGGGAAGCTGGTCTGTAAGGTTTCCTGATTTTTTTGTCAGTACATCACTCTGGCCTCAGGGTTAGATTAATTAAGGCCCTCCATGCACACTCCCACTTCCATCTGAGAATGATGGTAAAGGTCATAGCCACTAAAACCACAGAAGCCTCAATGACATCCTATTTTGTGTTAGAAATCCAAAAAGGTTTTTGCTAAAATAAACACCAAGAGATTTTAAATAAACTAAACTGATTATTAGCTGACATGCTTTTTTTTCTCCCTCGAATATAATCCATTGAAATTCAATTCACATATATCCATTCATTCAATAAGCATTTATTAAGCACCTACTAAGTGGCAGGCACTATATTTGGGGCTAGAGATTTAATGATGAAGTCTGACAAGTTTAGGACACATAACAGTTTATTTCTTAGAGTAGTTACACATTCATTTAGTTATTCAAAACATATTTGTTAAGCATCTACTATGTCGCAGGCACTGTTCAGTCAATTAGAATATATTACTCAGAACAAGTTTTGCATTCTAGTAGAGAGTATAATAAAAAATAAGCATCATTAATAATTAAACTGTATTAGCCACTTATGGTAATAGACAGAGTATGTTAGAAGATAACAAATGCTATAGAATCAAGACAAAACAACAATTGGGACAACAATATTAAGGGAGTCAAGGTTGGGTTCATTGAAAAGGTGCCATTTGAGCAAAGACTTGAAAAGGCTGTGAGGAGTGGGCCATGCTGACAAAGAGTGAAGAGCATTTCAAGCAGTGGGAATTGGCAATGAAAAGGCACCAAGATAATAGCAAACCTGGTATATTTGAATAAAGGCAAGGAGGCCAAGGTAGTTGGAGTGGAGTGAGCACAGAGGTAGGAAATGAAATTAGAAAGTAAGAAGGTGGTAGGAGACTGAAAAGGAAGGTGATGGATGATATAATGCTTTGTAAGCCACTGAAAGGACTAGGGCTTTCATCCTGCATGGCATGGAAGCCAGAGGAGGGTTTTGATCTGATTTATATTTGTAAAGGATAAGTCTAGCTTCCATGTTAGAAATAGACTTTAGAGACCACCAAGGATCAAAGCACCAAAAAGCACTGAGAAGCTAGTAGAGAAATCTTGGCCAGGGGCCAGGGTGTCTTGGATCAAATTGGTAGCAGTGAAAGTGGTGAGAAATAATCAGGTTCTGGAAATATTTTAAAGGTAAAGCCAACAAATTTCCTGATGGATTGAATGTGAGATGGGAAATAAAGACATATGACTTCATTCGTCCAACCAATCTTTCATTTCTTGACTCATTCCTTCACTCGCCTATTAATTTACTCAACAAAAAGCAGCTAAACCCTTTTATGCCAGGCATTGACATCATAGAAAGGATGTGGACTTACGTCTCAGCTCTCAAGATGCTCAGTCCAATGAATAAGACAAGCTTATAAACAAAATATGCTATCCTAGACATATGGAACCAAACAGTGATTTAGGCACAGAGAAACAATATTTGGATTGGTCTTAAAGAAAGAGTGGGAATTTGTCAGCTGATTAAAGCTGGAGAGGGCTTCCCAGGCAGAGGGCACTACAAAGAGGCAAGAGACAGTTTTGCAATTTGATAAACCAAAGGTTTGGGGTGGCTTATACAGAGGGTGAAGAGGTGAGGATATTGATCGCAAAGGCTGGTAAGAAATGAGCTCTTTCAAATGACATTAGACCCTAGGCTAAGTGTCTTGGTCATTTTTCTTTTAGTGGTTAGTAGTTATAGATTTAAATAGTGGAATGACATGACCAGACTTGTGTTTTAGAAAAATCATAATTGAGCATGACATGTAAATTAGAAATGTTTGTAGAAAGTTATTGACAGCATAGAAGGGGGGATAGTAATTTTGTGAAATCCAAATTTATAAAAAATACAGACTGAAATTTTTTTCACCCTGTGTATTAGTCAGGCTTTTCCAGAGAAACAGAATAGGATATATCCAGATGTCCTATATAGAATATACAGTACATATTCATACATATTCATAACTCTTCTTCTATATCTACATATCATAAGGAGATTTATTATAAAGAATTGACTCAGCCTGGCCAGTGTTGTTCGGTGGTTGAGCATTAAACTATAAAAGAAGGAGATCATGGTTTGATTTCCAGTCAGGGCACATGCACCATTGTGCCTCAATCCCCAATGTGAGGTGTGCAGGAGGAAGCCAAACAATAATTCTCTCTCATCATTGATATATCTCTCTCCCATACTATTATGAAGACTCAGAAATCACATGACCTATTGTCTGCAAGTTGTAGAGACAGGGGTGAGAACCATAAGCACTGATGATGAAAGTTTCAGGCTGAAAGTTCTGAAAATTACAGGCTGAGAACAGGAAAATACAGATGTCCCAGCTTAGTGAGAGAGAGAGAGAGAGAGAGAGAGAGAGAGAGAGAGAGAGAATTATTTTCTTTGTGTTCTTATTCTATTTAGATCCTGAAAGGATTGGAAGATGCCCAAGCACATTGGAGAGGACAATCTGCTCTATTTAATCTACCAATTCAACTGTTAATCCCAGCTGGAAACACCCTCACAGACACACCCAGAAGCAATGTTAACTAAATAGCTGGGCACCCTGTGGCCCAGTCAAGTTGACACATACAATTAATCATAAAACTCTGTTATTAACATAAATATTAATTAGCAAGAACCAAATAAAGCTTCCTTCTTTTTAAAAGCTGGGAATCTCCACTGTAATCCCAGCAGTGAGCCAAAGTACTTTTGACATTGCAAGGCTCCGTTATCAATTGACTTTGTAAGATATAACAGTAAGTAATGTGTTGCTCCCCTTCAAGGCCAGGCAAGTCTAGACACAGATTCTGAATGCTGAACGGGGGCAGAAGGCAGTGGGAAAAGTCCAAGATCCTTTCCTTTGAGTTCAGTGTACCTCCAAGTATGGTTCCCAATCCCTTGATTTGACAAAATATAGAAGTCTCAGTTGAAAACTACCTCATCGAATCTCTGCATATAGCCCTAGCTGGTTTGGCTCAGTGGTTGGAGCTTCAGCCTGTGGACTGAAGAGTCCCAGGTTCAATTCTGGCCAAGGGCACATGCCTGGGTTATGGACTCAGTCCAACATGTAGGAGGCAGCCAATCAATGATTCCCTCTTGTCATTGATGTTTCTATCTCTTTCTTCCTCTCCTTTCCTCTCTGAGATAAATAAAAACATACATTTAAAAAAAATCTCTGCATGCAGACCCCCAAAACTATTTATCCAGAATTCCAGTTAATAGATACACACAGTAGAATAACTTTGCAACCTCAGGTAGTTTATCTTCTGAGCTCTTGGGTATGATTATGGTGTGCATCCCATAAGATTGTAGAGAAAATTAAATGAGACAGCTTTTGGCATAATTTTGAACAGGGTGTGGAACTTAATGGACACTTGATGAATGATAATTACAATCAAGTAACTAAAATATAAGGCTTAATACCATTAGTATTGTACTGGAGCAATAACAATGACCAAAAAATATATCATTATGGAACTGTAAAGAAAGAGTTAATTTCCCAAATGAGGGCAAGTTGAAGAGGTATCATAGAAGATTCCAACCTTTCCTCTTGTTTCTCTTGCCTAATTCCATTTTCGCTCCAAACTTCCGGACTCTTTTCAAAAGAAAGCTTTGATTATGCAACCTTTTGTCCCCTTTACTTTCTGTGCTACAACTGACTTCTAACATGACACCAAACCCAGATCCTTCCTTCCAGCAACCATTCCATTCAGGCGGAGTAAGGCCAGCCTCTTATGAGCCAACACAACCCCTTGCCATTGCATCACCCTGTACTGGGGATTGCGAGGGATAGTGTCAGGATGGCTCTGCCCATGTCTGTCTCTCCATTTTAGACTGAGCTCAAAAAAGGAAGTGACCCTATCCTTTCATCTTTACATCTCCAGACCTATCATACTTTGATTCAAGTTTGATTAAAGTTTAGGCACTCCTTAAATATCTGTTGACCTGAACTGATATCAAACTTCATTATGGGCCTGATGATTACTTATGGCATCTGAAATGGTGGCAGGACATTCCATGCAGTCTATGGCAATGACAGGAGTGGGATATATGTGGAGGAGGTAGTGCAAAAGATAATGTCTAGTAATATGTGGTCAAAGTACAGTATACATAATGAGGTAGACTATGAGATAAGGATGGGTGGAGGTGACAGTTAATAAGATATACCCTACAGCCCTGGCCAGTGTGGCTTAGTTGGTTGGTTATTGTTTGGTGAACCAAAGGGCTGCTAATTTGATTTTCAATCATGGCACATGCCCTGGTTACAGGCTTGATCCCTGTTATGGGCACACAAGAGGCAACTAATCAATGCCTCTCTCTCTCTCTCTCTCTCTCTCTCTCTCTCTCTCTCTCAAAAATAAAAAAAAAATAAGTTATGCCCTATAGACAATGATTATCTATCAATGGGTTGGACAAAGGGTGGCATGATCAAAGCTTTCTTTCAAGAAGATTCTGGAGGTTTGGAGCGAGAATGGAATTAGGCAGATGAGTTACAGAAAACTACTCAAGCAGAAATAAGAGCACCTGTTAAAGCTTGTAAACAGACACCAGGTCTGGTACAAATTAGCTGGCCCTTTCTCAAAAGCTGTTTCAATAGCAAAAAATGAAGACTGACAATGTTTCTTGGAGCCTCCTTTATTTTGTTCCATCAAGTTTTGCAATTATCGCTGTTTATTATTCTCTTATAAAAACAGCCAGTTCAGGATGGATGAGACCATCACATTTTTCTAATTCTGTTAAATAATGTGTGCCATGTAATCTTGAGACTACATCTGAGAAGCTGCAAATAACTCAGGTGGGGTTATTTTCTTATTCTTTTTTTAAAACAACAAAGCAAATACTCTGTTTTTATTCATTAGAGAAAGCCCTGCTGCTATTAGTCTGTATATACAATTTACTGAAGCTTGAAATTCAGCACTCAGGGAATTGTTTAAATTATCTTTGGGCATCACATCCTCCCCTGGTGTTTTGCCAAAGAAAATAATTCAAGAAATATTTGTTGAAAGAATAGTTAATAATTTATTGCAACATTCATTGCAATAGTTTCTGCTTAGATTTTGTCTTCAGATTTTATTCTCCACAGCTTCTAATTAACATTTTGGAGTATATCTTTTGGACCCTGTTGCTGCTTGTCCAGTACTGACCTTGAACCTATATTTTTACAGCTTTCTGTGCTGAGCCAGAAAAGAGGGCTCTGGACCAGGCTCAGGCAGGACTACATGTGCAAGCAATGCACAGGAAGTGAGGATGGGTGCTAGGGCTGGCAAAGCTGCTATTTGTGGTTGGTGCCAAGAAAACTATGTGAATATACAGGAGCCATTGCTGGGTCAACATTCCTGTATTTGATAGAGCTGTCAGTATTTGATAGATCAAAGTAATAAAAATCAATAAGAATAGAGGATATGAAAACAAAATTAACAGGCTTATATTTATATATAGTGGATCCAACAATTTTAAAAGTTTACATTCTGTCCACAAGGAACATTTAGAAAACATAGCAAACATATAGTTATTTTATAACCTAGTAAGACCACTCTTATTTATTTACTTATGAAAAAAAGAATACATCTTCTAGAAAGACTTATATATTATCATTCATGGAAGCTTTATTCTTAATCACCCTAAATCTGGAAACAGCAAAAAAGTTCATGGAAAGGCAAATAGAAAAATAAATTATGATATAACCATAAAATAGAATATCAGGTACTTAGCAATAAAACGTAACAGCCAAAACCAGTTTGGCTCAGTGGATAGAATGTGGGCCTGCGGACTGAAAGGTCCCAGGGTCAATTCTGGTCAAGGACATGCACCTTGGTTGAGGGCACATTCCCAGGGGTGTGGGGGGTGTGTGCAGGAGGCAGCTGATTGATGTTTCTCTCTCATCAATCTTTCTAGCTCTCTATCTCTCTCCCTTCCTCTCTGTAAAAAATTAATAAAACATATATTTTAAAAAGTAATAAATTGTGACATAGGCAACAACATAGATGAATCTCAAAAACATTTGGGCTCACTGGTTGAGCATTGGCCCAAGAACCAGGGGTCATGGTTCAATTCCCAGTCAGAGTACATGCCCAAATTGCAGGCTGCATCCCCAGTGAGGGGCATGCAGGAGACAGTTTAACGATGTTTCTCTTTCATCGATGTTTCTATCTCTCTATCACTTTCCCTTCCTCTCTCTAAAACCAATAAAAATATATTTAGAAAAATATTATGCTGAGCAGAAGAAACCAGACACAAGAGTATATACTATGATTTTATTTATATAAAGCACTAGGAAAACAAATCTATTTTATAGTGATATAAAGATCAATGGTTGCCTAGGGTCATATGAAGTTGGCACATAGAAGAAGAAGGGACACATGGATTGATGGAAATATTTTATCTAAATTGTTTTGGTGGTTACATGAATATATACATTGTTAAAGTTCATCAAATTGTACCTTTTAAGTGGGTGAATTTTTGTATTTAAATTATTCTGCAATAAAGCTAGTTAGAACCAAAAAAGTTTATATATATATAGAACAATATAGCCAACTTTGCTAATGGTCAAGATTATAATCTTACATGTAACTGATGAAGGGTTGGTAGGCATAATAAATATAGGTAATCAATAGAAAAATAGGCAGGAGACTTGAAGAGATACTTCACAAAAAAGGATATCCAAATGCTCCTCTCCTATGAAAAGTAATCAGTGAAATGCTAATTAGTATCTAAATGAGATTCCATCACACACCCTTCAATTTGACTACAATAAAAAAAAAAAACTTATACTACCAAAATTTTTCCAAGTTGTGAAATGAATAGAACTCTCATATAGGTCTATGAATCCATAAATTAATGCGAGTATTTTGAAAACCTGGCATTACCTATTCAAACTGAATATACATATACAATACTAGAGGCCGGGTGTACAAAATTCATGCATGAGTAGGGTTTCTAGGTTTGGAGGACTGATCAGGGCCTTTCTTCCCCATCTGCCAGCTGTGGGCCTGGGCTTTCCTTCATTCTGCACCAATATCCAGTGGTCAGCACACATCATAGCAAGCAATCAAACTTCTGATTAGTCAAACTCCTGAGGGGACAATTTACATATTAGCCTTTTATAATATAAGATAACACATCAATTCCATTACTAATCCTATATCATAAAAGGCTAATATGCAAATAAACCAAATGGTGGAATGACTGGTTGCTATGACACACACTGACCACCAGGGGGTAAACGCTCAACACAGGATTTTCCTCCTGGTGGTCAGTGTGCTCCCACAGAGGAAGTACTATCCATGCAGAAGCCAGGCTCATGCTGGCGAGTGCGGCAACAGTAATAGGAGCCTCTCCCATCTCCGCTGCAGGCGGGTACTAAGGAGCAAAGGGTCCTGGACTATGAGAGCCCAAGACTGCATGAGGGGTGTCTGACTGCCTGCTTAGGCACAATCCCCCCAGGGAGGGAATCGGGCCTAAGCTGACAGGCAGATATCACCCAGACTGTGAGAACATGCAGGCCAGGCTGAGGGACCTCTCCCCTCCCCAGTGCACAAATGCTGTGCACTGGGCCTCTAGTCATATATATATATATATATATGAAATGCATAGGCACTTTAAAATATCAGTGTGAGAATGTTTATAGAAACACTATTCATAATTGCCCCTAATAAAGAGTACAATGGGTAAATTAATTGTGGCTTATATGCCCAGTGGGATTGTTTACTCAGTAATGGCATTGGAAGCCAGGTAGTAAATACCTTCAGAAAGGAGGGAGAAGGAGTCCTTATACAGCTCAGGAATTCCATGAGGGAATATGGGGACTTCTGGAGTAGAGATAACATTTTACTTTATAACTTGGGATGTACTAACATGGGTATGTTCAGCTCATGATAATTAGTTGAGCATTACACTTAAGTTCATGTACCTTCACACATATTTTATGCTCAGATCAAAAATTAGAAGTGAAAGGATGGCAGATAAGCACCAATATCATTTATTTCTATCGAACTGAGTTTTGTTTACTGCCAACCTCTGTCCTTCTAGATCATATAATAAGGCACAAGAGTAATTCTCTTCAGAAAATCTCTTACCAGTATCAGTTTCTGGCATGACTCTGGTTATCTGGAACAACACAAATGTTGAATTAAATATGAATAAATATATTTTAAATGCATTTTTGATACTTCTACACTGATGTAGAATTGAATTGCTTATAGCAGACAAATGTTTTCACTAAGAATAATTTTAAAAGCTAAATAAATGCAAAAACTGGCTCTTGAAAAGACATTAGAAAACCACTGAAGTAATAAGATCTTGAGAGGGAGGTCAAAATTATGGAAAGGGAAAACTACAGAGAGGTGGATGATATTATGCATTTGCTTTTCCTTTTTTTTTTTAAATCTGGGATATTCCCTAATTCTGGTTTAAGAACTGAGGCTAAGAATAAGAGTAAAAGGCCATAGATGAGGCTCAGAGAGATCGACAGGACTTTCGTGGGGAAACACATAGCCAGCTTTCCTCTTAAAACATTTGCCGAATTCCAAGACTAAGCAGACAGCTCCTGAAAAGTGAACTGGAGTTTGGGGCAGTCTTTCCGTGCTGCAAAGACTAAGATCCACTAAGAGAAGTGACATTGGTGAACACATCAGGGTTTTCACTGAAAGTCCTGAGGAGCTATGCCCTAGGAACACAAGCCAACCAGAGGTAGGATTGTGTTTTCCAAAACAGCAATCCAGTTTTAAGCTATTATTTAGGTGATCATCCCCTTCTTTCTTTGGCCAGTACACAAAAGGGTGAACTACTTCTGGAGGGAAAATCATCATTTGGATATTTTATAATTTGTTATACACAATATCTGGCATTCGGTGAAAACATGGTAGACATAAAATAGGACATTATGCTTAAAAACCAAGAGAAAAATGGGAAAAGAAAAACTCAGATGCATAGGTGATACAAATATTGAAGTTAATTAAGCATAGACATTCACTACAATCAATAGCTCAAAAAATACAAAAAAAACATAGGTAAATGGCATAATGTAATAAAGAATTTCATCAAAAATCAAGCCCTTTAAATGGATTGCTGGACTGCCAAAAATGCAGAAATTCAAAGGAGCCAAACATGAAGGAAAAGTGGAAATCGTGAGGCATGTTTTATACCGAATACAGCTTTCATCATGGATAAAGGTTTCTGCAATGTTTGGTGACTTGCAGTTTCCATTTTGATAATTGTGAAATGTATATGAATCATGAGACTAAAATTCAGGAGGTTCTATGGACTGAATTGTGTCCCCTAACATTCTTTTTAAAAAAAATATATTTTATTGATTTTTTACAGAGAGGAAGGGAGAGGAATAGACATTTAGAAACATTGATGAGAGAGAAACATTGACCAGCTGCCTCTTGCACACTCCCTACCGGGGATGTGCCTACAACCAATGTACATGCCCTTGACTGGAATCAAACCTGGGACCTTTCAATCCACAGACCAATGCTCTATCCACTGAGCCAAACCAGTTTTGGCCCCCTAACATTCTTATGTTGAAGCCCTATCCCCATTGTGACTATATTTGGAGACAGGAGTTTCAGAAGGTAAGTAAGGTTAAATGAGCTCATGAGGGTGGAGCCCTAATCCAATGGGTTTGGGAGCCTTAAGAAGAGGAAAAAGGAAAAGGACCTGTTTCTCTCCAGGATGTGAGGATGCAGTGAGAATGCACCATCCATAAGCAAGAGTTCTTCTTATAAACCAGCCATGTTGACGCCTTTTTCTCAGACTTCCTGTCTCTAGGATTATGAGAAAATAAATTTCTGTTGCTTAAGACACCCAGTCTTGGTATTTTGTTATGGCAGTCTGAGAAAACTAATACAGGCTGGAGGCAAATTTATAAATTTCATAGGAGGTCCACACATAAATCTAAACTATCAAAGGACTACACCCTCAGTGGAAGAGAAAATGAAAAGTAGTTATACTTCCTAATAAAGAAGAGAAAGGAAACTTGTCTACTGATTTAATTCATAAGCCTAAGAAAATAAGAAAATCTTTGTAGATAATAATAATAAAGCCAATCCTCACATGAATTTTTCAGTCCAAATTTTTGCTATTCTGCAGTACAAAACACCTCGTGTAGAGGACTAAAACAAATTAGAAGAACCATATGCAAATTCTCTCAGAAAATTTAAAGTTTCAATCCATGCCACTAAGTACTCTCCCAGATAAAGTTTTAAGGAACACTTTCCCTAAGGAAAACATAAGGAAAACAAAAAGGAAACAAAGTACTAGAATGAAAGTAAACATTAAAAAAAAAAACAGAAAAATCAGAGCTATATCAATTTTGTTGCTACCTAAAATGGATTCCTCTAGTACCAGCAAAAAAGAAATTTCCAACTGCACACATGTGGGAGAAGTTCAAGCTAGTGGAAAGATTTATTGGGGTAAGAAAAGAATACACCCTGGGGACCTTGTAGCAATTGCTTCTCTCCTCCCCATGATCCCTGTTTAATCCTGTTTCCTTGGCTTTGCACATAAGCAGGTTACCTTTGAAACTATCCAACCTGATCATTATACTTCCTGGGCTTGTACTGCCCCCAACAAGCAATCTCTTTTCTGGATTTTCTGGGGCCTGGTCTCATCATCC
The DNA here is from genome assembly GCA_963924515.1 of Vespertilio murinus. Classification (NCBI taxonomy): domain Eukaryota; kingdom Metazoa; phylum Chordata; class Mammalia; order Chiroptera; family Vespertilionidae; genus Vespertilio; species Vespertilio murinus. Next base: position 36,926,237 of record OZ004706.1, read on the forward strand.
AAACCAATCCTTTTTCTACTCTAGACTCCTCCCATTTATGATTGACAGTATGGCTCTTACTGCGCATGCCCCAAAGTTTCTCCCTGTAATATCTTTGCTTTCACTGCACATGCCTCAGAAACAAAATTTTTCTCTCAGGTAGCCGGTAGCCCAATGGAAGGGCCCATCCTGGGAAGTTTGGACATCCATCCTTCCTACCTGCCAGGAGATTAAGTGCCTTTGGGCAGATGATGTGGCTGTCTATCCCCTGGTGTCTGAGAAGCTGTAGCTTCCAGGATTAAACCTGATTAAGTGGAACTTCCAGACTCAATCAGGCATAGGCATTTTAGTTCCTTTTCTCTTTTGTTTTATCCATTTAGCTGCCTACATATGATAATACTTCCATATACAGTGTTGGGATTATTTAATCTCTCTATATAAAAGCCTAAACAACCTTTATGACTGGTCAACTGAACAATGGGTTGACCAGTCGCTATGATGCACACTGACCACCAAGGGGACTCTCAATGCAACCCTGGTGGTCAGTGCACTCCCATAGCCAACCTTCCACAACTGGCCAATCTCCTGCAGTCTCTCCCCGCAAGCTGGCCGGCCTGATCAGCCCAGATCATCAGCCAGGCCAAGATATCCCACCCATGCATAAATTCCTGCACCGGGACTCTAGTGTTTATATAAAATAAGAATGCTTAATATTTTTTCAAAAATTTTAAAGAGGCTTAAATATGAGCAAGCAATAAGAAACTTGTGGTGAGGGGAAATGACCAAGCATATTAGGAAAAGTACTAAAAATAATTTATAGAAATGAAAAATGTAATTACTAAAATTAAATCTTCAATGAATGGTTAAAGTCAGATTATATGAAATAGAGTAAATAATTATGGATGAGATGATAAAAGCCAAGAACATTACCCAAAATGTGACCTAATGAGACAAATAAGAAGGAGAAGGAGAGGGAGAGGGAGAAGAAGGAGAAGAAGGAGGATGAGGAGGAGGAGGATAAAAATATAAAAAAGCTATTAAAATACATAGAAAGTATATGGAAAGGTCTAACGTAGATGATCAGAGTTCCAGTAAGAAGCACTAGAAAGAAAAGAAAAAATATTCAATTATTTAATGACAGAACATTTTTCAGACCTGGAAATATACTTACTTATATAGTATAAATATAACTTATGTTAGAAGTTGTGATTTTTTATATACATTTTGCTATAATCTAATAAAGTGAAACATGATTTTTTCTTACAACTCATCAATGTACTTCAGTGGTATATACCTTCAACAAATTCTTTCACATAAAAACACATGTGCAATACTGTTCATTGGGGTACTGTCCTCAATAATATGCATAGTATACTCATTCATACAATGAAATACTATACAATAGTAAAAATTAATAGATCAACACTGATTAATTTTGAAAAAATAAAAAGCAACTAAAAAGAAAATATACCATATTATTATTATTTTTTTAATTCTTACCCAAGGATATTTTCCCATTAATTATTAAAGATCACAGAAGGGAGGAGGAGAGAGAGAGGGAGAGAAACATTGATATGTGAGAGAGACATCAATTGGTTGCCTTTGGCATGTGCCCAGACAAGGGCCAAGGATCAAGCCTGCAGCTAAGGTACATGCCCTTGACTGGAATCAAATCTGGGACCCTTCAGTCTGCAGTCAGATGCTTTATATACTGAGCCACTAGGACAAATTTCTTATTGTTATTTATTTATTGCTCACACTATTACAGATTTCCCCCATTTACCTCCCATTTACCCCCCTTTACCCAAATGCTACCCCCATCCACCTCCCTTTGGCCATCACCACACTGTAGTCTGTGTCCATGTGCTATGTATATATGTTCCTTAAAAAGAAAATAATAATCTTTTTTTAAAATTATTGATTTTGGAGAGGAAGGTAGAGACAGAAAGATCGAAACATCAATGATGAGATAAAATCATTGATCAGCTGCCTCTGCCATGCCCCCTACTGGGGATCAAACCCTGAACCTTTTGTTCCCCAGACTGACACTCTACCCACTGAACAAAACCAGCCAGGGAAAAACAGTAAACCTTGTAGTTATCTATTTATAAGATAGCCTCACACACAGAGAACACCAATGTGAATTATTAGTACATGTCCACAAAATCTTTGTTCCACAAACATATCTGCACATTCATTACACACCATGTACTACATACCCACACACATATATTTTTGTAACCTGCTTATTTTACTTAGAATAAATTATAAAGTTTCTCATGTGAAAAAAAAAATATGAATGATATTGGTCACATAGAATTCTAACAGGTTAATGTACCATACTTAACCAATCCTTTACTATTGAACCTTTAATTAATTCAAACATTTTTCATAATAAATGGTATTGAACTAATGCATAGTCTTACACATAGTTTTCTGGTATATCACTGCTTGTTTCAGTAGAATAACTTTCTCTTGGTAGAATGGCTTCTGACAAGATTATGGCACTATACACTACCATCAGTGATGTAAGAGTAATCAGGCCCCAGTAACCTTTGTAGATTCCAATATTCTATTTAATTTTTTTATCAATTTGATCGGTAAAATATATCACTAAGGTTTTCTAATTTCTAATGTTTGGAACTTTTCATATTTGTATGGGTCTTTTCTATTTATCCTATCTAATAAAAGATAAGGATGCAAATTGACCATACCTCTGCTAAACCCACAAGTCACACCTACAAGCCAATCAGGAGAGAGTATGCAAATTAATCACACCAAGATGATGGCAGCCACAGAGCTGGAGCAAGCAGGAGGCTTGGATTGCCCCTGCAATGGAGAAAGCCCAGCTTCCCCTGTTGTGGCCTGCCCTGGCCTCCACTCAAACCTATAACATTTCAATTATAGAAGATAAAGAAATGGAAGAACATACCATGTTCATGGAATGGTAGAATCAACATCATTAAAATGTCCATACTACCCAAAGCAATCTTTACATTCAATGCACTCGCCATTAAAATACCAACAGCGTATGTCACAATCCTAGAAAGAACTCTCCAAAAATTCATGTGGAATAAAAAAAGACCCAGGATAACCATAGCAATCCTGAGAAAGAAGAACAAAGTAGGTGGGATCTCAATATCAGATTTCAAGCTGTATTTCAAAGCCTCTGTTCTCAAAACAGCCTGGTACTGGTACAAGAATAGACATATAGACCAATGGAATGGAATAGAGAACCCATATATTGACCCAAAACACTATGCTCAATTAATATTTGACAAAGAAGGCATGAACTTACAATGGAGCCAAGACGGTCTATACAATAAATGGTGTTGGGAAAATTGAACAGATACATGCAAAAATAAATAAATAAATAAAACTAGACCACCAACTTACATCATACACAAAAATAAACTCAAAATGAGTACAGGACTTAAACATACGATGGGAAACCATAAAAATACTAGAGGAATTCACAAGCAGAGAAGTCTCAGACATATACTGAGGCGATTTCTTCTGATACTGCTCTAAGGGCAATAGAAACTAAAGAGAAAATAAACAAGTGGGACTACATCAAAATAAAAAGCTTTTGCATAGCAAAAGAAACCATCAACAAAACAACAAGAAAGCACACTGTATGGGAGAACATATTTGCAAATGTTATCACTGATAAAGGTTTAATCTCTAACAATGTGCCAGTACCAGGCAATTTATATAACTTAATAAAAGGAAGATAAATGATCCAATAAAAAAGTGGGCAATGGACCTAAATAGAATCTTTTAGAAAGAAGACAAAAGGAAGGCCAAAAGACATATGAAAACCTGCTCAAAGTCACTAATTATCCGAGAGATGCAAATCAAAACACAATTTGGTACCATCTCACACCTGTCAGAATGGCAATCGTCAACAAATCAACAAACAACAAGTGCTGGAGAGGGTGCACTGCTGGTGGGAATGCAGAATGGTGCAGCCACTGTAGAGAACAGTAATGAATTTCCTCAAAAAACTAAAAATGGAACTCCCATTTGACCCAGTAACCCCACTTCCAGAAATATATCCAAAGAAACTAAAAACACCAATCAGAAAGGATATATGCACCCCTTTGTTTATAGCAGCACAATTCACCATAACTAAGATTTGTAAACAGCCCAAATGCCCATTAGCAGATGAGTGGATTAGAAAACTATAGTACAAGTACATCTACATAATAGAATACTATGCTTCTATAAAAAAGAAGGAATTCTTATGATTTGCAGCAGCATGGCTGGACCTGGAGAGCATTATGCTAAGTGAAATAAGCCAGGCAATGAAAGAAAAATACCACACGATCTCATTCATTTATGGAAAATAAAGAACATTATAACCTGATAAACAAAAAGATAGTTACAGGGGCAGTAAAGCACCAAATAGACTGACAAATTACAGTGGGAAAGCAGAGGAGTGTTGGGGAGACGGGGGAAAGAGATCAACCAAAGAACTTGTATGCGTGCATATAAGCACAACAAATAGACACAAGACATTGGGTAGGTGGGATGAGGGTATGTGACAGGGGGTAGGGGAGGCTGGGGAAGACTAAGGGGGGGGAGGAGATATTTGTACTACTACATGTAATACTTTAAACAATAAAAAAATATTAAAAAATAAAAATAAAATAACCAAAAAAATAAATAAATAAATCCCAGAAACCTGCTTCCAGCCTATATTTATGTCACTGGGGAGGTGTGGCCAGCCTGCAAACAACCACAGGCCCTTTGCCCAGGCTGCCCCATGCCCCAATGAAACCCCCATCCTGATTTGGGACACCCTTCAGGGCAAACCAGTCAACCCCAACCTGTGCACCAGGCCTCTATCTATCTAATAAAAGAGTAATATGCAGATTGACTGTAACTCCAACACACAAGATAGCTGCCCCCATGTGGTCAAAGATGATTGCCTTGATGTGGACACAAGATGGCTGCCACAAGATGGCCAGCAGGGGAGAGCAGTTGGGGGGAACCAGGCCTGCAGGACAGGGCAGTTAGGGGTGACCTGGCTGGCAGGAAAGGGCAGTTAGGAGCAATTGGGCTGGCAGGGGAGCAGTTAGGCATCAACAGGCTGGCAGGGGTGTGGTTAGGGGGTGATTAGGCTGGCAGGGGAGTGGTTAGGGGGTGATCAGGCTGGCAGTCAGAAGCAGTTAGGGGTAATCAGAAAAGCCGGTGGGCAAGCAGTTGGGAGCCATTAGTCCTGGATAGTGAGATAGACATCCAACTGCCCATTTAGGCTCATTTCTACTGGGCATTCAGACATCCCTCGAGGAGTCCCAGATTGGAGAGGGTACAGGCTGGGCTGAGGGACACACGCCCTGTGCACTAATTTTGTGCACCAAGCCTCTAGTTCTTTTATAAACAGCGTGTACACTTAAATTGATATATAACTTGCATATTTGTCTATTTTTTTTTTGATAGACCACTTTTCAAAATAATTTGTAAAATCTATGTGTTTGAGTATCTGCATTTGAAGAATTATTTTTTCAAGCATTATGTTTGGCCAGGCCTCCATGTCAAGGAAACCATGGAATTGTCTCTGGTCTTGCTCTTAGTGCTGCTGCTTGCCATGTCCTTCTCAGTGCTTGTGGAGCTATTACAAACACCAGGGAGAACTTCTTTCTCATGCTATAGGACAGAGGTTGGCAAACTACAAAAGGTGGGCCAAATCTTGCCTGTCACCTATATTTTGTATGACCTGAGAGAACATTTTAAATGATTGGAACATGGTTTTTAAATGACATTAGCATTATATGAAATTCAAATCTCAATATCCATAATAAAATTGTATTGTAACACAGCTTTACTCATTCATTTACAGATTATTTCTGGCAGCTTTCATGCGACCACGGCAGAGGTGAGGGGTTGCTAGAGACCACATGGTCAGCAAAGCCTGAAATATTTACTAGTTGGCCCTGTATATAAGTTTGCTGGTCCTTGCTGTAGATTTATAGTTTTTAAAGGGATAACTATAACACATTTTATCTCTAGTATACGTTTCTTCCCCACTGTTAGCTTTCACCTATGTTAGGGCTATTAATAGGATTTTGCCAGAATCTCTTACTTATTGCTATAATGCTGGAAATTTTTATCAGGAAGAAGAGATTTTAGACATACCTTCCTTTAATCCACCTCCAAAAATTCCTTGAGGTATCAAGAATATGAATGGCATTCTTCTTTAATTAGGCTTTCCTGTACATTCTATTTTTAAAAATGCTATTTTCCTGTACCTATTTTTAAAAATTCCTTTGTCCATTTTAATAGTGATTTGGAAGTAAGGAGAAATAGATCTTTACTCAAATTACCTTCTTAATCTAACTCACAGCTATTTGTATTTTAATTTAAATAATAATCCAGTGATAATCACTATTGTTTGAGAATGTGCTTGGAAATGGAAACAATTTAGGAAGTAATGAGCTAAAGTTTAATGTTCTAATGACTATTGATGGTTGCCATTCTGGCAGGTGTGAGGTGGTACCTCATTGCCATTTTCTTTTGCACCTCTCTGATGATTAATGATGTTGAAAGAATATATGTACCCCTATGTTCATAGCACTGTAATTTATAATAGCTAAAATGTGGAAATAGCCCAAGTGCCCAACAGTAGATGAGTGAATAAAAAAGCTGTGATGTTTTACACAATGGAATACTATGCAGTTGTTTAAAAAAGGAGAAAAAAAGAAAGAAAGAAAGGAAGGAAGGAAGGAAGGAAGGAGGGAGGGAGGGAGGGAGGGAGGGAGGGAGGGAGGGAGGAAGAAAGAAAGAAAAGAAAGAAGGACCTATTACCCTTTGAGACAACATGGAGGGACCTGGAGAGTATTATGCTAAGTGAAATAAGTCAGCCAGAGAAAGACAAATATCACATGATCTCACTTATATGTAGAATCTAAAGAATAAAATAAACTGAAAAAAATAGATCAAAACATGGAAGCATGGAACAGATGTGTGATTTTCACAGGGAAGGAGGCAGGAAAAGATTAATCAAAGAATTTATATGCATATGTACATTGCCCATAGACACAGACAATAGGCTGGTGAAGGCCTGGGGTAGGGTTGGAAACAGGGTGAAGGAGGGCAATGAGGATAAAAAGAGGAGGGGGAACATCTGTAATACTGTCAACAATAAAAATTAAAAAAATAAAGTTTCAGTGAAAGAGAAATATACTTGATACCTGATTCTCTACCCAAGTTTTTCTCACTAATATTTTGCAAGGGAGAAAGAAAAGCATTTTTTAGTCATTTGGAGTGCTTATCATGTCATTATGAAGACCAAACTCTATGAAGACATCAAATTCTGATATCTCCAAGTTTTGGAACCTTGGGAAAGTTATATGACATATTGAACCTTCATTTCCCCATCTGAAACATACCTAACTCAAAGAATGGGTGAGTGCTCATAAGGGTGCTATGCTTATCCAAAAAACTGGGGATAATTAAGTGTAGTTGGGATGATTTCAAATCTCAAACCCTTTCAAATTTCAGATATTATGCTGTCATAGATTGTGAAATATACAGAGCTTCCTAACATAATTTGGTCACTAAAACTCTCTATTTCCTCAGGGAATATAAAGGTATCAGTGGAAGATGCTGCTCTGTATATCTGGTCTGATCATCCTGGCTTCCTGTTGTCTGAGGAAAGGGTTGGAAAAGATTAATCAATATCTACTGAGAAAAAAAAAATCTTGTAATATCGCCCTTGTGTCTCAATTCACTCAGTGATCTTTATAGCTAACTGAACTTTAACTAAAGTCACTGCTGTCATTATTTTTCCTTCAAGTTATCTGGATCAAATCTCTGTCCTAGTTTCAAGGTCTACTTAGATGGAAACAAACAATATTAAAGACAACTTAGCCACCATTTTTCTCTTACTTCATCCATGTGCTTCTTAGTTTTGACTTCCAACTTTAACCATAACAGCACAATAAACTTTTAACCTATTATCTGAAGGACCCTGAGATGTTTTCTCTATTCATATTCATCTGTTCAACAGGTATTTACTGAAGGTGTACTATATGCCAAGCACTATTTAGGTTTTTGAGATACATCAATGAATAATGAATAACCATTTTCAAAGCATAATTGTTTTAAATATCATACCTCTCACTTAGCAGTGTGAAAAAAATCTAATCATTTACTGCCTCAGAGCTTCAGTGTTTCCAATCTGATAACCAGAATGAAAAAAACAAAAAAAAAACAAAGTAAAGGCATTCCCCCACTTTTTACAATTCACTTAATGCCACTTCACTTTTATGAAAGACATACATTTAGTATCTGTTTTTGCTAATGGACAGAAATCTGGTGAAAAGAGAAAATTCGGCATTTGTTTTGCAGTGAATGTGTTAGAGAGACAGCATGCACTCGAAGCAGCCATAGTGGCCCTGCCTATCTCATGCCTCAGAAAGGACACTCAGCATCTCAGCATCAACCTGCCATCGCTTTAAATTGTGTCTGTGAACATCAGTGCTTCATGGCTGTTTCTTTGTGCATCCTTTAGTAAGATATGTGTGCGGGTATCAGAGAAACTGAAGAGAGTTCATAAGGGTGCTATGCTTATCCAAAAAACTGGGCATAATTAAGTGTAGTTGGGATGATCTAGTAGATTATTTTTTGGGTCTGGGTATGCTAAAATTTTTTCCATATAAATGAAGGGCTTCATTTTATGCCCTTTCAGTTTACCTATGATTTCATAGGAATGCTCTATTTCAGATAGCAGGATAAACCTGTATTTGAAGGTGCTTAAAAATAATAGAAAAATTATAGGAGCCTAGATCTTGTAGGTTGGTGGATAAGGTGATAAGGAAGCAATGTTTTAATTTGTGGATCTGGCATTTTGCATGCTGTTTTTACACGGTTGAAGGAAAGGGAGAGGGACCCCAAAGTGGACTTTCAGGCAGGTGTCCCTGCAAAAGCCAAGGAAAGGAGGAAGCGGATGTCTAGTTTTCCATGTAGGTGGCCCACTCATTGGCCTCAGCCTGTTACCAGCCATGAGGCTGAAGCTAAATGCTTTGTCAGAGTCTGTCCCTCATGTGAGAATTGCCAGGCTCACCGCAGTGCCCACAGGCTTTACTGAAAGGCGTTTGGGTTTCAGTGGAAAGAAAGTGCTGTGTCAAACCAAGTCTAGCCCAGCAGATGCTCATCCCTCTCCTCCAAGTGCGGTGTCTGTCTAAACCTGGGAGCTCTGCTTTGCCGTCTGGACGCTCCTCTTGTCCTAAAAGCCTAACCTTCAATTTGAAAATGTTCTCAAAGCGTTCCTCAATGTGAAAATATTTGTTCAAATCCTCAGAATGCAATAAGAAAATATCCTTCTAGCAAAAGCAATGACTTAGCATTTTGGGATTGGCACAAAAATAGGAAAACGTCGCACAGGGACTCACAACCTTTTCGGTTATTGGCTGGGTCTTGCTTCTAAAGATTAAATCTCATTATGAACTTGGCTTACCTTCTCTCTTGATGGTTCTGGATAGTATTCCTAGGATCTCATATTTTTATGTGTCCTAATTTACTTGGAGAATCTTAGAGATACAATATTATACCACAGAGACTAACTTCCACAACCTCTTACGTTTGTGATGGGGAAACTGAGGTTCAGAGGGGTTTCTGTGATTTAGCTCCAAGGCTAAATAATTAGTTAGTGCCAGAGCTGGTAATAAAACTCTGACTCTTTTAGTGACCCCATATTACCTTCTTATCTCAGAAATTAATTTTCTATTACTCTTTTTAGTCCTTGGTCACATGATAAAGTTTGCATTAATGTTAATAAGGTTCTTGGAGCAAACACCAGAGAAAGTATTCTCCAGTATGTGCTCTTTAGGGAAATATAATACATGACTGAGAAACTAGGTGGTCTGAAAGAGGAATTGCAAATGACGATACTTGTTCCAAGTTCTCAGGCTTCCAGAGTTATAGGGGCCAGCTTGCTTAACCTCTCTGTTCCCATATTTGCAAAATAAGGATGATCTGTTTCCATTTTGTGGTTTCTCTGTGAAATATTTGAAATCTGTGATAGGGGTGAGTGGTGCTTAGGTCAAAAGAGGAGAGTGCCTTTATGCTGCTTTGCTTTTATTATCTGTAATTGTGCTATAAACTTCCAGACCCTTCCCCATATTAAAATTACACTCCCCTCCCTTCCTTGTGGTTAGATCCACTCCTGCCTATGCAAAATGAAGAACCCATCTTATTATATTTGATAACAAGTTCCCTGCATTGTGCAATATTTTGTATACTTAATCCAGTCATTCAACAAATATTTGTGTACTAGAACATTGTGTTAGTGCTGAGGTCACAATGATTTCTTAATATTCGTTCAACAAAAACTGCATTTAGTCAAGTGTCTACTCCATAGCAATTCCTTTGCTGGGTATGGAAAATACCACATCAGTAAGATTAAAACTTGACCTTGAGGACCATATCTCCAAATAACTATAAAATTAAATTTATGTTAAACATTATATTTCATATTTTCCTACTAAAATCATGTAAATGTTAATGTTTCCACTGAGTATACAAGCACAAAATGCCATGTTTCCAAAAGGAAGATAAGGAAACCATGATATTAGCCTGGATGGTATTGTCTTCATTCTCTTTCTGTAATTACCACATGCTGTTGGACATCCATGAACCTCATTTCTATTATCTTCAGATGCAAATGAGGAACCACTGTTTCTATCAAGCCAGGATTTAAGCCTCATTGCTAGCCCTACAGTGCTTCTGGCATCAGATATTTAGTAATGCCATTACTACTTTATCCATATTAGCTATAATTGCTAGTTTACCTTCTTTAGTGTTCTCTGAAATATCCCACTAGCTTGGATAAACATAGTATCTGTCACCATGGTCTATGGATACCGTGTTCTTTACATGCTCTTTGCAGTTAACGAGGCTGTGCAGAACTGGAGTCTAGGATATGATGTACCCTGCAAAGGCAAAGGAATGTGGACATGGGGGATGGTGTCATAAGAATGTACTTCAGGAACATCACTGATAGTTCCCTTTAAGATTCAGAAGTTTTTCTTCCCCATGGAAACATTAAGCTGAGCAATAATAGGACAGGAAGAATTTGAAAGAAGATATAGGTGACTACATCTGGTGTTGTGCATCTCATAATTGTGCATTAAGAAACTTCTAATCCTATAGACTTGCTTTTAATAGAAACCAGATACTTTTGAGGTTTTTTTTTTTTTATCTCCCAGCATCACAAGAAAGTCTGTTACATAACAAGAAAAAGTGAGGCATTGGAGTCGAGCAATGGGACTGGTGTCAGCAACAGTAAAATGGATTTAAGGCTCAGAAGTCTGAATTTTTCAAAACCAAGTGGGGGTATTTAGGAAGGCATTTAAAGGGATAAAAGCAGGAGACAAGAACATTCAGAACGAATGTGTGGAAATGTCTTCAGAGCCAGATTGTGCAATAATACAGAGCCAGAGATCACATAGTCTCAAGAAACTAACCCTCACTGTTTTGTTAAGGGAGTGAGATTCCCTGGGCAGAGGCACCACAGGGCAGCTATGTTGTTGATTGTTGTTGTTTTACAGGCTATGTGAATGTGACCCTAGGACCAAAGCAATTGCTTTACTTTGAGTGAAGTTTAGACACGTCCTCATAGGACAAAAGTCAAACAAACAACCATAACTCCAAATTTTATTTTGTTTCTCCTAGAAGCATACCCTGAGATAGGTACTCAAGTACATAATGTTTATTTTGGGCCAAGCAGACAATAATGGTAGGTAAATTAGAAGAGTAACAGAGAAGGGAAGGTATATTATTAAGTTAGCTTTCCAAACAAGGAAATGAAGTTTCATTACCTGGGATTTCCAGCCTGATATGCTGGACAGGGTAGCCTTCTGTGCTTCCAGAAAGGAAGGGATGCAGAACCGGCATGCACAACCTGGAAGTTTGCCAAGGTATGCCAAATGATACAAGGAATTTGGCTGGGGTAGGGGTGAGGGATGGGGGGACACAAGGGCACTGGCAGCATCTTCTGTACTTTCAGTCAAGAGCTCTAGAGGGCTTGTTTAGTGCCCACAGGGAAAGGGAGGGTTTTATCTTAGGTCATAATTCAGCATCCAGGACAGACCCTAATTCCCTTCTCAGACAGATTCAGGTCCTTAAGTCAATGAACTCTTCCCTTCAGACTCAAAAACCAATAATTATAAGCATGAACAGGCACACATCAAAAATATTGTGGGTTTGGCTCTATATCACTGCAATAAAACAAGTACCACAATACAGAGAGTACCACAATACAGCAAGTATTTCAACATAGCAAGTCATAATCCTTTTGCTAAAGGAGAGTCTTGCCTGCAATTTGTTAAAAGATATAACATCTTTAAAGGACAATAAAGCAAGGTATGCCTGTATTAGGGAAGTTAATACATTAGAACTATCAAGATTTCTCTTGCAGAATTAGGGACTTCTATCGCAGGGTTTGGGCTGATCTGATAACCCAAACCATAACCCACATAGTAGACAGAAGGGACTTTCAATTCAGATAAACCTGGGAGGCATGTCAATGTATCAACTGCCTCACCTCTCACATAGTGGGGGTTAGAGTTGGTAACTTCATTCCTGAAACTAATTCCATAAATGATTCTGACTCTCTAAGCCTTAATTAACTAACCTAACAAGTTATATTGCAGAGTTCCCGGGAGAATTCTGAATGTCTGCATCTGTGAAGTACCTCCTATGGCTTGTGACACCTTGTACAAAATGCCACAAGTTAAAATCAAAGAACAAAAGTCCCCTTCACCCTAGAGCCCCTTGGATATCTCACAGGTACTGAACCCTATCCTGTTTTGGTCACTATTCACACTGTGCTTATTATATAAACAACCCTCACAAATATTACCATCCCAGGCTGGTCTGAACCAAAGCACAGCCTAAAACACTCTGAGACCATGCAGGGAGCTTCTCTCATGGCCTCTGACAGAGTTCACAGGAAATTGCTTCAAAAGCAACATCCTGTAAAGGAAAAAGGAAAATAGCTTTGGATCTGGACAAACCTGGTTTTGTTACTTCCTATTCTACTATTCAAGAAATGTTTATTTATAAATAGGTATATTTTACCCAAGTCACTAAATTAATGCTGAATGACCTCAGGAAAATCCAGGAACGTTTGCCAAAGACTAGACATTTTGGGATGCAGAGGAACAAACACAGGGCCTGTCCCTTTTGGGACTATAGGAAAGGCTGTCCTCCCCCAGTGTCTGAGCCAAGCCCAGTTATACAAGAGACTGACAAAAAAGGGGTGTATGAAGGCATGATCTCACCTCAAATGATTTGCAGAGTTGGGAAAAAATGCCTGTGGTCACCCTAAAATCACAGCTGTCTGAAATTTAAAACATCAGAAATACCAATTCTAAACCCCACTGGGTGAGGGGTAAGGCAGTTGATATATCAACATACCTCCCTTCCATTGATTCCTGAAGAATGTCTATAGGCTTTTCAAAGGCAATATATCTGACATCTGCAGTTCAGTGGATGGGAACTACAAAGAGTTCGGATGTGGGCAGAATGGTGCCCGAGAATAATAGTTTTATACTGGCCTCAATCAAGGCAGCCTGCATGGCTAAAGGGAGGAGTTGTAGGCATGATGATTATTCTTCCTTTACCCTTCTAGAGCAACATACATTCCTTTCCTACCCTGCTCTGGAAAGTTGACTTGAATCAGTAACAACCACAATTTCCATGGGATGGTTATGTCCTCCACCAAAAGCCATCCTTCTATCAGGGGACCTTTTCCACATACCCAGACTCCTGTTTTCCCCCTGACACTTTGGGCTTCATGGTGATCACAGTTCCCAGCTGGTAAAATAACCTATAGCATTCCCCCATCCTTTCTTGGTTTTCATAAATCCTGAACACATCTTTATAAACAATCCCTTTACTAAATTTCCATCAATTGACCAGTTGGGATGTACACTACCTGCTCCCTGCTGGAGTTATGATGTAACTGGACAATCATTGGGTCCACGCTTCCTGTCCTATTTGAGCCAATTCAGCAGAGACAGGGTTGAATCATACATGAGCATTTATTCCAGTACTTCAGGCAGAATGGGAGAGTAGCAGGTCATCCACAAAAATCTGCTCTGCACCCCACCATAAGCCAGCTGCTTATGTCAGATAGAAAGACAAGGATTACATGGGGAAGTAGGCAAAAAGGGTATGCCAAATGGCCAGATAGCAGGTAATGCAGGTTGGAGATTTGCAAAGGCCTGTGGGTATGCAAAGGCTAGAGGGTCTTCAAAGGGCTGGTAGCTCTGGTTTCTGCAACAAGGTTTTTAATCTTTCCATGATAATAGGCAGCTCCCTAGTAGGGAGCATGGGCTGCATTTCCAGGTGAGTTCCCAGGTCACACATGCAACTCCCGGCCAGGTTAGAATATGACCTTTAATCAGAACAAAACAATCATGGTTAACAGAGCATGATTAATATTTCTTACAATTATAAGTGATCCCCAATATTTTATTTCTGCCCCTATTACTGATTGAGAGAAACCTATGCACTGAGCAACAGGAATCAACGTGATGACCTTTTCCATTTTTTAAGTCATGGTCAGTGGCACCACTTTAGTGAGATGTATCCATGTGCTGAAAGATAAATATGAATCAGTTTTATTCTTAGTCTAACATTTACCAACTACATTGTGTTAAATCCCCGTTTTAGGAAAGGATACACATCCCTTGGATCATACTCAGTAAGACTCCAGAGCTTTCAGTTACTCTCAGTTTGCCAATAAAATCTCATCCTATTATTTAAGATAGTGCCATTCATTTTGGAATTTCAGTCTCATGCTTGTTACAATTCTTCCTTCTCACCCATGCAGGTTTGGGTAGTAGCTCTAGTCCTGAGAGCAGGAGCCCTGGTCAGGTTGCCTCCTCACTCTCCTTTTTCTCTGTGCTTCCCATAGAATATTGGAAGTGAGGTGCAGGAAGCAGGAAAGAATACACAGTCCCCTCTAAAGTGACTGTCCTGGGGAAGTCACTGGATTCTCTAGGCTAGCTTATGGTGCTTCTCTGAGATGACTCTCATCTCTCCTCGGTAGGTAAAAAGCACTCCTAAATAAACATCTACGGTTGAAATTACTGGTTTTCACTTTACCTCTTCTCCTATCAGTCAGTACTCCATCAAGGGCAACCCAACCACACTCTTGCTTTTGGGATAATCCTTTTACTAAATATACAACTTCAAGGTTGCCAGCAAATTAGTTCAAAAACAGCCCCTACCTGATAAAGAAAAATTCACACACCCTTGCTGATTGCCCTTTGATACTCAGCTCCACCATCTTTTCTTATCTTTCTTCCACCCCGACAGCATTGGGCTTAGACTAGTGAAATTCCTTTTCCAGAGTCACACAGCTAGAAAATAAGTGTCATATTTCAAACTCAGGACTGTCTGATTCCAGAGCCTGAAGTTTTACACATGACACCTCTCAAACATGATCCCTCATTTGCGGTCTGACCAAGACAGCGTACTTTGGAGACATCGATCCCGTCATTCTAGAATACTGCACTTAAGGCTGCAGACACCATCTAGGAAAATATTCTCATTTATAATGAAAAACAGATTCTTTCTTTGCTGTACTGTCCTGAAAATAGAACTTTGTGGCATTTTCCATTCCCCGTGTGTTTCTTGCAGGTACTCCCCATTCCATGGAGTTGTTGGTTTTAAGAAACCAATATACGCATCTCTCACCATAGAGACCTGACTAGGAGAATGACATGTGAGCTCATCAGGCAATCAGCAAGTCCCTGCTGTCAGTAAAGGAAGGCTGCCTCTGAGATGATTCATGTTGTTTTAAATGAGGCAGAAATAGGAGATTTCACTGTTGCTTCCCCATCCCCCACAGCCCTGCGTCCAGGAGACATTTCTCCAGAGGGTGCTATGACATTAGGAGATACTCTGGGACCAGTAGGCATGCTGACTGCAATGCCATTAACGTATTAAATGGGCGGAAGCTTTAGAAATCATTCAGACTGACTTCCTCACCAAATGGAGTAAGACACAAACACACTTGAGTTCACTGGTGGCCCCAGTAGCAAACCCAGTGCCTGGCACAAGGGGAATGTCCAGTTAATACTCAGTGTCACGGAGCAATTGACTAATATGCATAAATAACTCTAGTTTTCTGATCTTCAGGTTTGAATTCTTGTGAATTGATAGATAAGACTGATTAGCCAGAGGATAGGTGAGAAATATCATTTATTTAGCATCTAAATGATCTAATCAAGTCCAGTTCTATACATGCTACTTCCTTAAAAACCTACTTACTTCTTTCCCTCCCCATTGTCACTATCCTTGACCGTGAGATAACCAGCTAATACCTAAATCACTGAGAAGACTCCTAATTTACTTCCCTATCTCCATTCTCCATGTAGGAGTTAGATGGACTTTTCAATCTGATAGTATCTCTTCTCTATCCAGAACTCATTGGTGGCTTCCCATTGCCTTTAGGACAAAGCCTCAAATCCCTAATAGAGTTCATAAGATCTTCTGAAAGCTGGTGTCTCTGTGCCCCTTTTAGACCTGCTTTACCCCCTTGCTTTTCAGTTGCCTACTTCCCAGGCCTCCCCTGTGCTTGGGGACAGCTTTGCTTGGCTAAGACGAAAATCTTAGGTCTCAGCCTGAACTTTGCTCATATAAATTTACCTTCTAGATCAGTTGAGCTCCCCCGTGTATACACTCCCATGGCACCCTTTACTTAATTTTTAGTGCCACCCAACCTTGTAACACATGTCCCATATTTATCTTCCTCTGTGGACCATATGCTTTGTTAGAGTGAAACTGTGATTCTGCAAGTCCTCTGGTGGCCCCAGCAGCAAACCCAGCGCCTGGCACATGGAGAATGTTCAGTTAATATATGGTGAATGAATGAATAAAAGAACTCTGCAACTGAAAATGAGTAATATGTGAAACTTGAATATTTCTGTTACAGATAGCCTCTAATCAACCGACTTACAGGCTGCTGTACATGGGAGACAGAATCCAGGTATCAAGTGTGGTTTGTCTTATGCTATTTAATACTTTTGTGCTTTACTAATATGAATGGTAAACAATAGATGATGCAGAAATGGATTTTTGGATGCACTTGCATTGATGAATTTAGTCATTCCATACAAAAAATTGGCCATATATTTTTCCCTTTCTGTTGCCAAATATTAAATGTGTGCTGGCTTAAACTTCTACAAATTGTCTTCTTTCAATTATAAATAACCACTGGACCAGGAAATGTGTCTGAGTATTGTTAGCAATATGTATATATAAACACAAAGTGCCTAGATATATAACTTTGAAACACCAGAATACTTGAAGGGACACTGATAATCATTACACACAACCTACTTCTTCTTCTTTTTTTAAATATATATATATATATATATATATATATATATATATATATATATATAGTTGATTTTTTTACAGAGAGGAAGAGAGAGGGATAGAGAGTTAGATACATCGATGAGAATCATTGATCAGCTGCCTCTTGCACACCCCCTACTGGGGATGTGCCCACAACCAAGGTACATGCCCTTCACAGGAATCAAACCCAGGACCTTTCAGTCTGCAGGCTGACCCTCTATCCACTGAGCCAAACCGGTTTTGGCAAACACAACCTTCTTACTTCCTAGATGTGAACAGTGGACTTCCAGGTCAAGAAGGTAGATTAAGTACATGCCAAAATTATTCCTTTCACAGTTCTAACTCATAGAATCTCTGGATAAAACATTTTTAGAAATACATAAACAAACTAAAAAGCAAGGAAGGGAAATCTATGCGAGAAATTTAGAAGGAGCCCCAGTGGTGAGTGCATGCTAAAGCTGAATTGCTCATGAGGGGATTAAGTCTAAAAGAAGTTTCAGGAACTAAAGTTTCAATGCTCATGTTGGAAAGAGATTGATTTCCAAGACACAGGTCACTATCGGGATCTGGGGCTATGATTTCTGTATGGACCTAAGAGTTAGAATAGGCTCTCTAACCATAAAAGATCTGAAATCTCTAACAAGTAACAGTAGGCCATAACCCTGGATGAGGATATGACCACAACATAAAATGGGAATTTTGAAATTGTGCCTTATCAGAAGCAGGTATCACTTGTTTTATCACCAAAATGGTAGAATCTAACATGAAAACCAATGTAGAGAAAGTGAATTCTATAGTTTCTGGTAAAAAACAACCATTAAAGTACCTTGTAGGCTTTGAATAGGAATCCAGAAGCCATTTAGGGAATTTAGAATCATCACAGCCTTTGGAAGGACTTGGGAAACAAAATTGGACTGGCCACAGCTGGCTTTCATGTTCTAGAGGTACAGGAAGAGCAGGCAGACTGCCACCAGTGAGCTCAGATACCTTAAGAGGAAGAATGTGCAGAGCAGAAGTCAGAAAACTATAAGCTGTGGGCCAAACCTGGATTATAAACTGCTATTGTACTGCTGGCTACCTAAGAATGTCTTTTATATTTATAAAGCAAAGTAAGAAAGAAGAAGGAGGCCTTATGTGACTTGCGAAGGCTAAATATTTATACTTGGCTCTTTACCGAAAAAGTGTGGTTGGCCCCGACTCGGGAGGTGATCTGCAAGGCACTGACAAAACCCCACCTTTGCTGTCTGTCAATGCTCTCACATCTTGCAGCAGCTGCGGCTGGATAACAGGTTTCCCACTTTTCTACTCTTCTGTGAGTGCTTCTTATTGTCAAAAACTACCCAACGGATTATGGAAAATATAAACCTAACACTTTACTCTTAGATGCAGCAGAGAACATACAAAGGGCAAGGATTATGCCCTTTATGGTGACAATTAGATGGGAAATTCACAGCTCAGTGCAAATGTGGGAGAAAACTCTGCATATATAAGGATAAACCCATTTCTGCATCATATAACATGTTAATGCATTTAAGAAGAGTCATAAATCCTCCAAAACAGAAAATTTTAAATATGAGCACTAGAGCTAATATTGTGACCTGTGAACATGCTTAAAATGTTCAAAGAATCAAAGGGAAATGACAACAATAAGAAAAAGGCAGATTTTAAAAAGTGAAAAAGGAAAAAGTGACTAACAATATACTATTTCACACCCACTTTACTGTCTATGATGCTTTGCTAAAAGAAAAATACATTGAATAGGCTAACAGAAGTGTGAGGAAAAATAGCGAATAAATGAGCTTCTGAGAAATTTAGTTGCAGCCTCATTTTTGTCTTTTATTTTTGTGAAGAAATCCATTGTGATATTTTACTTAAAATGCACTACCTGTTCTGATTCTTGTTTTCCTAAATGTTATTACCATGAGTTGGAGATATAACAAGTGCATAGTCTGATGCAGCATTCCTGTAGAATCATCCTATATAATAAAAGCATAATATGAAAATCGTCCCCTTGATTGGCAGTTGTATAGGAGTTTGACCAGGGGACGGGACCAGCAAGGGAAAGGGAGGGAGGCCCCGGTTGCTGGAGGCAGTGGCAGGCGACTGACTGGGGGAAGAAAAGGAGGTCCCAGCTGGCAGCCAGCAGCCACTAGGGACCCTACCAGTAAATGGATTTTGTGCACTGGGCCTCTTGTTGCTAAATAAAAAATATATATTTTGCCACCTAAATTGATAAAGAAATAATTCACACCAGTGTAACACAATTGCAATATTCAAACTCCCTTTTTTTGCTTTTATTATTTTGAGATGAGATGCATAAACAATGATAAAACAAATGTTATTGTATAGTGATATGCATGGCACCAGAAATGTAGAATTATAACTTTCACTGTGATTTGTAGTGAACCAAGCAGCAGTGCGAAGCATGAGACTGTCTGAAGCACATGCTCTGTGTTCAACTGCTCAGCCCTGCTATCAAAGCATGCAAACAGCCATAGACAGTGTGTAAACAAATGAGTACAGCTGTGTTCTAATAAAACTTGAATTATGGACACAGAAAGAGAAGTATGAAAAAATAAAAATTGGCAAATCACTGGTAAATCTAAACAAGTATTGGATATAATGTGACAAAAATAATGGTAATATCCATATAAGTGTTTAAAATAAGCTGGACCTATAACATTAGATAATAATGGCATGTGGTTGGGGTAAGATATTGTATGAGAGGTTATACAACATGTTCAGCTCCTAATCTCTTTTAAGAACAGGACATTATCACTGATTAGCTTTAGATTTGATTAGAAAATTTGTTTTTTAGGTACAGAAAGTACCTGGTTTAATTCTGGATGCTTAGTACAAGTATAACAAATGTACCTGGAGTTAATGGTAGAGGAATTTGAAACATAGGAATTTGAAACATGCTGGAGAGGCAGTGTTGAACATCAGCTCTAAGGAATGTGACAAAACCATTAACAACAACATAAAGTTAATTGAAGGTGAGGTAAAACTGAAGATCAGGAGACCAGGATCAGGTTGAGAAGCGTGGTACAAAATATATAAAGGAAAGGCCTCTGGATTAAGTCTGAGAGTGAGGTAAGACTGTCAGAGGCTCATATATATATATATATATATATATATATATATATATATATATATATATATATCTGCTCTGAGGCATGAAGATAGGTCTGATGGTCCACGGGTCAATACCTGATTTTGTGGATGTAATTTTAATGGGAGCCAGATGCACTCATTTGTTTATGTATTGTCTATGCCTACTTTTGCAATTGTAGGCTTGACTAGTTGTTTCAGAGACTATGCTTCCAGCAAAGCATACAACATTTACTGTCTGGTCCTTTTCAAAAAAGTTGGCCAACCCCTGGCTTAAAGAAATATGCATGCTCAAACAATCTCCAGCACCCCATAAATGATGACACTAATCCTTTGCCTTTAAAACAGACTAACTGATCATGTAGCCTGGTTACTTAAAATGAGCTCAAACTACTTCTAGCCTACTTGTTAAAAGTGTCTTCAATTCCTTTGCTTTAGTGATCTATCTTTTTACCTCTAGTCTTATCTCTATAGTTTCTGATCTATGTTTACCTCTTGAAACTGATAATTAAACCTGACCTTCCTACTTTAAAACACCCTCAAGACCAGAGTTGTTCTCCCCTGTGTATCTTCTTTTTCTGGGTGCTTTGTGTAAATATCTTATCTTACTCAGACCTAGCCCTCCACAAGAAACAAAGATACCAGAATCACTCTGAGAGCCAGAGTCACATCCTAGCTCTGTTTTTCTCACAAATTCTGACACATGAGAGAACTTGAGAAAAAGTCTACTAAATAGATAAACACTATATAAAGAGGAAAAAATTCACAGAGAACAAGTTGGCCAAAGAAAAGGAGGCAAGAAGAAGAAAAAAAGTACGTGCCGTGGTTTTATAGGAGATGGTTGATATTAAGGATTTAGTGAACGATGAGATAGGAACAGCAGGAAGAATCCAGATCAGAGAGGGCTGAGTGTGCATGGTAAGACATTTGGATTTGATTTTGAAGGCAGCTGGATGATTTACAGTTAGAGCTGGGATTGACTTTGGTACCCTACCATGCTGTTTTGATGTCTCATGATTTCAGGTAGAGGCATAGAAGAAATAGAGAAAAGAGAAAGGGGGAGTTTGAAGATTGTGCTATCCACTCCCTGACCTGGGCTTTGTAGTTCAGGGCACTGACCCCTGTAAAATTCTACTTCCCAGGCTGTCATGCCACCTGGCTTCAGTTTAGTTTGGCAATAGGAGGCACTACTGGAAGGTTGGGGAGGGGGAAGAAAGGGAAATGCCAAGGCATTTCTGTCCCTTTTTCTGTTCTCAAGGTCAAGGTGTCTGCCTTTCCTTTACTGTCATAGCCCCCATCTCTTCACACATTCTCTTCAGTGTCCTGTTGTCCTAGGCTCTGGTAACTCTGTCATTCCCCTGGTCCTTATAGCCCTAGGAGGTGGAAGCAGCTTTATCCTAGGTTCCTAATCTCTAAGTGACCTCACTGTCCCCATTGAACCTGTTGGCTATTCTAACCAGCTTATTATGTTGAATCCTCCCCATTAAATGACCTGTGTGGATTTTGTTTTTCTGACTGGACTCTGATTGATACAGTGATAAAGAAGACAAAAGAATTTGCACTTAGTTATCTCTGCTTCCCTAATCATTGGCATTGGCTTGATATAAAGCCAACACTCAGTAAATATCCATTTAATGAAACTTCTGAGCAGAATAAAAAACTTTTCCTTCATTTTTCCAATTCCCAGTAGCAATGAATCCAGCAAGCAAGGGTGAAAGCTATAGCAAAGATAGAGTGTTCAGATGGTTCTTGTAAGTGAAATAATCACAGGGAGGCAGGCTTATGGGTTGCACACTGCCACTCATGCTGAGGCCAGGGGAAGAAACCCTCCCATAAGACTTAGTCTAGACAAGGAGGCTGAAATACAGAAGCCACTCCAATTTGCCTGGAAAGATCACATTTAAATAAAATGCTGGAACTCTGAAAGCCTTGTGGTTCAAGTCAGAAGATGGGATAGCAGTTAATAGCTGTGGAGGGCTCAGGGGGAGGTCAGGAAGATCTAAGAACAGCAAATATGGGCTTATGCTTTCCAATGTGGTATCCAGTTCCTAACCTCTAACCAACTCCTGGAAGATTTTTTTCCCAGTTTTACCAGACTCCAAGTTTTAATGGATCTTTCCCTAAGTGGCAACAGGACACGCTGAAAAGAGCACAGAACTTGGAATCTGAAAATGGGATACTGATATTCACTTAGCTGCTTAATAAACTTGTGAGCTAATCAAGATAGTTAATTCTATAAACGGCAGATTTTTTTCTTCTATAAGACAGGCATTATAATACCTACATCTTAAGGAGATTTTAATACCTAAATAAATTTAACTAATATACTGTTAATTATAATAGAATATAGTGGTTAAAGACATGTATAAAGTCAAAGTGAGATTTTGATTTGAGCTTCTGTTCTGCCCCTTGTTAATCTCTCTTAAGCTCTAACCACAGCTTTTCCACCTATAATATGAGGGTAATAATAACATCTACTTGGTAGTGCTGGGAATTTTATCAAATAACCACTATGCTTCACATCTGAAACTGATAGAAAATAATATTGAATATCAACTGTAATTGAAAAATTAAACTAAAAAAACACACAAACAAACAAACTTGTAACTTGCTCAGTAAGGCACCTGGTAACTTATAAGTACTCCATACTATCAAATTCAATATGTTCTGCTTTGCACAGAACAATGACTTAAATTGTAAATGTAAATGGTTTAAATGTAATGTAAATGGTTTAAATGCCCCAATCAAAACACATAAAGTAGCTGGATGGATAAAGAAAACAAGACCCAAACATATGTTATTTATAGGAGACCCACATCAGAATGAAAGATTTACACAAGCTAAAACTAAAGGGATGGAACAAGGTATGTCATGCAAATGAAAATGAAAAAAAAGCTGTATATATCAGACAAAATAGACTTTAAAATAAGAAACAAAGATGGTCACTACATTATGCATGATAAAGGGAGAAACCCAACAAAAGGATATAACTTTATATTATAAACATTTATGCATCCAACATAGGAGCACCTAAACATATAAAGCAAATCTTTGTAGAGATAAATAGTAATACATTCAGAGTAGGAGATTTAACAACCCATTGACATCAAATTGATAGATTTCCAGACAGAAAACTAACAAGGAAATAGCAGCCTTTAATGACACACTAGCTCAGATTGGATTTAATTGATATCTTCAGAACATTTTACTCCAAAGCAACAGAATATACATTAGCTTTAAGTGTACATGGAACATTTTTTAAGAAAAATCACATGTTAGGCCAACAAGCAAGTCTCAAAGTTAAGAAGACTGAATTCATATCAAGAATTTTCTCTGACTGTAATGGTATGAAATTAGAAATCATTCAAAAGACAAAACACTAAAAAAAAACACAGAGTCATGGAAGCTAAATAACATGTTACTAAACAATGAAAGAGTTAATAATGAGATCGAGAAAGAAATCAAATGATACTTTGAAACAAGAGAAAATAAAGACAAAACCCAAAATCTATGAATACGATGAAAGTAGTCCTAAGAAAAATTTTTATGGCATTACAAAAAACAAAAACAAACAAACAAACAAAAAATCAAATAAACAATCTAACTTTATACTTAAAAAAGAAATAAAAAACAATAAACAAAGCTTAAATTGGGTGGGGGGAAAGAAATAATAAAAATCAGAGAAATAAATGCAATAGTCTAAAAGAAAATACAAAAAAAACCCACAATGAAACTAAAAGCTGGTTCTTTGAAAAGATAAACAAGATTGATGAGAGAGAGAGGAAAAAGAGAGAGAGAGAGAGAGAGAGAGAGAGAGAGAGAGAGAGAGAGAGAGAGGTCTCAAGTAAATAAAATCAGAAATGAAAGAGAAATAACAACTGACACCACAGAAATACAAAGAACTGTAAGAAAATGTTATGAACAGTCCTTTACAGTGTGGTTCAGTTGATTAGTTATGGTCCCATGCTCCAAAAAGTTGGGGTTTTAGGCTCAATCCCCAGTGGGGGGGAATGCAGGAGGTGTTTAGTCAATGTTTCTCTGTCACATCTCTCCCTCTCCTTTACTCTCTCTCTAAAAATCAATTAAAATATTTTAAAAAAGAAAATATTATGAACAACTGTATGCCAATGAATTGGACAATCTGGATGCATCCTCTACAATCTTCCAAAACTCAATTGGGAAGAATCAGAAATTCTGGATAAAATGATTACAACTAATTATTTTGAAACAGTAATAAAAATCTCCCCAAAATCAAAAGCCCTGGACTGGCTGGCTAACCAGGTGAATTTTATCAAATATTCAAAGAAGAACTAATGCCTATCATTATCAAACTATTCCAAAAAATTCAAGAGGAGGGAGGACTCCCTTGCTCATTTTACAAGGTAGCATTATCCAAAAGCAGGTAAAGACACTAAAAGTAAAGAAAATTATAGAGCAATATATTTGATACTAAAATCCTCAACAAAATATTAACAAACTAGCCAATATTACAATAAAATAATCATACACCATGATCAAGTAGGATTTGTTCTGGGGATGTAGGGTTGGCACAACATCTGCAGGTCAGTAAATATAATATACTACATAAACAAATGGAAGAATAAAAGTCACATGATCACATCAATAGATGCAAAAAAAAAGCATTTGATAAAATCCAGCACCAATTTATGATAAAAACACTCAGCAAATTAGGAATATAGGAATATACCTCGACATAATAAAGACCATATAGGACAAACCCAAAACCAACATCATACTCAACAGGCAAAAACTACAAGCATTTCCCTTATGGTCAAGAACAAGACAGGGATGTTAACTTTCACCATATTTATTCAAGTTAGTGCTGGAATTCCTAGCCACAACAATCAAGACAAGAAGAAGAAATAAAAGGTATCCAAATCGGAAAGGAAGGACTAAAATTGTCTGTCATTACTTGTAGATGACATAATACTTTATATGGAGAACCCTAAAGATTCCACCAAAAAATTACTGGAACTAAATGATAAATACATTTAGTAATGTAGGAGAATACAAATAAATATGCAGAAATTAGTTGAAATTTTACACACCAATAATTAACTTTCAGAAAGGGAAACTAAAAAAAGAATCCCATTTACAATTGCATCAAATAATAAACCTAGGAATAAATTTAACCAAAGATGTAAAAGACTTATACTTGGAAAATTATAAGACACTGAGGGAAAAAAACTGAAGAAGATACAAATAAGTAGAAGCATGTACCTTGTTCATGGATATGAAGAATTTACATCATTAAAATGTCCATACCACCCAAAGCAATCTATACTAAGATAGACTAAACACAATTCCTATCAAGATACCAATGGTATATTTCACAGAACTAGAACAAATATTCCAAGAACTTTTTAGGAAACTACAAAAGACCCTGAATAGACACAGCAATAGTGAGAAAGAAGAGCAACATAGTGAGAGAAATCACACTACCTGATATAAGACTACCTGATATAAGGCCATAATAAGCCAAACAACATGGTACTGACATAAAAACAGACATGTAGATCAATAGAACAGCATATAGAGGCCAGAAATAAACCTGCATTGATATAATAAATTAATATTTGATAAAGGAGGCTAGAATATACAATGTCTAGTCAATAAGTAGTGGTGAGAAAATTGGACATGCAAAAAAGGAGGAAGAGGAGGAGGAGGAGGAGGAGAAGGGTTAAAAATTTAAATGTTAGATTCAAAACCATAAAAAAAATCTTTAAACACGTAGGTAGTAAAATCTTAGACATTACTCCTAGAAATATTTTTTGACATATCGCCTTAGGCAAGTAAAATGAAGGAAAAAGTAAACAAATGGGACTACATGAAACTAATAAGGTTTTGCACAGAAGAGGAAACCATCAACAAAATGAAAAGACAAACTACAATGAGTTATCACCTCACACCTGTCAGAATGGCTACCACCAATAAATCAACAAACAACAGGTATTTATGAGGATATAGAGAAAGGGGAACCCTAGTACACTGCTAGTGGTGAAGCCACTATGAAAAACAGTATGGAGTTTTCTAATAAAATTAAAAATGGAACTACTTTTTGACCTAGTGATCCCACTTCTAGGAATATATACAAACAAACCCAAAACACTAATTCAAAATAATACATTGCAATGTTCTTTATAATAGCCAAGATCTGAAAACAGCCGGGTCCATCAGAACATGAATAGATTTTAAAAAGCTGTGGTATTGTAGAACTGTATACTTGAAATCTATACAGTTTTATTATATAATGTCACTCAAATAAATTCAATAAAAATTTTAAAAAGACATTTCTAATGAGGCTTAACTTGCCTAGGATAACATAGTTTATTCTTCCTTAGGATTACATAGTTACTAGTAATTACATGGTCAGAACATGCATATTATCTCTTAATTACTGATGATTAACACTATTATTATTACTAGGGACCAGTGCATGAATTTTTGCACCTTGAAGAAACTCTGGGCTGCGAGGCTGCTATGGGCACAGGGACGGGTCTCGGCCCATCCTTGGTGTCTCTGCCTAACCCCTCCCACCACGCGCCTGGTCCACTCTCTGCCCACAGCCCTGCTCCCATATGCTGTTAGCGCAGTCCTCACTCACACCCGCTGATGGTGTGGAGTGATTGGGACTGGAGCCAGCAGTAGATGCAACTGGGGTCAGTGCCATCAAGGGGTGCAAGCAGCGGCTGCTGCTCCAATCACTCTTCAGAAGCTAGGGGAGTTGGAGAAGCCCTCAGAGGTGATCAGGGCTAGCAGCTGCCACTTGCACCCACTTATGGTGCCAAACAGTTGGGACAGGTGCCAGGTACCATCAGCGGGTGTGAGCAGCAGCTCCGGCATCGGCTGTGGGTGTGAATGAGGCTGGCTGTGGAAGTGGATGTGAGCAGAGCCTCTCATGCAGCAGCATTTGCAAATGGGGCCAGCACCAGGCAGAAGGTGCGAGCGCCAGGTGGGACTGTGGCATATGGGAACAAAGAATTTTCAGTAACAATCACAGGCTCACCCTGATGACCAGGACCAGCACCCTGCCTTGGTCTGGCACCCCTGCTCACTTGCTCCATCACCAGGAACCACAGATGCCATGTTCTGTGCATGCACCCCCTGGTAGCCAGTGCATGTCATAGGGACAGGTTGTTTGTTTGTTTGTTTAGGTTGTTAGGTTGTTCTGTTTTTCCGCTGTTTGGTCTACTTGCATATTAGCCTTTTATTATATAGGATTGAAACCTATGTAAAGTGACTGACACAAATTGGCTATTTTTATGTTTTAGTTTCCTACTTTTTTGTGTAAGGAAACATGTACTACTGTTTGGTTGAGGTTCAAGAGTCATTTTTGCAAGTGAATTGGGGTCATTTTTATGTTAATATACAGTAGGTTCTCTCCTCTTCCCCGAGATACAAGAAATACTATTTTTTATTTTTTTTATTTTAGTGGACCCTAGCTGGGTTTAATAGTAGATAGATCATCAGCCTGCGGACTGAAGGGTCCTGGGTTTGATTCCAGTCAGGGGCACATGCCCAGGTTGTGGGCTTGATCCCCAGTAGGGGCCATGCAGGAGACAGCTGATCAATGATTCTCTCATCATTGAGATATCTCTTGCTCGCTCTCTCCCCCTTCTTCTCTGAAATCAATAAAAATATATTTTAAAAAAATTTTAGTGGAACATCAGAATTAAGAATTATATATATATATATATTTGGAGAGATTTCTAGTAAAGCTAATAATGTCATATTTTTTATAGTTAGCCAGGGAAAAGAGCAATGAACTTGGAGTCCAGGACCCAGGAGGTTAGGTACAGCTCTGTGATGCAAGCACACACCCAGATCTTGCTGGGCCTCAGTTTTCTTGTACATAAACTGAGAGTATTGAATGATATGACTTCTGACAACTATTCCAATCCTAAAATATGAATGTTATTTTACCCACAATGTCAATATCTTTTACGATGATGGCCATTGAAGAAATGTACTTAACTGGTCACCTAAAAGCCTTCATCTGATAGCATTAATGTGGGCTCATATCCTCTCGTACTTGGCTTGCAGCAAAGTGTTAGTCTAAAATTACGGCTCCCTCAAATCACATGATTTCTATGTATTAAGCTAAACTAATACTTGAAGTTTGAAATTTTTATGATTTTGGCCAGAGTAGACATCCTGTGTTCTAGGGGAAAGGGGAGTTTTAAAATTCACATCTCTGAAATTCTACTCTCTCTCTCAAAATCATATTTTGATGAGTTAAGTGCAAATGAATAAAAAACATACGGATTTCATTTTCCTTGAAATTCACATGGGCTAAAAGTGGGGAAAGGGAAGCAAAGATGAAGAGAAAGAGAGAGGAAGTGCTGTACTATAATAGAGGGGTTTCACTGAATGAAGCATTTTGACAACTGCCAAGTAAGAGTTGTACCAGATTCATTACTACTCTCTGTTAACTAAAGGGACTCATGTGTCCCTAAGGTTGAACTACACATGAAGCATGATTAAAGGAAAGGGACAATGGCTTTGGAACCAGATCACAGTTTAGACCATTTTGCTAGTAGTATGGTTATATGCAAATCAGTTATCTTAGGAGATCCATTTTTGCAAATAGGAATAATAATATCTAGGACATCTAGTTATTAGAGTCTTATCAATAGCATTTATAAAATTCTTAAGAATATTTCTGGAACACAGTAGTATCTAGTATCTGGTCTTACTTCTACATTATTTGGCACCTAACCTAATTACTAGTGAAGAAGGGACTTCTGGTGGACCCATTTCAATATGATCATCTGTGAATGCACTTTATCAGTTCTGCAATCCTTGCACCTTCATTTCTAAGTCCTGTGAAATGTCAGCAACCTGGAAAAATAATTGTATGTGTGTTTTATTATAATGACTGTGACTGCAAAACAATATGCACACAAATATGTTACATCTGGTGCTAGGGAAAACAAGAACATAGGGACGTTTCCATGTTCTTTTCAGTTTGTGGTTAGGACAAGTCCCACGTTTGGTTCTTTCTGGGAAGTTCTTGGCCACCTCATCCTCAGGCTTGCTCCCTGTCTCCACTCAGTTCCCACAGCTAGTGTCCTTCCAGCTGTTTCCAGGGTTACCTTCTATTATTGTTTCTCTCCCAGGCCTCTGGGACTGATTGGAAGGAAGACATTAATTAAGGCCAACTCTTCTTTTCTCTCATGCCTGAAACCTGCTCTGTCCTTTACATGTTAACCCTCAATCCGACCCCCTCCTCTAAATCTTCTACTCGGCTTCCCCACTGGAGAATGGGAGGAAGGAAGGAGTACCCTCACATTGTAATTGGTGCTGACAGGTAGAAGTTTGAACTTATTCCTAAGAACATTCTAAACCCTGGACCAAATTACCCTCCAGGGACCAATCTTGACCAAGTTCTAGGTTCTATCTATACCCTTGTGTTCTATGGCTTGGTTTTCTTATCTTTAAAATGCTTATAATAGGTCAAGCTTACCTAAGTGCTAGGTCCCCCACTTCTGACACCATGTGTAAAAGATATAGGGTACATAGTTGGTAGATCCCCAGATCTCTAATCTCTATGGAGGTTCTAAGGATCCAGTGAAAGTAGCAAATGATTCAATGAAAGATCAAAGAACACATTTTCACCTTACAACTCCAAAAGAACAAATCTATACCCATTTTCCCAACTAGGAGAGAAGTTATCAAATAAATATATAATAAAAAACAATAAAAAATAATATCACCACTCTAGATGGTTTGTCTCAGTGGATAGAGTATTGGCCTTCAGACTGAAGGGCCCTGGGTTTGATTCCAATCAAGGGCACATACCTGGGTTGTGAGCTTGATCCCCAGTAGGGGGTGTGCAAGAGGCAGCTGATCAATGATTTTCTCTCATCATTGATGTTTATATATCTCTCTCCCTTCCTCTCTGAAATAAGTAAAATATATATTTTAAAAATAATAATAGCACTTACCCATTTTCAAAGCATGTACTATGAACCAATACTGTATCAAATACCTTACATGCATCATCTCTTTTAATCTCAATAATTGTTAAAATGCATATTTCATATGCACCCTACAATTAAGGAATAGAAGCTTGGAAGGGTGATATAACTTACTCAAGGCCACACACTTTGTCATAGACAAGACTGGATACTAGGTTTTTCAGACTTCAAAGTATGTGCTCTTTCCTCTGATGGAGGAAGGTGGGGTCCATATTAGCTATTTATGAGTAGGTGATGGGTTAGGTGAGAGAGACAGAGGGTGAGAGCTCTTGCAAGAGACACTTGGGACCTGAACACCTGAATCCAGGAAGAAAGGATCAACATTGAGGAGGGCTTCCAGAAACTAGGAGACTGAGGGTGAGCTTGAAAGCAGGGAAGCACCAAGATTTATGCCAAAGAGCATCTTCACCTGAAGCTGCCAAAATGAGCCATTCCCATATAAAGGTAACTCAATGGCAAGGTTATATCAACAGCTCAATGACTTTTGACTAAGGTCAATCACACCACATAAATGAGCCTCCACTGTTCACCTGTGCAGTGTGACAGACAACAAAAATTATAATTTAAACATATATTGTTTAAAACCTTTAATAATACAGCAATAATTGTGACAGTATGTATTGAGCTTCTATTTTGTGACAGGCACTAAAATAGGTAT
Source organism: Vespertilio murinus (assembly GCA_963924515.1). Taxonomy (NCBI): domain Eukaryota; kingdom Metazoa; phylum Chordata; class Mammalia; order Chiroptera; family Vespertilionidae; genus Vespertilio; species Vespertilio murinus. The sequence goes on from OZ004706.1 coordinate 36,957,365, forward strand.
ACGCAAATTACTTAATTTAACTCTTATAATTAATAAGCCAATATCATGAATCTTCAGAGATTTGAATCCCTTTGTCTAGTTAGTAAGTAGCAGAATAAGGATTTGAACACAAAGTTCTGAGGAAAACAGTATACATTTTGTAAGTATGAGGAACTAGATATCTGGAATAAATAAAAACAAATGACAACAACAAAAAGCTATGGAAACATTTGCTTTACTTTCCCCTGAAAATGGAAAATAATCCATTCAGCAATGATAAATAATAGTAAGGATTTATACCTAGTGAAGAGTCTTTAGCATAGCAGTTAAAATTCTATGATTCTCTGACTTTTCTGAATCTAAAGCAATTAGCTCTAGTTCCTGGTATATAACAATCCAAACTCCTTTTATTCCTTCATACCTATAACTGGGGCAGAGCATGAGAGATGGGGGAGGGAAATAATGTAATTTTATTAATTTCACCTTTATTAGAATGGATTTCAAAGCCCATTGTCACTAATTATTTAAACATTAACACCAATGTCCACCTTTGCCTCCCTGTATAGTCTGGCCAATGTCTGTTCATCTTTAAAACTTACCTTAAATGTCCAATTCTCAAAGAACTCACTTTCCTCTGGGACATCAACCATTTCATTCAACACTTCATTCTCTAAACATTAGCAAAGTAACAGTAGAACTTAGGGCTCACCTGCCATAGTATTGCCATATTGTTTTCATTGCTTGTTTTCTTCTATAGACTCTTTTCTCCTCAAGAATGGAACTGCCTTTTCATCTCTGAGCCTCAGTACCTAGTAGAGGTCTCACTAATCAATGAGTAAAGGAATGAGTTAATAAATTCTTTATTAGGGCTTAGAATTGGTTTTCCTGTTAATCCAGAACTCTATTCAAACAACTCCACCTCTATGCTTTTAAACGGTCTGCCATAAATAATGTAAAATTATGTATGTATTCCATATGCCAAAACAAAAACTCAGAGGCCTCCACAAGCATTCTAATCAAGAATATATACTGCAGCCTGGCCAGTGTGGTACAGTGGTTGAGCTTCAACCTATGAACCAGGAGGTCACAGTTTGATTCCCGGTCAGGGCACATGCCTGGGTTGCGGGTTCTATCCCCAGTGGGGGGCAAGCAGGAGGCAGCTGATCAATTATTCTATTTCATCATTAATGTTTCTATCTCTCTCTCCCTTCCTCTCTGAAATTAATAAAAACATATATATACTTACTGCAAAGGTGAGCAGCTGGCATTACCCCAGAAAGGTAGTAATCCAGGACCAGCTATGACAGCAGTAGCTAGAATCAATTTCAAGACTTTATTCAGCAAAGTGAACGCCATAAAGGTTTCAATTGGTCAAATTGGTGGTTGGCTGATTAGCAAGACAAATACCCTGTTTCCCCGAAAATAAGAAAGTGTCTTATATTAATTTTTGCTCCCAAAGATGCGCTAGGTCTTATTTTCAGGGGATGTCTTATTTTTCCATAAAGAAGAATACAGTACACATTTATTGTTAAATGAAAATAAAGGAAATTTATTACCTGTATACGGTACGGTAGTACAGTAGTTGTCAACACAAACCAGACAAATTGTGAATCCTACAGTATCAAGAATTTACTCATTTATTCAATGACAATCATGTCATCATCTTCTGGAACATCATCATAACAATCCAATTCCTGAATTTCCTGGTGAATTTCTTGTGACTCCATTTCTTTCAGAATCAGTGGACCAAATCTCTCATGTTTAGCAATAGCACTGTCTTTAAATGAGTACTTCTTGTCAAGGTAGCCTGCTGTCAGTGCATTTGCAATGCAACTGTCAGTGATTTTCTCCCATGAATTCTTCACCCAAGTCACAACTTCTTGCAGTTTAGGTTTCACAAAGTTTCCATGCTGATTTCTCTCCATTCACACAGCAGTGACATCAGGACTCTGCGTAAGGTCATTGGTTGCTAGACGCCATTCGGGGCGGCCCTAGTGACCAGTTTACGGTAAATTAATTTTCATTCTGAGACGGAGCCTGGGGGCCCTTATTTTAGGGTGGATGCCTTATATTTCACTCAAAAGGAAACCTGTAAGTACTAGGTCTTATTTTCAGAGGATGTCTTATTTTCGGGGAAACACGGTATTAAGAATGGGCTTCTGAAGACTAAATGCATAAGAATTGGCTAAAATATTTTAGAGATTCCTCCACACTCTCACATGAATCACATGAATAAGATGTAAAACCCAGCAGGGACTATATACACTGTGCCTCCATGTTTTGCCCTGGATGGCCGGTGTTTATTTTAAGGGTCACAGTACCCTGCCTCTTGGGAGTTACTACATTAACCTTGGGGGACCACATTTTATTCAAAATTCAGACAAAGAGCTGAAACTTCATAAACTTTAGAACATGCATCTATGAACTCTTTGGTATCAGCTCAATATATTCGTTTATTGCATTTATATGAGGTAAGAATTTAGTCTAAGATTATCTTTGAGAATAACACAGTAGCAAGCTTATGAGGAAGCAGCTAAAAGTCTTTTATACCAAACTTTTGAACCTATTTTCTATAAAAAAAAATCCAACATGTGTATTCAACCCAATTTGCTTAGGGCAGGTTCTAACACATGACTTTAGCATCTTGTTCTAACTAACCATGACAATGTGCACATATGAAGTAAGGGTTCTGAATGAAGAAATAAATGTTTATGCAGAATGCATAGAAACAAATTAGTGCCTGCACTAAAAATTTCCAGATTGTTTTCAACACAGTGCAGTCCCATCAGTGGATGATTTTTACACTTGCTAATGCAAAGCTCCTTTTGCCTTTATGAGCAACAGATTCAAGAGAATGAAAGTGACTTCCACCTAAAATCAGGTCCCATGTTACTCAAATGGTCTTTTACTCCCTGTTGTTTTACAAAAGTGTTTTCAGAAGTGTCACATGCGAAAGTCCCCCAAAAGGCTTCTGTGATTATACAGTCAGACTTTTTTTGTGGCAGATAATAGAATCCATACTTGCTAATATAAGCAGAAGGAGTTTTGCAGTAATGGTGTTACATACTGAATGCTAAATGCTGAAATGTGGCCGATAAAGATGTCCAGCCCCATTATAACTATGGCCCATGGGACTCTGGGGAGTGTTTCTCACACATTCACATGCATATGAATCTCCTGGGGTTTGGTTAACACAGACTTTGATTCCAGAGGCCTAAGAGGTGACCTGACCTGCTTTTCCAACAAACTCTCTGATGGTGCTAGTGTTGGTGGGTGAATCCCACTCTGAGTAGTGGGACTCCAGTAGAATCCCCATTGCCACATTGCTGCCACCTGCCAAAGGGCACTTAGGATGATAAGGCTGATGCTAAGCTTTTGCCTCAAGTTCCCATAAGAAGCAAGAATCTCTCTACTTTCCCTTCCAGAAGATTCAATCACCCTATTGGGCTGCTTCCTTGCATTGCTTCTTCTTCATTCTTAATCTTGTTTAATGAGGTCAAATACTGCACCTTAGCTCAAGGATGTCTATCAAATGCAGCTTTTAAATTTCCAGCCAATGTAGGAAAACACCCTAGAAAGCGCCCGGCATGGGTGTTGAGTGGGCCAATCTGCAGTAGATTCTAAAAAAATGATAATATTATGAATAATTATAATGTCTAACATCTATTGAAAGGTAGCTATATATCAGACATTATAGTAACTGTTTTACTTGTACTATCTTATTTAATCTCTACAAAAACTCCAGGAAGTAGGAATTGTTATTATCCACTTATGGATTAGGAAACTGAGAGACAGAGCTATTAGTAGATTTGTCCAAAATTACAAAATAGTCAGTGGTAAAGAATTGGAATACAAGTGGTCCAACACAAATTCCCACACTCAATACTATGTTCTACTGCCTCATATAAGACTAGAAAATTATATTTCCTGTTGAGGGGCGCATGATATAATGAGTTTTAAAGCCATAGAAACTCTACAGCTGAAACCAGTTTGGCTCAGTGGATAGAGCGTCGGTCTGCAGACTGAAAGGTCCCAGGTTCGATTCTGGTCAAGGGCATGTACATTGGTTGCAGGCACATCCCCGATGTGGGGGGGGGGGGTGTGCAGGAGGCAGCTGGTCGATGTATCTCTCTCATCGATGTTTCTAGCTCTCTATTCCTCTCCCTTCCTCTCTGAAAAATCAATAAAAAAATATTTAAAAAAAAGAAAAAAAGAAACTCTACAGTAAAGAATCCTATTTAACCTTGGTTAACCTAGTATTTCTTGAACATAAACTTTTAATTTTGTCAAGTGATATTTACTAACATCAAGCAGAAAATGTTTTGCAAAACAATTTTTAAATGATTATTTGGCTGTAGACAGACAATAGCTTAAAATTTTAAGCCTGACAGATCTTGCCCTGACATTTATGACCCTGGATAGTTAAGACTCAAACTTTGGCATGAAAGAGCCACCTGAATTTCTGATATGCAGGTCTGAAGAATGTTTCTTCTTAACAAGTTCCCAAAGATGCTGATGGTATGACCCACGGGACACACTCTGGCCTGGGTATTGGGCAAACCACTGTCCATCTCTAAGCTTTGGTTTCCCTATTTGTAAAATGGGAATAATTGGATCTATTTTGTAGGATCATTCATTCTTTCATTAACAAATCTTTGTGCATGTCTACTATGTGCAAAATAAAGTGTGGGGAATATTAATGAATCAAAGAGAAAATTCTTTGTTCTCATGAGCTTACATCTTGGCTATTGAAAAGACATGAGATAACTGTGTGTCATGCAAGGCCCATAGGAAGTCCTTTAATCCATAGCTTAGAGCCTATCTCCCTACTGAAGTCTTTCTTAACTACCTTGTCCCATGCTTTATTTCACTGTATTAGACTTCTATAATATCTATAATTTACTTCCTGTATAGGATTTCAAATGCAACCATTATTTTCCATTACAGGTATAAATATCTACACTAATAAAAGAGAAACATGCAAATTGACTGTACCTCTGCTATATCCATAATCAATGCCCACCAGCCAATCAGGAGAAAGTATGAAAATTAACCCAACCAAGATGGCTGTAGCCACAGAGCTAATAGGAGGCTTGGGTTCCCCCATCAATGGAGGAAGCCAAGCTTGGCCTGCCCTGGCCTCTGCTCAAGGCTACAAAGTTTCAATTATAGAAGATAAACAAATCCCAACAAAAATGCCAGTAGCCACAGAGCTGGAGAGAACAGGAGGCTTGAGTTTCCCCTGACAATGGAGGAAGCCAAGCTTCCTGCTCAGCCTGGCCTGCCCTGGCTTCCACTCAAGACTACAAAGTTTCAATTATAGAATATAAATAAATCCTAGATATCAGGGCTTCTGCTTGGGTCGCTGGGGGGTGTGGCCAGCCTGCAAACCACTACAGGCCCCTCAACCAGGCCACCCTATGCCCCAAGGGCACCCTCACTTTGATCCAGTACACCCTTCAGGGAAAATCAGTTGGATCCTATCCATATACCAAGCCTCCATCCTATCTAATAAGAGAGTAATATGCAAATTGACCATCACTCCAACACACAAAATGGCTGCCCCCATGTGGACACAAGATGGCTGCCACAAGATGGCCAGCAAGGGAGGGCACTTGGGAGGGACCAGGCCTGCAAGGGAGGGCAGTTGTGGGTGATCAGGTCAGCAGGGGAGGGCAGTTATGGGTGACCAGGCTGGCAGAGGAGGAAGTTGGAGGTGACCAGGCCTGCAAGGAAGAGCATTGGGGGGGGGGGACAGGCTTGCAGGGAAGAGAGCAATTGGGGGTGGGGGACCAGGCCTACAAGGGAGGGAAGTTTTGGGGGACCAGGCCTGAATGGAAGGGCAGTTAGGGGCAATCAGGCCATCAGGGGAGAAGTTAGGCATCAATCAGGCTGGCAGGGAGTGTTTAGGACATCATCAGGCTGACAGGCAGAAATGGTTAGGGGCAATCAGGAAGGCAGGCAAGCCAGCATGTGGGAACCAGCAGTCCTGGATTGTGAGAAGGATCTCCAACTGTCATCAGTCCTGGATTGTGAGAAGGATGTCTGACTACCCTTTTATGCCCGATCCCGGTTGGATCAAGCCTAAACGGACAGTCAGACATCGCTCGAGGGGTCCCATATTGGAGAGTGTGTAGGCTGGGCTGAAGGACACACACCACCATGCAGAAATTGGGCACTGGGCCTATAGTATACACATAATAGATATTCCATTTATAATCAGATAGATATTTAAGCAGATCATTAAAAAATCCAGATGAATTAATGCTTCATTTATGTTTCCAAACACTTATACAGTACCTAATATGTGCAAGACATCATAGTACATATTTTATTTCCTTCCAGAATGCATTGTTCATCATAAATACTAAGAAAATTAGCATTGTATACTTGAATCATTTAATGAAATTTATTGAGCCCCTACTACTTTTTGCAAGGTTCTGGCAATTCAGAGAGAAATATAATATAGTACCTTTTTTACTAGGTTATGAGCTCCTTGGGGACTGGAATAATGTTGATTTCACATTTGAGTCCTTAACAATAATACAGTATCTGGCACATTGGAAGAATTTAATGCATTTGAAAATAAATAAGAAAGTAAGTAAATGAACAAATAAATGAATAAATTGATGCTCTAAAATAGCTTATAAGCAATTTGTAACATATAATTGCAAAGACAATAATAGGAATCTACCCTGAATTTCATTAGATCCTAGAACAGAATCTATTTCTATGAAGTGTACATAGGAAAGAGATAAAATATGAAAACATGTGAACCCAATGTTAAAATATAATTTCTTCTACTAAAGAATGGTAGAAAAGCCCATAAAAAGAAAAGTAGATGCAATAGTCTTTCAGAGTGTAAGCATGAAATATCATCAAGGAATGATAGGAATTGACAATGATTATTGAGAGTAGGTAAAAATAAACTTGAGAATATAGGCAGGCAGGTACCAGTTTGAAAAAGCATGAGTTTTATACAAAGGAATGTGTATTTTATCTTCCCAAAGTGTTGTACATCTGGAAGCCTATGTGATATTTGCCAGACCATATTTTAAATGGCCTGTCAATGTTAAAAATTATGAATTTTTTCATTCAAGTTCAGATTTTCATTTCTTTTCTTAAAAAATTGGAAGATCTGGCAATACTAGGCCCCCATTTTTCACAGTCCCTATGGCTAGTGCTAAGTTGAGGTTGACACTTAGAATTGGATAAGTAATGAAGTAATCATGCTTCAGTTTTTCACACATAATAATGTTCTTTATTGTGGATGCATTCATTTATTCTTCATTCATCATACATTCCTGAGTAACTACCAGGTGTCAAACACTTTTCTAGGTGCTAGGGAAGAAGACACATATGTGCGTAAAAAGTTCACAGGTTAGTGAGGAAGATGGTATAAAATAAATAAGTTTATCAGAGTTACCAGACCTTTGCTAGAACTCTCTACTGGTATGGAAGGGGTAGGGAAAGTCAGTAGACCTGGCAAAGTTCTTGAAATACTTCACAGAATAAATGAGATAGGAGCATATTTTTTAAAAATTGACAAATAAGCATTTCCTAAAAGAACTAATGAGATACTCGGTTTCCTAAAGAGAGACCATGGAAAGGCAACTGAAGACATTTTTCATGGTTGACATAGGGTGAATAATGATAAATGTTAGGAGGTGAGATGAGGAGGAGTGAGCCTGAATTGATAGGCAAGAGTTAGATTATACAAGAGTTGGATCATCTGTGCTAAGAAATGTAGACTTTACTTGCCAAGAATATTGTGGCTGTAAGTATAGACATTCAATGCACATTAATGGTGACTCAAAATCTCTAAAAAGTCTAAAATTCTAAAAACTCTAAAACACAAATTTGGAGTCTCTGCAAGATTTTATTAGAAACAAACTAGGCATCAAAACATACTTCAATATACTTTTCGGATAAACTACTGGATACAGATAAATAGTGTTATTAGATTTTATCTTCCTAGGGTTCCAGAATGTTAAGGCTGAGTTATCATACAGGTTATCCAACCTCTCACTTCCCATTTAAGAAACGAAAGCACAGAGAGGGAGGAACTTGCCCGAGGTCACACAGGGGATACATATAAAGCTGAGTCTAGCTCCTTAATTTCTTCACCTTCCTAGTCCAAGGCTTAGCCATCACTCCACTCAAAGACTTCCTTCAGCATGGCCAGCCTCCATTGCTGAGTCCTATTTTCCCTAACTGCCTTTCTCATGCTGCTTTTTATAAAAATTCCAGTTTCTAACCAATTTCATTAAAACTTTGGAATCTTCTTGCTCAGGGAAGAAAAAATTCTGGTTAAAGACACATAAAATTGCTCTTTCATTAAAATCCCTCAGTTAGAGGCATTATGCTCTTTGGGACAAATCACGAGTCAGGAAAGAAACATCGTTAATGATCTTGGACTGTGTTCATGGGGGAGGAACGTTTTGGAGTTGGAGGTGAGGTGGGACAAGGGATTAATTACACTGGAAAGGAGTCACCAATTATCCCTGCACAGTGGCTAGGATTGGGTTCCAAAATGTAAAGGTCTACAGGAAACACAAGCAGGCTGCCAGCCTGAACAAAACTCCTGGATGGAAAGTTTCTCTGCTTCTGTGTCTGGCTTTTCTCACTCTTTCCTTTTTTCCCCACTCAGTAGGAGTAGAGTAAATTTAGAGAAAAGTTATAGCACAGCATGTTGGGGACACAGTTTAGAATAAGCACAGAATTTAAACCACTAAGGAGCACTGAGCAGGAGTGAGTAAACCCGTGGGTATCCATCAGTCTTCTAGAAATCCTCAGCCATTTCTAAGCAAGCAAACTATGGTCCTACAGTCAGTCATCATTGTTTGCAGAGTCTACATTTGCAAATTCACCTACTTGTTAAAATTGATTTGTAAGCCCCAAAACCAATGTGTGGGATGCTCTCGTGGTTATTCACAGACACGCACAAGGTGTTGAAAATTTGAGATGCTCATTGCACATGCCCCAGTGTGAACAAAGTGGTACTCTGCCTTCTTATTTTTAGTTCTTGAGCTGTAAACAAGTGTCCTTTTTATGGCCTATTAATGGCACCTTTTTCCCACATTTTTGTTCTTTCTGTTGGTGATTTCATCATTTAAAATGGCCCTCAAATGTAGTCCTGACGTGCTGTATTGTGTTTCGAAGCATGATAATTTATATATGCTTTCTAGTCCAAAGTTCTTAAATTAAGATCCCAAACTATAAATGGGGTCCTTTGAACCATGTGAAATACAGGTAAAATGCTGTGAATAAATCAGAAAATTATTTTTCTTAAATAAGTAAAGTATCCATAGCTTTTCTCATAAGGACTGTTCCCATCTGCTCCTGAAGCTATAGTAAACTTTTATGTCAGACCTCTGCACCTTCTGTCACTTCAAGAAAATCTGTATTCTGCCCCTATAGTGAGCAAGATTTGCTTGGTTTTCTTCTTTCCTCTCCTGTCATTCATTTTGCATACAATCAAATGCCTGGACTCTACCAAATACCTTCATATATATTGTCTCATTTCTAAGCCCCTTGTTTCAGATGAAGAAGTTGAGGCTCAAAAATGTAATGTGTCCAAGGTCACTCATTCAGTAACTGGTAGAGCTAGCATAAGAATCCATTAATTGCACCTTCAAATCCATTGTCTTTTCCCCTGTACTGTGCTGCTTTTGCCTGAGCATGCCTATCTTTAATTGTAGTTGGATGCACTTTGAAAGGATATATTGGAAGGTGCAGAGATAAGAATATAGACTGAAGAAATTTGGAAAAATTGATGGAAATGCATCAGGATGTTATACCAATCAGAGACACCAAGATTATACACTAATGAGAATGGACAAGGAGTTTACACCATGCTGCAGGCAGAACTACACCAACATTACAACATCCAGATCTCATTTAAACATCTCATCAAATGTTTAATTATTATATCATTAAATATATGAATATTATCTTTGTTTTATAGATGTGGAGACGGGGGCTGAGAGACAAATTATTTGAGCTTTTCTGGCTAGACAGAAAAAAAGCCAGCCAGCCCTTTCCTACCATATAACACTGCCTTTCTCATTTGATCACAGTCTTTGTTGTAAAGAAAGAACTCTCCAAATGAGCATTCCATTCTGTTCATAGGAAAGTCTTGTGGGTTTAGGTTGAGTCATTGATTGCAAATTATATTTTTGAGTCAATGCCTCCACAACTCCCAATTTTCAACGTGTTTTATAGACATCTTTTCGTTCCATATATCTTCTCCCTGCTTTTATATGAGGACATCTGGCTTTTCAACAGGAATTCCTTTTCTACAAGTCAGTGAACCTTGATTGGATAGGAAATTAAGTTTCTTTTCCCTAGTTTGCATGCTTGCCAGCTGTCCCTCTACCTTCCTCCCCCACATTCCTGCCCAGAGGATATGCACAGAGGACTTCTCTGACCTAATCCAACTCTGCAACCTGTTGGCTGAACCTGAGAAGTGGTTCCACCGAAATATATACAATTACCATCTTCCACACAAGCTACTCTAGTTCCAGTCAACTAATTAGTATTTCCAATTCCAGGCACCAATATCCCTCATCTTGGTCCCTCTGCTCACTTTATTCCAGTTCATCGACCCTGTTCTCTTGCCCAAAGCTTTCTTAGATATGTAAAGTACACACACACACACACACACACACACACACACACACACACCCCACCCTCAAATGTCACTCTCTCTCTCTGAGGTCATCACTAAGCTGTTCCAATAGCTATTAATATCATCCTCTTATATAACCTCCATCTATGTGCCTCTTATTGGCACTTTATATTATATTATCACAATTACCTGACCCTCTAATTTCTTATGGTAGGAACAATATGGGATTCATTCTGATTCTCACAACATAGTGCCTTGAATTTATTAGTTAAATGCCTCTCCAAAAATTACCATTGTCATCTTAATGTCTACAGTTTGAGTGTTTATTTTAAACCAAATAGTATTTATTTCTATTTATTATAATAACCTTCCACGGTATTTTTCATTATACTCATTGTTCCAATGAGGAAACCAGGACTCAGTCATCCAATAGTATAGGAGCAAGAATTCAAACTTGAGCTATGCTTCCAATGTCCTTTGATCATGGCATTATAGTTTGGTGCCACTGGAAAATAAACTCAATAACTGGGGCATTGCATGCATTCATTGAATAGCCTAAACAGTAACTCTTCACAGCTGTATCATCCAAAACAAAGTTCAGATCAGAAGAAAGGTCTCTAAGTACCTCAAATAATTGGCCAGGAGTCCTTGTACAAAAGCTCTTCATTTTGAGAAACAGTGTAGTATAATGTTTCTGAAGACAAATTCTGGAGCCAGGTTGCCTTGTATTGAATGCTGACTGCCATTTGCTAGCTGAGGGTTCGTGGGAAACTAACTTGTCTATGTTTCATTTCATCATTTGTAAAATGGGTATCAGCATCATCATCACCTTCATGCCCATCCCTGCTTCCAAAGGTTTGTTATGAGAGTGAAATGAGTTATATGAAAAAAGACTCTTAGGAATATGCTTAGTAGGTTTAGTTTAGTTATTATAATTGGGCCAGCAGTTGCAAACTGTTTGCTTGTAGGTAGGATCACATATATATTATTTTTAACTATAATTGCTCCGATTAATATACTTAATATTTTAAAGAGTGATTTATTGCCCACATTAATTTTTATATTATACATTAAAAATTCAGATTCCTAGCCTCTTTTGGAAAGTTAGGAGATCTAGGAACTGTGAGCAGCTTTTTCTACCTGGCCATAATCCATTGGTGCTAAGTAACAGCTTGCCCCACTTAACAAAGGCATGCACTCCCCAGTGCATCACTGGGGCCCAGATTCCCTGTTGTGTTATGCTCAGACACTTCTCTCATTTGTGTTTTGTACTTTTGAACTAGTGATCCCTGTATTACACCCTTGTTAAGAATGTTTTGAACTGTTATCTAATCTACTATATGCTTCAGTGAGTTATCAAATTTTCCAGTATAAACACAATTTTAAGCAGCAAACTAGGTAAGCATTCATATGAGCTGCTGGATAATGGGCACAGGAATAGATACAGTTGATAATCAGGAGAAAGAAAAACCCATCAGCAGACATAGCACACTATCACAATGAAGTATCACATTCAAAGTATAGCATCACAAAGTAATGTGGTACACGAATGCTTACTTATAAGGACACTTCTTTTCCCTGCCTCTACCTTTCAGGTCTTACTCAAATATTATATCTCCTTATTAATAAGGTCTATTCAAATCACTCAATAATCCTTTGTACACCAAATGAGAAGGAATTTTTTGTTCCCCTATCTCACAGAGCAGAATTTGGGGAATTCAATTTTCCTGGTAGTCACTGCCTTCTCCACCAGACTGTGAGTCCTTGGAGCACAGAGGTATTGGAGAATCTGTTTGTGTGCCCCTTAGGGCTTAGCAAAATGCCTTGGAGTCATTGAGTAAGTGTGTATTTGAGAAAATTTTATTAAGAAAAATTTAAAACATCCATTTCAAGCCTACTTAAGCAGAAGGTAGAACATTTTATACAAATATTTCAAATTTTGAAAAGATATTTTGAAAGTGTTGGGCATATAAGTGGGTTTGTTCCCACTAAAAGCATTTATTTATATTACTTGGCTCTTTGAATGATACATGAATTGGCTTCCACTCTGGTTTTGGTGTGGCATGGTAGGTTACTTCAACAACCTAAATCAGTTTTATCATTTTTAAAATGAAGATTTCTATTCTTCCATCAGATATTATTTTGGACCTTAATTCCTATAAGAAGTGTTCCAGAATATCAAAGAGTAGACTCAGATGCCCTCCTGTGAGCACTCTTGGCCTGTATGCTCTATCACAACCTTGAACCTCCCAATACTCTCACTTCCATAAAGGTGGAGGTTGTTCCCCGTTCACCACAGGATCCCTTGAACAGTCTAAGTGCTCAGAAAATATTTATTGACTGAAAAAAAAATGTTTGAATAAATCAACAACTAAGTATATACTTCCAAGGTAGTTGTAAGAATCCAATCTAAGTTGTCATCAGCAATGTTAAACTTGGGAGAGCTGAGCTGAGAAATCTGCTTTGGACAAAACTGCTGTCCCTTGCTCCCATCTGTTGCTGTCCTGGGCCATAGCCATCTCCCATTACACTCCCATTGAGCTTTCCTGAAGCTGACCCCATGCAGGCAGCACTGGTGGGGTGTTTTCCAGCCTCACCAACCTAATTGTTCCTCATTTCCTGCTCATAAATGGTACAAGGTGTGGAGTTGCACCTCCCAATGTCCCAATTTCAATCATTTGTCTACATTAATCGACACTAATGGCTTTTACAAATGTAAGTCTTTAAGCTCCAGTAAGTTACATGTGTTTGAAGAGGCCACTGAAAGAAAGCAAACTCCCTGCTTCTTTAGCTTCTAGGGAAATGTTCTCCAAATATCCTGAAAGCAGGGGCAGAGCCCAACATTCCAAAGCCCTGTGCCTTTGCTCAGGCAAACCCTCAAGAGACTGGGTTGTTATTATTAATAAAGTGTGACTTTCTCCAAATGAAAGAACAAAGCCCTGTGTGTTACCAACTGCATGCAAAAGACAGGCACAATGAGATTTGAATCACATCAGTTTTTTTTTTTGACACCGATAAGTGGGTGTGTTTACCTTTCATTTATTTTAAAATTTATTTTTTAAGGACTATAACAACATTAGATAAGATTTTTAAAAATATTTTTGTCCTTGAGCCCAAGACTAGAATACTGTAGCTGTTATCAACTGAAAGTCCAATACAATAAGTTTTTTTTTATCCTCTTTGTTTTCATTTAAGGTAATAACAAGTATATTTTTTCTGATTATAATTATAGTTTTAAGAGCCAATATTATTTAGCACATAGCATTTAATCTTCTTTACCATTGCCTATTATAATTTTAATTTATAATTTAAAATATGAAACCAATATTAAAAAAACCCCACTAATTTAGAAAGAAAACAACAGACTAGGAAAAAAATACACCGCAAATATGAAAGATTATAAAAGATTCCTCATCCACCTGGGCATTAGCTATCTGACCAGCATTACTTTTGAGAATACCCAAATATCATCATAGGAAGGCAGAAGTCAAATGTTAACAATAGAATAAAAACTTATTTGAAAACCATAAGTGCAATAATAAGTGGGAATAATTCAAAATCCCATAATTAAAGGCAGACTGTCTCCAATTCACCAAAACATAGAAATAAAAATCTAATATATTTTTTTACCTAATATGGCTATCTGATACAACTAAAAGACAATTTCAAAACTACATTGCCTTAGCCTGTACATTCCCCCAAAACTACATTCCCCCCAAAGCAGGTACTAAGACAAAGGCTAGCTGCAGACAGTTCATTTGGGGAAGCAATTCCTGATAATAGGAGTGAGAAACAAATGAAACACACAGAAAGAGAGAAAACCAACACAAGCAGGAATGATTCTTGATTTGGGCTTCACTATGAGAGGGTGATGCTTAATCCTATCCGGACTCCTAAGGAGCCTTCTAGAATGCATTTCAGAACTATTCTCCCAGGCGGGTGAGTGGAGGATGATTTTAATTGTCTCTCAATTGCATTGGTCAAGCATAACCCTATGGGAATTAACTCTTTCAAACACAAACCTTTCCTGGCTTTGTCAGTTAAAATAATACTGCTATTGATTGAACTGGTTGTCCTAGCAGCAGTTAAAAGTAAGATGTGGTGCCCAGAGAGATTGAAATGGCTCTTTGGAGACATCTACTACAGTCCATCTGTAGCATCACTGAGATTTGCTCATACCTTCCATTCATCTCTTTCGAGAGGAGACCAACTACTATTCTGCAAGTGAAACAAGCTAGATTCTTGTTGCCACAGCTGTCCCAAGCCTTAATTAGTATTCATCGTCTCCCTATTGCAACACTCTTTACAGATTTCCCTCACTCCTAGCTAGTCTGGGCTGCTCTCCTTGTGAATTTACCCAGGACATCATCCCTAAGGGGTCTAAGCCTTTGGCTGCTCCTATGCATGCATATTTGAGTTGTGAGTTCATCATTATCACCACACATGGTGAACGAATCACCCGGAGTTCCTGGCATACTCAACTCTACTTTAATTCTGTGGCAGTTCCTTTTGGTAATGAGAGTCCATTACCCCTACTAGAAACTGCCTTCTTTGCCTGTTGATTCAATGATAGAGGAGACCAAAATGGCCAGGTGAAAACAGAGTTTGAAGTTCAATAGAACTTTTATTGTGCTTCCTATTAGAAGTGCCTTCCCCCAGCTTGGGAATTAGAGCCCTTAATCTTGCAGATCCTAGTGATCAAGTGATCAAACCTCATCTGGGGGTCTAAATTCTAGGACTTCCTGTAACTCTCTTAGACTGGGTTCCTTCAAAAGCAGAACCTGGGACAGTAGTTCTAGGAAGAAGGGATGAGGGCCAGGGGAAAACAAAGGAGAGAGGAGAAGGAAGGTGAGAAAGCCAATACAAAGATGCATTGTTGATTTGGCCAATGCTATAGTAAATAGGTACTTAATAAATGCATCTTGAAACTGCTCACCCAGAAGTCAGAGAGAAAAAAAATTATATCAATATGTGGTTAATATTTTCCTTTGTGTAGAGCTAAGTCACTAATATTTGCCAAAATCCCCTTGCCTAAAAACTCTGCATTCCCAACATGCAGTGCAGGCTAATTTTATTTTATTGTCTAGGTCAGAGACATTTTCCTGTATCAGATGTCATTTTCTATTTTTCTTGCACAGAACTTCTAAATTATTCTGCCTTGAAGCTCCAGTATTGGATTTCTCTCAAGTTCCAGGACTTCAACAGTCCTTCTCTCTGTTTAATGTAACTTCCAATTGTTCACGTGATGTCCCTGTTTCCAAGGGGAGGTTTGATCACCCCTCCTCTCACTCTCCCCTCGCTGCTCTTCATGCATTACGGATGGATGTCATGCTTCACCATCCCCTTCACCCATTAATAGACCAGAACATATTGTGATGATAAAAATCTTTGCCAAAAATTCCTGGCTATGATCATATTGAACTCTGAAAAAAACACACATTTTATTTCTCAGGAAAATTGAAACAAGCAATAACCCCAGCAAGTGAGTTTTAACTTATTCCCAAAGGGAAAAGTTTTTCTGGTTAAAGGGAATACTGAGTTTGAGATGGGCCCTGGCACTTACCTGATAAGAGACCTTCTTGAAACTGAAGCTCTAAAGGTGTGAGACCATTTTTCAATCTGTGCTGTGAAATGAGTGTGATAGCCATAGCTTTATCTCCAGAGTTTCTGTGAAGATCAAATGCAAAAACATTTTCATAGCTTATTATCACACTAGAGGCCTGGTACAAAAAATTTATGCATGGAGGTGTGTGTCCCTTAGCCCAGCCTGCACTCTCTATAATATGGGACCCCTCGAGAGATGTCTGACTGCCTATTTAGGCCCAGTCCTATGAAGATCAGGCCTAACCGGGCAGTTGGACATTCCTCTCACAATCCAGGACTACTGGCTCCCAACTGCTCATCTGCCTGCCTTCCTGATCACCCCTAATTGCTTCCGCCTGCCAGCCTGATCACCCTCTAACCACTCCCCTGCCAGCCTGATTGCCCCTAACTTCCCTCCTTTGCAGACCTGGTACCCCCGCAACTGCTCTCTCCTGAAGGCCTGGATCTCCCCCTGCCCCTATTGTCCTTCCCTACAGGCCCAGTTGCCTCCAACTTCCATCCTCTGCCGAGCTGGTCCTTCCCAACTGTCCTTCCCTACTGGCCTGATCACCCACAACTGCCCTCCCTTACAGGCCTGGTCCCTCCCAAGTGCCCTCCCCTGCTGTCCATCTTGTGGCAGCCATCTTGTGTCCACATGGGGGCAGCCATCTTGTGTGTTGGAGTGATGGTCAAGTTGCAAATCACTCTTTTATTAGATAGGATACATTATTAATGTGGTTGCCATTACATTATTACATTATCATTAGCTTAGTGTAAACTGATAAAAACACCTCCATTTTGGTATTTTTCAATACATTTATTAAGACTAATATTTACCAAGTCAGAGTGTAAATTTCAATCTCTATAAATAAAGGTATCCACATATCCCAATTAAATTCATTACTTATGTATTTGTCTGCTAGGGCTGCCATAACAAAATACCAGCAGTAAGTCTGACGGGCTTAAACAACAGAATTTACTTTTCACAGTACTATAGAGGTTGGAAGTGCCAGAACCAGGTGTCGACAGATTCAATTTCCAATAAGAGCTCTCTTCCTGGCTTTGCAGATGGCCTTTCTAATACGGGGGAGGGGAGTAGGGAGGAGTAGGAGAGAGATTGATTTATTTCTGGTGTTTCTTCCTTTTCTTACAAAGACACCCAGACCTACTGAATTAGGACCCTACTTATATGACCTAATTTAACCTAATCACCTCCCTCAGGCCCTATCTCCAAATACACTGGGAGTTGGGGTTCAAAATATAAATTTTGGGGATCACAACTCAGTACCTAACCTCTCCTAAGCTTGAATTAAAAATAACCAAGTTATAAAAAAAGAACCCACCCCCCATCTTTTCATCAGATTCATATATTGGAAAGACCCTCTCCACTCTTTCTTTAAAAGAGAAAAAACCTTCCAGTGCTAACTCCATCTTCACTCAACACCCCTCACTCAGGAAAGCCATATGGTCACTGCTTGTCCCATCCCAGGCCTCCTTTGTTCTTCATTCCCGAGGACATGTGGCATAGTTTTACTATATGCCCCAATCCTAGAACATAAGCAGGCTCTTTTGCTTTCTTTGTAATAGACTATATTTCTAGAAAACAGGCTTCTTTTGTCTCCGTTTCTGACTCTGACTCTCCACACTTTTCTAGTTCTTGGTTTTCCTCTGCCTGCCTCCCCTCCTCTCCACTCTTCTCTCTTTCCAAGGTGCCAATATGCTACAAAAAGTTTAAAAAGACAAGGAAAATAATATGTGCATATGAACTTCTTATACTACCAATTGGATCTAATGCTTTAAATATAGAGGTACTTCACCTGCAAAGGTGTAAGAAAAATATATTAAACATATTTTTAAAAGTACCACTTAAAAATAAGCTTATTCTATGTCTTCTGGCTTTTGGAAATTCTATTTATGTATCTGCCTTCACTTTCCCTTCTCTCTTCTTCCATTTCCTCTCTTCTTTGCTTCTATATCTTCCCTATGTCAATGTCTCTCTCTGCTCCTCTCTCTAATCTCTCACTGACTCTTCCACCATCTCTATCTTCTTGTTTCTCCACCATGATGCCTGTATTCCCCTATCTCTTTCTCCCTCTTGCTATGACAGGTCCTATGGTAAGCTTGTTCCCTCCCAACTGAATTACTTGATATGCCTCACCAGGGTTATATGGGAAATTGAGTCACCTGATCATTCCACACAGGAAAGACAGGTGGCTTGGAAAAGCCAATTTCTAGTTCTCCCTCTACTTCTCTCCTCTGTAGTGACGATTTTGCTTTATACCTCCTTTCAGAATCCTAAATATAAAGTCAAGAGGAACGCCTCTGTCCCCCACAGCACTCACCTAACACCTCCTTCTCCTCCTCCTTATTCTGCGATGAGATGCAGAGCAGAGTCAGGGCACTATCTGCCTGCCTCTCCCATTTCTGTCTTGTCTCATCTTCCCAGAATCCCTCCAGCGGGAAGGCTTAGGCTTCAGGTTTTCATTTCCTGCACATGTGCTCTTCCACCTAAGGCAGAAAGTGTTAGTGCCTGGTTGCCACAGGTGGAAAGAATGACTCTTCTACAAGCATAGAAGGAACACCATGATCTGGGGTACTCTGGTTTACTTCTTTATACACTAAGGTATTTAGAAACTCCTTTGTAGTCACAAACTAATATTCGTTCACCTTTTCTTCTTTACTATAGCTCCCTCATTTTATTGAGGATAACAGTGTGCCTGGTTGAAAGCACTCTCCTTCCCAGATCCAGAGGCTACTGGTATTGCCCATGTGACCAAGTCCTCACCAATGAGCTATTAGTGGAGGGGCCATTATAAAAGCAACAGCTTTCACTGGTGTTTGTTTTCAGTTTCTACCCTTTTCCTTTTCTCCTTCCTGACAGCACTACAGAGAGGATGCCTAGCAGTTCAGTAGTCAGCTTGCAAGGACTGAGGACAAGAACAGAAAGGTAGCAGGAGTCTGGTTCTTAATCGGGCATGACTGCACTAGAGAAGTGAAACTGGTGGGAGAAAGAGAAAAATGCATTGAAAAGAATGGGCCTATGTAAATGTGGGGCTGTGTAGGCAAGTCTGGCCAATGTCTTCAGTGGTTGGGCATCAACCTATAAACCAAGGGGTCATGATTAGATGCTGGATCAGTACACATGCCCAGGTTGTGGGTTAGATCCTCAGTGAGGGAAATGCATGAGGTAGCCTATCAATGACTGTCTCATCATTGATGTTTCTCTCTCCTCCTTTCCTCTCTGAAATCAATTCTTTTTTTAAAGTCTGAAACCTATAGGATAGGCTGGAACTAAGGGCATAGAATGACCCTACGGTGTACAGGGGAAATTTCTTTCTCTTTAGGGAAGCCTCAGTTCTGCAATTAAGGTCTTTCAATAGATTGAATCAGATCCACTAAGCTTATCTAGGAAAAGTTGTCTTACCTAAAATGACTTATTGACCTTAATTTCATCTACATGATATGTTCACCTTGACACATAAAACGATCACAAGCTCCCAAACAGCACTATGCTGCCACCACACTAGCTCTGCATTACCTGCCTCTGGGTTTGTTGTTAAGTAAAAAAATTAAAAATCCTATCAGTTAAGTCTTAGTAGCCAGGTTTTTGTTATGTAACCAAAAGTAAATCCTAACTGATATGTATTTCCTCTACAAAACTCAATTTTAAGCTTTTTGCTTGCTATGGGCTCAAACAAATACTTAATTTTTAAGTCAAAACTGCACAATAGCTCTGTTGTTTTAGGAAAGTATTATGCTCTGAAATTGATTATTTCAAAAACTAAGGAAGCCCACAGGCAACAAGATTTCTAAGATATGAAACTACAACTGATTTTTTTAAATAAGAAAGTATCCCTTTTATAATACATGTGTAGAAAATAAGTAATCTGATTATGGATGGAACCCAGAACTGCCTGAAGCTAAAACCTATCCCCTTTCTACTATGCCAAGATATGAGCAAAAAGCACTGTTTGGGTCCTCACAATCATCTCAGAATCATCAACAAAGCTGTTAGTGAATTTTTTTTAAGTTTATACTGATAAGAATGAGCATCAAAAAATTATTGCCAGTAACATCAATTAAGCTACTCTGATCATTGCTATTAAATTTGAAATTTCAGCCTTATTCAGATATTTTATTCAGAATGACAAATGTAGGCTAATCTATGGCTGAATATAAAAAAAGAAAATTGAAATTTGAAATTGAAAACTGAAATTACTTTTTCAATGAAAGCTGTCAAAATCCACAAAAATTCAGTTTGAGTGGGCAGGATGGGCAGGGGTGAGTGGGTCAGCCAGTGCTTTCATAGCAGTGTTTGTTCTTGTCCAATATATTGAAAGACCTTAATTGCATAACCTTAATTGCTTCCCTAGACAAGATGGGACTAGTAATGTGTATATGTCAACTTGATTTTGAAAATGGTGGTGCTAATTTTTGAACGCAACATTACCCTCTCCTACCTCCAAAAACCCTTGATAATAAAACTATATTTTCACAGAGTTTAATGAGATCTTTTCTCTCTTTGCTCATTCAGTTCCACAGAAAACTTTCACAGGTTTTTTGGGTAAAGATTTTGATCCCCATTTTATAGGAGAGAGAAATAGATTCAGATAAACAAATGACTCACTTGAGTCCACATGGCAAGCAAACCAGGCCATTCTCCCTGATTCAATATGTTCAATTGGGAAGACAGGAACAATCAGCATCTTAAAGTATTTAGAAAAATCTTTTGAAAATTGAATAAAACTTGGACCAGAATGTCTTGTTTATGACAAGAGACCAAAGAATGTAAAAGAGCATGACCCTTTGCTTCACTCTTAACTGGTGGACTAAGATTTACAAAATCTGCCCAGGCCAATGCCCTTCCCACTATTAAAAGTATTAATTTCTTGTAAGGCCATTGAGATACTATTTCAGGGAGGCCAGGTATGTCTGCCTGGTTACTCTTTAAATGCTATTAAATTTATGTCTAAATTGTTCCAAGATTGTGTGTATTTTCAGGCCCCATCATTTCTTGGGCCAAGTTGGGGGTGTGGCAAGTACAAACTTATTCACTAATGAGGTCCCCTGTGATTGGCCATGAATGGTGAGAAAAAGAATAAAAATCCATCCTCTTTCATAGGCTAAAGGGAAATTAGACCTTCCCCAAAGAGACCTAACCCAAATATAAGTGAAAGCATATCATCCAATTTTATTTCCTTCTGATGATGTCCTAGAAGTAGATAACAATTATGAATATTTTAATGGCACTTTACAACATAAAGGCTTTCAGAGCCACCATTGTAAGGAATACACTTCTCATATGTAGTAGAGAATCTGACCTTGTGTGGTGGTCAGGAAATACTTAACTGAAGCAGTCACCTTTGAATTTGGCTCTGAAGCAAAAAAACAGCTTCTTCTTACTATAATAAAATATTAGCAAAAATCTCTACTTGATTGCTTATGGGAGAAGAATAATCAATAGCACTCTCAAGTGAACTTGTTTAGAATGTGTATTCAGAAGACTGATCATTACAAAAATCTTTGGTAAGATGTACTTAAAATTAAATTAATTCACTATTTATTGGCTCACCTATCTCTACTGAAGTTAAAACCCCAACCTATATAGCTTCTTCAGAATTACAGGTGCAGGTTAATCTATGGAAATGCAAAAAATAAGATAAAAAATAAAAGCTTAAATAAGTAAACAAAAACTATTAAATAGCATGAGTTTTGGGGAAACAAGGATAGTGTGTTATGGTGTTTAGGAGGATGAAGGGAGACTCCAAAGAGAGGTTAGCTCAATTTTGAGAGTATAGTAGATATAATAGAAGATTTGAGAATATATATGTTCATATATAAATAAATATATATATATATATATATATATATATATATATAGAATCAATTCATTTTGGATTTCATTATATATATATATATATATATATATATATATATATATATCAAGTGATTGTTACCACTGAACAACCAGAACAACTGGAATGACTGGATGACCAGCTGGTAACCATGATGTGCACTGACCCAGACCTTGCTGCTGGGGCCCTGGCAACCCTGAATCTGGTTCACCTGCACCCTAGACCCAGACAAGAAAGAGGACAGAGCCCAATTCCTTGTGGAATGGGCCATGCCTTAGCTTGCTGCTGGGGCCAACCTCCTGCAGTCCCTTCACAGGCAGTCACCCTCCCCCACTTCCCAATTGGCCCCAATTCCTGGCCACCCCACCTGTGCATGAATCCCTGCACCAGGTCTCTAGTAATTATATAATGATATGTTACTCCAATATACTGTATATTTAACTGAATCAATATATAGTACTATCATCTATTTTACTCGCATGCCACTTTGTTTCCAATGCCCACTACTGTGCTTGATGCTATTGTATTTTGTAAATATTTATTAAAATACATTAAAATATGTCTTCCTCATTCTCTGCTTTACATGATCTACTTCTATTGCCACCTCAATACTGAATACAGATGTCAGCACACAGTAAGTAGTTCGATAAGAACTTGATCAACTGAACTGAATTGACCCCTTCAAACTTTGTTTTCTGAGTTCAAAGGCCTTCACTGTCAACACTAGTTAGACAACCCAGGAGTTCACCTTTTCATTGCCAAAAAGAAGAAGGTAACATAATGCAGAAAAGTCCCCATTCTGACAAGTCTGTGGGAGGGTCTGGTTTCATGGTCAGAGACCTAGTAATCAATTAGAGAAAGGGAAACGGTTGCCAGTGGAAACCTTGAGGCCCTGCAGCTGTCAGAGGGAGTGAAAGGCTGGAAGCTAATCAGGCATAATGAGCTTACAGTACCATAGATCATGTCAGCCAGCATTCTTATTAATTTCCTGCCCAACGGCCACGCACAGAGGACTGATTCATCCATCAGTCCTTCCCCAGCCTGCGATGCTAAATCACTTGTCAAATCAGGAATGCAGTGATGAAAATTCAGGAGTGACATAGTGGCAGGAATATCATCCATCACCCCTTACACTTTACCTTTGGTGAGCATCTTACCCACACTTCATTCTGAATGGGAGGGACCAGACACTGAGAATGTAAAACAGCCAAGGACCATAAAGAATGTTGAGCTCAAGGATGGCAATAAGATTCATTGTTAAAATAAAAGGTTGTACTAGATCAGGGATGGTGCAAATATGGCACACACACTGTCACTTCCCCTTTCCTGTGTCTTTGATGGACATTGTATATCCATTATTACATTTAATTCTGGGCACAATTCCATAATTCTTCTCACTATAGCATTACCATGTCTCTACTAACAATTAATCTCCAAAGGGTTAGTATGGGGTGGGGGGATAAATATTTCCTTATTGATATGGGCAACCAATGGAAACTTTTGTGTGCCCCATCTGGCTCTTTTTTATATTCCTAATTAAAACATTTGCTACTCTTTTATTTTAATATAAATTTTCTGGCCTCTACAGTCTACCTTACCATTTACAACCATTTATTTTTCTTCCTAAATCTAGGGGAAATCCATTGAGTTAGGGGGAGCCAGACATGAGTGTCTCACAAGCCCAAGTATGAGGATTAGGGTATGGTTTATCCTGAAATGGGGGACTGGAGAGATTACTTTCCAGTCACAGAGATGGTTTAAATGAGGAGAATTACTATGCAAAGTAATAAATGCTAGAACAATGGAGAGAAACAAGAGAAGCATCCAGATGAGTTTTAGGGGAAACCATTCAGTGCATAGCTCATGAACAGGAAGTATATATCCCAGTGCACTCTTTTGGTCATATCCAGATAAAACAGAGCTCTGAGGGATACAATATGTCACTCAAGGGGGTCACATGCAAGAAGGTGACTCAGAAACAGAGTCCTGAGATATAAGGAGGGATTTTCCAATGAAGAGGCAGCAGAAACCAGGAAGGACTTCTCAGACCATTAGAAGGCCAAGTGCAAAGGTTCAGAAACTTCAAGGCATTTCAAATAGTTCTCACTTAGGTTCTTGCATTTGGAGCCCCAGATATTTTTGCATCACAAGTGTTATAATCCCTCTTTCAGAGTAAAGGGAATGAAGGCCCAATAAGTAACTTATCCAGAGGCATACATCTAACTGAACAGGTAAGTAACTAACCTAGGTTCCTTGATCAAGAGCTCGAGTTTCTTTCACCAGACTCACCACCTCCAGTGGAGGGGATGATAACACCCCTTTATTTCGACTTGAGCAGAGAGGTTTTTAATGAATGAAGAACCAATATAGAAACAATCATATACCAAGCCAGCATGTAAGCTAATGGTAAAGAAATAGTGAGGATATGAGATCAGAGTTGGCAGGCAGCCTCTAAAATAGGGGAAGCATTTTAGTTCAAACATGTCAACAATTTAATTCGTGTTGAATGGTCTTGCTATTGTAAGACCCACAGTAGCCTGCTATGAATGCTAATAGATAATTTCCTTTTTGCTAGTTGAAGCTAGTGCCCCCAAAAAAGATTGAGGCGAATTGGTTTAAAAAAATCAGCATTATTTTTCTTTCATTCGTTCATTCATGCTTTCAACAAAGATGAACTGAGTTTCCCCCTTGTACCAGTCACTGCACTAAGCATTGAGGATATAGAGATGAATCGGGCACTTTCTTATACTTAAGAGCTCACAATGTAATGTGAAAATAGAAACCAACATACAACCCTAAAAGAAACATGTGTAAGGAGAGGAGAGTACATAATTTAGTGGCACACAGGGGAGCAAGCTACCAACTCTGCTTGAGTGGACTGGACCAGGATTCTGAAAGATGAGGTTTCTTAAATGAACTTGAAAAACGACTAATAAATACAATACAGATTATAATCTATTAAATAAAATAAAAAAGAAGACATACATGAATCCATATGGATCTAATCAATGGTGGGAGGAAAAAATTCTTATCACAGAAAAAAAAGTAGAAACGCTATTAATTTAGAAAAGTCACCATTTGGCAACCATAATCTTAATAATGGATTCAAGAAAGAATGATCAATGGGTGCTAAAACTAGTAGGTAAAAGTTTTAGGAGTAACAGGATATTTGCATAGTTTCAAAGTATCTCCCCTAACATAACTTAATTATAAAGAGGAAAATAACTTTACAGTAGAAAAAACTAGCAAACACCACTTTAAACCAAGAGAAGAAAGTTAACATCATCGTGAATGGGACAATTTGACACCATGTACTTCCAGACATGTAGTACGGAGAAGAGCACATCATTCTGGGATGTTTTGCCAGAAATACATAATCTGAATAGAATCATGAGGAAACATTGATAAAACCAAATTGGGGAACATTCCACAAAGCAACTGACCTGGAAACTTCAAAAATGTCAATGCCATAAAAGACATAGAGGGTCTGAACAAATTGCTTCAGATTAAATAAAATGGAAGAGACATAACAATTGAATGTAATGTATAAGCCATGATGTTCTTTTGTTATAACAGACATTATTGAGATGGTTGGTGAAATTAAAATAAGGTATGTAGATTAGATAATAAGTACTGTATCAATGCTGATTTCCTGATTTTACTAATTTCACTGTCTGTAGAAGAATGTCCTTGCTTTTATGAGGGAAAAAAACAAACATATTAAAGCATTTAAGGATAAAGGAGCATATGCTTGCAACTTATTCCCAAATATTTCATAAAATATTGGAGAAAGAGAAAAACAGAACAAAACAAATGTAGTAAGATATTAACATTTGAGGAATGTGCAAAAAAGCTAAAAAGAATATTATGGCCCTAGCCGGTTTGGCTCAGTGGATAGGGCATTGGCCTGTGGACCAAAGGGTTCTGGGTTTGATTCCTGTCAGAGGCACATACCTGGGTTGCAGGCTCTATCCCCAGTGAGGGGTGTGCAGGAGTCATCTAATCAATGGTTCTTTCTCATCATTGATGTTTCTATCTTTCCCTCCCTCTCTGAAATCAACACACACACACACACACACACACACACACACACATATATATATATATATATATATATATATATATATATATATGTATATATATATATAAAAGGGTGTTATGGACTGAATTTTAACCTCCCTAAAATTCATATGTTGTTGGAAGCTCTACCCTCCAATGAATGGCATTAGGAGGTGAGGTCTTGAGGAGGTAATTATGGTTTTAAATGAGGTCTCCATGGTGGAACTCTCATGAATGGGGTTAGTACCCTTATAACAGTTATGACATCCCTTGCTTGTTTTCTCTTTCAGATAGGTGTGGAGAAGTCAGCTGTTTGAAACTCAGAAGAGGGCCCACACTAGAAAGTGGTCATGCTGTCACTGTGTTCTCCAACTTCCCAGCATCCAGAAATGCATGAAATATTTTTTTTTTTATTGTTTACTAGTATAAGCCTCCAATCTATAGTACTTTGTTTATGTGGTCTCAACTAAGACAAGCATTCTTTGCACTATTTTTGCAATTTTTCTACAAATCTGAAATTATGCCAAAATCCAAAGTTAAAAGAACACCTTAATGAATATGATTTTAGTTAGGTAAAATTTGCGTGAATTGTCAAAAACAGCAAGAGTACAAGGAAAAACAAGCAGACAATGTGGGTAATGGGGTTGTAAGTTATTTACCTTTATTTGTATTGTTATATAATGCTGTTTGTATAGTTTTAAAAAGCATCATGGTAGATTGAAACAATGACTAGAATTTCCCTAGATAGATAAAGCAGAGAAAGATCTTAGATTAAAATAAGCAGCACATGTAATAATATCTTTTTTTTTTAATCTGGTGCTTTATGATAGGGAATGGTCAGATTCTCCTCAGCCACTTCCTGTATCACTCTTACAATAAAAGGAACCAATCATAAAAAAATGTGCAGAGAGATCCAGAGGCTGGACAATATACTCCTAGGGAACAGAGATTACTCGGTCATTTGTGTATCACAGTGTCTAACAAAGTAGCAGTGCCCATGGCTGGAACCATGGGGTAGATTGACCATGAAGTAGAAGGAAAGCAACTTTTCCTGAGAATTCACTATGTTCCACATGTCCTCTGAGCACTATGTATGCTTTAACTCACTGAACTCTCTCAACTTCAGGAAGCAAATCATTATTATTGCAGGTAAAAAGTATCTTCCATGCAGCAGAGCTGGATCTTGAACATTGCAACCTCATCACAGACATTCAACTAGAAAACTAACATGCCAGGAATACGATGTGAGGAGACATGAGAGCTTATCTTCAGCTAATATTGTGTGACCTGAGACAAACCACTTTCCTCATATGGCCTATTTCCCCAGGGAAAACAGAGATGCTGAACTGTATGGTCTTTGGAACCTTCCATCCCTAGTCTTCTATGGCCCTGACACAGGTGGAGGCCCACTATTACATTAATGTGAAAACTTCAGGATAAGTAGGTCTGTATTGAATACCTTACAAGAGAGAATAGTTACTGAACAACCATAGGGATAACCACAGAAGACAGAGGTGGATAGACCCTGAAGTTTGTTGTAATTGAGACCATATAATCACAGACACTTAGAACTATAGTGATCATGCAATCAAGTGATCTCAAAACAGGACTAGTTGTGAATGAAAAAGGAGCATTACTCTAATTATGTGAAAGTAAGCAGCAGTTCTAGGGCCATTCATGGAAACAAACACGTGGTCATCATACTTATAAGTGAAAGGTGCCAAACAAATTCAAGGTATCAACCACACATGTGCCACACTCTGCTTGAAGCTCAGAAGACATTTTGTTTTATCTTCCCAATACTTCTGTATTCTTTATCCCAGTCTTATTATTAAGGAAACTAGGGTTCATGGAGGTCAGATAATCTATTATCTGCTTCCAAAGAGCATGGCAGGGCCTCGAGGATACATGAATAAAAACAAAAGCTTACAGAGCAGTAACAAGTACCTAAGTTACATATAAGCTTCAGAATCCCAACAGAAATTATATTCTCAATTGGAATAAAACTAGCCCACTGAGACTATTTGCTGTTGAAATGATTACATTGCTTTGGTTTTGGTAGTGATGCTATCAGTTCATTGTAATCACACCACTTCATTCATTCTTGTTAGAGACTCTGAATGGAAGAAGTATGAGTGGTTATTAAAAACTAGAGGCCCCTCAGCCTGGCATGTGGGGATCAAGCCAAAGCTGGCTCTCCAACATCCCACAAGGGGTCCCAGATTGCGAGAGGGTGGTTCTCGGGTGATACAACTTGGAATCAGGCTCCATCCCGTTTTATTCTGGGTGCACCAACTGAAAACCACAGCTGCCAAGTCACTGCAACTAGTCAGCTCCTGCATTGAGTATCTTGTCCCTGATGGTCAGTGTACATCATAGCTACTGGTTGGATGGTCACTTAGGATTTTATATATAAAGATGGGAAAGCTAATTGGTTATGATGTAATTTATTGAATCATTTGGAACAAGCTAGATGATGCTGTGATAACAAACAACTACATAATCTCAGTGCTTTAAAATAGCAAAGGTGCATGACTTTGGCTTAGGCTAGTGGTCGGCAAACTCATTAATCAACAGAGTCAAATATCAATAGTACAATGACTGAAATTTCTTTTCAGAGCCAATTTTTTAAAACTTAAACTTCTTCTAATGCCACTTCTTAGAAGTAGACTCACCCAGGCCGTGATACTTTGTGGAAGAGCCACACTCAAAGGGCCAAAGAGCCTCATGTGGCTTGAGAGCCGCAGTTTGCCAACCATGGGCTTAGGCTATGTGTCCACTGAGTCAGCTATGGACTCTGCTCTGCATTTTTGTCCTCACTCCAGGATGCAGGCTGACTAAGAGGCCTCCATCCAGAACACTGCCTTCGTCCCATGGAGGGAAGTGAGAACACTTAATCTTGCATTGGAGATGAAATATTTAGCCTTCCCCTCATAGCTCATTGGCCAGAATAAGTCTGGTGGCCCAGCATAGCCATGGGGGCCTTGGCAATGCCATCCTACCACGTGCCTAGAATGGAGAGCATTTGAAATATTTGATAAAAAGCACTAATGACTACCAAGCTTATAATGTTTTGTAATTTTAATCCCTTCAGAAAATAACTAGCAAACACCACATTTGTTCCAGGCATTGTATTAGTCACTGAAGACAAGGTATGACTCTTTAGTTTTAAAACACTCAAGGGTGCTTGAGATCAATGATTATACCAAACGGAGTCATTGGTAATAAAAAGGTAAAAACTCCAAGCTCTCGACCAGCTTCTTTTGCAGCAGGGGGATCTGAAGCCCAGGAACATGCCCCAGGGGGCGGGGGCTATTTGGAAAAAGACTGGTTTCCAAATTCCAGAATTTCATGAAAGCAAGTGGGAGAAGGGAGGCTTACAGACCTCTCTGTGTTTAGAAAGCCCTCTTGAAAGTTGTGTAAGTGGGCTGGGGTGTCCTGTTTATATGAAAAGACCAAAGAATGTAGACAAGACGGCCACTTTTGAAGGGTATGACGGAGGCCACGAAGGCCATGAACTCTGAAAAGGGCCAGGAAAGCTGTGGTCAGCTGCTCCGACCTGGCGCTAGGCCACATGCCAGGCTCTCTTTACAGTCACATTTTAATACTTACCATAGAAGATGGATGATCCTCCCATCTATAGGAGTGAGGACTTTGTATGAAATAGTCTCAAGTGTATGTGGTTTCAAAAAAAAAAAAAAAGGCTGTTCACTTGAATTGTCTGGAAACAAGACTTATGTGATGTTTTCTTTGCTTCCACTAAATTCTGTGGAATAGAGCAATTGACTGGTCATCTCTCATGAGCATTATGGAGTAGGGAAGGGAGCTTTGGACTTCATTAGGCTTGCTATTGAACCTTCTCTCTCTCACTTTCTTGCTATGCAATTCACATCACCTTTCTCTCTTTCAGATACCTCATCTGTCAAGCAGGCATCATAATATCTAGCATCATGAGCTTCCAAGATAAATTATATTGGAGGAATCAAGCAACACACCTGATACTTGCCAAGTATTAGTTCTGGTACTTAGTGAACACAAAAGGAATGTCAGTTTCCATTACCTCTCACTGTGGTAGTTCAGCTGAGCCAGTGATCATATTTTTCTGGATTCAATTTGTTTGTATGTCCATCATTGTGTTATGCTAGGCTGTGGTAACAAATAGACAAAAGTTCAGTGACTCAACACAATTAAAATGTATTTCTTGTTCACCAAACAGTCCTGGGTATATGTTGGCAGGGTCACTCTCCTTCATATTGGTGGAGGCTTGACATATTTATCTTGTAGTATCCAAGGTTTTCCTAGGCATCTACATCTCAGTGGTCTAGAAGAGAAAATGTGCAAGGACAAAAAGAAAATGTGTGTGGTTGATGAGGGCCAGGTCTAGAGATGGAGCCCTAGCTGATGCTCACACTCCCTTGGAGAGAGATTAGTTACATGGTTACACTCAATGTGGAGGACATTGGGAAATCTCCTCTAGCTGTATGCTAAAGGGAGGCATGGATTTTTGTGGACAGTCATCAATCTTGATTATTAATCAAGAGCAAATTGTATCCCTCTTACAGCTTTTATCCTTGTTCAGGTACATAGGTAAAGGTGAGAGAGAATTGCTCTGGGAAAATCTAGGAAGGCTTCTAGTAAGCCCAAGGGAGATTTGACCTAAGCCTTGAAGTTTAAAGACAGTATTACACAATGATTCTAATTATTCTTTTAACAGTCATTTAACTTTTATTAGGTATCAAATGCTGGGGATACCAAAATGGAAATACAAATAAACAATGTGAGCTGGAAGGATCAGAAAATAACTATAGGTCAGCTAAAAGAGCATGATGAAATGCAATCTTTTATTAAATCATGGTTAACAACTAATAAAAACAGATTATCTAATAAATTTTCCATCAACAAATATTATGGGCAAAAAGTGCTGCCCAAGTTGTCTTTTCACACCTCTGCATTTATTAGAACTGCCTAAAGGATTATGTATATAAGATTTTAAATCTAAGTTATTTTTCTTTTTTTTTTTACTCTTGAAAGGAGTCTTAGTAGCAGCAGTTTTTAAAGTTTTGTTTTCAACCAGCTAAAAATGTTTTATATAGTACTCTAAACTGTTGTCCTCCACATTCTGTCGTCCCAATTGTACTGCTTTCTGATTTGTATTTATGACTTGAGACAGTAACATTTTGAAACACACATAACACACACACACACAACAATAACAACAACAACAACAACAACAACAACCCTACAGTTGATAGGAAGCAAAGAAGGAAGAAAAGAAGGAAGGGAAAGAAGGTGCTAGCTATCTGAGCTGGGCTGAGAGCATGAATAAAGAAAAGGAACTCCTTTACCTAAAACAACTCTATGAAATAAGATTATCATCACCTATTTTACAGATTAAAAAATTAATGATAGTAGACTCTTGCTTAGAATAGTCAGTCATAGTTAATGCTACATGCTACATGTGTGTATGTGTGTATGTACTGGTAAATATAAAAGTATATGTAATAAACTGATAAATGTAAATATACATGAATGTTTATGTATACACTTTTATAAGTACACATATATGTATATGTGTATATATTTGTACTTATCCATTTATTTATGTATATGTGTATATATATTTACTTACTAGTGGCCTGATGCATAAATTCATGCACATTGAAAGGAAATTAATTAGAAGAAATAATTTAATATTGCCATTTTCCCTTTCTCTATAATAGAAGTGCCAACCAAATTCAGGATGGACAATGATAGATGGAAACACATGCATGCAATTGGCACCAGGGAGAGCTTTATGTGTATTGTGCACATTACAACATTATATATATATATATATATATATATATATATATATATATATATATATAATCAACTTGCTTAATAGATCTTCTTTCTGATTTAGCTAAATTTTCTCCAACTCAGTGAAGCATCCCAATTTCTTTTGCAGGTAATTGTCAGAAACACAGCAGTAAATATCAGCATGAAGTAGATTATTATTGTAGATCACACAAGGAGAACAAAAGACAAAATATTTAACCTGCAGCAGTGTTTGACTATATTTTGTGCAGTGAAAAAACCTGAAATCATTTTCAAGGTCCACCATTTCTTACTTCTTTTCAGTCAGATCAAGTTTTTAAACTTTCTAAATCTCCATTTTCAGCTAATGAAAATAAAATAGGATTCCACCTAGTCTCCTATCTACCTACCCCAGGATTTCTGTGAGGATCAAATGAGATGAGGCACAGGAAAATGCTTCACAGACATATGGTTCAAGTATGAAATGTTTCCACCTGGCTATAAAGCAAATCATGTTCCTGGGCTGAAGAAAATGCAAGGAGGCTAGTCGTCACTATGGAAAGGAAGCCGGGCATTGCTACATGATCTCATTACCCAGCTGGACACTTAGCATATTAATCTTTTACATATATAGACTAGAGGCCAGGTACACAAAATTTGTGCATGGGGGAGCAGATGTCCTTCAGCCCAGCCTACACCCTCTCCAATCTGGAACCCTCGAAGTATGTCCTACTGCCAGTTTATAGGGATCGGGTCTAAACCAGCAGTTGGACATCCCTCTTGCAATCCAGGACTGCTGGCTCCTAACCGCTCACCTGCCTGCCTGCCTGCATGCCTGAT
The DNA here is from genome assembly GCA_963924515.1 of Vespertilio murinus. NCBI lineage: Eukaryota > Metazoa > Chordata > Mammalia > Chiroptera > Vespertilionidae > Vespertilio > Vespertilio murinus. The sequence goes on from OZ004706.1 coordinate 36,990,107, forward strand.
TGCCCCCTAACCACTCTACCTGCTGGTCAACTTGCCCCCAATTGCCCCCCATCACCACCCTGCTTGCCCCCAAATGCCCCTCCCAACATGATCACCCCCAATTGTCCTCCATGCCAGTGTGCTCACCCCCAACTGCCCCACCACTGGTCTGCTGACCCCCACCATACCTACCCACTGGCCTGCTTGCCCCCAACTGCCCCCCTGCTGGCCTATGCACTCCAAACTGTCCCTCTCCCAACTGTTCTGATCACCCACAACTTCCCTCTCCTCTTGGCCTCTAACCGCCTCTACCTTGGCCCCACCACCATGACTTTGTCCAGAAAAATATCCGGAATGTCTCCTGGAAGGTCTCCCAATCTAATTAGTATATTACCCTTTTATTAGTATAGATAGAGGCCTGATGAACAGTTGAGGGCCGGCTGGTTTGCCCTGAAGGGTGTCCCGGATCAGGGTGGGGGTTCCCCTGGGGCATGGGGTGACCTGGGCAAGGGGCCTGTGGTTGTTTACAGGCCGGCCATGCCCCCATGGGGTGAGGGTCCCTACTGGAGTACCTGACCAGCCTGGGATGAGAGGCACCCCAGAGGGGACCCTTACCCCATGGGGGTGTGGCCAGCCTGGTAAGGGGCTTTTTTCTTTTTTCTTTTTTTCAGAGCCTCCTTGAGGGGAGGCCATGGCCAGGTGGAAACAGGTATCTGGAATTTATTTATCTTCTATAATTGAAACTTTGTAGCCTTGAATGGAGTCCAGGGCCAGCCAGGGCATATAAGCCGGCCAGGGCAGGTGAGACGCTTGGCTTCCTCTAGTTCCATGGCTGCTGCCATCTTTGTTTGGTTAATTTGCATACCTGCTCCTGATTGGCTGGGGATGCAGTGAACGATGTTTAATTTGCATGTTTCTCTTTTATTAGTGTAGATTATCATTTATTTAATCCTTTTAACAAGCAATGGAAGAGGTGCTATATTATTTGCTTTCTAATTATGAGGAAACTGAAACAGAGCAAAGTCAGTAACATGTTCAAGGTCAAAGTTAATAAGCAATAGAGTTGGGATTTGGAACAAGACACTATGGTTCCATCATTCATGCTCTAGCCATCATGCTTACTATTTCAAAGATGTAAAAAATATTTAAATGCATGCCAAAGGTCACACTGTAAGACAGTAGCAGAAACAGGATTGAATCCAAGTGTGTTTGACTCAAGCACCTCTTTCTCTTGTGGTCCAAACTGTCTCTCAGTAGGATTGCTGTATACAGTGAAGAGGGGAAAGGGCATTTTTACAGATGGATTTCATGAGCAAGCACCGAGAGAAGACAAAAAAAAGCCCCCAAAATATGCACCCTTACTTTTCTGACCTTCAGTACACAAAAGCCAGTGGCTAACTTCATGGCTCAGTTGAAATTCTCTCTTGGTTACACAGGCCACAACTCCTGCTCCAGGATACATACATACCACCACTATGCTTATTCACATGGAGAGGATCTTCCCTCAAGCTGATGCCTGAGTTGTCACAGCAACACAAAGAGACAAGAAAAGCCTTGGAAGGTATCCAGAGATCAATAAAAACAGGTGGCCCATAGCAATTCTAGTACCACTGTGGATCCCAAAATTCAGAAATAGCTCACATTCAGTTAAAGTATCTGAGCTTGGGGAAAGTGCCAGGCACTGTGCTAAATGCTTGATATCATTAATTTCTAGCAAGAGACAAATTTCTAGATGAGGAAACTGAGGCTCAGAGATAAGATGTGACTTGCTCAAGGTGGAACTATGATTCAATCCTAGAACAAATTCCAGAGTTCATGTTGTTAGCTGCAAAGCCATATTCCCTAAAGACTGTGACTTGCCCAACGACCACACAGCTATCTGAGTGACTGAGCCAGATCCCAGGTCCTGCCCCCTCTGTCCTCTAAGGACCTCAGATTTCCCTGACTCTCAAATATTGAGACTATCACCCATGTAGAAATAAGCTATCACTTCACCAGTCTCTTAACATTCTGCCTTTCATTGCTCTGGAACAGGTTTTGTTCAAACTTCCCTTCCACAGCTCAATGAATAAGCAAACAAAAATAAAAAGTTTAGCTTTCCACAAAAATAAAAAGCTTAGCTTTCCACAACTGTAAACATCTGGCAGTCTTCCTGGGTCTCAGCTTCCTAGCAGGTCTAAGCACACAACATGGGTATATTTGGGTTTCAACAGAGGAGCTCTTGCTAGAGATTAGTCACCCCCCAACCACCACCATCCTCTGCAAAAGCAAAACAGCCTAAAAACTTAGCCATGGAAATATAAGTGCTCTTGTTTGTTGACAAAAAATAAATAAACAAATCATTTGAGGTTTGGGGTTCAAAAATCTTTCAAAAATGCAATTTCCAAATATTCAGTTGGGATATGTGTAAGTATGTGTGTATGTTTGCTTAAATCTTGTCTGGAATAAGATGGAATATAAATATAAATATGTGCAAATAACATAAATAAATTCAATGAGAAAACAGTCTGTTGTTTCAGTTTTATAAAATGAAATGGGCCAAAATGGATCTCAAAATGGAGATGGAATCAGCCTTTGATAAAACTATCGAGTGGGTCAAGCATCTGGGTAACTCTGGGAGTCACTTAAGCTCCCTGGGCTATGACTCCTCATTTTTAAAATGGGGGTAGTATTAGGAAAGTGTAAAATTGGCTGTGGTAAGAACAGATTTAGAAAATGGTGTGAAAGCCTTAGAAACTATAGAGTCCTCCACAAAGAGAAGAGGTTGTGTTCACAGGTATTTTCTCTGGTAGGCACAGGTCCCATTTTGGTGCTTTTCCCATGACTCACCACTGTAGCTGGTTTCATGCTGATCTTTGGCTGCCCAAGAACCCCAGGAAGACCCCCTCTCTATGAGCCACCTCTCTCCCATAAACCAGGGATTTTGCAAATTATAGGTGACAGTTGGATTTGGTTGTGTATGGAAGGCAAAACTGAGGTTACCAGATTCAAGAAAACGTAAGTTAATTAGACATTGAAAGTGCTAACCAGGTTAATTCCTCTCCCTAAGAGAGGAGACAGGAGAGGATGTCCTTTCTAAGTAGCAGAGAAAAAATTCATCTTTCTGGAGGTCATGGTATGAAGACATCTGTAGCAGGCAGGTCAGATAGCACAGGAAGAGGGAGTAGTAGTATTAGTAAGGCTGAGGATTGACCAGTGCTGAATTTTCTAATATCAGCATCATGGAGAAATAACTAATTTCATTAATGAATGAATGAATGAATGATTTTAGATAAAACAATATAAGAAAAGTTTAGCTCTGGTAATCTTATCCATGATGTTCTAATCCAAAAATGAAGGAGTGATTTAAAATTTCAGTTAACTTATCACATTTGTGTCGTATGGCTAAATTTATTTTATTTTTAATTACATACAAGGAAGAGATACCATATCATTTCAGTGCTTTGGCTATCGAATGATCCAGGAGAACTTGGGTCCTGAGTGTCAACAAAAGCTCCTAAGAGAAGACCAGGTCTTATCCCTACAGTTCAACCATCTGACATGCCAACACCAGAGAGGCATTGAATATAAAAATGTCATGCTTGGCTGAAACCGGTTTGGTTCAGTGGATAGAGAGTGGGCCTGAAAGGTCCCAGGTTCGATTCTGGTCAAGGACATGTAACTTGGTTGTGGGCACACCCCCAGTAGGCAAGAGGCAGCTGGTCTATGTTTCTCTCTCATTGATGTTTCTAACTCTCTATCCCTCTCTCTTCCTCTCTGTAAAAAAAAAATCAATAAAATGTATTTTTTAAAAAAAGAAGAAATGGCATGCTTGCATGGGAACATGGGGCAAATAAAAGTGGCAATTCTGTAGAAGAACTTGTTCAAATCACAAGTCTAGGCAGGCTGGCAGATGAAGGCTGAGAATCAAGAGGATCAGGAGCTTGATCTCAAGAGTCCAAGTTCAAGAAGGTAGCAGCTCAAGAAAGAACAGAATCAACCATAAAATTTGACCAAAACACAGAAGGAAAGCTCAGGGAGATATTCTGGACACTGGACTGGCAAGAAACAGGACAGGCAGTGTTAAATTTGGCGGGTATTACAGGTGGCATCTCCCCCACGCCACATTATGCCCTGAATGAATGGAGAAACACTAGCTATCCATATCTGAGTTCTATAATCAGGGAAACCAGGACACTGTTCCAACATATGGGCATCTTTATGTCATGGAACTTGAGGAAAAGAGAAAAAATATCAGGTAAACAGAGGGAACTGGAATGAGAAAGATCAGGTGAATACAATGCCAATTTTAAAACCAGTGGTAGAGTATGAAAGAGTAGGAAACAAGGTCAAATGATCTAGAACTATAGAGGTGTTGTGATGGGTTGGATAACAAAGCCAAAGGTACAGGCAAGCTAATAGGCTTTACAATACTTTTCCATGAACATATTCTAGTTAGTGTGAATCAGACTAGTTTAAATAGCCAGAACAGTATGAATATCAAGCAAAAATGTGGCCTAACCAAGCCCAAACCACTCAAGCTGACCTGCTACCTGACATCATTGCTAAATTCTCCAAGAAGTAGCCAAAAAGCTTCTGAACAGCAAAAGAAACCATCAACAAAATAACAAGAAAGCCCACTGCATGGGAGAATATATTTGCCAATGTTATCTCTGATAAGAGTTTAATCTCTAAAATGTATGAGGGAACTCATACAACTTAACAAAATGAAGATAAACAATCCAATCAAAAAATGGGCAAGGGACCTAAATAGACACTTTTCAAAAGAGGACATACAGAAGGCCAGGAGACATAAAAACATGTTCAAAGCCACTAATAATCTGAGAGATGAAAATCAAAACAACAATGAGGTACCATCTCACACCTGTCAGAATTACTATCATCAACAAATCAACAAACAACAAGTGCTGGAGAGGATGCGGAGAAAAAGAAACTCTCTTGCACTGCTGGTGGGAATGCAGACTGGGGCAGCTACTGTGGAGAACAGTATAGCATTTCCTCAAATAACTGCCATTTGACCCAGTAATACCACTTCTAGCTATATATCCCAAGAAGACAGAAACAGCAATCAGAAAGGATATATGCACCCCTATGTTCATAGCAGCACAATTTACAATAGCTCAGATTTGTAAACAGCCTAAATACCCATCATCAGATGAATGGATTAGAAAACTGTGGTACAACTACACAATGGAATACTATGCTGCTATAAAAAAGGATTCTTACCACTTGCAACTGCATGGGTGGAACTAGAAAGCACTATGCTAAGTGAAATAAGTCACTCAGAGAAAGATAATTATCACATTATCTCACTCATCTATGGAATATAATGAACATCATAAACTGATGAACAGAAATAGATACAGAGACAAAGAAGCATCAAACAGACTGTCAAACTACAGCAGGAAGTCAGGGATGGGGGGAGGGGGGCTAAAAGATCAACTGAAGGACTTGTAGGCATGCATATAAGGATAACGAATGGACACCGACACTAGAGGGGGGGGTATCTCCTGGGGGGAGGTCAGAGGAGGCTAAGGGGGAGGGAGGTTAAAGGGGCGGGGAGTAGATATGTGTACTACTATTTGTAATAATTTAAACAATAAAAAATAAAATAAAAATAAAAAATAAGTAACCAAATGAGAGTATGAGATCTGGGATGGGGAGCAGAAGATGGATGAGAAAAAAAGATGTTATTGTGGAGCTCAAATTCCTCCAAGGGAGAATCTCTCTTTGTTTATTAAAATTCCTTAAAATAGCTTAAAATGAAAGTATCATTTTGAGAAATGTGTAGGTAGGCAGGAGATAAGGCATAAAAAGAGTGAAATAATGTACAATACATCCAAAATCAATAGGAGTTTGGGGTACAGAAAATAGAGATTTGTGAAAGGAAGGGGAATAAAGGTCAGTGAGTTGAAATGGCATAAGACTAGTCTAAGCCACTGCATAGAAAGACAGTGGAAACTTCCCAGTACCAAGATTGCCAAAAGACATTTTAAAACTATGAGGCCTTATATAAGTCAAATACTGCTGCATAACAAATGACCCCAATATAGGAAACAAAAATATATAATTATATCTTTCTCACACATATGCGAATTAGCTGAAAGTCTAGGCTGAATATAGCTCATGTATTTGTTACAGACCTATGACATATGTTCTCATTCTTTTGGGACCATCAGAATAACCATTGCAGATTTTTCTCGTTGCAGTAGCAGAATTATAAGAACCAGATTAACTCTTCACAAGCATATTTCCAGCCTTTTCTTGCTATGTTGGCTTAAGCAAGTCAGGTGACCAAACCAACTATCAATGAGGTGGGGAAATAAACTCCTCTGATGGAGGAGGTGGAGGCAATAGGAAGTAGATATTTGCTGAACCATGATTTAATCTACCAAAAAACCTCATGCTAAATTTGAAGTTATTTGCACTGCTGCAATGTACTAGTAAGTTCCTTCTCAGACCCCTCCATCAATCTTCAATAAATGTACTAAGATACAAATTGTTTGAGCTGATTTTCATAAAGAATCATGACACAGAAGCAACATGATGCAGAGCAGAAAGTAGATGGAAATAGTGAGGTGATCCATAAAAGAGAAAGCAGAGTCAAAGGTAACCAAGAGCAAATAATCCTGAAAGTCACAGGTACCTTGGAAAAGGCAGGGAAGTAAGGATTGGAACCAAGCACTTTAGACCTCAAGGAGAGCTCAACTGTCAACTGTGTTACCTAAGACTTTACTAATGGCTATTGGTGAATGAGGGCAGACTTCCATTTCCTTGTCTGCCAGGAAGCTCTGTCTGGACAAGTCAAGCCAAAGAAGCCTCAGGTGTCATTCTGAACAGCTGGGAAAGAGGCACTAACTAGGTCAAAATCAGAAAAAAAGAGAGGGTTCTTATTTGAGTACAAGGTAAGGGTATGTTTTTATGAATAAGATCATAAGACAAAGTCATGAGAAATAAAATGTATAGCATTGTAGAATTTTCAGAAAGACTGACTTGAAGTTTCGTCATGATATGCACTTAACTAGGGCACTTCACCATGAAGTGGACAACACTGAGCATTGCACTTCAGGGCAAAAGAGGTAGAAAAGCAAGACTTACTGGGTTACAAACTTGCTCAAATCAGGAATTAGATATACTACTTTATCATCTGATCTAATCCTCACAAGTTCTCTTTTCCCCAAAGTAGAATTAATTATTTCTACTTTGTGGACAAGGAAATATGATCAGAATGGCTGATCTTTTTCTAATGTAAAAGGCAAGAATAGACATGTAGGATGGTAATGAAGCCAGCTCTTGTGAGAAGAAAAACAGGGGAGCAAAGGATTCAGAAGATCACCACATACAATCCTGGTTGGGTAACTTTATGAGGATTCTTGTCATACTAGTAGAGCTTGAAAGGAAAGAAAAATCCTAAATGAGTTTTTATGGCTATAACTCAGGTGATGTCCGAAGACCTTAAAGCCTTTATAATTGCAAATCAGATAAATTCTGATCCTTTTGGCCAGAATGAAGGAAAAATACCTAAAGTATGCATTGATCTCACCCTATATTTATCTTTACAGATTCCTCATATCTCCACAGCCAGAAAAGCAAAAAGGAGCTGGGGCAGGAGAGATCACTGACATTTAATACATTCTATTTTGTGCCACTGTGTATAAGTCAATAGATTTTAAAATGCCTAATAAATATTATATAAGTACCTCTGTAGTATGACACTACTGCAGGCTGGTAAATTTAGGAAGAAAGGTAAAGTCTAAAGAAAATTATATTTTTGTCTTTAACACACTTACCTGTGCTTAGGGCCCCTAAATTACCATCTTCCATAGGTTAAATGAACATTGTTGACACCAAAAATCCTAATTAAAACAAAATAAAATGAACAACAACAACAAAACCCCCACCCAAATAACCCAAATGGTCTTAATGTGACTGCTTGGTTACTTGGTCTTTGTTTGTCTTTAGTATGACATATTTAATGCAGTGGGTGATGGCATGTAGAGATATAAAAAACAACAGCAACATTCCCAATACTACTATGAGAATCTTTCTGTGTATATGGATACATCTTAGGCTTCATACCCTTTCTCATAAAATTACTTTAAAATTGCCTGGAGAAAGCCAGTAAGAAAACATTTTTAGAGAAGGTGAGGTTTACTTTTTGGAATCTTTTGGCTATGCATCCAAATTTCTGTGGCAAATCTTTCTAATCTCCGTGTTTAAAGCAGCTTGAAATAGATTCAGTACTCAGTAACATGGAGACTTTGTCAGATGCCCTAAACTGTGTGCAGTTCAAACAGCAAACAACTAATTGGATCATTAAGAGAAGGATAAGTCTCTCTCAAAAGGCAAAACATAACATTTTTCTTTCCTATGCTTTTATTTTCTTGTTGTGTGCTCTTGAGGATTCATTTGATGTGAACTTCATCAAAATAACAGGAAAGGCTCAGAGGGAGATCACATTCAGGTTTGTTGGAGACGAAATGCATTCATTTCTACCACAAGGCCTCCACCGTTTTCCCCTGGATCCATTTTGGTTGCTCAGGCACCAACAGAGCTGGTAGCAGCTACTTGTATGTACCAGAGTCTAATGGAAACTGTTTTTATGGCAGTATTCTGGCCTTACTCTGATCTGTTATTTGCCAAGAGCTATTCCCCCAGACTTATCAAGTTTACTTTAAGAAAAATGCCTGCCTAGTAAAAGAATATTATTGGGGATATTATTAAGACAAAGTTAAGAATGTCTCATTCCATTTTTTATGCACTCACTAATATAGTAGATGAGTAAAGAACAAAAATTCTAGATATCCATTGTTTTAGTCCCTTAGACAAATACTTTGACCCTTTAATAATCTTAAATATCTTAAAGGATAAATACCGTGTCCAATTTTAAATATATGTGTTTAGATTCCTTTTTAGAGAGGCTTCTTGGAGTTTTTCCCCTCAGGAATATAAAACCTTCCTTCCTCTTTTCTAATAATGTCTGAGTTCTCCCCCTTCCTGCCTACCACTAGACCCCCACTCCCACTCAGAGCACACGGAGATCTCAGGCTGTACTGGATAGAACCAAAAGCCAATGGTTTCTCTCTCAGAAAGAACTGGGGTAAAATCTCTGGGCTATTCCCCTTCCTTCCTTTCTGCATGTAGTTTTTGAAACAGGGAAGTGATGTGACATTGTGTTTCTGTATCAGAATTCCTACCACACAAGCCTTCTCACAAGCAAAAAGTAGATGCTCCTGATGCCCTTCCTTTATCCCTCCCATAAACTCTGCACCCACTTGTTATTGGTTTGATAAACCTAACACAGAATCACCAAATGAGCTAAAATATGGGAAAGCAAAACGTACATAGGAAAGTTTCCACCAAACCATGTTCAGTTGAATCACCCCCAAATCATCTGGACAACAGACCACAGTATGAGAAGTTGGATTTGCTTTCATTTATTTGTTTGTGTCTTTGTTTCTCTATCAAGGAGTCTACATGATCTTTTTTTTTTTCTAGTCTGAGTTCTCGGTGCCCTAAATTGCCCTTACTTTAACTCTCAATTTCACTTTCAAAAGGAAACACTCCTGCAACTCCATGGGGCTTTGACACTTTGCAATGCATTTGAGGGTGGAGGACCCCAAGGGCTGAGACCATGTTTTTGAAGCAGGATGGAGGATGGTGATGGGATTGGGTAATGGAAGCTATTTATTTACCACCAGCTGCCTCCAGCTGCGACACCCTGCTAGGTTATGGAATAAAGCACAGTAAATAAACACCGGGAGGAGACATGCTGAAGCATAGCATACATGGAAATCCATCTCCTCACAAATCCTGGAAAAATATGTACTCAGTGATGAGCATGTCCAAAATAAACCATTCCATGCCAACAATTTGGAATGATTTTCATGTTGCTGTCCCTGGAGCTATTCATGAAGAATAAAGCAGAGTTGCTAGGGTCATTGCTTGGAGCAGGTGCACTGCCCTTCACCTCCCCTTACAAGGCTGACTCCTGTCCATCCTCCAAGACTCAGCAGAGGCATCACCTCCTTGGGGACATCTTCTCTGACATCTGCCACCAGGTTGCTTCCCCAGAGCTTCCATAGTCCCTGGACTTACCCTGTCACAGTACTCCTCACATTTTATTGAAGTTACTTACATTGTTTCTTCCCTCTCCCCCCCCCCCACTAGACATAGGAGTCAATGGAATCATGGACCACATTCTTACTATTTTCATATCCCCGGCACTTAGTACAATTGCTGCTGGTAGCTACTCAGTATGTGTTTCCTTAGCTAAGTACCTTCTTCTTGAAAGCTTCATTATTTTTAGTCCTTAGTTGTTGTTGTGTGGGTTTTTTTTAAAGAATAAGAAGTGCTAGAAGGGACCTTAAGTCTTACCTGCAGTCCATAAACTAAAGACACCAAAAATATCCTGCCCCTTCCTGCTCCTAAGCATGGTGATTTCTCAGTTTCTCTCTTCTCTATCCTTCCTTTCATCTCCTCTATCCTTAGATTACACAAAGAAAATAATAGCAATTTGGTGGTCCATAATTAAGTAATACTAATCTCATCCCACTTCTTTATTTTCAAATGAAGAAACTGAGTCTCAGGACATCCTTCCCCTATTTTCACCTTTATTTCTCATCCTCACAGCCCATTTTATCCTGTCTTTATGAGAGCTTACTTTTAATCCTCACTCTACCCCATCCACAATGAGGAATGTGGATCTATATACTGACATTCTATGACACTGTATTGGCCCACCTTCATAATGAATAAAGTTTTCAGAAAGGTTAATATGTTAAGTGAATATGACTCTGATACCTCCTGGATTATATATCTTCTCCATTGTGGCTTGTCAATCAGATCTAAAAGTGATCCCTCCCTAGTCTGAGGTGATCCAAGACAATTGATAGGAAATACATACTTTCCAATAATAATGAAAGATCGGCAATACAATCACCTTTATTGAACACCTACTAAGCACTCTGCATTCTGCCGGTTGATTTGCATTCATGATCCAATGTTATTACCACAAAAACTCGGCAAGGCAGATAATATCCCCATTTGACAAATGAGAAAGCTGAATCTCAAAGAGGTTAAGTAGCATGCCCAAAATCATACAGCCAATAGGTAGATAAGTCAAGATTCAAAACTAGCTCTCTTGTTCCAAAGCATACATGTGTTCTATCACTCAACAGGAAAAACACTGAAGTAAAGGGAAAGTCCTGTTTAAATACAGCATCTAATTTCTGTACCCCTTTCTTGTGGGCTTCCATACATCCCCTTAGCTCTTGTTCAGCAGTATCTTAAAGCACCACTAAACACCTGTCACAGGGCTCTTAACTGGTCTTGAAGGATTGCCCTGTGGGTTTTGCAATTGTTATTAAAACTGTGGAATCTCAGTAACTTCCTGGAAATTACAGATTTAGCCATAATGTAGTGACCATTTTAGCCAAACCAAATTAACTTCCCAAACAGTGTTCCCACTAACTCCAAACAATACTTCTGCTAACCAGAAACTTTACAAACTTTAAAGCAGAGAATAAAAACCCTGCAAAGTTACTTTGTTCCTCCTCAAACATTTTCTTTTTCTGGCATTCAAATTTATGGTCAAGTTTTATTCTTTGATTTTACTATTTCAAATCAATAACTTAAATCAAAGTGGTTGTTGATTCTGAAACCAGAAGCAAAAGTTCAACAGTGATTCAGCAAATAGGGTTATTCTATGAACTTAGTGCAATGAATACATCCATTCCCTCTTGCATCTTCAAATAGTCCTTTTGGGTACAATTTTACCCCCACACAATAGATGAGAGATTAGGTACATTGCCTAATGTCACACAACTGAGAAGATGTTGAGAAGAATTCAAACCTAGGATTTTGGTTTTCTTTTGTTTGTGTTAAAAAAAAAAATCTCTCAACCTAAAGAAGCTGAGCTACACAATAATGAGTCATTTAGGAAATGGTAAGATGCCCATCATGAGCAGTGAAATAAGAAACAACAGAGGATGTGTGATTTAGTGCATTTTTAAAAATAAATTTTATTGATTTTTTTTTGCAGAGAGGAAGAGAGAGGGATAGAGAGTTAGAAACATCGATGAGAGAGAATCATCAATCAGCTGCCTCTTGCACACCCCCTACTGGGGATGTGCCCACAACCAAGGTACATGCCTTTGACCAGAATGGAACGCGGGACCTTTCAGTCTGCAGGCCGATGCTCTATCCACTGAGCCAAACCGGTTTTGGCATTTAGTGCATTTTAAATAAGAAATTTGTGGTGAGTAATAGGATTGGGGTCCAGACAGGAATTCAGGGCCAAATCATTGAAAGCCATACAAAGGCACTTGGGCACTAGGCAGAGCAGAAAGTTTAAATAGACATAGGTAATTAATTCATTATTCTTTCAACAAATATTTTATGTCGTACCAACTATGTGTTAAGTCCTGGGGACAAAATTATGAACATAACAGATGTTTCCTGTCTTCATTGGACCTACAGTTCAACAGAAATTATGGATCATGTCCATATAGAGTGGAAATTGCTCTGATAGGGAATGAATAGAGTGCAGGAGAAGTATTGGGAGAACCGGTGAAGAAAAGGCCTCTTAGAGGAAATGATGCCTACACCAAGGCTTGATGAAGGGGAAGTGTGGGGAAAAGGTCATCAATGGGATTGTTAGAGTCAGTGGAAAAAGTATGAGCATAGCTAGAAGTGAGAGATGATGAAAAGATGGCAGAATGGCTAATGAGCATGGATAAATTTGAAGCTAGGGATGTAGATAAGGCTGGAGGGACAAGATCAAGAAGCTAGGAAGTGTTATAAGTAATTTTTGCTTTAGAAAACCACCCTGATTGTGGTGGCAACTATAGACATAGATTCAAGACTCTTTATGTTTAATATACATACTATGAAATGTGGTTGTAAAATTTGATGGTACCTCAGGAAGCAAATTTTGTCTTCTTTACCAATCTAGATGGTTTTAGCTATAAGCAATAGAAATTCAAGCTGATTTAAATAATGAAATAATAATAATAATTAATAATAATAATGATAATAATAATATCAGAGGCTCAATGATATCATCAGGCCAACTTTATTTTTGTTTGTTTCTCTCTCCATCAGCTATCCTGAACATGAACTCATCCTAAACTTGATCACTCTTGAGACTGTAAAATGAATGCCAATATCAATTGAGGCTATGTGTCTCTATTATCATCTACCAGTAGAGAAAGGAAAAGCCCTTTTTCTCAAGCATGGAACCTAAATCCCGTCTGGTATACTCACAAGACACTACTGTATCGCTGATCATGGGAGAAACGCTATGTGTTTATTGGCTTAGGTGAATTGAGATCTACTTTTGAAACAGGGATGGTGTCAACATTCTTCATGTCTCACAGTGGAGGATACTGACACTTGAAAAAAAATATGGTTGTGTTAGGAAGGAATAAGTTGAGAAATGGGACCAGAGCTTACTACACTCCACTGTTACAAATTAGGTACCTTTGCTTTTGAACAAATGACTACTACAGCCCTGATCAAGCTTGCTGAAACAGACCAGCCTCAAGTCAATCCCTCATCAATTATTCATTCAACAACAACAATATCAAAATGATAACATCTTATCTCTTGACTTGGTAAATTTAATTATATAGAAGTAATTCTGTGCCTAAGCAACACACACATTGAACCTAAGCAATTCTGGATAAAATAGAAATTTATTAAACTTGTTTTCATATTAACATAAATTTTAAAAAATGATACTATCTAGGCCAAGACCTTTTTTTCCCTTTTTCCTTCACAGAATAATGTTGAGGATCAATTTCTCCAGCTTAACATCACCAGCCTTGGCAGCAGCTCATATTTGGAATATAAATGATGTCATCTGGTTGGCCTTTTCCCATCACAAACAGTAAATCTCTGAATCTGGAGAGCTCTTTTATTTGGTTACACATATTGTACAGCATCAAGGGGTTAGAACACATGTGCTGAAGATTATTAAAATCATCTGGAGGAGAATGGCTTATTATTGGAAAGTCCAGAACTTACGACCCTTTCATGCCTGGTATCTCCATCAACTCTTCTTTTGCTCCTACCTTTTCAAAGCAACACTTGTGGCCTATTGGCTCATGAGCATTTGCAGACTAAAGTTTTGCTGGTGCACTACGTTTAATCTCCAGAAAAAGATATCCCCAACATAGTAGGGAGGAAGGAGGACAGGATTAGGATTCAGAAAGGCAGCCTCAGCTCCAACAACATGCCAATATATATGGCTTTGGACAAGTCATTTAAAAGCTTAGCTTAAATTCTTCATCTATAAAATAAAGATAGATTATTACTTATCTCTGAGGATTGTTTCAGGAAAAAAAGAAAAAAAAAACAGTAAATAGTTACTGCCTATTTGTTTATTGCTTTATAATTTGCTAAGATATTTCAATTACATTAGCATTAGATTTATACAGAGAAGACACTCAGATGATGTTTATTGAATATGACACTTGGTGGTAATTTGGTTTGATGGATGCTGGCTCATCAAGTTACGCCACATCTTAAACTTAGTTTTCTTCATTTGTAATGTGCATTCAATTTTATCTTCCTTTTAGAGTTGCTGTGAAAAATAAACAAAATAACACAAGTGAAGCATTAGCACTGTGCCTTGCACATCAGTGTGCTCAAGAAATAGAGGTTCCCTTTTCTCCAATCCTTTCTTCTATAAGAGTCTCATGTTTCTCATCCTACAGAATCAGTAATAATACTGACATTCTAGCTACTAAAGGACACAGCTGTGGAGCAGACAGAACAGCAAACCCAGGCTGCAGTCCTAGCTTTCCAACTTTGCAATTGTGTGAACTTTGGCAATTTTCTCAGGGTCTCTGTTCCCCTGTCTGAAAATGAAGGCGCTAATCTAGATCTGAAGTTCTCAAACTTTTGAACTTCATAGATGAAACAAGCAAGCACAACAACCACAAACCAGAAGCCTCATATAGAATGGCCAACTGTTTGACTTGACAAATAGATATTTTTCAGATAACTGCCACTTACCATTACAATCATTTCAAACAAAATGAAAAGAACACACCCCCCTCCAAAAAAAAGAGCAAAATTTCAGAATACAAGGCATCTCTTTAAATAAAATACATTAACTTGAAAAGACTGACTATGGAAAAAGTGCTGAATTGTCTATTGTCCTCATATTTCCCCTCATTTTCCCACAGATTGGTGAAAATCAGTCAGGACCAAACATGGGTCTTTAGAGTAGCATATGGGAACTACAAGGCTAAGGACCTGAAAGGTTTCTTCCAGCATGAATGTCCTGTGATTCTATCATGATTCCACTATGGTGGGAAATGATACTGCTAAAACAGGGTTATTTGGGTAAGATGAATAAGCTTTTACAGCAAGCCAATTTAGAGAAGAAATAAATACAATAACTAATTTCCCTGAACTGAAGGATTCTCAGTGGAAATGGGGAGTTTAATTTATTCAAAACAATCTAGGATATAGGGATTCCCTACAGGTTCTCAAGACACTTCCTTATCCCTAACATTAATTCTTCTGACTCACTCTGTTTTCTGCTAACTGTAAATGATGATCATCACAGTTGCACCTACCCACATCAAAATATGAAAGACATGTGAGCAGATCAAGGATGCAAAGTATTCCTAACTCAGGTATCACATGTCCACCCTGAAGTCAACTTTTCTAACACCTTCCACTTTCTAATCTCAGGCCAAAAAAAAAGACCTTTCAGTTTTGTCATGGTGCTCTCAAAGCCCCTGCATGAATATCACATATTTTATCACAGAGGTTCTAAATACGGACTCTGATTATTGTTATCACTCTTTTCTAAAAAACTAGTTTATATGATTTTTAACCAAATTATATATGGACAAGCAGAACAGAGGTAAGAGAAGCTATTAAGATAAATCAGTGGAGGCCATGCCTGACTTCTCAGAAGGAGATAAAATAAAAAATAAACACAAACAGAAGTAACACTCCTGTTACTTAGAACAATAGCTTGGGTTCATAACTTTGATTCTAAGTCATCAAGAAAAGTTTAAACCATACTCTATAACCTTTTAAAGGAAGTGAGTGGTTACAGATATTATCCAAAGTGGCTAAAAAGTTGCTCAGAGGGTCATGCCTTGGTTCTCAGGAAAGTCACCCAAGGTAGGTGGATGTTAATTCTATGATCCATGGCATTCTCCTAATTGATGTAGTAAGAACAACTGGAACAGCAACCTTAATGACTGACCATTGTATTAGTATTATACTTTGCCTCTTCTGAAGTACTCCTCACATTCTTTTTTTTCATTAATATTCAGATCAATCCTGTGAGGGGGAAATAATAATTATCACTACCCATTTATTTCTCCAAACAGGGAAACCAAAACTCAAGAGTGAATTAATAGCTTGCCCAAGATAGCAGAGTAAGTGGCAGGGTATGCACACCCAAGGCTTCCGATGCTACACCCAGTGCTTTTCCCACCCTCTGCTCCTTGCTCATCCTTATAAATAGCTATAAGACTAAGAGGCTCGAAGGCACTTCCTTCTGGTTCTCAGGCCCATTATAAGTGCCACTTGCCCTGGGGAGGAAAACAAAGTCCATGCTCTTTACTGGCCTATGTGCTAACTCATTGGCGCCCAGAAATAACCTCCTGGAGACTAGGGCCTTGTATTTACCACAAAGCAGTGGGTAAATAGCTAGTTGGTATTTTAGTGTTTTGTGGTCACTTAATCTGTTGTGTTCCTTCTCAAGACTTCGAAGGTTTCCTTTTTCAGTTAATTTTTATTTACGTTTCTGAGGTCTGTGTTGTTTGGGGTTTGGTTCATTGGATGTTTTTCTTGGAATGTGTTGCCATTGGCTTCAGGATGTCCTGCTCTGCTATTTCATGGAATTTTCCCTGAGTGTGGATTGCTATGTATTCCTTCAGGGCAGTGAGCCAAGGTAGTGCTGGTATGTAATCTGTTTCTCTGGCCAGAGGACTTCTTGTCACCCATCCACATGGTGCTTGATTGTATTTCTCCACTGATAATTCCCCTCCCGTCTGTTAATGTGCAGCGACCTTGGAGGTTAGCCATCTTGTGTGTTGTGCATTGTTGGCTCTGGATAAGACGAGCTCAGTGGCTTCTGATAGAGATTATGTCAACTGATTCTACCAGTTTGTCCTATCAGCCCAGGGTTGGGGAAAGAGATACATGCCAAATGTTATGGAAAGAGTGGAGAAGGCTCATAGGGTTAATGCTACAGACAAAGCAAGTGTGTGACTGAAAACATCCAGCCCTCCACACAGCCCGGTGCCCCAGTAGGAGATAGATCCAGGGATGCCAGGTGCATTGCAAGCACCACAGGCTCCCATGACCCTCAGCAAGCCTTTCTTCCTTTGTCTTTGACAAGCCCATAAATGATGTGCCAGAGAAAAATAAGAATTTGTTCCATATTAGAAAGTTTTGTCCGTTGGATATTGTTTTTTATGTGTAGAAAAAAAAGAGAGAGAGAAAGGTCAAGTAGCATTTGGTCATTTAAATGGTATGTTTTTCTCAAGGCCTTCAGCCTAATGAAGATGCAAAGCACACACTGCGGCAAAACTTGTCCTGGATAAATCATTTTTTTGGATGTTTTACTTATTGTACTTCATCTTATTGTTTTGCTTATGTGTTCTACACCCTTACTCTTTTCATAAAGAATTTAGGATAGCTTACAAAAATATGTCAGTACAAAATGAAATTGCCCTAAATCATTGGAAGAAGCAGGGTGAATGGATAATATCAAAGGTGTGCATACGATTAAGTGGGTAGCATTTTATAACAAATACCCTTGTAAAACTGTTAAAAGTTTTTTTTTTCAAAATTGCCTCGAAAAGCCTACTGTTTATCATTAAAGTGTCCTGTGACTCTCTAATCTATAGTCTAAAGTTAATTTAAACTTGGAGGTAGAGGAAGCCAACTTCAACCTCAAGCTGACATTACATGCTCTGGCACGCCTCTAAAGGCCAACAGTTTTCTTCTTTGCAAGGAGATAAAAGGAGAACTAATATTTACTAAGTACCTAATATATTCTAGGCATTATATCAATGACTTGACATTTAATAATCCATTGAGTGCTCACAACCAGTCTATGATATAGGAATTACTTTCACTGGACAGATTACATAACCAAAGCTGAGTAATTTACCCAATTTTGCCAACTAGCAGGAACAAAACGAAAATCAATTCAAGAATGTTTGACCTCAAAGCCAATGTTCTCATTTTATTAGACTGTCTGCCTGAGACACAAGTAAGAACTTGCTGAATGTGTTTGCCCTAGTTGGTATATATAAAAATTTTCAAAAAAAGGTGGTTCATTTAAAGATTGTGCTCAAGCTAAAGGTTGATGAGAAAATAACCAGAAGTTAAAAAGAAGATCACAGTGTCTAGTAGTCTAAGGTCAGCAGAAAAGAATACCTGTGGTTATCTGTGGATACTGGGCACTGGCATACAAATGTCTTCCAATGAGCCCAGACAGCACAGATCCTAAACTCCTCTAAATTGGAGGCCATAAAACAAAGAGTGGGAAGTTACAGTCCCATTCCTCAGAGAAAGAGTGGCCATTGGTTGTTTGTTGAATTGGAAAAGTACTTCTAAGAGTTCCAAAGAGACAAGAAAAATAGTACTGTCATTTGAAATAATAGTTGCCGCTTAGAAGGTATCTAATTAGGTGACAGTCACACTCTTTTTTTTTCTTTCTTTCTTCTAATCTTCATAATGAATCTCTGCACACTATTGATTCTTACCCCCTTTTTTTTCAAATGAAGAAACAGAATCAGAAATTGTATAGATGGCTATGGCAAGACTACTAATAAGGTATAGAGATAAGGTCTCAAATGTAAGCCTGTCTAATATAAACAACCACACATTTTCTACCATCCTTTGCTGCTGCTGCTCTTATACAAGTCAACCTGAAAGGCTCAGGCCAATGGAGTAACACTGATGCCAAAGACCAAAATTGGAAGGAACAGCAGTATCTACTGCTGGAATCTTCTAGGCAGCAGAGATCTGTCTACAACAGCAGTAAACTGATGGCCTCTGGGTAGGACATGGCTTTCAGCCCACTGCCAGGGAAAGGAAAGGGAGAGAACTGGAACCTGCAGGATTCTCATGAAGGGAGTTTCCTACTCCCTTAATGCAGTGGCTCTTTCTTAGGCTGATGAGACTTGGGGACGCAAATAATTTCACTATGCTATCTATAATGTAGAGGGGAAAACTACAATTAAAGTAAGTCTCTCTATTAGTCTATTAGGACTGACAAACAAAATGTCACAAATAGGGTAGCTTAAACAACAATATTTATTTTCATCTAGTTCTGGAGGCTATAGGTCTGAGATCAAGGTGCCAGGTAGTTCAGTTTCTGATGAAAGCTCTCTTCATGGTGTGTAGACAAACCACTGCCTTCTTACTGTCCTCCAATTGCCTTTTCTCTGTGTTTGTATGGAGAGTGTGCTGTCTGGTGTCTCTTCTTATAAGTACACTAATCCTATTGGATCAGAATCCTATCCTTATGGTATCATTTAACTTTTATTACTTACTTTTAGGTCCAGTCTACAAATGCAGCTGATTGAGGGCTAAGATGTAGGCATAGGAACTTTGGGGACACACAAACATTCATTCCATAACATTCTTCCACTCCAGACCATTTGTCAGCCTACTCCTCTCTCCAAAGGCAATCACTATGATCCTTTTTGAGCTTTTTGCCAAAAACCTTCCATGTATTTCATGTATATATACAAATGAAAGGACACTAGACACTGTGTTCTACATCTTCCTTTCTTTCTCCAGTAAGTACAAGGTAAGGACTGTCTCACATATGTGTATATACCTTCCTCTTCCATTCTTTCTCAACTGCATAGTAGTTGATTAAATTATCATAATTCAATGTAATCAACCCAATAGTTATGTAGCTGATCCCAGGAGTTCTGGTGTTGAGATGGCCTTTCAGAGCAATAGTAGGTTGCAATGAGATAGCCCAGCCATTAATCAGTCATTGGAAGCAAGCTCCTCCTTAAAAGAATGTGTGACATTGGGTTAAGCAGTTTCCTTCTTTTTCCAAGGATTGACATGGAAGGCCATCTTTAGCAGCACTCCCTGCAACTGGGGAAGTTGGTCCCTTCGTGAAGAGGGGTCCCTAAGGCATCCTTTAAATGCATACCATCATAATATTATAAGTACCGTGGCTTCATTTTTTTAGATGGGACAATTAATGCTTAGCAAGGTAAAGTAACTTGGAAAAGACCATGTAGCTATACAGTGGCAACTGAGCTGGTATTTGAACCCAAGCCTGGCTGAGTGTAAAACTCATGTCTCTTCTCTACATTAAGCTAACTCCCTCAGGCACATTATAAATTGTATGACAGCATGTATGTGGTAATCTTTTGAAGACCAGAAATACACACTCATAGAACTGAATTTCTTCCAGAACTGCACTCTCCCATCATCCTCCAAACAAGCAACTCCCTCTGAGCCCACACACCCATTTGCTCTAATTTTCCACATGTTTACTTGAATGTAGTCATCAATTACATACTAGACAGATGTCATCTGGAAAGGAAGCCATGGTCATTGTCAAAGAAAAGTGAGAAATGCTTTCAAATTATGCTTGATCTTAGTCCACAGTTGAGGCTAGTTCATCTCTTAAGACAAAAAGTATTAGAAATGATTTCTAAAATGTGGTCTATGAACTCAGAAATAACCAAGATTCTCTCAGGGAGTCTGTGAGGTAAAAACTATTTTCAATAATAATAGAAAAAGTAATTGCTTTTTCACTGTGTTGACATTTGTGCTGACACTGTGTTGACTGATGGTGCAAAAGCCATGGGGAGTAACACTGTGGATGCTTTAGCATGAGTCAAGGCAGTGCCACCAAACTGAATTAGCAGTTATTTTTCATTAACAATATGCATGCACAATTTTAAAAAAAAAACACAGAAAAGTAAAAGCCAATTTTACTTTTAAATGTTTTTGTTGAAGCAGTAAAGATTATATTTATTACTTATAAGAATGACTGAAAGTTAAATTATGGTTATTCAGACTTGGGAATATATCATACATTTTCTCAATAAAGAATCAAAAGAGCCTATCACTTCAAAAAGAACAACTCATGACATTTGTTGCCTATGATTAAATTTAGGTTTTCAAGCAAAAATTTACATTTTGGAAAACGTGTATCTGCCATTATGAGCTTGACAACATCCTAAGAGAGATTTTCTGATAAAATTCATGGTGATAAATAAATAATGTGATTTTTAAATGTTGTATAATGAAATGAGCCAACATTTTGAAGATGTGCATAATAATTCAGTGTACTGATATTTTCCATATGACCAATGAGTAATGTTACAAAATTAAGCATGGGCTTCAAAAGCCATTCAAGAAGAAAGATAGAGCAGTAGATTTCAGTGTAGCAGAATGTGACAAGCTCATTGATGTATTTTCAAATTTCACATTGCAAGTAAAAAAATACCATTTTAGGAAATTACCACTTGTGTCCAGTTGGCATAGCTCAATGGTTGAGGATTGACCTATGGACCAGGAGGTCACTGTTTGATTCCCAGTCAGGGAACATGCTCAGGTTGTGGGCTCCATCCCAACTCAGGGGCATGCAGGAAGCAGCCAATCAATGATTCTCTCTCATCATTGATGTTTCTATATCTTTCTCCATCTTCCCTCCTCTCTGAAATCAATAAAATTATATTTTTTAAAGAAATTACCACTTGTAAAGTTTTGGTGTAATAGCAAAAAACAATATCCACGATTGTCTGTATAGTTAGTTTCTTTAAATGAATCCTGTACCCTACTACTTATCTGGATTTTCTTCATAGATATCAACAAAACAAATATTGCACAGATTCTGACTGCAGAGCAGATACTATAATCCAGTTATCATCTATTAAATGAGATATTAAAAAGATTTGAAAATATAAAACAATGCCTCACTTTTCCACAAATTATTTTTATTTTAGAAAACATAGTTATTTCTCAAAAAAATGTCATTTCTATAACATGCAATGAATTTACTATTTTAAATTTGTTATTTTAAAATAAATTAATACATATTCCTATAATTTCTCAGTTTTAATTTCTAATATTAATTGATATATGCCACATAAACAAAATTGCTTTGAGTTCCTGGATGATTTTCAACAGCATAACAGGTGCTTGAGACCAAAAACTTTGAGAACCACGAGTCCCATACTGAAAGAGCAGAGGTAGAATTTTTCCAAATGAATTCTTTAGCTTAAAATACTGAGTGAGCCAAAACCTGTTTGGCTCAGTGGATAGAGCGTCGGCTTGCAGACTGAAAGGTCCCAGGTTTCATTCCGGTCAAGGGCATGTACCTTGGTTGCAGGCACATCCCCGGTAGGGGGTGTGCAAGAGGCAGCTTATTGATGATACTCTCTCATCAATGTTTATAACTCTCTATCCCTCTCTCTTCCTCTCTGTAAAAAATCAATAAAATATATTAAAAAAAAATATATATATATATATATATATATATATATATATATATGTGTGTGTAATACTGAGCGAATAAATAGAATAAGTGTTTTAAATGAATAAATGAGGAAGAAGAAAGGGATGAAGTATTTAAATAATTATATGAGGAGAGTCAAATACAGTGTTGAGTATATTTAAGTGTGGAGGATATAAATCTAGAATATGAAAATAGGACAACTGAAATATTCCATAAGGTAGAGAGGCAGAATATAATTTGTCCAGTATCTACTAGATAGCAGATGCCTTTTACATTTGCCTACACATTTTAAAAAATATATTTTATTGATTTTTTATAGAGAAAAAGGGAGAGGAATAGAGATTTAGAACCATCTATGAGAGAGAAACATCGATCAGCTGCTTCCTGCATACTCCCTACTGGGGATGTGCCCACAACCAAGGTAAATACCCTTGACCAGAATTGAACCTGGGACCCTTGAGTCCGCAGTCTGATGCTTTATTCCCTGAGCCAAACCAGGTAGGGCTTGCCTATACATTTTTACAATAGCTTGAAGAGCCAGGTATCATCATTCCTTCTCACCTAGGGGTATTGATACTCAGGGAAGTTACATGACAAATAGGACATGTAGGTAAGATTTAATCCCAGAAATATCTGATTTCCCACTGTCCCAGTCTGTCTCTACACACTATCCTATTTTCACGTGGTTCACAACATCTTCTTATCCCTTTATTTTATAGAGGAAGTAAGACCCAGAGAGGGTAAATAACATAGAAACAATAAAAAAATAACTTAGTGGAAGAGTCAGATCTCTTTACTATATAAAAATCTTCATCACACATATCAAAACCCCCTCTTATGACCACCAGTCTGGTGCTTCATTGCCCCATGCAGTGTCAGGTCAAGTACCCCTAGAATGTAAGAGAATTATGTGGTCCCCCAGCTCTGATAATGAATATCCCAAGACAAAATTCAAGGAGACATCTATTCTGGGAAATAAAGTTTGCATATCCATTGAGTTAATTGGCTGACTCTTTTAAAACAGTTGAAAGAAAAAGAAAAACAGAAATAAAGTTTAGTCATAATAAATCATTCTTGCTCTCTTTCTGACTTTAACTTTATTAAACAAATGTTTATAAAGCACCTCATGTGAGCTGGGCATTATGTTAGATGGGACATCCTGGTGGGTGCTGGAACTTCCGGGATAAATCACAGGTAGTTTTGATGCTGGACGGTCTCACAGTCCTGTGGGGGACACCAATGAAAACAGAATTTAAATGCAGTGTGCGTTATCAAGGTTTTGAAAGTACAAGGTGGTAGGGGAACCTGGAAAGGAAACTTGACCTAGAGTGGGCCTGATAAGGTGGCACTTGCAGCAAGTCTCAAATGACTTATTAGAATCAACAAGTGGAGGACTGAGAGGAAGCAGAAGGAACATAATTTGTTACACACAGAGATTGTGAATGCTTGGAGAAATAAAAATACTTTAGTATGACCAGTAGGAAAATGGCCCCTTATAAGTTAGATAATAGCAATTCTCACTTTTCACTACAGACTGTCATACTTTCAGTTCGGGTTTAAATATTTAAAATGTTCCATATCTCCATCATTATGACCATCTTGGGACTTTAATGGTCTAGGGATTTTAGTCTGGGATTTAGTGGGCCAGGTACTGTGTGATTTTTCTGAGTTTTCACAGGGGCACATCACCCTCCAATACCTCACTGCTGAAGGTCTTTTTAACTAATGCTTATCCCATAGTATGTACCCTATAAATACTTAATGAAGTTAATAGTGCTCCTTACTCCTGCTATTTCCTTTTCTTTTAGCTTCTGCTGAAGAATTAGTCACCTCAGTCTACTCATACCCAAACTTCCTTCCCCAAAACAAAATTATGTTTTAATTTGTCATGGGATGCACAGGTTTCCAGCCTGGGGAGCACATAATCCACCTGCAAATTTTTCTCCACTCCAGGAGATCTTCATCCTTGGTACTTGGTTCATGTTTTTCACATTTCTGTCTAACTATACCAACAATTTCTTGAGTTGGGGGAAACTTTCATCCCTGAATTTTCACATTAGAACAAAGAAAGTTTACTTAATGAGGAAAGAAAGAGAAAAGAAGTGATACTTGGTCCTGAGGAAGCCCTCTTGCTATAACAACTACCCAGATGCCCCAGTAAAACTGCAAGGGCATCTTTTCTTTCCTGCATGGACAAGTTTGTCATGACTCCTGGGTTTATATTTCCCAACCCACCCTGATTTAGAGGGGAAAAATAAAGAAGATTCCATAGGAAAGTTTAAAACCCAAGCACGAGAAGTTGGGTGTGGGGAAGATGCAAGCAGATATTAGGTCCCTCTCGCCACACTCTGCCACAATTTCCCTTCTTCTCCACTCCAGCCTGGATATATCCTGCATTTCGGCAGCTGATGGGAACTGGGTACAGAATCAGAAACTGAATATATATATATATATTGCTGGGCTCCTAATATGACACTATTCTAGTGGGTCTGCTGGTCATCCAGTAGCCAGTTGATTAGTGTGAGTTCATCTTATAGTGGAATGAGTTGTATTTGATCTAACATGATAAACACAATTCTAAATAAAGATTTCTCTTCCCTGTCTGCATAGTTAAATAGCTCTATTTCTTGTGGCCTAACAGAATGCCTATCCATTGCTTTAATGTTCTATATTAATTTGCTCCCAATTAGTGAAAGCATTTTATAATTAAGGAAGTATGACATTGGGTTCCCACCCACAGAATTTACTAGTCTTACCATCTGCCCCATTACTCATATACTGTTGGCTTGACAGAATGATGGAATGGTCTTTTAAAGGCTCGCTTTTGGCACTAAGTGGAAGAAAACATTCTATGGATAAACTTTTGCATGCCAAATCTTTACCTTGGGCTCAATAGGTTTGAAGTTACTGGGAGAAATACTTTCACCAGAGAATAAGTTTTATTTTCAATGGGATACTAAGACTACTAAATATGGAGACTTCTCATGTTGCTGAATAATTAAAACTGTTCAATGGCAAACTAGGGTAAACTGAAACAGGATTTTCAAGGACTTAGATCTCCTAAGGATAAAGATATAAATTACTTCAATAGGTAAAGAATGTCATTGAGCTGACCAGCAGGGAGTAATGGAAATAAAAATGAATAGTAGAAGGAGGCAGCTATAATTCTCCACATAAGATCAGTTATATGGGAGCTAAAGTTATATCTGCATGTTTTATTTAATTCTGTTTTTCTTTTTCACCCAACATTTCTAACCACAACATTTCAATAACAACCTGTTAATGGCTAGGGTGTTTTTATGTCTCAGGTGGGAATATAACCAAATTGAGATCCCTAAGTGATGGTCTGGCATCTGATAAAATTTTTGCGCCATCTAAATTTTTGTCCAGATAATAACAACAGTCTATTATCTGGACAAATACAACAGTATTGCTGACAGGCAAAGGTGGTGGACAGTGCCAAATATCTTCCTGTTGGATCCTCCTATCTACTCTTCACCATTCTCCAACCTGCTCTGTGTTCCTGGACACTGATCTTTATAAACCACATCAACAGACTGCCATGATCACTGGCTTCCATGGGAAACAGGAGATCAGAGGACAGAGGAAAGTGGGTTTGGGTATTTACTTTCTTCAGGGAAGATCACCTCAGGTTGGCTGTGCCTATTATTTGAATGCCACAGGTCCTGGCAAGTGCTCTCCAAAGATGATTATCTCAGGGTTCTGGTAACTATCTCTTCTTGAGCTTTCCACCATAAGCCTGTATGTAATCACTTATTATTTTACTAGCCACAGAGTACTTCTCCATCCCTTGTTTCATGGTTATACCATTGAGAATAGTCCTCTTTTAAAACTATCCTCAAGGCCCCAAGTGTGAGAGTGTCATGTGGTTCTAGCTGGTGTCCCTTCCCTCATGGAAGGATGGTTTTGATTGGCTGGGGTTCCTAAAATGACTGCTGTTACAGATTTACACTCCCATGGAGGTCCCAGATTTCTGGATGAAATGGTTCTTGGGAGACTATTAAAAAGTGGGGCTTTTTTGTTGTAGCTGTTAATAGGGCTTTCTCCCATCACCTCCCCTAAAAGCAAAAGATATGCCAGGACATATTAAGTGAAGGTTTGAATTTATTTAAATTTTCTCTCACAGTGAATTTCATAACTATGGATTTTGGACCTGGGTGGCTGTCATATGGCTGAGGACTGACAGTGACTGTTCTTTGCTGCTCAAAGGATGAACAGTTGGCCACAGGATCAAGCTACACTGTAGCAAAAGGAGAAAGATGTGCTCTTTTCTCAAACTGCTAAGTGCATTTCCACTAAAATTATTTTTCTCCATATATTGACAGAGATAATTGAATCATCTGTGAACTAGACCATGAAGGAGAAATGGGTCTCAACTTGAAAGGAACACGTCAAGGATCAAATTCATTGACTTCAGCCTCTCCATAGACTTCTTATGACTTTCTCCATCCTGTTAACAATGTTCCAGTGCACGCTATAGTTTAAATTAATTTTCAGGGACATTCATTGTCTCTTCCTCTATTCACCACAAGTTCTGAATGAGCCTGGCATATTGGAACCAGCCAGACAGACCGGGTTCAAATTGCAGCTGCAATACTTTAGAGAGCTGTGACTTTCAACATATGGCCCATCACTTCATTTTAATTTCTCCATCTGTGAAGTTGAAATGATGATATCTAATAACCCTTGATTAGAGACAATCTGAGAGCAATTAATATGTTGAGTAAAGATGATTTGTAGAATATGTAAAACATAATGTGGGTTTTTTTATCATCTCTTTAAAATATTCTAAGTATAGGTAACCTTATAATTTTTCTGGATAAAAAAGAATTGTGAAAATTTCACAATTTTTCTTTTACTTTTTTCTCTTAGTCTTAGAACAGCCCACAGTTCTCTAAGAAACAGAAGAGCATGGTTCCTTAGAGACATCAGACAAGGAAAAGAAACAAAAATAATTATGTCTTGGAAGAAAAAAGAAAAACTATCATATTTCAAACTTATATAAGCTAAAAAGAATATACCGTATTTGCCGGCGTATAAGACGATTTTTTGGCCCTGAAAAATATGCCTCCAAGTGGGGGGTCGTCTTATACGCCAGGTACACTTCAGATAGACTGCCCATAGTGCTTGCCCCGTGCCATAGTGGCCTCCCGATGCCCGCCCACTTCATTCCACATACCGTTCAGGCATCAGCAGCGCTGCTGGGTGTATGCTCGGCTGTTATGCGATTTTGCTGTTATGCCATTTTGCGAGTGTGGTAAATTAGGGTTACCATATATTTCTTTACATATGCATTGAAGATTCGTGATTTTGCGCTATCATGGTGCCTGTTAGAATGTTGAAGAGCTCGCACTTGCGCACTAGTGAGGTATATGTTTGATTACATACAGCCTTGTGACAGTTTTCCTGCATGTCATAAGCATTTGAATATAAATTAAAATGTTGAAATCAAATCTGATATTGTTTTACCTTTTATTTGGTGTGTGGAAGGTGTGCGGAAGAGGGGGTAGTCTTATATGGCAAGTATATAACAAACTCTGTATTTTGAGTGGAAATGTTAGGGGGTCATCTTATACGCCCAGTCGTCTTATACGCTGGCAAATACGGTATATATCAATTATTATAAATAATAAAGTAATTTTAAAATGTGGCTGTTTATAACCTCAATATATAAAAATTAATTTCACTCTTATAAACCTCAAGAATATATAAAGAATTCCTATAAAACAATAAGGAAAGGCTAAATATTTAGAAATATAATTTAAAGGAAGACTTAAATTAATGAAGTGATATACCATATTCATAAAAAGAGAGACTACTGTAAATATATTAATTATCTCCAACTTGATCTATAGATATGTTATAATTACAATTAAAATCCCATTAGGGTGTTCTAAGAAAACTGACTCCCTGATTTTAAAGTATATATGGAAGCACAAAAGGCCAGATAATAGCCAATATATTTTGAAAAAGAGGATATACTTTATCAAATATTAAGACTTATTATAAAGCTTGTTATTTAAGATAGCATGGTATTAGTGCTGGTATAGACAAATCAACCACAGGATGCAAATAGAAATTCCTGAAATAGACTTTCACATATGTGAAAAACTCATCTGCAGAGGATATTCGACTATTTGGAAAAGGATTTATTCAGTAAATGATGCTAGGACAATTGGGTACCAAAATGGAAAATTATCTAATAAATGTTGATTTGTTGTTGTTTTAGCCCATATTTAATGTAAGGGTCCAACCACAAGTTCCATATCACCTTCCCTGGAGGATGATTCCAATTTCAGTTCTGTTTTCAAAGACTTAGCTTTGTTTTATTAGGTATGGTCCATGCATTTCAAGGATGAAATGTACATTTCAGGGGCAAGTTAGAGACTTATGTCAGTTTATACACAGACTTAGGTGACCCCCTTTTCCAAAACTCCCCCCTTGCACTCTGGTGCCCATGGGAACCACAGGACACATTTCTGAGTAGTCTAACTAGAAAATCAGGGTTCCTCTCAAAATGTTATCCCCTGTGCTGTTGATAAATTCCACAAAAATGTACCTAGCCTGGTGACAAAATGCTCTGAAAAATGAGAGGAAAAAAATACATTTCCCCTGTATCTTTTGGACCAGAGGGGTCCTTTTCCCAGTTGATTTGGCCAGAGAGTCAGGTTACCTCTAGAAGATTTAGATGTCCACACCATGACCACCACCTCTGCCATGCAGCTTCCTAAGTGGGGCTGGCCTCAGGGAAGGACTGGAGAAACAAGAACAGGGATTTCCCTCTATACTTGTGAGCTCATGAGTATAGGTAGAGTGTGGGGGCTATTCCCCGTCCTCTGGTTATAGAACAGGGGGATATTTTTCAGAATTTTCTTATATGTACCCTCTCTGTAGTCTGGGACTCTCTCTACCCTTAGGTCAAAACTGAGAAAAACAAGAAGTAACCCAACCCTTATGACTTGGATCAGTGGTTAGGACATCGGCCTGCAGACTGAAGGGTCCCAGGTTCAATTCTGATCAGGGTATATGTTCTGGTTGTGGCATCACTCCCCAGTAGGGAGCATGCAGGAGGCAACTGATCAATGATTCTTTCTCATCATTGATGTTTTTATCTCTCTCTCCCTCTCCCTTCCTCTCTGAAATCAATAAAAATATTTTTTTAAATAATAATAATTTAAAAAATAACCCAGCCCCTTCCCCCTCATGTGGGTTAACTCTGCCCTCTGTCCTCCTACACTGGTTCTCAGAATTTTCTTAGGTAGATTTAGCTCCAGTTGCCCACAGTAGTAACTAATTTGATAGTAAACAACTTATTGACTACCTTCCCTTCTATGACTCACTTTACCATACTTTGCTGGTGTTTCTCTGTCCTCTTAAATAAACTACTTTCACTTAAATCCTTGTCTTTTGGTTTGCTACTGGGGCAACCCAAACTAAAAATTCCGTAGTTGTACTTTCTACACACACAGGCATGGGGCTTTTGCTAAGAGTTTCCCCCATAGCTTGAGGAGTGGGAAGATCACGGGGCTTCAACTCAGCAGCCTAGTTCATCCACTTACCAGCTAGCTGACCTTGAACAAGTCACTTGATTACTCCAGACTCAGATTTCCTCATTTGGAATGTGCAGTTAATAAAATCTGCTTCATAATATTCTCGTGAGTATTAAATTAAATAGGTTCTTTTACGTATATTATTCTCTCATGGAGACCAGCACCTAGTGAGTACTTAGTGAGTTAATGTGTGCTGGTACAGTGTTAGTACAAAGAATTACTTCTTGTATTGTGAGCCATCATGCCTGCTTTATTTTTTCTCCTGATGGAGAGTGGGGGTTGCATTAACATCTCTACTCAACATCAGGAATTGCTAATGATGGGGAAATGTTGGAGAGCATGTACTGTTTCATCTTGAGGAACATGCTTCTAATTAACAAGAGCCTGTTTTATTTCAACATAAATGGGCAATGGCTCAGCAGATGGTCCTGCTATTCCTGAGTCCCAGTGTGCTACAGAGGAAATGTACAACAAACACTTCAGAGGGAGTGCATTGTCTTTTCATTTATATAGATTTCTCTTTTATATGAGAATTGTTACATGAAATTTTCATGGCTTTGTAGACTTTTAGGACATAAAGAGAACATAGTGATCAAGAATATTCAGAACCCTTTGTTTTTACAGTTGGGTATTCAGAGGCTTCAATAATCTCCTCTCCCCAGTAGTATTTCTGGAATAATAACAACTATTTTCAAATATGTAAAAGATTAATAAGTGAGAGAGCAGAATATCTTATTAAAGTTACCTCAAAAATGAAAAACTGAAAGGAACACTTTGAATTCAACTTAACAGGAAAGATTCTATGAATCTTTGGTACAATAACCAAAGAGATGGCAGAAATATTAAGGTCGTCACCACTGGAAGTATATAAGATGATCCTAAATCTATGTGGGGTTTTCTACAAAATATTTCTGTTCATAGGAGGGAAACTTAATTGGAATTCAAGTCTTTTCCAATTTTATGATTTGACAGGGGTTTCCTACAGCAAATCCTTTGCTCTGGACAGAGCATGTAGTATATGCTTAGTGAAAACATGATGATGACTACCAAACTACCCCTGATCCCCTAAGGTTGCATTAGAAATATTTAATTATATCTCACTTCTCTGAGTCCCTTCTTTCTTCATATAGACACTCCATTCAGAAGCAATTAGACACCTGTTTCCAAGGGAGGTGAAAGCTCAGGTATTTGAAACAAGTGGGGGATTCAGGAGGCCAGGCTCAGCTATAAAAATGAAGATGGTTATAGCAGTCATGGAAGTGTGTAACTTGGACCTCCCTTCAAGAAAAAAACCTGCAGGTCAGCTGTGAGGAGCTGTGATTTAACAGCCTCCAGCCATTATCACCTTTAGGATCCATCTCAGCCTTTAAGCCAAGGGCCCATAATTTCCAGGGAGTCCTCATTAATGCCTGAGTATGGCAGAAGTTCCAGGATGTGCCCTTTTCCGCCTGAGTTGGGACTCCTCTTTGCTCTGCAACTTGCTGTTGAATCAGTGACATTGTCAGATCTTCATGGTGATCTGAGGCTATCTTGGCTCCGCCTTGCTTCTTCCCTCCTTTCGTTTCCTAGAAGTCACATCCTTTTCACAGTTTGAGGCTCTCCCTGACCAGTCCTGCTTTTCTTCCTACTCCTGTCTTAGACATAGGGTACCCTCAATAAAGTTCTTATACTCCTAACTCCATCTCAACCTCTGCTTCTAGAAAAGCTGGTTGACTCAATGACTGACCTGCAATTCTATAGTCCATGGTAAAAGGAAACAAAAGTCCACATCCCAAAGAAGGAGAATCTGAATCATCAATGTGGATGATCATCCAAGGAGAGTGAGAAAGCAAGAAAGAGACCTAAAGAATGCGTATAAGCGTAACCAATGGACGCAAGATTCTTTGGGGTAGAGGAAACTGGGGGAATGTCAACAGAGGAAAAAAAAAGAGACATATATATTATTCTTTGTAATACTTTAAGCAATAAAATAAAATTTAAAAAAAATAATAGGATGAGCAGCAAGGACCAGAGGGCAGCAGCAAGGCTTTGAGAAGCAGAGCCTGGAGAGATCCCTGGAGGAAAGTGTGGAGAGGCAGATAGTGTTTCCATAGGGACTCCCAACCACACTTTCAGTGCTCTTGAAACAGAATCCACCTGATTATATCTTATCCTTATGGGTTTTGGGAAAGGATGAAAAGCTGGCCATGCTTGACCCATTGACACTGATTATTCCATCATACAATATGGCAACAAGGGCAATGGGCTTTACATATGTGGAAGTGCCGGCATTTAGGGGGTAGATGGTAAAGGCATGCTTATTGTGCATCAGGCACTGTTCATTATTTTAACGTTATTTATTGCCAAGCACTTTCTGAGGTTCAGGAATCTGGGAACAGCTTGCTAGATTGGTTTGGCTCAGGGTTTTTTATGAGGCTGCAGACAAGCAGAGAGGGTTGCAGTCATTTTAAAACTTATCTGGAGCTGGAGGATCCACATCCAAAATCATTCCTGTGGTTTTGGCAGGCCTCAGTTTCTCACCATGCAGGCCTCTCTATAGGGCTGCTTGGCATAGTCGCTGGCTTCCCTTGAAGTCAGTGATCCAAGACAGAGGGATCACTTAAGGTGAAAGCCATAGTCTTGCATAACCTAACCTCAGAAGTGAAATGTCTTCATTTAGGCTATAGCCTATTGTCACACGGAACAACCCTCAAACAGTATGGGACAGTGCACAAGGGATCACTAGGACCATCTTGAAGGTTGGATACCACAACTTTTAGAAGACAATATGCAATAGATATTTTGACAATGAGAAAACTGAGTCACAAAGAAGCTACAGGACAAATGGCAGGGTCAAGATTTGAACTGTGAACCTAATCATTATACTACACTATCCCTTCAAGTAGAGGGATAGAACGCAGAGAAAAAATAAGATAGGTGTGTTTAAATCTCATCATTGTGGGTGGTTATATAAAGAATGACATAGGTGGTGATCATTTGTATAGAACTTAGCAGAGCAACTCCTCTTATCAAGGGTAAACTTTATATCAATTAAAATATTACTTTCTCATTTT
This sequence comes from Vespertilio murinus, assembly GCA_963924515.1. Lineage (NCBI taxonomy): Eukaryota > Metazoa > Chordata > Mammalia > Chiroptera > Vespertilionidae > Vespertilio > Vespertilio murinus. The sequence goes on from OZ004706.1 coordinate 37,023,196, forward strand.
CCAGACAACAAAAGAAAATTCAGAAAGACTACATACTTTGCCCATAGTTGCACAATTAATACACAGAGGCAGAAGAGTTAAACTCAGTTTGTCATTTCTAAGCACAGTGTTTGAGTGTGCACCACAGCTGCTCTTTCCATTACACCAAAGAACAAACTGGTGTTTCCAATTCTCTGGAATAGTATGTAAGGTAAATACAGTGGGTAAGAGCACAGCCTGTTAACTGGTTACATGTGAAGTAAAGAAGGCCTGCTCTAAAGAAAGAGAGTTGCTGTTTGAAAGTGTTTCTTAAAGTATAATAACACATAGAGAAGTGCACATATTTAAAGGTACAGCTTATTGAATTTTTTAAATGTTTTATTGATTTTATAGAAAGAGAAAGGGAGAGGGAGAGAGATATAGAAGCATCAATGAGAGGAAGTCATCAAATTAGCTGCCTTCTGCACAGTCCCCACCAAGAATCGAGCCCACAACCCAGGCAAGTACCTTGATGGGGAATCGAACAGGCGACCTCTTGGTTATTGAGACAAGGTTATTGATTACCAAGGTTAGTGCTTGAGACAATGATCAACTAAATGGGCTACATAGTCAGGGCTAGCTTTTTGAATTTTATAAATGAAACAAACTAAATGGAAAAGCAGACATTATCATTCACCCCAAAATCCCCTTTGTTCTGCCTTTCTGTCAGGACCCCCCAGGCAGTCACCACTATGTTGACTTATGGAAGCATAGATTCATTTTGCCTGCTTTTGTAGTTTACATAAATGTAATCTTGTACTTTTTCATAATTTATTTATTCACTATACCAGGGGTTGGCAAACTATATCCAAATTTGGCCCACCTCCTATTTCTGTACAGCCTGCAAGCCAAGAATGATTTGTACATATTTAAATACTTTAAAAAATCAAAAGAATAATATTTCATGGCAAACAAAAATTATATGAAATTTAAATATGTGTTCATATATGACATTTTATTGGAACACACCATGCTCATTCTTTTTCATATTATATGTGGCTGCTTTCACGTTCCAATGCCAGTTAAGCAGTTGCAATAGAGACATTATGTAGCATTCTATTGCTTTGCACTGTTGCCTGGCTTCAGAAATAGAAGTGATGCAATCATAACTTGAGTTTGCTTCTTGGCCTGCAGAGTCTAAATATTTATTATCTGGCCTGTTACAGAAAATTTTTGCTAAGCTCTGGACTATACTATTGATGAGTATTTGAGTAGTTTCCAATTCGATGTTATGAAAAGTGCTGTTTTGAACACTCTGGTTCATGTTTGTAGTGAACATATGTAAGCATTTATTTTGGGTACATATCTAGGAGTGGAATTGCTGAGTACTGAGTTGTGTTCAACTTAGTAGGTACTGCCAAAGTAGGTTGTAGTAATTTTAGACTCTAACCAGCAGTGTATGAGAACTCCACTCGCTCTATATTCTCACCAATAATCAGTATTTCCTATTTTACTTAACCATCTAGTGAATATGTCATAGTAACAAGAGAATGTTTTTTAAATGAAAATCACAGCAACCTTTTTTTAAATAAATGTTTATTGCTCAATTACAATTGTTTCTCCTTTTTCTCCCCCATAGCTCCCTTCCACCAGGTTCCCACCCCATCCTCTGCCCTTACCCGCCCCCATTGTCCACACCCATAAGTTATATGATTTTAATCCAGTCTCTTTCTGCACCCCCACACCCCTTTCACCCTGATAATTATCAATCCACTCCCTTTCTTTGCCCCTGATTCTATTATATTCACCAGTTTATTCTATTCCTCAGGTTTCTAATTCACTTGATTTTCTTCCTCTTCTTAAGTAATACCTTTCAGCATTTCATGTAATACTGGTTTAGTGGTGATGAACTCCTTTAACTTTTTCTTATCTATGAAGCTCTTTATTTGTCCTTCAATTCTGAATGATAACTTTGCTGGATATAGTAATCTTGGTCAGTTTATGTATAATTTTTAGTTGGGTCTCAGGAAGTTTATCGACCTTTTCTAGGATATTCTTGCATAACCTTATAACCATGGTTTTGAACTCTATATCTTCCATCTCTTTCATTTGAGATCTATTTCTTTGTCTCGGCATTTTCGCTGTTTTTTTAGAATTGGTAGGATGGCTTTGTGTGTTTGGTGTCCTATATGGCCCAGTGGGTCAGCCTCCTCAGTTACCTGAGGTAGACACTCTTGGTGCTCCCCTTTGTGGACTGCGTGCACAGCCTTGTTGTAGCTAAGTCTTTATTGTTGTGAATTGACCTTCAGGCAATTGGATGTGGGAATCAGCTGTGTCTACTCTGGGATACATTCTGTATTGGAGACAGTCTTATAGGATCAGACTTGAAAAACTGCAGAAGCCTCTGCTCAGCTTGGATGGGGCGAAGTCTCAGGGCTAAAGTGACAGTCTTGGCTTCCGCCCTGCCCTTGTGCACTAGCCTGAGTTTACGCCTGACCATCCCAGGTTCCCCATGCAAGAGCGTGGGTGCCCCATGGGGCTCACCGGGACTTGGGCTGGTCTCTGTAGTCTGGAGCTTCTGACTCCTTCCGCTAAGGAGAGGCCACCTCCTCAGTCAGGACTCCTTCCACTATGGAGAGGCGGCGGCAACCTCCGTGGTCAGACCTCTGTGCATACTCACTCGCGCACGTAACTGTAGACCCTGCTGGCTGTGTCTCCCAGCTCCCCCAGTCTCCCAGTCTCTGAGTCTCTGGGTGCCTTTCTCTACAGTCCAGACTCCACCCGTATGAGCCTGCGTCCACAGGGTTTAGGCCGGGGTTGGGGTTCAGTACAGTCGGAAAGGATTCCGTGCAATTGGGAATTCCTCCCCTACTGCTAGGCAGGCATTTGGCAGCAATTCCTCCCCACGTGCGAGCATCTCCCTACCTCAGCGCTTTGGGACTCCCAGTCCAATTCGTGAGCCTCTCTCCTTCTTTCTAGTTGTAGATATCCCACTCTGCCAGCTTTCCTGCAGTTTTGATGAAGTCCTTTTTGAATTTACTTTTGTGGGTTTTTTTTTAATTGTTGATGAGGCAGCAGCTTAGGAGACTACCTAGGCTGCCATCTTGGTTCTTTCTCCAGCAACCTTTTTTTTTAAGGCCATGCCAAATGCTGTGCTAATAATTGTACCTACATTATCACTTTATAGACAAGTTCATTTAACTGATGTGGAAACAGTGTTGAGCAAAGATAAGAAATGTTAAGGTCACATAGCTATTAAGTGGGAAAACCACTCAGATCTGATTATCTTCATAGCCTATACCTTTCTATTATACCACATTCTCTCTCCATGTGACAGTTTAATAAGAAATTATCATCTTAGAGAGTATCAGCAATGAGAGAGTCTTTAGCATTCAAACATTTTTAGGAAAAACGGATGTAACACAACTATGAAGAGTAAGTAGGCCTTGGGGAAGTATGGGCAGATACACTCTCATTCCTGCTGCCTCCACTACAGTGGTTAACTACACACTTCCAGCCCCCTGGCTGGTTATGTTGTTGTTACATGTTCTGACAGTTGAGGCCCATGGTGAAAAATGATAACAGATTTGTAATCTCAAGATCATCTCCAGATGCTGGTCAGAAGCACCTCTGGATTCATAAAATATTTGTCTTTAGTATTTCTTGAAGATGGATGATTGGGGGGGAAAAAGTTCCAGGAACATTTCAGTATAAATCATGGGGAATTTTTTCCTTTGGCAATCTGGAATGCATTTCTCTATTGCTTTAAGAAGAATAATGTGTGTATTAATAACTTGGTTGGAATGGGGTGCAAGCCAAGATGAGATGACCATGGAAATCATTATTGATGGTTTCTTGTAGTCAGACAATCTGTTCCCCCAAACCTGGAGTTTGTCATCTGTAGGTGAGTGACTGCTAAAAGGCCACATCTGAGTCACTTGCCTGAGTCCCTTCCTCTCCAACTCAACTGCTCTCTCTCTACTCAGTGTTTTTGGTTATCTGAATTTCAAAATGCTCATATCAACTTTCTCTCCATACAAATAAGCATTCACATTGACATTGAGGTTGTCCCATTAATCTTATTTTGCTATTGCTTTGATAAAATACTTCTGAGGACTCATTGTTGCCTATCTAATGTTATCCAATTTTTTATAGGTATATAATTGACTCTCTTTTTTTTTAATTCTGCACTACTGCCTATCCATGAAAATTGTATTTATTTATGAATATATATTTTCATACTTACATATAAGATGTTTACTTATGAATGTATATACTTTCTATATAAACTTTTAAGATACATTTTTAAAAGAATGAGATAATATATACCAGTGGTCAGCAATTTTTTTCAGAAAAGGACCAGATAATAAATATTTTAGGTTCTATAGTGTAGAAGATTTCTGCTGCAACTACTACTCAACTTGGACACTGTAACATAGTAAACAAATGGGTTTGACTGTGTTCCAATAAAATTTTATTCTCAAAAACAGTCAGCAAGCCAAACTGGGCTTGGGGTCCATAGTTTGAGGATGCCTGATATACACATTTGGCTACTTCAGATGTAATCAAGGTAAAATGGGATACAGGAATTCAAATGCTTCTGACTTGCTTCTTCTGTCTCTACTGTTCATCTATTTTGTTCTGCCTAGAACTGCAGCAAATTGCTTTGCAGACTGCTGCTAGCAATAATAATACTAAGGTGAATACCTACCAGCAACCTGGCCCAAGTTTGACATGTTACTATTCAGGCACTCACACAGAGAGCCCTATTCATCTCTTGTTCCCGAAGGAATTCCCTGAAAGGCATTCACTGGCCCAACTTTGTGTATCCTTCACCCCTGTTTCAGCAATGTTGTAATATTGCATGGCAACATCTAATCCCAGAAATGGAGAGAAGAGGGGTAGTTTCCTCAAAAGGCATAATAGACTAACAACCTTCTCAGGTATCTGCTACCATAAAGAGAAGCACAAAGAAGAAAGTGATTATCACAATAGGTTCATTTTCAGAGAGGAGAACAGCTGTCTTAAAAAAAAAAGAATGTGAGAGATTAACTGCTAAACACCTATTGTGCACTTCACGCAGTTTTTTTTTTAAGGCAATTGTATTCACATCTCTTTTAGCACCTTTGTCAGAATGAATGAGTTATGGTACCAAATAATTCTACAATCTCAGTGATTTAATGAATCAAAGATTAATTTCTTGCTCACATTGCATGTCTCTCATGAGTTGGCCCAAAGCTCTGCTCCACCCTTTCCATCAGAAACACAGGTATACTGAGCATTCCCTAACTTTCCCCCATCACTGGGAGAAAGGAACGTGATGAATCATGCAGTGGTTTTTAAAGGTTTCTTCCTGGAAATATCACACATAACATTTATTCACATTTAACTTGCCTAAACACTTAACTTCAAAGGGAGTTAAGTTGTGCAATTAAGCTGTGTATTTGGATTATATTGTTGATATTAGTTCCATGCTGTCCTCCTGAAGGGAGATTATACATATGTCCCCACCCACTATTTTATTAATATAAAACTTGGACAATTAAATACACATAAGCAGAAGTGATGTGTTACATTTGAGCAGAAAATTTAGAGCTATCCAAATGGTCTGTTGTTGCTGTTTTCCCTTTGTCATAAGAAGATCTCCCAAATAAGAGCTATTTCTGCAGCCTAAGTTTTAGAATGAGGAAAATACATGGAGTGGAGCCATATTATACTTACAGACAATCATAACATCCCTGATAATAATAATCTTGTGTTGTTATAAACCACTGATAGTTTGAAGTTAATATTTGTTATAGCAGCATAATCTAGAAAAATATGAGCAGTACAGAAAACCAGAAATATCAATAAATAGCCCTCATGCCTAATAAAACCAGTCCTTCTATTGAAATTTTTTTCTTTACTCTCTTTTGTGCCCATATCATATAATACACCTCTCTTGAAGGAGATACCACAAAAGTATGTCTAACCCCTGCAGGAAACACAAAGTGCAAGATATCTGGGTATGTTTATTTACTTGAGTTACCATAACAAATACCAAGAACTATATTTGTTGGTTTGAACAACATATATTTATTTTTGCATAGTTCTGGAGGCTATAAGTCCAACATCAAACTGTCAGCAGGGTTGATGTCTTCTAAGGCCTCTCTCTTCAGCTTGTAGAAGGTAATTTTCTCCTTATGTCTTCATGTGGTCTTTTCTTTTGCTTGTCTGTATCCTAATCTCTTCTTATGAGGCCAGTCATCATACTAGATTAGGACCCACTTATATCAACTCATTTTACCTTAATTACCTCTTTAAAGACCCTACCTTCATATACAGACACATTCTAAAGTACCAGGGTTTAGAATTTTAACATGAATTTTAAAGGGACACAGTTTATAACACTGGATAATATGCAGAAATCTCTTCCTCAGAGCACTCAGTAAGATGGTCTCTTTATTAGGTCCAGATGTGGTTCCTCTTGATGTGGATACCTCTGTACTAAAAAGACAAATTATCTATCCTCCACACACCCAATATATAACAGAATAGAAAAACCACAACAAAAATCCCATTTGGAAAGTAAAACTATGGAAGACACATAGCAGACACTGTCCCACAGTAAATCTGAAATTCTTCTGGGCAGAAACCTTGAAGGTCCCTATTTAGGAGTGGAGAATGTGTCTAAGTTATGCCCTGAACTTACACTCAGAAAGTAACTCCCTTGTACTTTGTTCTCCATTGGCTCTAACCTCAGGAGATTATTATTTTTCCTTTTTTCTTTCTTTTTTTCAGCCATGTCTGAAGTAGGTATTGGGCAATATGTTCTGAGGTTGGGGGTACTAAGATGTTTTATCTGTCCACTGTCTGCCCATAGAATTTAGTGGTTTTAGTGATTCTTCTAAAGCTTAATCAAAACCTCTTTTAATAAAGTAAAAAAATATATTTGTTGTTATTGTTTTGTTTTGTTGGAAGTACAACTAACTCCAAAGTTTGCCAGTTACCTATTTCTCCAATGACAGTCAGTTTTATGTGCAGATGAACCAGTCATCAGACTTTCAGATAATTTATTTTGTATTCAAGAAGGACATGGATTTTAGAGGTCAGAGAGAGGAGTTTTATAAAATGAATTGTGTCCTCCCAAAATTCATATGTTGAATTCCTAAACTTCTTAGAAGTAACGGAAATTAGGACACAAAGGGCCAAACAAATGAAGACACTGAAAGAAGATAGCCATCAACCAGCCAAGAAGAGAGGCCTCAGAAAAAACAACCTTGTCAATATCTTGATCTTGGACATTTAGTCTCTAGAACTATGGGAAAAATCTTTTTTTCACTCGCCCAATTTATGATACTTTATTATGTCAGTCTTTTGGGTTGGCAAAAACCTTTCTTGACAACCTGTAGAATGCATTTGCAATACTCAGAAACATCATTTTTAAAAGAACAATCATTGTATGGGAGGCAAATGCCATGAATACTTCATTTTCCATTAGCTGGGAAAGGTCAACATTTTTTCAATTTTTATTGTGGATCCCATGAATTGCAGCAGGCAGGTCACTTAAATTGATACATATGGATTTAGTATTTGTTTTCTGTTTGTCCCCTCTGAGTTTTGTTCTTCTATATCTCCTTTCTTGCCTTGTTAAAAATTATCTTTCTAATTCAATTCTAATTTATTGTTTTGCCACTTAGTACTTTGCTTTATATTTTCTTAGTGGGTTTTCTAGTGATTACACTATACATAATCAAAGTTTCACTCTACCTGGCTTGACATTGTACTATTTCATGTATAATATAGAAATCTTGCAATTGTTTAAGTCCATTTAAGTCCTCACCATCCTTTTTGTTTTAGCTGCCACATACATTATCCTATCTAATAAAGAGGGGATATGCTAATTGATTCTCACACCATCGTAAACATGGCAGTGCCCACAGCCAATAAGGAGAGAATATGCTAATTGACTTCTCCACCTCAAAGATGGCCATGCCCATAGCCACAAGATGGTGGTGCTCAATCCCATCAGCCCTGTGTTGGTCCCCCAATCTCATCAGTCTCCCAGCCCCCTCAGCCTCCCAGTCCCCCAGGACTGGCCCAAGGCACAGGCAAGCCTTGGATGGTAGCTGCACAGCCACCCAGGGCCAACTGAGGCTTGCACTGTCAGCAGTAGCAGCAGAGGTGTGATGAGGCAATTGCCTTCCCCTGATTGCTGGGTTGCATCCTGCCCCTGTGAGCTCCTGGACTGTGAGAAGGGGCAGGCTGTGCTGAGGGATCCCACTTCTACTGCATGAATTTTCATGCACCAGTCCTCTAGTCCTATATAATGCTATATAATAAAAAGGTAATATGCAAATTGACTCTCACTCCCTTGCACAAGATAGCTTCCCCCATGTGGTCAAAGATGGCCACCACAAGATGGCCAGCAGAGGAGGGCAATTAGTGATGGCCAGGACAGCAGGGAAAGGTAGTTGGAGGGCACCAAGCCTGCAGGGGAGCACAGTTGGGGGGACTAGGCCTGCAGGGGAGGACAGTTTGGGACAACCAGGCTGGCAGGGGAGGGCAGTTATGGGGGGAGAGGACCAGGCCTGCAGGGGAGGGCAGTTAGGGATAACCAGGCTGGCATAGGAGGACAGTTGGGGGCAATAGGGCCAGCAGGGGAGAAGTTAGGCATCCATCAGACTGGCAAGAGATTGGTTAGGGGGTGATCAGGCTGGCAGGCAGGCAAGTAGTCAGGAGTCAGCAGTCCCGGATTGTGAGAGGGATGTCTGACTGCTGGTTTAGGCCTGATCCCTGCCCAGCAGTCTAACATCCTCTAAGGGGGTGCAGGCTGGGCTGAGGGACCCTCCCCCCCCCAAAAAAATACATGAATTTCATGCAACGGAGCTTTAGAATTCATTATATACCTATCAGACAGCAATATAATTTTTGTTTTATATGTTGACATGTATCTTAAGGATTGTAATAGGGAAAACTAGTTTTTATATATACCTATATATCTACCAGTGCTATTTATTCCTAAAGATTTGAGTTTACCTGGTTCTACTAGTATTTCCCTTTATTCTGAAGAACTTTTATTACAATGTCAGTAATGAAGTTAAGGTAGCAACATATTCAGTTTGTTTTTTAATCTGAAAAATGACTTTATTTAGCCCTCATGCTTTAAAATAATATTTTCATTGGTTATAAAATTCTCACTAAACTTTTTTTTTTCCTTCCATCACTTCAAGATATTTTTCCATGGTCTTCAGAACTCCTTTGATTATTATGAAAAGTCCACAATTATTCAAACCCTTGCTTTCCTTTCTATAGTGTATTATTTCTCCTATTGATATTGTTAAGACTTTTTTTTTAACTTTTGTTTTTTAGTAACTTAACTATAGCATACTTAATTTTCATTATTAACAAATTTGTGTACATTGTTTGGAATTCCGAACTTCTTGAATTGGTTTATTTCCTTCACACACTATGAGAAGTTTTTAGTCAATATTTCTCTAGTTTTGGGTCCCATTCTATCTCTTTTCCTTTTGGAACTCAAAATACACAAATATTAGATCTTTTGAAATGCTGTACTTGTCCTGGTGGCTCTATTAACTCAAAAATAATTTTATTTTCTTCCTCAGAATGCATAATTTCTAGTAATCTATCTTCAGGGTATTTCTATTCCCTTTATCATTTCCATTCTTCCAGAAAGTTATTCCAGTGTATTTTAAATTTGAGATATTGTATTCTTTTTCACTTTTAAAATTTCCATTTGGTTATTTCTTTACATTTTATATTTCTTTGCCAAGTATTCCTATTCTTTAATTCATTAGGACATGCTAACTTTATATCACTCAAATACAGGTCAAATTAAAGAAGATATACTTATTTTAAGATAAGATTTACTTATCTTCTTTAAAATCTTTGTCTCATAATTTGCGTATCAGGTTATCTCAGGGTTTGGTATCTATTGACCATCTTTTCCCTTCAAGATAGATTTATTATTTTTCTGACTCTTGATATGTTGAGTAATGTTGAATTGTATTTTGATCATTGTAAATGTTCTATTTTGTAAATTCTGCATTTTGTTATATTGTTCCAAAGACTTGGTGTTTGATTTTGTTTTGTTCTAGCATAACTTTAGCTTAGTTATATGGAAATTACATACTGCAATACCAGTGATAGGTGGAGGCTCATATCTCAGTCAGTCAAAAAGCTGCTTTTAGTTGCCTCACCCATGCATGGTTCTAGGGTTATCTAGAAACTTGGGCTGAGCTTAAACACTGAAATAGGGATTCCTTGTATTTTTATTATCTCCTTTTAAGGATTTATCCTAACTCTCTAATGGCTCTAGTTACCCCAGGGTTCTTTAATGTGGTTAATTTGGCCAAAACAATGACAGAGATTTCAATGAAAATTTTAGTCACATTTTTGCCATCTACATCATGATTGTGGGTAACTTTAAAGAAAAGCCACTAAAAACAAGGAACTCAATCTATTTGATTCACTCATCTCAAGTTTCAATCTCCCTTTAAAATATATTGCCATTATTTAGTTTCCAAAGCCTCCAATTTGTGATTCATGTATATTCACACATTTTAGAGCCCTGTTGTTTGCAGCAGTTCACTATTCCATATTGAAGGTAAAATTTTAATTCCATATTTTAAATTTAAGAATTTTTATGTTTTTTCAGTTTAATTTGGTAACTTATAAAGTCATTAAGTGAGACAAATGAGAATGTTTTTGCTAAACATAAAAAGTCTGAAATTACATTCTATGGTTCCCAAGTTTCTCTTATTTCATCCTCAACTTATAATTTAATTTCCTATTTTTTCGGCTGCACATAATTGAGAAATTTTGATTTATATGGCTACATAATTGCAAAAAAGTTATAAGTTTATCTTAAGATATCAATCAATAAAATGGAAGCTTTATTTTGAGGTCTGCATAAAAAGGAGTTAAATGTCAACATGATCCTCTAATCCAAGATTTTATAAACACTATATGAGAAGTAGAATTTGGGGAAATTCTGCTGTCAAATTTGGGGAAATTTAGCTGGTATATTTTGCTAGAGAAGCATAGCATATTCAAGATTCTGGGGAGAAATCTTTCAAATTTAACTTAACCCCCACTGTTTCCCAAAATTAGTTATGGCAAAATTCTTATTTCAAACAAACCCATTAACTAACTGTAGAATCAGTATTCCAAATTTTGGGAAACAGATTTATATATACTCCCAAAGTAAAGAAGAAAAGAAATTAGTTTTTATTAGGTACCTACTCTGTGGTAGATACCATATTGAATGTGCATAATATTTTTTAATCCTTACAAAAGCCAACTGTGGAGGATCCTATTTTCATATATAGATGAGGAAAGTGAAGCACAAAAAGGTTTTTATTCAGTTTTATTGAGGTACTAGAGGTCCAGTGCACAAAATTCTTGCATGGGGAGGGTGGGGCTCAACCTAGCCTGCACTCCCTCACAATCTGGGATCCCTCAGGGAATGTCTGACTGCTGGTTTAGGCTTCCTGAGGGATCTAACACGCAGTTGGACATCCCACTTGCAATTCAGGACCACTGGCTCCTGAGCACCCACCTGCCTGCCTGCCTGATCACCCCTAACCACCTCTGCCTCAGCCCCTACCACCATGGCTTTGTCTGGAAGAATGTCCTGAATTATGTCCAGAGGTCATTTGGCTTTCTGGGCTAATTAGCATATTATGCTTCTATTATTATAGATAACTGTTATATAACATTGTATTACCCTGTTTCCCCGAAAATAAGACAGTGCCTTATATTAAATTTTGCTCCCAAATATGCACTAGGTCTTATTTTCAGGGGATGTCTTATTTTTCCATGAAGAAGAATACAGTACACGTTTACTGTTAAATGAAAATAAAGGAAATTTATTACCTGTATATGGTATGGTAGTACGGTGGTTGTCAACACAAACCAGACAAACTGTGAATCCCGTGGGCCTTATTTTCAGGGGGATGCCTTATATTTCACTCAGAAGGAAACCTGTAAGTAGGTCTTATTTTTGGAGGATGTCTTATTTTCGGGAAAACATGGTAGTTGAAGGTATACAACATAATACTCTGATATCTGTATATATTATAAAATGATTACCACAATAAGTTTGATTAATATTCGTCACCTCACAGGTTATAATTCTTTTTCTTATGATGATAACTTTTAAAATTTACTCTTTTAGCAACTTTCAAGTGTACAATATAGTATTATTAAAGACATTCACCATGCTGTACTTTAAATCCCAGAACTTATTTATATTATATCTGGAACTTGACAGCGTTTAACCACCTTCACCCATTTCCCGAACTTTCTGCCTCTGGTAATCACCAATTTGTTCTGTTTCTATGAATTCAGGTTGTTGTTGTTTTTTTTAGACTCAACATATAAGTGAGATTATGCAATATTTGTCTTTCTCTGTATGACTTATTTCACTTAGCATAATGTTCTCAAGGTCCATCCATGTTTTCACAAATGACATATTTCCTTCTTTTTATAGCTTAATAATATCTCGTTGTACATTTTACCACATTTTATTTATCCATTCATCTATCATAGGTTGTTTCCACATCTTGGCTATTTTAAATAATGCCAGATATTTAAAGGCAGATATGTGTGTGTGTTTTTTTAATATCTGGTGTGATATATCCAAGTATATTTGCTTAGCCAAGGCTTACAGCTTTAGTTCCAACGAAGTGTCAAAGTGGACTCAGTGGGGCCCAGACAGTGTAACTAGTCATTGAGTGTAGACCTATGAACCAGGAGGTCACAGTTCAATTCCTGGCCAAGGCTCATACACAGGTTGCAGTCTTGATCTCCTGTGTGAAGTATGCAAGAGGCAGCCGACCGATGATTCATTCTCACCATTAATGTTTCTATCTCTCCCTTTCCTTTCTTCTCTGAAATCAATAAAAAATATTTTTTTTAAAGAAAAAAGTAGACTCGGTGGGAATTGAGCTAAACAACGGTCAGGAGTCCAAGAATTCACAAACTAGTAGCCAGGGAAGTCAACCAACACTGTTATGGAGAATAGGCAAAGTAGTGGCCAGGAAAATGGTTCTAGGAAATAGAAATAAAAGAGGTGAGAAAATAAAGAGGGAAATTCAGCAGTAACATGAGTATTTGGGGAGGTCAGTAAATAAGATCAACGGGAAGGAGAAAAGTGAGAAGAGAAATCTAAAATTATGGGTTTTTTTACAAGGGGATTAACATTTGCATAGTAATGAGTATAATTATTTTAAAGAATTGCTTAAAAAGTAGATGGTTTAATAAAAGAGAAATTTTCAAATGAGTGGTAGAAAAAGGAAATTCTAATGGATGTCACAAGAGAAAGTGAAGATTACAGACTAGTCACAGAGGCTTCCTTCAATTGACAAGATATGAATCATCTTGAGGTCAAAGAGGATTCAAATGGCCAAAAAGAAGAGGGGAAAATATTTATATAATAATTTGTCAATAATTTTAACCTTACCTGTCAGGTGGCACATTTATATCCTTTTCACTATAAAATTGCCAGAACAATAATTTATGAACTTCAAATTTGATTAAGGCCCTCAATTATAATATATATATATATATATATATATATATATATATATATATATATATTGATTTTAAAAATTTTAAAGTATAATGATTGATTTTACTTTTATAATTCAAGTAATTTTAGCAAATATTTTTTCCATTGTTCAACTCCTTATTAGACTTTGCAGGGTGGAGAAGTAATTAGATACTTGGTATAGTCCCATGTACAAGTTCCTGGCTTCAGAATCACTTTCCACTCTAAAATTATCTTTGCAAGACAAGTGACAATTTATCCCACTATAATTTTTTAAAGTGGAAACTTGATTTTTCCAAAGTATTTTGATTTCTAGTGAAATGTTTTTCCAGCCTGGACTTCTATAAGACCATGATCTACTTTCAATCATCAACTCTGTGCTAGGTATCTGCAAGCTTCACAAGGGCAAACATAAATGCCCATGTATAGTTATTTCCTTTTAAAGTAATGAAAGTGAATATATTCAAAATGTAGAGGAAAATGCCACATAGTCTTTTTTTTCCTACTATATTTTCTACATTTTTTGTCTTTGAATACTTACAGGAACAAAACTATGTGTTGTTTCTTCTTCATTTTTCCCATTTTTATTAAAGCAATAGAAGCCTGGTGCATAAAATTTGGGCATGTCTAAGTAGCCACTTTCTCCACCACCTTGGAAAACCCCTCTGTCCTAAAGGTTCAGATGTGCTCAGCAGGTCCCTCACGCCTGTTCCTGGTTCCTAACATCCTTTATGTGTATTCAAGGTTAAATACCATATCTGCTCAACCACATATGTTACTGTTACATATTCATTTTGTGGCTCACATAAAACAGGAGAGAGTTGCATGGCAATTAAAACTATGGTATTTTCAAAGTGTGGTCAGGTTTTGGGGGGATGGGTGCAGCTGTGCATGAAGTGAGGCATCTGTTGTATTGCCAAGTTGGTAAGTCTATAGTCCCAACTTCTCATACTATGTTCCCTACTTTAGAAGACTCCAGAGCCTTCCACACAACATAAGATTTCCCTTTCTAGTCCTTAAATTTAATTGAAGCAAAAAAAGAATTGTTTCATGTAATAGTTTTTTAAAGCTGAATAAATTTCCCTTTGTGTCCTTAGAGTTTTTATAAAAGATTGTTATTCCCCTTTTTCTGACACTAAAGTGACTGTGGTTCCATGAAGGATAAATATATTTATTAAAATAAATATACTTATTACAATTAGTATCCTAGTTACAATTTCTGCATGATTCCTTTCTCATTAGTGACAAAATACCTTTACTTGCATTTCATTTCATCTTCATGCACACCAGCACACACAGAGCATATCATTATTAAGTTGCTGGTATTATTCCCAATCCATATGAGATCACAGAGCCGCTGAGAGCTGGAGCAATAAGACCAAGTCACACAGGCTCTAGGGGCAGTGCTCAATTCCCCACAATCCCCTGAGCTTCTCTTATCAGTTCATAGGTCACTCACCACCATCACCATACCACACCATACCCAGGCCCACAAGAAAGGTGAGGATGTAGCCGATATCCTTTATCCCCAGAGTTGGTACATACAGTAATTTCTCAAAAAAATATTTTCCAAAGAATGGAAGAAGGGTCTGCTTTTACCAATAGGTCAACATGCCAGGCCATTCTTCAGTACTGCTACAGAATTCTCTTGGTAGTGATGAAGAAAAAGAACTGCTGGGAGCTGAGCAATCACCTCAAAAGCCCCAGAGCTAGTAGAAGGCAACAAAAGGGTTTGAACACCGTTCTGGAACTCACTTCTGAGTTATTTCCAATAAGCCATATTGAATTTTACTTTTTGAGCATAGCTGTACCTGAGAAATTAACAAGAATCCTGACCACACTGCAGACAGGATTCTAGAAATTTCCTTTATGCAGTTGAAGAAACACAGGGAGGCCTGAGAGAGTTGTGGGACCCCAGGAAAAAAGACAAAAAGGCTACAGAGAGCTTGGCCTTAGCAACCAGAGGAAAACGGCCAGGACAATGCACTCTGCAGTGGTGTCTGAATGATGCCCTAAAGAGGCAGACTGAACAAGCTGACTTTAGTGACCACTATTCCAGAGGCAAGATCAGGCCAACAACTGAACCACAGGGACCAGAGAGGGTCATCAAGGAATCACATAGCCACCTCTCTACCTAAAGTGTCATTGAGAGAGGATGAGGGCAGAAGGGTTTCCAGAAAACTAAACATTTATGAAAAATAAGAGAACAAGATACTCAAAAGAGATGAAATTGAAATAACTTTGACTACGTTCTTCACTGCTGAGCAGAGGGCAGGTTCATGAGCAGGATTAGAGTCGCTGTAGAAAATAAACCAGCTGCATTTTCTTATCACGGCTGCGCCCTAATAGTGCTTCAGTCCTCCTGCACACTTAGCATTTACTGGTTAATCTCTCCCCACTGAAAAGGTAAAAACAAAATAATTTCTGCAGAAGATCTATAGACTTGTCTATTATAAATCATTGCATTTTCTCTCAAAAATATGTTTGACTGTAAGGTGTTGGAAATAGAATAGTGAATGAAACATAAAAAGTAGTGAATTCACTACATAAAGCTGTGAGAGGAGGGGGGCAATAGGGTGGTAACTGGTCCAAGATAAAAATAAAAATAAATTAATGAACTATAGAGCCAAGATTTAAACTCAGGATTATCATATTCCAAAGCTCATGCTCTTCAGTCTCACCATACTAGTTGAATATGAACTAGGAAAACAGAATTTCATGCTTATAGTTTGACTGCACTTTTTTTTTAATAAAAGACCAGATTTTATACATGTATTATTTAAGAATCTCTAACCTCCTTTAGTCTCCTTCAAAGAATTTGGGACTGTATATCTGTGTATTTGTACCAACTAGCTATGAGGACGCTTGCATTGTTATAAGAAAACCAAGCCGTGAGGAATTAAATGCTACAACTGCGGTTTTAAAGTATGGTCCCTGGACCAACAGCATCAGCTTCATCTGGAACTTTCCAGAAATGCAAATTCTTGGATCACGACTCAGACCCACTGAATCCGAAACTCTGGGTGTGGGTCCAGCACTCTGTTTTAACAAGCTGCTTATGTGAAAGGTACACACCACAGTTTGAGAACCACTGTCTTATGAGGAAGAGGGTTGCTAGTTCTCTCAAACCTTAGAACATCACAGAATTCTCTTCAACACAGAGAATTTGCTACAAGTGGTCCTTACGTGGGTACTTATAAAGAAGCCTATTTTGCTGTTGTGGGTAGTTCAACCAAGTAATATCATAGCGGAGAAAATAAGGTCTGGAGAGAGAAGGTAATATAGACAAGGTCACAGAGCAAAATAGTGGCAGCAGTAAAGTAGAATCCAGTTTGGTCCTCTGAAACACCACAATGGTTTGGCTGAGGCAATATTTCTGACGAACAGAACTTGAAAAGGTGGGATGGGATGGGGTTTAGGGGGTAGTTAATAAGTTTTATAGGCCAAGATGTGGGATCTGGTTAAGGAACCATCACGCAATCAGTGTTTGAAAAGGAATCTGATACCCAGTTGGGGACTGGAATAGGCCAGCATGAAAGAAAGGCAAAGCAGAAATCCTAGCTGAAAATGGAAGGGCACCTCTCCCCTTACCCTGTTTGGGTGGCTTTCAGCTCCCCCAGATCCCACCTCTTTTGCCATTTGGATGAATGACCCTGCTCAGTGCCTGCTTCCTGGACTCTCCTCCACCCACAGCTGCTGGATCTGAACCCCATCCATCTCCGCCTAGGCTGAGAGATTCAAGGAGCTCAGGGAGGCTCCGGTCCACAGTAGGAATGAGAAGCAGGTCTTCCGGGAGCACTGCTGTAGATAAGTAGGATCAGGGAACATGATCACCTAATCCTTGTGAAATTACCAGGTGTGACTGAGCAGGTAAAGAATGTTTGGTTTAGGGGGAAAAAAATCCCCATGATTCTGAGCCCACCAATTTTTCCTAAGGAGAATTTGTAGCTGTGTTGTTTTTTGTCAAATCAACCCCATCTAGAATAATAATTTAGTGCATGTATAACACTGAAGTTTCTGAATTGTGAAAATAACTGGATCTTTTTCCCCCCACCTTTGATCAGAGGCTATTGATTTTATCCCAGTTAGAATTTCCATCAGTTAACTAGTCTGGTAAGGTATTTAGTATCTTCAAGCCTCAATTGTTTCATGTGTAAGATAATAATTGGAAATAATTCCTGCCCTATCTATCTCGTAGGATGAGGTCAAGTGAGAGAAATAATTATGTAACTGTTTTTGCAATCTGTAAATTATCACACAGATGTGGACTACATAGTATTATTATCACTTCAAATTTCCTTGACCAACTTTGATAGCCCCAATTTATAATATATTTTATGGACTACATCCTGGAGTTTAACATTAAAAAGAAATGTTCCACCCTGATATATGAAACTCTAATATACAAATCTCTGATTTGTACTTCCTATCAGTCCAATTTTTCCTTCCTCATGCTTACCACACATATTTTTTGATCTCATCATGTCCCTTTGACCTTTTTTCCCCTCACTATCAACCTCCTCCTGTTTCTACTTCCTTCCCTAGGCACTAGAAAACTCTGTGGGCCGACCCTGCAATCATTTTGTTGTAAGTGCCCTCATCCTCCCAATTTCTTGTCCTTACACCATACTCCCACTCAAATCTCAGGCTTCTATCTGTGTAACCATTTGCCTTCTCTTCTCCCCTTCTTGTTGCTGAGCACTTGTGGAAATGACACAATTTGATGGATCGGTGCCACTCCAAGTTCATTGGTCCTTACTGCCAGGGCACATATTTCACATTTTATTCTGCTCAAGCCAACTTCCTAATTGCTACACCCCTACTCTTAGCAGATAAACTGACCAAGTTTCAAAGAGAAAATTGAGGCTTTTAGATAAGCACTTGAGGACTCTCCTTCCAAGCCACAAACTTAAACATGTACATCTACCTCCTGGGAGCCTGTGCCAGACCAATAGACATTCTTCTGTGCAAGGCAAACTCCTCCATCTCTTCTCCAGTTGATCCTCACCTAACTAGCTCCTCTGGAGAGTTCCTCTTTTTTAGATAGTTAATCTCTAAAAGGTTAAAGGAAATCCACCTTTATGTCTTTTTTTGGGGGGGGAGGGGCTTAACTTGCAATATTTTCTCTCTTCTTTTTTTAAATTTATCTTTATTGTTGAAAGTATTACAGTTGTCATCTTCCCTCCCCCACCCATTGACTCTCTCCATCCAGTATCTGCCTCTCCCTGGCCTTCACAACACTGCTGTCTATGTCTATGGGCTATGCATATATGCCTGAAAGTTCCCTGGTTAATCTCTCCCCACTGACCACCCCAAACCCCACCTTTCCTCTGAAATTCATCAGGGTTTTTTTTCCATGCTTCTATGTCTCTGGATCTGTTTTGTTTGTCAATTTCTTTTGTTCATTAGATTCCATATCTGAGTGTGATCTTGTGAAACTTGTCTTTCTCTGACTGGCTTATTTCACTTAGCACAACACTCTCCAAGTCCCTCCATGCTGTTGCAAATGGTAAGAGTTCCTTCTTCTTGTAGCACCTGCCTTTCTTCTCACAATTAAGTTCTCCCAAAGAATAATCCATAATCACTGCACTCATTTCCCAATTCTCATTCAGTCTTCAATCCATGACAATCTAGTACCCTCCGCTGCTCTACTGAATATATCTCAGATGAAGTTACCAATCACTTCTTAATTGCCTAGCTGCCAGTGTTTCTCAGTTATCAACTTGGCTGCTCACATTGCAACATCTCACCGATATTCTGTCTTCTTCTTTCTCTAACCCTATCTTTCATCAGCTTCTGAAATTCAACTTCCTATTGAGTCCCTTGACATATTCTCTCTCTCTCTCTCTCTCTCTCTCTCTCTCTCTCTCTCTCTCTCTCTCACACACACACACACACACACACACACACACACACTAGAGGCCCGGGGCATGAAATTCGTGCATGGGGGAGGGGGTGTCCCTCAGCTCAACCTGTACCTTCTCCAATCTGGAACCCCTCAGGTGAATGCTGACTTCCGGTTAGGTAGGCCTGATTCCCGTGGGAACCCTATGGGATCAGGCCTAAACTGATAGTTGGACATCCCTCTCACAATATGGGACTGCTGGCTCCTAACCACTCACCTGCCTGTTTGCCTGATTACCCCTAACCACTTCTGCTTGCCAGCCTGATCGCCCCCTAACTGCTCCCCTGCTGGCCCAATCCCCCACAACTGCCCTCCCATATAGACCTGATCACCCCCAATTGCCCTCCACTGCCAGCCTGGTTTCCTTCAAATACCCTCCTCTGCTGGCCTGATCTTGTCCCCAACTTCCCTCCCCTGCTGGCTTGGTCACCTCCAACTGCCGTCCCCTGCTGGCCATCTTGTGGTGGCCATCTTGCTATGACATGAGGGTGGCCATCTGTGGCAACCATCTTGTGATGATGTGAGGGCATCGCACAAGGGTGCAAGGACCACCTAGGCTTTTATTAGTATAGATTCATATCTGCCTCTTCTTGAATTATTAGGTTTCCCAAAGCTAGTCTAATTTTTTTTTTTAGCTTTTAATATTTATTACTCTAGGAGTTTCATGCTGATGATTGTTTTACTGATGATAATTTCCATTTAAGAAACTCCATCCTAAACTGTACAGTAAACTGGCTGCTGGACCTTTCCACTAATTAATATATTGAAGTAGGAATATAATACCTTCACCCCAAATCTGGCTTTCCTCCTATGCTCCTTCTATAGTATCACTAGATGCCTAAAATTCTGGAGGTAATTTTGAACCCTCTCTGTGTCTCACTGTAACATAAAATTAACCTCAAGTTCTGTCTACACATCTTTTTTTCTCTACCTTTTCTGCCTCTGCCTGAGTTCAGGCTTTCCCTGTCTCTCCCACAGATTGCTCCTATTGTTTTCTAGCTGGTTTCCCTGCCTCTAAAATAAAAGTCTATCAGTATCATCCTACCCTTTTTAAAGCATTCACTGTGTGTCAGGGGTCATCTAAACTGTTTATAGTCACTGTCTTATTTGAGCTTCACAACAACCCTATAGAAGAAATATTGATTTTTTTTCTCATTTTAAGAAGAAAAACTACTACAATACTACTAAATGGGTGAATCATCAATTAAGCTAAAATTGTGTGCTTCGTGTCTATATACTAATATGGTTGGTTGTTCATGGCCCTAAGGATAAATCCAACTTCTTAGCATGCCACATCCCTAGAAACCCACCTTATATCCTGGTTTCTCACTGTTTCTACACAATACCTTTACCCCTTTCTCCCCTACACCATCCCCATCTCCACACCTGATGAATTAATTACCTGTTCTTTCTTCTGCACTCTCACTAAACTCTGTAGAAACTTCTAGCAGAGCACCAACCCAATTTCATCATATTTATTAATTTTCTTCCCAAAGATTGTGTATGAGCTTCTGGAGATTATTTTTATGTCTCCAGAACCTAACATCATCTTTTCCATATAGCCCATAGATCAAATCTGACTTCCCAACTATTTTTGCAAATAAAATTTTATTGGAACAATGCCATTCCTTATCATTTACATATCATTTCATACCATGATGTCAGAGTTGAGTAGTTGTAACCAAGACTGTATGGCCCATGATCCTAACATATTTACTCTCTGGCACTTCAAATTAAATTTTTATCAGCCTCTGAGATGGTAGGTACACAATTAATGTTGGGGAAATAAAATAATGCTTTTAAGATTGGCTAAATGGATCTACGATATTTGAATCATTACTAAGCATTCCTTTTGGCAATGGGGAATAAGAAATAAAAATTTTTGGATTTAAGCAAGCATTTATTAGCAATTAGTCATAATTGTGTTTTAACCATAGTCCCTACAATGAACAGAATAAGTGGTTATCACTCCCTCCCCCTTTTTTTTTTTCTTTTCTTTTTAGAATGAAGTAGAAACCTGTGGAAGTAAAGCTTTAGCCTCTGGTCAAATGTCTAGCATAGGCTGAAGCCAGAATTTGAACTCTATCATTGTGAGAAGCTGAGAGATATGGGAGCCCATTAAGCCCTTATAGATCAGTTTCCTGACACACACTGTGAGTTGAAAAAGGGTAGGGGTAAATGCAGAGAGACAAGGGAAAATATCTGACATTAATAATAATGACTCTACCTACGCTCTCAGAATTGTTGTGAATGTCCTTTACAAAATCTTAGAGAACATAAAGTATTGAGTGTTCCAGAGATGACAAAGGACTTTTCTTATCTTGCTCATTTTACATCCTATCAGTATAAGTCAAAATTGTTCAATGAAAAAAATATGTCATTAAACTTAAAAAGGTTAAGTTTTACACAATTGATTGGCATATAAACTCTGATCTCTCCAGCTCCAAAATTATTGCTTTTTTCACCCTTCTGGGCCACCTCTTTACATGTGTACACATCAGTTGTAGCTTGAAGGGAGACCTTACTGACAAAGATTTTTAGGACTTGCTTTCCATCCTTTGTAATCTGCTATCCTGGCAGCTCAATGTTATGAGCAGGCAAGTTTTACCAAGCACTTTTGAGGACCTTTGGTTATTATATTTACCCCTGCATACCTCTCAGGGACAATCGCTGAATTTGTTTTTTCAAGCACTCCCAATGGCTAGTGGTAGCCAGCCAGTCTATTTGGATAGAGGGTGTGGAGGCTTCCCTCACCTAGATAAGGAGACCAGATGCCACATGACCTTCCAACATTTGCCAAAGAACAGGCTAGCTGGGGATCAAGAGAAGGTGGGTGTGCCTAGTTAATGGAGCAAAGCAGACTAAACAAGCCTACACATTCTGATGGTTTCCTTCCTCTGAATTGTTAATGGAAGTTCTTTCTACCCAAGAACAAAAACAGTCATTTTGTTCATTCATTTCACATTCACTGAGAACCTACCCCAGGACAGGCTTTGCACTGGATGAAAGAAATGAAGAGATAAGTAAAACATAATTCTTCCCCGCAAGGAGCCTGTAGTCTGGTGGGTGAGACAAATAGGTGAAAAGACAATAAGACTACAAGGTGGGGAGTACTGTGAGAATTGGAAGACAGATCTAAGGAAAGACAATCTTTTCTGTCTGAATTTGGAGAAGCCTCCCGAGGAAGGTAGCACTGGATCTGGGTTTTAAAGGGTAAATAATTCACCAAAAAGAGCATAATCATTATTCTAATTCTAAGAATGTCTTGACGACCTATGGCAAAGCCAAAACTAGGCTAGAAGCATCATATCCTTCATCAATAATTCTTACTTGGATCACACTTTAAAAACCACAAAACTAGAACTCAGAGAAGGAATATGTGTCCAAGTTCACAAAACAGCAAATGGCATTGCTAGGTCTAGACCAAGGTTTCCTTGGCTCTACAAATAGTATTATTTTGGTACTTCTATTTCAAATTAGGGTAAAAGAGGCAAATGATACATGTGGGGGAAAGTGAGGTGTTTAGACTAGCTGAAATATACAGCTACAGAGGAAAGTCGTGGGAATGGAGGTTAAAAGATGACAATGAGCTCAGATTTTTACAAGGCCTCAGATGTATCATCCATTTAGATTTTTTTCTTTGTGATTACTGGGGAGCCATAATCAGATTTCCAACTTAGAAATGTCCTTTTGGCAGAAGTGAAGAGAAAAATTGGAGGCAGATGAAGGCAGGGAGACCAATCAAAAAACAGTTGCCTTCATCTAGGCCAGAGACATTTGAGATCCAAATGAAGAATGTATTTAATGAGGATAGAGTTTGCAAAATCATAGTGAACTGGAGTGACATTCTGGAATGGATCTTCTAATAAAACGTGACTGTGCTTTCATAAAAGAGCCCTTGGAGATGATCTGCATTTTGCAGATGTAAAGTTGAGGCCCAGAGAGGGGATGAGGAAGGGTACAGAGCATGTCAACTCCAGAGTTCAAGCCATCTCCTGACCTTTGGGGTCTCAAGCGCTTTCCTCCCTTGCTGACAACTCCTCCTGGGTACTATAACCCAGGCCCTCACCACCACATCACCGAGCATTTCCTCCTGTGGGCTGCAGCTGATTTCTCTTCTCCCCCAAGTCATCCTGGAGTACCTCCCAGCACATGGACAAGATCCAGCTATCTAGGAAGGCTGGCGAGAGGAAGCCTAACAATGAACAAATGTTCAGGGGAAACCCCCAGTGATTCCCCAAATGAGCTGAGGCAGAGCAAACCTTCCCAGAGCTCATGCTTCACTGAGCAGGCAGATTGAACAGGATCAGACAATGAGGAAAAGCAGGATGGTGGAGCCTGTAATTTCTGCAACAGGCTTTGAAGCAGAAGCCCAAGGGCAGTCATTATTAGGAATATTATTTGCTGCCTCTGCATGCCAGCAGCGGTGAAGGGAAATAAGGAACACTATGCAGACACTCCTTTACTGGAGAATGTGGCTTGTTCAAGATCCTGCTCTGTGTGAAACATTGACCACACCAATTCCAACATCCTGCACAGACTCCTATGGACCTCCTGGAGCCACCTGTCTAGCATCCTGGTGGGCTGTCTTGGCTACCTTGAGCCAACCCATGAACTCTGACCCTCAGCAGACAGAGGAATGATGTCATCCCTACCTCTTAGTTAGCCCACTCTTCTGAAGGGGGAAGACATCATCAGGGAGAACATAGTCTAGGGGCCAATAATGAGATGTCCCTCTCAACTAGCAAAGAGCTTTGTTCTCCAGGAGAGGAAGTGAGTCTACACCAGATGGCCTAGTGAGTGAGCCTGGTAAAGAAAAGAAGAAAAAGTACGATGCTACAATAAAAGGGGTCAACTGCTTTGAAGACACACAAAGGAGAGTCTGGAGGACTTTCAGACAAAGCATAAAAGCTTCTTAATGCTTTACCTGTGTTCTCAGTGCTAGCTTATTCTTGAGGTTGCTTCTCCTTAAGAGGCCAAGAAAGAGCCCTCACTGGTTTGGCTCAGTGGATAGAGCATTGGCCTATGAACTGAAGGGTCCCAGATTCAATTCTGGTAAAGGGCATATGCCTGGGTTGCAAATTTGATCCCCAGTAAGGGGCATGCAAGAGGCAGCCAATCAATGATTCTCTCTCATCATTGATGTTTCTATCTCTCTCTCCCTCTCTCTTACTCTCCAAAATCAATAAAAAAAACATTTTTAAGAGGCCAAAAAAGAAAGCAAAGCCTCCTTTCTAGTGTTCTCCATCATAGCTTACCATCGAGAACCTTCCAGGAGAGCCAACAGAAATGTTCTGGTCAGCTCTACCTCCCTGCCTTTGGTCATTTTCTTTACCTGCCTGGCATTCTCCCCAAGCATTCCCTTAACTCCTACCCAGTCAATGTTCCAGTTTGTGCATGCCTTCTCCTCCATGATGCTTTATGACTTGGTTTAACTTCCTCAGAAAACAAGAAGCTAAGACACAGACCTGGATACTGGTAGTTTATTTAAGATGAATCCCAGAAAGCAAAAGCAGAGTGTGATGAGTAAAATGGTGAAATAAAAACCAACATAAGGTCCATTGTAAAGGTCACCATTGCCAGGAGCTCCTGAGAAGTATACAATATGCCTCCCAGAATTACCCATCCATTGGATAGCAGAGTGGGTTGCTTTTCCACCACTTCCCCCTACCTCACTACTCTCCACTCCCTGTCCCTAATCCCCATCTCTGGATGAGAGTTGTTTCCTCAGCATTGTCTTCGTTTATTTAAGTTACCCTAGAAATAAGCAGATGCTGAGATAAGGACTCAGTTAAAAGTCATCTGAGAGGTGATGCAAGGAAACTCTGAAGAAGAGTGGGAAATTGGTACTGGGAGAAAAGGAAGCCAATAAAGATATTTTAGCAAGTATGTTACCACTGTGGATACCTAAAGCTCAGTGCTGCTGGGGAATTATGGGGGCCAGTGTGGAAACATGCCTTAAACATCCCTGCAGGGAGGAGAGGGCACTGGAGCATCTTCCTCTACCCCGTACTTCAGGCATTTTTGAGGTTTGAAGCCTGCCCATTAGGTTAGGGGTGAGAATTTAATGCCCTGAAATTCCCAGCATGCCCAGTCTGCCCAGCATGCAGACAGAGAGGGGTTTGCCTGTTAGGAAAAATTCACAGGCAAAGAATTATAGCTCCTGGCTATTGGAATCCCACCCTTGGGTGTGGCACCACCCCTAGGCTATGCTTGTCAATAGCAGGACAAATTTCCAAAATCTAGAAGGCCCTGAGGTAAGAAGCTGAAAGGCAGAAACTCTGCCAGAGGGAGGTGAGTCTGAGCTATTCACCACAAGGATGGTTGAAGCTGGAGGTGGAGCAAGGGCCAATGGAGCAATAGTGGTGTGCTTAACAGTGTTGCTTACTATACCCAGCCACCCTGACTTTTTTTCCCTTCTTTTGAATATCTAGTAAGTAATCATAAGATGTGTATAGGCAGTCCTGTACTTATGTGTAAGTTGAATACTTGAAAGGACATTGCAATTTTTTTTTGGGGGGGGGGGGCAGGGTTTATAACTTAGTCTCTTTATCTGCTTTATTACTTAGCACAAAACTTGGTACCAAACTATGACTTTTGCTCAGAACAAAAAATACTAAAGGCTTCATGCATGAGCTCTTTCCTTTCCTGATCTATAGAGTTAACTTCTTCTATACATACTAGGTCTGTTATATTTGAGATAACAAAAATGAGATTTTTTTCTCTGATTAAAATAAGCTTATCTGCCCATGCTTTTGATCATGGTCACTTCTGCCTCTCTTCTGGATCTTCACTCCTTTAGTCATCCCTTCTCCCAAAGTGTCTGTGTTGTGGGTAATTGAGCTACATCAGGCTCCTGAAATCAGTACCATCCTCCTGCACTTAGCTTGAAGGATCAGAGGTCCCCTAGGAAGCCCTTGGGATAATGAGGAGGAACTGGAATGAGCCATCAGTTCTGGCTCACATGGGACAGCCCAGAGTGACCATCCCATCTGGCTTGGCAAGGCACTCCATTCTGCATGATCGATTGTGTAACATGCGCCTGGGAAATGGGGCACCTGCTTTCTCCTCCCTCCAGTTCTGCCAGGGTGAGGACAAACAGGAGAATGTTATAGGACTGGAATGAGGCGTGGAAATGCTCAAGTCACGCCCAACACACGCACTGTCCCCAGCTTCTCTCTCTAATTCCAAGGTCTGCCAGTTCCTAAAACTCAGCTTCGCCTTCAGAAAATGAATTGCTCCTTGTTGCAATTATTTAGATTCCTTCAAATATAGAACACTCCTGTTGACCTCCTTGGAATCCAGATAAGAAAGTGGCTCAAAATGTGGAATGTGGATCTGAGAAGAACAACAGTCCTTCTGCCTCCTCAAATCCTCTTGGCAATAAGGTTGTGAGTGAATGAACCCTACATAATTTCACAAAATTAATTCATGTGTGATACTGTTCTTGCCCCACTGCATCTTTATCCCCAAATTCTTACCCCACTTCTTGCCACAGATTTCCATGTGAATGCATTTGAAATGTGTTAAATATTTGTATATACTTATAAACTATGCAGTATTGATTTGAATGCATATATGTCTTTCATTTGTATAAATCATACGGTATCAAAATCTCATTCTGTTGCTTATTTTTGTCACTCAACAATGGGACTGGTGGGGTTGGAGGACATGGTATTTGCTCTGTTTCATTTAACCTTCTTTTCTTTTGAGGTATATCACACATACAAAAGAGTGCGTGGACTTTGAAAGCCTGCTATGTGGCCCTCCCTGATATACCTCCCTCTTCTCACTGCAGGAATTCTAGAGACTAAACTTATGTTAATCCCTTTGTTGTTGTTTCATCCCTGCACAATATTCTATTTATTTGCCAGGTTTTGCCCCTTATATAAGTGCATCATGTAGAATGTATTATTCTGTGACTTGCTTTTTTAGCTCAACATTATTTTTACTTTTTTAGGTTTATCCATGTTGATGTGTAGCTGTAGTTAATTTCTTTTTATTTTAGAATATATTGCTGTATGTGTATATAATAATTTATCTATCAACCACCGGTGGTCATTTGAATTTATTGTTGTCATTGTCATTGCTATCCCGAATAATGCTGTTGTGAACATTTTAACCATGTTTTTATATGCAATTGGGCATGAGTTCATGTGTGGACTATATCAATGATTGGAGTTGCTGAATCACAGGTAGAGACACACTCCTGTTCTAAGGAATGCCAGATGGCTTTCCAAGGTTATCATACTAACTCTCAGTCTCTCATAGGTATAGCAGTTCCCTTTCTCCATTTCGTGGACAACGCTCACATTGTCAGACTTCTCAATGTTGACAATCTGGAGTTTTATTTTGGCTTTAATGTATATTCTTTGTCAATGAGCTTGAGCATATTTTCAAAATGTTATGGAACACGAATGTTGTCTCTTCTGTAAAATTACTATTTGTTTTTCTGCTCACTTGCCCCTTAAGTTTTTCATCTTTTTCTTATGAATTTATAGGACTATATATATATATGTATACATATACATTCTTGTCACTAATTCTCATGTATTTTGCAAATATTTTCTTCCAGTTTGGGGCTTTAATTTAAGCTCTGTTTATGACTATTTTGGTAAATAAAATATCTAATTTTAATGAAGTAGAATTTATCAACTATGTGTGTGCTGTGTCTTGAATAAAGATTCTTCTTTTCCTTGTGGTTATTAAAATACCATCATGGCCTTAACTTCTCTGAAACTTGATGAAAAAAAGTACGTGTGCCCTGAGTATTTTATGAAGGTTAATGTGATCAAAGTTTATGAAAGAGCCTAGCAAAGCACTTCACACATAATTGGGACTCAATATGTGTAAGTTTATCCATTGGAGTGTAGTCTTAACCCTGTATTTTACAGATGTTATGTATTTACAAGTAATTTCATTTTTAAACAGCAAATATTTAGTATGTTAGTTATTCCGGATATTTTGTTAAGTGTTGTATTGTTCACTAAAACCCTGCAAAATAACAATATTATCAACACTATTGTACAGAGGAGGTCATTGAAGCTCAGAAAAGCAAGACCACTAAATGGCAGATCCATTATTATATTTCCTATCTGTCTTTCTACCTAGACTGTGAAATACTGGATGAGAGGATTTGTGTTCAGAGAATGGCAAGATCCCTGTAATATGGGAAAATAAGTCATATCTCTGTGTCTTGGGGATATGGCAAAGGGAAGAACGTAAATGTGGTCTACATACCTTATTGCTTTTCACTTTGCAGAACACATGATATGATTTGCCCCATCTGTGTCTCTCATTTCCTTAGACCTGACTCAAAGTCTCTTGGAACCACCCACTCCCCTAAGTGACAGCCTTGAGCCTGCAGCCCTCTTGACTTGCATCATAAAGACGGTGCCCATAATTTAACCAACCACATTGCTCCTCTCTGAGGAATTCCACATCAAATGAAGCATTGCTCCCATCATAATGTAACTGGACTCCAGTGATTATCTTCCTGTCAGAATCTTGAGTCACCCAGGACACACGTGTCAACGGGGTTTAAAGCTCTGTTTGTTTGCCTCCCCAGACAGATGTTGAAACAGGATCTCCCACCGCCAGTCAAACTACCCAGACAACCAAGCAACTGAGTAACCACTTGCTAAAGCTAACACTCTTTTGGCATTCAGTTTCCCACCAAATGAATTATAGCATGGCACACACTGGGTTCATTCAAGTAACTGAATGTTAGATCTGGAAGAACCTTAGCAATTATCCAGACAACTTCCATACCATAGCAGAACGGAACAAAAGTAAAAGACTGAATGCATGGGAGTAAATCCCTTATTTTAAATGTACATCCTTAGTTGAAAGACCTTGTATGACTAGCCCTCATCTATAAAATTAAGATTAAGAAACAATATCCATACTACCTACATCAAAGGGTTGTTGGGAGAAACAAATCAAATAATATACATGCATCTGCCATGATGTCCTTTAATCCAAATATGTGTATATAAGAAAAAAAATATCATTTGTTGGGTTAATTATTTTTTTAATCCTCACCTAAGGATATTTTTTCATTGATTTTTAGAGAGAGTGGAAGTTGGAGGAGAGAGAGAGGGAGAGAAACACATTAATTGATTGCCTCCCACATGCACCCTGACCCAGGTTGGGGATCATGCCTGTCACCAAGGAACCTGCCCTTGACTGGGAATGGAACCCAAGATTCTTGGATCTGAGGGCTGATGCTCTAATCACTGAACAAAACCGGCTAGGGCAATTAGGTTTTCTTAAATTCAACTTTAGTAATTTGCCCTATTAAATGCATAACTGATTATTAGAGATCTCCAATTTTTTCTTTGTGTCCAAAGGAACACAATAAAGCAAGTACACAAAGCAAAGCAAGCATGTAGCAGATTCCATAAAGAAAAGGTCAATAACTCTTATTTCTAAGTTGTGTTCACACAGAGCATATATGGCATTTTTCTGCTCTACCCATGCCTATGAAAGATACTGCTAATTAATAATGGTTCTCTTTTAAATGAGCATCTACATGAATTTAGAACTTTTCTCAACATGGCATTCCAGGAAGTCACCAACAATTATTTATTGAAATTAAGCATTTGATATTGTTGAGAAACAATGAGTTTAAAGTATAGTCTATAGCCCAGACCAGTATGGCTCAGTTGGTTGGAGCATTGTTCTATGTATCAAAGGGTCATGAGTTCAATTCTCGGTCAGGGCACATACCCAGGTTGCAGGTTCAATCCTTGGTTGGGGCATGTACAGGAGGTAACTGATCAACGTTTCTTACATTGATTTACTATTTCCCTCTCCCTCCATCTCTATAAAATCAATATAAAAAACATATCCTAGGATGAGGATTAAAAAAGTATACTCTATAATAAATTCTTATAATTAAGTTTGTTGCATTTACTTTTGCTGCTTAACCTACAACCCCTACATGCCAACTAATTTTATAGCTTGGCTTGAATGTTCCTCAGATGGATTTGCCTAGGCTTGCTGGAGCAGCTGCATTTTCTATAGCTCTGGCTGGTTTGGAAGGCCCAAGGTAGCTTCACTGAAAAGGCTGGGAGCTGGTGTTTACTATGGATGGGGGTGCCTCAGTTCTCCATGTGGCTCTCTTCTCTCAAAGAAGAGGCTGACTTTCCCTAAATGATATCTCAGGGCAGTATTCTACAGGGGTAAAGGCAGAAGCTAGAAGCTCTTGTAAGGCTTAGTTCAGAAGTCACATAACTTCACTTCTACCATAGTCTATGAGTAAAAGCAAGTCAGTAGGATATCAATATTCAAGAGTAAGATATATTCTACCCCTAGACAGGCAGGACAACAATGCTGTATTGAAAAAGGAGCACCAATTAGGAGAAACTTGTGGCCATTAGACACTCTATTAGAGTCTTCCCTCTTGCCACAAATTATTCTTATTCCTTCTACATGAAAAATGTAGTCACTTCCAAAATTTTCATCCTAATTGTTTTAGGTATCTATTCTGCATAAAACAAGTAAGGGCTTATTATCTCATACAATTTTGTTGGTCAAAAATTTTGCAGGTTAGCTGGATACTTCCATCTCTGGTCTCCCATGAGGTTTCAGTCAAAATGTCAGGCAGAGTTGCAGGCAAACTGAAGGCTTGATTGGGACTGGAGGATCCTCTTTCAAAATGACTCATTCACATGCCTGTGGACAAGAGCCTCCAGTTTCTCACAACAGAGACCTTCCCATATGGCTGCTTAAGAGTTCACACAATATGGAAGTTGGCTTTCCCAGAGTGAATGTCATAAGAGAGAGGGTGGGGAAAACGGAAGTTTTATCTATGACCTTTCCTTGAAAGGCATGCATAGTTACTTCTATAATATCTCATTCATTACTCAGGCAGCCCCATTCAGTATGGGAAGGAATGATACAAGATCATTGGGGGCCATTTTGGAGGCTTGCTACCACATCAATTATTATATTAAATCCAGAATTTCCTGATCTTTTTCAGTCTGGATGTGAATGACTTGAATGACTCTCCTTAAATATGGTTGTCAGGCAACTCTTGAAAATCAAGCACTCCAGAGACCTGTGAACTAAAAGGAAATCCTTCTTCCCCAGACACATCCAGCATACAACCCTGAGATATGGGGGGGGGGTGTACAGAGGGGGACTTACAATGAACCATCTCATTTATAATGGGATAACAGCAGATACAGAGAAATCCATAATCAATAGCAATTTTGAAATCAAGATGTCACATGTAATTAAGCTCCTTACCCTGGGGGTGGGATGTGTTCCTTAATTAGGGACAGGTTTTTCTCCCTGGAAGTTGTCTCATTGTTCTCCTCAGATATTCACTCTATATTATGAACTCTTAGTCCTAAAAGGCACTTCTTTTTACAAAACAAATGGTTTATGCTGGCATCTGAATAGTTTTCTCTAGGACTTTGTGCCTCCTGCTTCCCACAAGCCACTTTTCATTTTAACTATCCCCAACTATCTCAGTTAATGTTACCAAAGTTTAAGTTATTAATACTATTGGCAATATAATTATCTTAAAATCTGTGTGTGTTTCTCATTAATATTCACAACATTCACTCTATGTCCCCAAAAGTCAAATTCATCATTATTTTTAAGATAAACCTCTTTATACCTTAGAAAACTTAGGCTTCTTTGAGTCAATGCCATTGAGATTATTAAAAGTCCTCCTCCTTGCCTCTTGCCCCCCAAAACACACACACACACACACACACACACACACACACACACACACACACTTTTTAGTTAATAGAACTAACTGGGTCCCTCAAATCTTATGAGATATGAACTAAAGGTATTAAAGTCATACCCTCAACTTAATTTATTTCAGTAATATTTCTTCAGCTGCAAAGACAAAAAATACAAAGTAGTATATCTAACCCAGCAAGTCCTTGTTCTTTAAAATTTTCTCCAAATTTTGCTTGAAAAAAAACTACAGTTCTCTCATTAGATCATCTTTCTTCCCATACTTTATGATATGCAGTCAAAAACACTATTCAGTCTTTTTATTTTTCTGCCTTAATATCTCCTAAGCCAGATCCAACAAGTTCACTAGGTGCATTTTTATCTTCCAAGTTGCTATGGTTCTGCCACCAAAGTGGCAGATTGCCCCTTCTCTCTTGGTCTTTAATAACCATTTCCTTTCTGCTCCTCTAGCCTCTTTCCCCTCTTCTCTTTCCAGCTTCTACCCACCACTGAGTTCCAAAGCCAACGCCACATAATTGAGGTTCTTGGTATGGCAGCATCATATTTCTAGTTACCAATTTGTTTCAGTCTTTTATTGCTGCATAACAAATCATCCAAGATTTAGTGGCTTAAAACGACAGTGATTTATAATTTCTCACAATTTTGTTTTGACTGGGTGGGGCCTCTGGGAATTTTTGGAACTCACTTTTTGTTTGTTTTCAATTTTCACATTTTTTATTGTCACAACTGGGTGGGCTTTACTTATATTTAGAGGTTAGAGGCCATGGATATTTGTAAACATGTGCAGAAGACGCTCCCCCCTACCACCACCACACACACAATAAATTATTTAGCCTAAAATGTCTCTAGTGCTGAGTATTTTCTATATATATTATCTTTTTTAATTTTAGTAATAGTCCCATTAGGTAGGTATGATCCTCATTATTCAGAGAAAAGAAAAGTGAGGCTCAGAAGAGTAATTTAACTTTGAACAAGATCACACAATTAGTAAAGGGCATAGTTAAGGCTTAAACACATCTATGCCTGAGCTTTTAACCATTATACTATATGATGTGCATTCCTCCTGGACTGGTGATATTCATAAAGGATCACATTTTCTAAATAATAAAACCACACCATTTCTTCTTTGGATTTATTCTTAATGTCTCGGCTGCTTTTCCTA
Organism: Vespertilio murinus; assembly: GCA_963924515.1. Classification (NCBI taxonomy): domain Eukaryota; kingdom Metazoa; phylum Chordata; class Mammalia; order Chiroptera; family Vespertilionidae; genus Vespertilio; species Vespertilio murinus. The sequence continues at coordinate 37,056,496 of OZ004706.1, forward strand.
GAAACACCCGAGGCAAGGATTAAGTTCTGGTGCTTTATTTAGGAAGTACAATACTGTGGCTGTGAAAGCTAGCAAAAAGGGAAGTGAGGCAGAGAAATATGGGGAAATAATGCTAGGTGATGTGTTCCAGCAAGGCATCTTTATGAGGCAACTACATGAGATGTCTCCAAGTGGGCTATTCAGGAGGGGAGGGGGGGGGATGTGCTCCTTGGTTCAGTCTGGAGAAGGGAGGATGGGAAAGGAAATTTATTTGCCAGATCTTTCACATTTCCCAAGTTCCATTGCTCTTAAGTTTGCCTTCCAGGGATTTAATTCCTCCATACTCCCAGGTTGCATTACTCAGACCCTTCAGCAGCTGCTCGAGAAGCCAGATCTCATGCCTTCAGCGTGGTCTTCCTCTAAGTCCAGAAGTGCTATGAGACACAAATGCTTTCCAGCATGTTGTTGTTCGACCTCAGGTAGTTTAACTGGATCAGCAGTCAGAGAGCTGCAGAGCTGAGGTGGAGCGGTAATCAGAGGTTTCAGAGTAGGTGAAGCCAAGAGAATTGAGGTAGAACATAAGGTGTGTCTGATATACACTTCAACATGGTCCCCCCACCACTGGAAGGAAAACGTTTTGGCTTGAATGAGCTAATGTATCAGTTGGGATTCATTAAGCTTAAGAAGCAGACAGTCCAAGTCGAACTGGCTAAAGCACGAAGGAAAAAAAATAAAAGTTATTGGCTCACATACCTAAAAATATAGAAGGTCAGCAAATTTCTGTGGCTCTAGGTCCACAGCCCCAAAGCTCTCTTGACTCAGCCTTCCTCCTTGAGCCAACTTTATATTCAGGTTACTAGTGAAATGATTGTAGTAACTCTAGGTCTCTCATTCACAACCAAATGCCCAGAGGAAGAAATAAACTGTCTCCCCATTTGGTTCTCTCTTATAAAGAAACATTTCCTAAAGGGCCCTCAGCAAACACCCTTTTGTAGTTCTCAATGCCCAAGTTGGAGGATGTGCTCATTCCTTAACAAGCTCTATGACTGTTAGCTTGAGGCTGGAGCCACCAAAGGCAAGAATGGGGGAGAGAGAGAGGGCACAGGTGGATAGAATAGCAGGAACCATGGATAACTGTACAGTTTGTCTGAAACATACTTTGTCTGAAGTGAGTTTGGACCACATGACAATTGTCTAGTAAGTAATGCAGATGGCAGCCTGGTCTTTGTTTCTCTACCAACTTTTGAAAGCTGTTTCTTGGGGACATTGTAGTTTTCTCTTTAATATCTAGTGCCTCTTCACCGAATCTCATTTTGTAGTAATCATGCATTTTGAGGACATTCCAATGCTAGAGGTGGGCTCTGGTTGGTTTAAGCAGTTGTGGGTATCCCTTCTTCTTGACAGTGATTGGCGTGGGAACCCTACCTCAACCAATCAATGTCCATTGAACCATGGAGCTTGTTAAGGAATGAGCACATCATCCAACTCGGGCATTGAGAACTACAAGAGGATGTTTGCTGAGGACCCTTTAGGAAATGTTTCTTTATCAAATGGGGAGACAGTTTATTTCTTCCTCTGGGTATTTGGTTGTGAATAAGAGACCTAGAGTTACTACAATCATTTCACTAGTAGAAATCTTAAAAATCTAGATCACACTGCATGCCATGTGGTCCCAGAAAGTCTGTAAATGCAGCCTTAGAGGTTGAAGGGAAGAGCTAAACAATTGGGGTTCTGGAACTGCACTCATCCCACCAGAGCATTGATTTGACTTATTTTATTTGACTTGAACAATCAAATAAAATTTGAATTGGTTTATTTTACATAGTTACACTGTTTGTTTTAAGATTGAGTTTCCTTTGTAGAAAGAATATCCTGAGGGAGGAAGGGAAGTTTACAAATAAAATCCAGTTATCATAAAAATGGGAGAACTGAAGGTCAGAGAGGGGTTTGAGGCATGTGTTGAAGGTCATGATGCTGACCTGACCCTCTGCCTCGGGACAACTGTGCCATATTTTAAAAGATCCATCCTGTGCTCCTGAGTCCTCTCTTCTCTGTAACCAATGGTCTGAGCTCTTGCAAATCTCACTCACAGAAATATGTCAAGTCACCTCACTAATCCTTTGCTCAGTTCCTTGTTAGAATCACACAATGCACAGTGCCAAAAGCTAATAATTCAGATATATCTGAGCAGCAGAGGGAAGAGCAGGACTACCTCATCCCCTGTAAGAAGGCTGCACTTCTGATAATGCAGCCAGGGATCATGTTAGTTAGTTGGCAGACACAAAATACCATTGCCTCATACTGTCCAATAAAACTCTTAAGACCTTTCTATAAGCTGCTGCGAAGACTTTTCTTAGAGCCAACTGCAGGACTTAACATTTATTTCATTTCTTTTAAAAAATACACAATTCCAAGTGGCCAGCCTTGTGCATTTGGGGGCATTCCATGAGTAGATTGACAATTCTAGGGCGGGAGTAGCAAACTCAACTACCCTTAGGGACCAGGCAAGTGGGGCAGGAGGTAATGTAAACCAATGAAGGTGGCCAGGTATAATCCATACCTTTGAGGTGGGAACTCTGGTGAATTGAAGAACTTAGCCCCATCTAAAGAGACAGATTCTACTCAGCTTCAGCTCACTATGACTATGCAAAAATCAAGCCCAGTGTTGCTTAGCCTTCTGATGTTTTAAGAGAATCCAAAAATGTGAATCTTTGCTGGAAATATCCAGGCTTTTAAATGTTGGCCACTAATTTGCAAAGTCCTAATATACTCTCCAGGCCAAGCAAAACACATCTGCAGGCTGCGCTCAGCCCAGGCACTGCAAGTTTGCAGCCTTTGCCCTGTGCAGATGAGAGAGTTGGGGAGCACTGGCTATAGAGACAAAAAATATGAAGTGATTTCTATGATCTTGGATTTACTAGCATAACATTTATTTTAATGTTCCCCTGTTAATCATAGACTTGAGTATTTAAAAGCTGGAAAGAATCTCAGAGATTATATGGTTTAATTCTATTGTTTTATGGAAGAAGAATCTGATCCAAACAGAATTGACTGGATTCTCAGAAATCCAAAGAGCTGTACTGGTCCCACAGCCCAGGGTTTCTCAAAGCTGGCCACTTGGAATGTAGGCACTATTGACATTTTGAGTCATATAATTATTTATCATGGAGGCAATCATGTGCATTGCAGGATATTTAGTAGCATCTCTGGCCTCTACCCATTAGATGCCAGGAGCACCCCTCCATCCCACTCATGGGAGAAATAGAAGCAAAAATGCATTCAGATATTACCTAATGTCTCTGGGGGGAAAATCACTAGTGCCCCTGAAATGTTCTCCAACCCTTTTGTATTACAGATGAAGAAACTAAGACAGAAAATTTAAGAGTTTTCCCCAAGTTATATGAGGAGTTATTTGCATGGCTCATACCCAAATTCAAGTATAATTCCCATTGGAGCGCTCTCTCCACCAAAGCCTGAAGATCTAAACCATAATTTTGTTATTAAAGGAGCTGTCTAAAGCTGCATATGTTAAATTAAGGGGTAACATGACATAATGGCAAGGAGCACAGCTGTTAAGACTAACAGAGCTGGGCTTCATTCTTAGCTCTTCTGCTTACTAATTTTGTGACACTAATCAAGTTAACCTCTCTGAGTATTTGTTCCTCATTTGAAAAATGGATAGATTTTTTAAAAATATATTTTATTGATTTTTTACAGAGAGGAAGGGAGAGGGACAGAGAACTAGAAACATCGATGAGAGAGAAACATCGACCAGCTGCCTCCTGCACACCCCCTACTGGGGATATGCCCGCAACCAAGGTACATGCCCTTGCCCAGAATTGAACCTGGGGCCTTTGAGTCCGCAGACCGACACTCTATCCACTGAGCCAAACCGGTTCTGGCAAAAAATGGATAGATCTTAAAAATAAATTTTTAAATGGGTGGTAAAATACATATAATGCTTGCTTCATAATAAAGATTCAATAAATTGAAGTTATTATTATTATTATTATTATTATTATTAACTGGGCCTGGGGTTGACAAATATCCCCCCTCCAACCAAATAAAGCCTGCCTATTTTTATACAATCCATGGGATAAGAATGTTTTTTGCATTCTTAAAGTGCAAAAAGCAAACTGTCTTGCAGTTTATGAAAATCGTGTGAACTCAAATGTTAGTGTCCATAAATAAAGTTTTGTTGGAACAGAGCCATGCTTATTCATTTATATATATTCTATGACTGCTTTCACACTACAACAAAAGAATTGAGTAGTTGCAATATAGATCATGTGTCTGGCAAAGCCTAAAAAATAAAATATACTGGCTCTTTACAGAAAGATTGCCAATCTCTTCACTAGACCTTTTATCTGCAGGAGAAAACAGGCAGCTATAATTTGCACACAACCCTCTGGCATGCACTTCTAGCACCTCTATTTGTATTTAATCCTATTTACTGGAGACATTTCTCAGCATCTGTGTGTACCTAGCATTTTCAGAAATAGTCATTCAGGGGACATGAAGAACCTTTACTTTTTATAGATGTCTTCTCTTACTAGTAAATAAATCTTATTGTAGACTGGTACTTGGAGGTGTTTTCAAAATCTGGAATATTTATCAAAAAGAAAGGAAATACTTTGCTCAGTGTTAAGCCAACCACATATTTTAAGTGTTGCATGATTTGGACAGGACAATAAAGAGGGATATCCGGTAATCCGGTAAAAAGGAAAAATAGATAAGAACTATCTGCCAAGACTAGAATTTAAGAGATGTTGTCATGTCACCTTTTTTTTTTTCTCTTAGTAATACTTAGAGCATCTTGGTTATGATTTAATCTGACTATAGGCCAAGGGTTTAAAAGCAAGGATACCTGTTTACAGCCTTCATCTTATACTCAACAAGATTTGTAGTCTCAAGAATTCTTTTTAAGCTCAAGACAATACATATATTGATTGTCTAATATGTGCCAGACATTGCGCTGGACATCAGAAGTGCAAAGATAAATCAGACACGGTCTTTGCTTTACAAGATTTCACTGAGGGTCTGGTTAAGTCACTAAACTTCTTTGAGGTCAGTTTTCTCATCGTAAGAGTAGAGTATTGAACTAAATATTAGTATTTCATACACTCAAGAAACTTTTATTGAGCTCTTTTGTCTCGCCATGTCCTCTAGTAGATAATAAGGAATGATAATAGTACTGTGTCACTTTCATCATTTAATGAGGAAGTATGCAGAATTGCTTTACTATGAAGTAATTCATAGGTAATTACAATACAATAAATGCAAAGTGGGCATATGAAGCATGTGAAAGGAACCCACTAATTTTTCCTGAATGGAGAAAGACAACCTTCCCAGGACAAGTAACATTATGAGTTCATTCATACATAGTATGCTGGGAGCTCTCATCTCTGAGAGGGAATAAAGCCAGGCCAAAACAAAGTTGGGAGCTGAGGAAGAGGACTGTGGCCAGTAGAGCACACCTCTCCTTCATTTGAGCTGGCAGTTCAAAAACCAAGTCCCAGGGAGATGCGCAAGCTTCAGTCTAATCTAGTCCAAGACCAGAGAGAATATGATACAAAGAAATGGGGCAAGCCATACCATTACAGGCTTCAGGATATTTACTGTTCTTGATGCCACTTTAAAGAAGATGATAGAAGTCAGGCACAAGGTTCCCTAGGGGAAGGGATGATGAGTACCAGGATGGAGTCGGGCCAACCTCAAAGTGCTTAGTTTTAGGATTTCACTCTGGACAAGTAGGGCAGAAATAAACGTCCAGGCTAAGAATTAAGTGACAGCAACACCATACTCACAGTTGTCTGCAATAAGAGATGCACATGTAAAGCTACATGTTATTCCCAGACTTCATGTACATGTGGTGGGGAGTTTTATAGGGCTTGACAGTCCTAGGATATCATGACCTTGATAGTATGGGCACTGTGGCAGGAACTGGGGCATTGCATGGGCATGCAGTATTGGTCACAAAGACAGAGAAGGATGAAAGGGCTTTATAAATAGAAGCACAGCATATACAAAAGCACAAAAATGCACTTCTAACTCTCAAATAATCAAAACTTTCTCTTTCTTCCCCTCCAAGTTACCATCTGCAAATGTATCTGCAATGCCAATGAGTGGCCCCATTACAACTCTCCATTTAATGAGTCCTGACTAATTTGACAAGAGATATAGGATTCTACACATTATTTAAGCTGTTCTGATTAAACTTAATTAAGTTCCAAACTTACAATCCCAGTGCACAAGGCACAGGATGGAGCCTTCTCAGGAAGGATCCCTCACCATTCAGACCCTTGAAGGCTCTCTAACACTTTTGGATGCCTCATGGTGACCACATCTTCCCCCTGCTTCCCATTATAACATCACTGCATCTTCTCGAACATTGCCAAGAGTCCCCTGTAAACCTGTAAAGGTCTGTCTGACTGTAGTCGATTCAGAGTGCACCTGGCTAGTTCTTGACCCCCTGCCCCTATCCCATCATTTCTTAGGGGACCCAGATTTCACTAAATTTCTCAATGTGCTGAGCCAAAGTGTTCCTTTCTACCCACCCCCACACCAGCCTCCAATCCATTCCTAGGCCACGGTGCACTTGGGGAAAATTCAATCCATATGTTTCCTTTGCTGCCTACAGAATTCATCCAGCCATTGTTTAAAGAAGGAGGCAACAGCCAAGAAGAGCCATATGAGGCCTCTCTTGGCCTTCCAACCCATCACTAGAGAGCAGGGAAAGAAAGGCTTTGCCAAGAGCAAACCTGAAACATTCCTTTGGACTTGATTCAAAGCCTGCAAGTCATGTTTCCACACAAACATGATCTTTGGACAGAAGATTCAAGGCACTTTTCATGGGCTCCTTTGGACATGAAGAGATGGTAACAGCTACCACCACCACTGACCTGGCTCTGAGACATGTGTGAAGGAAATCCATCTGCAGGAGGTTGTTTTACATTATTACCTCCCAAAGCTGACATATGCCCTCTCTGAGAGTATAAACTCTCCTTAATTATTGGCACACCACAGAATCAATGCTTTTAGAGTTCAAAGGGACACAGGTGTCTCAGTCACCTCATCCTTTATAATAAAAGCCCAGCAACTGAAACAGCTGAACAATCAGAACTACCAGAGATCAGAATGACTGTGGACCCTCACCCTGGCCATCCCCACCCCTCATCAAGGACCCCCCACACCAATTGTGTTGTGGCCAGCTGGAAAACTGCCCAGGGCCCCTTGCCCTCCCAAGACCTTACCCATCAGGGCAGGCTGACTGGCCCCCACCCATGCAATGGGCCTCTATCCTGTATAATAAAAGGGTAATATGCAAATTAACCCTAACAGCAGACGGACCAGAATGATTACTCGACCAGTCACTATGAGGTGCACTGACTATCTCTAGGTCCCTTTCCCAAGCCAACAAGCTCTGATTGCCCGATGGCAAACAGGGAACCAGGGGTAGGTGGCAGTGGGGGGCACAGCCAGCTGTGGGCAGCTGGGGAAGATAGCCCTGATCACAGGCCAGGCTAGGGACCATACCCATGCATGAATTTCATGTACCAGACATCTAGTCCTATATAATAAAAGGCTAATATGCAAATCAACGGAATGGTGGAATGACCAGTCTCTATGATGTGCACTGACTTGGACTCCCTTGGACATAGGCTCCCTTAGGTGTAGGGAGCAGGCCTAAGCTGTCTGTCAGACATTCCCCAAAGACTCCTGGACTGCATGAGGGTGCAGATCAGTCTGAGGGAACCTCTGAGTGCACAAATTCCATGCACTGGGCCTCTAGTTTTAAAATAAGAGAAAAGTTAAGCTCCGAGAGAGCAAGGGACTTGTCCAAAGGCAAGTGTTTCAGGAAGAAACCAGAACTTCTGATTCCAAGTTCAGAGCTTGGAATTCAGGCAGCAGGCCCTGACTGCATACAGATCTAAATACCCAATATAAAGAAGATAAATTTCCATGTTTTAACCTGCCTGACTTATTCTGAACCAATCTTTTTTTTAAAGGTGTATTTATTTACCTTATCTACTTTTCTTGTTTGTTTGCTTGCTTGCTTCTTTTCTACAGGGGCAGTGGGAATTCTTTGAACTCACAAGCTAGGGACTTCAAGGTTGCAGTAGAAACCCATTCTCTAGGTTTCCTAACAAATCTCTCTATGAGCTCTCTGTAAATAATATTGAAGACAGAGAACTCATTGCTCTGTGTGTTGACCCATTCCATCTTTGGGCAACTAGCTGTAGTTGCTTAAAAACAAAAACAAAACAAAAAAAAAAACTCTCACATCCAGGAGAAGTTTGTCTCTATCATTTCACACATACACACATTTGCTTACTGGGATATCCCAGAGCTGTTTTCAATAGAAGCCAAATAGGGATGCTCCACAGTTTCTATGGGGTGAGCACTGCCCACTGTCAGTATACCAGTGCCTTCATCAAAGTCACTTCTGGGCTTCTCCCCTTTCCCATAATCCCATCAGAGAAGGTCTTTAAAAATTGAGATATATTTGGCATGTAGCATCATATTAATAGCAAGTATAAAGCAATGATTCAATATATGTATATATTGTGAAGTGATCACCACACACACACACACACACACACACACACACACACACACAAATGTAGTTAACATCCAAAACAGTTACAATTACTTTTTCTTGTGATGAGATTTTCAAGATTTGCTCTCTTAGAAACTTTCAAATATACAATGCAGCATTATTAACTACTAGAGGTCCAGCACATATTTGAATTGTGCATATATAGGGTCTCCTAGGCCTAGCCTGCCATAAGAACCATGTTGCCACCCCATGATGCCTCATACTTTCCGCAAACACTGCTGGCCCTTGTCCTCCACTCAGATGCCAGGTTATTACCTTCACCTGGGCAGGAAATTCACCAACTTGGAGGATGCTTGTAGGCAGCAGCTCCATTGTAGAGCTTCTCCCAGTGCTCTCTACTTTGGCCATGACCAGCGGGCCACACTGCCTGGTATTGAGACACTGGGATGCTCTTCTGTTCCGCCAGCCTCAGCTCTGTCCAGGCTAGGTTAGTAACCGCTGCTGCCACCACAGTCACTGCGAAAGAGTAAATCTGGCAGGCCGGCAGCAGATGCAAGTGCACACTTCATTACACTTCCTCTCACACCTCTTAAAGGTTGGCCCTGCCCTCTCAGATCCAGTCAATCCCAGAACCCTGCTGATCTACCTCTAGCCAATCTGTTTGCTGCCCCCCCCCCACCACCACCACCACCATCTTCACAACCACCCTGGAGAGTCTCAGTCTTTTGAGCCATGTTCTAAAGCCCGAACCTCCCAACCAGAAGAAGGTGGGGTGAGCCACCTGACACATGGAAACTGAAGTCCAAGGCTGAGTGTGACCTGCCCATGTTGCCCCAGAATAAGTTTTTCCTGAATTCAGCCTGCACTCCATGAACCCCAAGTCTGAGAAAGGTAGGGACTCAGAATCCTCTCTATATTTTTTTCAGAACCCCCTTTAAAATCTGGAATCTCTTGAGTCTCCCTTTCCTACAAACCTGGAGGATGTAGCACTGGCATTTCCTTACCCATGTGACCAGCTCCGCTCACAGCTCCACTCTGCATTCCCTCCCACGAAGCCTGTCCTATTCCCTCTGCACCAAGTGCTCAGATCCTGCCCCTCCCTGACGTCAAGGCCTATTCTACCTCATCATTGGCTGCCTCCTGGTGATGGATTGTGATGTTATGAGGGCATCACTGCATTATGGCATGACAACCACTAAGGTTTTTATTTTTAGGATAGTCACCATACATGTACATGAATTATTTATTTTATACCTGGAAATTTGTACATTTTTATCACCTTCACCCATTTCACCCAACTCTGGTAACTACCAGTCTGTCTTCCATGTCTATGAGCTCAGTATTTTTGTTTGTTTGCCTATTTGTTGGGGCTTTTTTAGATTCCACATATAATTGAGATCATATATTTTTCTCTCTCTGACTTATTTCATTAAGCATAATGCGATCAAGGTCCTTCCACATTGTAGCAATTTGCAGAATTTCCTTCTTTTTTATAACAAATTGCAGAATTTTCTTCTTTTGAATAATATTGCATTATATATATATATATATATATATATATATATATTAATGATTATATTGATTATTCATTAAGTATATATATAATTATATATATATATATATATATATATTAGAGGCCCACTGCATGAAATTCATACACTCAGGGGGTCCCTCAGCCCAGTTTATGAGAAGGCACAGGCCAGGACAAGGTACCCCACTGGTGCATAGTCAGGGAGGGCACAGGAAGCTGTCCAGCTGGGGAGGGACTGCAGGAGGGCTCTAGGGTGTGTCCAGTCCTCACCAGCAAGTTAACCTATCAGTCAGAGCATCTGCTTCTGGTAGTCAGTGCACATCATAGCGACTGGTCAACCAGTAAACTGTCTGTCCCCTGGTGGTCAGTGTACATCATAGCAAGCAGTTGAGCAGCCTTAGCATATCATTCACATATTATTTGATTGGTTGAATGGCGACTGGACAACCAGACACTTAGTGTATTAGGCTTTTATTATATAGGATTTATAAATATATATCTCTCAATAGATACTTAGATTGTTTTTATGTCTTGGCTAATATGAATAATGCTATAATGAACATGGGGTACAGATAATTTTTCAAGTTAGTGTTTTTATTTTTTTCAAGTAAATAATACCCAGAGGTGAAATTGCTGGATCATATTTTTATTGAATTTTTAAATAAACACTGTGGTAGCTGAAGATACATTATTTTGTTAACTAAAATGCAGTTGGGAAACATGAAGTGTAATATATCATGCTGGTATCTTGGAAAACATTAACAAAAATTACAATAAAAATTTAATTCATGATATCAAGATAATAATTTATTAAATACAATTTTAAAAATTCAGGTATTCTTTGAAGTTTTTGTTTTTACTTATTTAAGACAGTTATTTCGTGCCTTTTTATGTTTCAAGTGCTTTTCTAGAGTGCAAAGGTCTTACAAAACCACCAAGATTCACTCACTCCTCCCTTTGTGGAGGTCCTTTCTGGTGATTCCTTTTAGCTTTAAACCTCCATGTCGGTAAGAAAGAATCTCAGCCAAAAATGGAGCCTGTGGTTGAGAGAGGCAGATGACAATGATAAGAAAATGGGGCAGTTGGGCAGGAGAGTGAAGAGGAGGTTGGAGGTTTAGAAAGTAGGTAAGGAGATGGAAGTAAGGAGAAAGGCAGAAACTGGATTCCAAGGATCCCTGCTCCATAGAAAGAACATGGACTTCAGAGTCAAACAATTAAGGGCCAAATCCCAAACTCCATGCCACTAGGTAGAGAAGCTGTTTAACCTTCAGCCATTGTCCATTTCAAACCACTTCACCTCATCAATAGAGTAAGGATAACCACACATGCTTCCAAGGATAAAATGAGATCACAAGAAAGTCATTTATTTTTATTTTTTAATTACAGTTGACATTCAACATTGTATTAGTTTCAGGTGTATAGCATAGTGGTTAGACATTTATATAATTTATGAGGTGATCTCCCTGGTAATTTCAGTACCCACCTGGTCCATACATAGTTATTACAAATTATTGACTGTATTCCTTATGCTGTACTTTACATGATCACTTTGTAGCTGCCAATTTGTACTTCTTAATCACACAACAAATGTAAAGAGTCTGACACACAATGACCAACAAACATAAAAGTCCCATTCCCCACATGTAAGATAAAGCCTCAAAAGCAGACCATTGTTCTGAAGTTCACTAGTCTCTCCTGACACCTGATGGCCCTTTTCCTGTGAATAAAAAGTCCTAGAAACCGGAACCTCAAAATAATCAAATCCCATGGGCTCAAGCTTCAGTCTGACTGTTAAGAAAGGCTATATCCAGTCTCCTCTCAACCAGTGAGCCTGGTTTCATTCTTTCCACACACACCTTGCCCTGGGCAAAAGTGAAACAAACCCAGATATCAAGATGTTCATGGGGTGGGATGGGGGACACCAGTCTCCTGGTGTGCTGGTCTGTTTGCACAGCTGCAGTCAATTAGGTGAGACTGTAATTGTTTTATACTTTTGCTTAATGCTTAAGCCTGGAGAAAGAAGAAGGGGTTCTTGGTCTTCCTTTTTCATCTTTCAGTATTTTTGTTTTGTTTTTATTTCTCATCATAATATTTAGATAGTATTCGTGTAAGGGAAGGCAATCATAATGAAATGGATAATCAAACAGAGTGCTCTAAGGCACATTTACAAAAGCCTTCAGCTCAGAAATGCTTCATTTACCCAGAGAGCAGGGAGCCAGAAGGCATGGGAAAGCCTGTTTCTATGGACAGGGAAGTGATTCATGCCAATCAGCTAGAGCCCTCTTTCAAAATGCTCCATATGAAAGATGTAGCATAATAAATCACATCAACAAGCAAACAGGAGGTACCATATGTCTTCCAGGTGTGAACCCATGCTAAGGACTAAAGGTACTGAAATGAATAAGAGATGAGCCTCAGAGCCAGGATTTAGGTGAAGTGAGTGAGATGCTTGCCTCAGAGCAAAATTTAAAGGGATGTCAAAAAAAATTCAGTAACGGAGATTAAAAAGAAATATTATGAGGCAATATTTGAAAAGTCAAAATTAATGCAACAAAAACTCTTGGTGCATAAAATATCAAAACTTTGGTATGATTTCACTGTTTATTAGTTAAGCATATATTTTGACATTAAGAAAGTAATTGATGGAGTAAAAAACAAAAATGCTTACCTTACACATCATAAAAACTAGCTCAGCAGTAAATCTAGAAAATAAGATATGAAGAAAATATCAAGAAAAAATATGTAGGAAGCAAAAATCATATGGGACAAAATAATTATAAAAATAACCAATGTTATTTTTGTGTTTTAAATATCCTCTTTAAAGAATGAGACTATTTCCCTGTCTGGTTTGGCTCAGAGGATGGAGCTTCAGTCTGTGGACTAAAGGGTCCCAGGTTTGATTCTAGTCAAGGGCATGTACTTTGATTGTGAGCACATCCTCAGGAGGGGGGTGCAGGAGGCAGCGGATCGATATTTCTTTCTCATCGAAGTTTCTAACTCTCTATCCCTCTCCCTTCCTCTATGTAAAAAAATTAAATTATATATATATATATATATTTATATATATATATATATATATATATATATATATATATATATTAATGAGACTATTAACTTTTAAAATAAAATCCCTTGATTTGAAATTTGGAAATAAGAGAATAAGAAAATATTCACTCCCTTTGACCCAAAATCATACTTTAAGGAATCTATCATAATACAACTGAAATATGGAAAAAACTATCATTTGTAATGACAAAAACAAAGAGAACTCTCAATAGAATTATTACCCAGCTATTAAAAATAATGACCATGAAGAACAAGCAATGTTAAAAAAAAATGATTGAAACACTTAATGGAGTGAAAAGGGTAGAAAGCATAAATACATGTATACTACAGTACCAACTACAGGAAAGTTGCATAGGAAACAAACAACTAAACTAAACTAAACAAAAACTGAAGGTAAATACACTTAAATGTTTCCAATTTTATAGATGTGAGAATTGAGGCACAGATTAAGCAGATAGTTTTATGTTGCATAGCTAGCAAGTGACTTAAAATTCAGACCCAGAAATCCCAGTGCTAGTGCGTAGACTCTTATCCCTCATGCCCTCAGAGCAGGCTTCATCGTAGAGGAGGTAGAATTAGAATTGAGTATAGAGGAATGGGTCATGACAAGAAAACTCTAGGGAAGGCCATTCAAGAGGAAGGATTGTGTTCAGCAAAGGCCCAGAGGGAAGCCACAGAAGTCCTTCCAATGAGATCCAGAGATAACCTTCAGGAAGATAATCTGGAACTTGAGTCACAGGCAGATCACAAGGACTCATGCTTATAACCATAAAATAAACATAAAAAATTATAATAAATTATCCCAGATTCTTTAGTACCAACTAAGTATGTTTTGTTTGCCTTTAGAGGGAACTCCCTCCTGGGTTACTTACAAAAGTGGGGAAATAATGGTGTGGATGGGTGGATACGTTTTTCTAAATTTGATGCTGTTTTTGCCACAAGCCCAACCTGTACATCTGCACCCAGGCAGCAAGAAGCAGGAATGAGATCAGCACTCGCTCTGTCCTACCCAAGGAAGACGGTGTTCAATGTGGGCCATAGGGAGCAAGAAAGGTCCACGTGAGAGCAGCATCTCCAGCCCAGGGAGAGAAGTCAGTGGGAAAGCAGACCATGGCTGGGTTTCGCAGGACAGTGTGGCTGGGCTCCAGCACAGGGCAACTTGGCAACATTTCTCTTCAGTTTCCTGTTTCCCAGCTGTATTTCATTGGCTTAGCCCACCTGCTCCAACTCTGCCCTCTCCTCCGTCACCTACAGGCACAGCAGCACCTCTGATTGTTTCTGCCCCATTAAGACTGGCTGGAAAATGTGAAAATTCACTCTACCTCAGGACAGGAAGGTGAAGGAGTTACAGAAAAAATAACTTTAAACTTTGCACAAAATAAAACTATAATGTCATGTGGGTCAGAAATACAAGAGAAATATGAATGAGCAGGGACTTGCATAAAAAGAAAACATTGTGCATGTGTGTTTTCATTTGGAGAGGTATTTTCAAATAAAAATGCTGTTTGGAAAATAATCTGAGTGAGAATTTCTATGCTGGCAGCAAGTTAGTTGTGTGTGGGCGCCCTTCTCAGAATATCAGGGCACTTCAAACCAGGGGCAAAGTGTTAAGTGTGGGAACCTGCAGTAATCCTTGCTGCCATCCTAAACCAGGCACGTGGTTTGAATCCCTCCCCACTTTTTCTGACCTTTTCATCTATCTTCTTTGACAGGGTCCCTGCTCTAGCTCACCCAAGTCCCTTCACTCCTTGCTTGTCTCACTTTCATTTTGAAATGGGGCTAAAATGGCTTGCTGAACAGTCCTCCCCAAATTGAAGAGACAGACCAATTCTCACTTGGGGCTTGGGAGGCAGGTGAGTGCAGGCATGAACCACTTACAGGTGCATGAGAGAAGGTAGGGCATTTTCAGATGGGTGTTTCTCATAAAGGGGGCCATAAGCACCTTCCAAATGCTGTTAGGTGAGGGGAAGGTGGGAATCAAAGGAAATTTGCAACCAATCAAAATGAAAATGAAAAACATTTTGAGGTAGCTTTACTAGGAAGAAACACACTAAACAAAAATAAGGAGCCCATTCCATAGTAGTGGTGTGATAGTCACACTTGAAGAATGTAGTTTTTATGATTCATTTATTAAATTTTATAAACACGTATTAAATTCCCCTTGTACTTTCAGGCACTAACTTAGCACTGGATCTATAATAGTGAGAAAACAAATGGGTAAATCTATTCCCCAACAAGTATTGCATTCCCAGACATCAGGTAAATGCACACATATATGCATTCATACATATATACAAGTTTAGATCAATGCTATAAAGAAAAATAATAGAACTCTCTGAAGAAGACCCCAGGAGCTCACTCTGTGAAAATGACATGTATGCTAAGATCTGAAGATTAAGCAGGAGTTAGCTTGGCAAAGAGTAACAGGAAGAGCATTCTGGGCAGAAGGAACAGCATAAGGTAGAAAAGCACTTGGCAAAGAAGAGACCAACCTATCTGAAGAGCAGTGAACAAGGTGACAGAAATGGGCCTTGAACAGGTAGGGAGGAGCCAGATTACACAGGGTCCTGCATGTATCATCAATGACTGTAGGTTTTATTATAGCTGAAATGGAAATTGACTGGACAGTTTTTATCAGGAAAACATAACCCATAAGGGTGGAAGCAATGAGACTAGTTAGGAGGCTGTTACCAAAGCCTGAAGAAACAAAGTTTTGATGAGAACTAAAGTGATGGCAATTTAGGTAGGATGAATTCTGGGGACCCAAATTAATTGAGGTAAAATGTGAAAGTTGGTGACTCATTGGGTGTGGGATGAAAAGGTATAGAAGATGGCCTTAAAAGCTCCTAGAATCCCAGGTAGGAGCTAGAAAGTAGAAATTCTATTTCTGTGATGCTTGGAAGAGTTCACAGTCTAACATGCACAGAGAACTTTATTTGCAATACAATTGCTTAAGTGCAATGCTCCAAGAATACAAAAAGAAGCAGAAAGGAAGGACCCTAAATATCTGGTTGAAATAGAAAAAAGGAATCACAAAAAGATGTCATTGGAGTTGGCTCTTGAAAGATTAGGAGTGTCACCTGGCCCACATGGCTCAGTGATTGAGCATTGACCTAAGAACCAAAAGGTAACGGTTCAGTTCCCAGTCAGGGCACATGCCTGGGTTGTGGGATCAATCTCCAGTAGCTGGTATGCAGGAGGCAACCAATTAATGATTCTCTCTCATCATTGATGTTTCTATCTCACTCGCCCTATCCTTTTCTCTCTGAAATCAATAATAAAAATTTTAAAAACACAGAACATTTTTAAAAGAAATATTGGGAATGTTTAACAGATTGAAATGGAAGAAAGATCTTCTAGGAAGAGGAACATTTTAAAAACTATAAATAATAATGCCAATCCTACAAAAAACACTTGGGAAGATTAAAGAAAATAATTTACATGGAATACCTAAAACCGTGTCTTGGAATCTGTTGATGGTGTTTATACCATTATCACCAACCCATCCAAAAGTCAGTGCTGTAGATGAACATCTCATTCTTCACCAGCCAAAAGGAAAATACCAGCACCCTCAGTTTGCCCTCTGCCTTTTCCTAACACTTGAGATATGTATATGAAATGATCAACACTGTGGACCTGCAGGGCTAGTTACTGAAAGTGGAAAAAAAAGAAATTAATTTTTAAAGATCAATGTTTCTATGCTTTTCATTTTTAATTATATTCTTTTTAAGTTTTAAGAAAAAGTTTATTTTTGCAATGTTCACTCTCTCCATTTGTCTCTGCACCTCCCTCAGCAGCTAGCACAGGACTTAGCATAAGGAGGTGCTCAACAAAAGTTAACTCAACAATATGAATCAGTAGAGCATTTATGGGGTGTTTCCAATTTTCTAGGGACTATATTAGGTCTGGGGACATGGAGAGATTTTTTAAAAAGGTCCTCAAGAAAGTTATAGACATAAATATAAGGGAATAAAAACATACGCATACATACTTACATACAGTATGATTTATGTGTCCAAATAAATATATCTAGTCTCTCTCCCACCCCACCCCCAAAATTCAGAAGTTAACAGAATACAACCAAACCAAAATATTTTTCAATCCATAAGCATTTGCAGGCTTGAAATCTCCAAAGCAGAAACTTGCAGGTACAAAAACAGACTCAAGTGCAGTCAGTGGAATTCCTTGAAGTTACCCATAAATATTCACCAAGCCTTTCCCCAGTCCTACACCTAGTCATAAATCCCCCTACTTCTTTTCAAGAACTTTTACATTTGATCAACGATGCAGGGTGATGTTTAAACCAGGCCATTTGGAATATTCGATTTTCATACATAGTTTTAAGATTTTAATTTCCACTCTGCAAGCTGGCTCGGATTTTCCCTGTCCTAAAATAAATCAGGATTTTCGAGACATGAAAGCAGGCTCCAAGCACAGAAGGGCTTTCTGAATGTTCAGGCTGGTTGCATAGCTCAGTCAAATTGTACTTACAAACAACTTACCTCTCACCTCATCTCGGTCCTGGGGGAATCGCCTGGAAAACTGGCAGCTAATGTGCTGAGAGAAAAATACCCAGCACTCAAGATCAATCTGTCAAAAAGAGGCAAGAGCCATTCATCAGAGGAGAGAGGGACAAACTCAAAGATGTTTTGAAACATTTGCCCAACCAATCTGAAACTAATTGGCCCCTCTACTTAATCTCTTGCTCCCCTCTATGTCGAGCCAGTTGCCACAGAGCTATAAAGAGATGGCTAGCTCTTAGCGGTAGAATGGATGATGCACACAGGATATTGCTAATATATTACAGAATCTGAGCACATTATAGCTGAAACAGTCTTTGGAGTTCATTTGGCCTGGTTTGTTAAGAGAGTACCTAGGGCTCTTCCTGAAACAGGGTTCTAGTCTCCACTCTTGTTATTTTCCAGCTATGTGATCTTAGGAAAGTCATTTCAACCTGTCTGAAAATAATATTTCTCATCTATCAAGTGGGGGAAATGGCATATTCAGGGGGATTCCACAAGACTAGGATATGTATTATAAGTAAATGTACCTTAAAAATGAAACTGAACATATGGATAAGAAGTTATTATTGCAAAGAACCTAATAAATGCTACCTAAATCCAAACAATAATAGAGTATAATATAAACCTTTACCTCTCTGACCAGATAGCAGTAATAGCTTCTACCTGTTTTGTAAATTATGGGGTTATGTCCATGGCACAGAGATGCCCAGTGCTAGTGAACAGGGCTTGAGCATGCTAGGAGCTCAGCTCCCACCAGAACATTGATATGCTGATTAAAAGGCAGTTATAATTCTTCTCATATTCCTATTATAGTTGTAGCTCTGAAAGTAAATATAAAACTTAGTTGAATATCATGTAAACTAATAAAATGTGATAATTTATAGATATTTGTTGTTTAAATGACTATAAAATTGATTGCTGTGTAACAACTATCCTATATAATAAAAGCCTAATATGCAAATTGTCCCCTCAAACAGGAGTTTAACTGGGTATTCTACTGCTCTTTATAACATGTGCTGACCATCAAGGGGTAGTGCAGAACATGGCAGGCGTCATAGTTGTCATAGGGCTGGCAACCGGAAGCAATGGAGGTGCTGCTGGCCCTGATGGGCCCGAAGCCCCCAATTGCACTGAACCCTAGTTCCGGGTAAAACGCCATGGACTCAGGCTCATTTGGGGTGAGTATTGACTGTCAGGTAGAGAGAAAGGCAAATGGAGACTTGGAGATGCTGGGAAGCCCTGGTGGGCAGGGGTCTGGAGGCACAAGCGCAAGTGCATGCAGAGAAGACTGACTGCTGAGGTTGTCCCTAGCTCTCCCTAGCAGAAGAGAGTTGGAAGCTCCTGACTGCATTATAGCCTAGTTCCGACTGCACTGAACCCCAGTTCCAAGCAAGTCTAGGGTAATCTGGACTGTCAGGTGGAAACTCAGAGAAGCGTGGAAGGCAGAGGTCTGAAGGTGCACGTGCAAAGGCAGGTCTGATGAGAAGCCAAGACTGTCTTCTCAGCCCTGAAACTCCACCCCATCCAACCTGAGCACAGAGGCTTTTGCAATTTTGCAAGTCTGGTCCTATAAGGCTGTCTCCAGCATAGATCTCCTGGTATAGACACAGCTGATACACATAGCCAATTGGCCTGGAGGTCAATTCCTACCAGTGATACCAACAACAATCAAGACTTAACTACAACAAGGATGTACACACAGACCACAAAGGAGTATACAAAGAGTGTCCACCTCAGGTTACTGGGAAGACCAACCCACTGGGCCATATAGGAAACCTAGCACACAAAGCTACCCTACCAACTCAGGGAAGCAACCAAAATGGAGAGACAAAGAAACAAGTCACAAATAAAAGAAATGGATGAAAGCAAAATACTGGATATAGAGTTCAAAACCACGGTTATAAGGTTACTCAAGAATCTTTTAGAAACCTCTGAGAAATTTAGTGAGAACCTCAAGGATATGAAAAGAACCAACTAGAAATTAAACATACACTGACAGAAATAAAAAATATTATACAGAGACCCAACAGCAGACTAGAGAAACACAAGAATCAAGTCAAAGATTTGAAATTTAAGAAGCAAGAAACACTCAATGGGAAAAGCAAAAAGAAAAAAGAATCCAAAAGTTTGAAAATAGTGTTAGGAGCCTCTGGGACAACTTCAAGCATACCAACATCTGAATTATGATGCCAGAAGAAGAAACAAAGCAAGATACTGAAAACCTATTTGAAGAAATAATGACTGAAAACTTCCCACACCTGGTAAAAGAAATAGACTTACAAATCCAGGAAGCTCACAGAACCCCAAACAAAAGGAATCCAAAAAGGACCACACCAAGACACATCATAATTAAAATGCCAAGAGCAAAAGACAACGAGAGAATATTAAAAGCAGCAAAAGAAAAACAGTTAGTTACCTATAAGGGAGCACTCATACAATTGTCAGATGATTTCTCAACAGAAACTATGCAAGCCAGATGGGAGTGGCAAGAAATATTCAAAGTGGTGAGTAGAAAGAACCTACAACCAAGATTACTCTACCCAGCAAAGTTATCATTCAGAATGGAAGGTCAGATAAAGAGCTTCACAGATAAGAAAAAGCTAAAGGAATTCATCACCACCAAACCAGTATTATATGAAATGCTGAAAGGTATTCTTTAAGAAGAGGAAGAAGAAAAAAGTAAAGATAAAAAGTTTGAACAACAAATACATAGCTATCAACAAGTGAACCCCAAAATCAAGTGAATTAAAAATATGATAATCAGAATAAACTGGTGAATATAATAGAATCAGGGGCATAGAAGGGGAGTGGACTGATCATTCTCAGGGGGAAGGGGTATGAGGCTTGCAAGAAGAGACTTGACAAAAATTATACACCTATGGATGAGGACAGTGGTGGGGGAGGTAAGGGCAGAGGGTGGGGTGGGAACCAGGTGGAGGGGAACTATGGGGTGGGGGAAGAAACTATTGTAATAATCTGAACGATAAAGATTTATTAAATTTAAAAAAAGAAAAGGAAAAAAGAACTCTAAGATTAACAAGTTACTTAGACATGTATTTGCAAGAGGAACATGTTCTCCAGCTTTATATTAATCATTTAAAATATAATGTAGCTTCCACAAATCCAGTTCATTTTGGCTATACTGAATAACTCGTTGTACTCAATTGAAAGGAAAGTTGCTATTTCTGTCTTTATATTTATTTCCATGATCCACCTCTTTCCATAAGGATTTCAGGTGCCTGGAAAATCACTAAATGTGGCGCAGCATCTTTCTAAGAGAACTGAGCCGAAGGCATAAATCAGCCTCTTCTGTCAACTGGGATGAGTTTGAAGATAACAAGAAACATCCTGTA
The DNA here is from genome assembly GCA_963924515.1 of Vespertilio murinus. Classification (NCBI taxonomy): domain Eukaryota; kingdom Metazoa; phylum Chordata; class Mammalia; order Chiroptera; family Vespertilionidae; genus Vespertilio; species Vespertilio murinus. The sequence goes on from OZ004706.1 coordinate 37,077,508, forward strand.
CGTCACCTCAGGACTCCCAGTGACTGTCCCTTCCTTTTTCTAGAGAAACAAATGGTGAGAAAGTGTCCAATTTGCTCTACTGCTAAATGGAGCATTTCTGTGATATAAAGAGGAAATGTTGATACCGGAAATGAATTTCAAATGAAGCTTGCACATCCTTTTCCTGGAGACATTCAAAATTATATAAGAAGACATAAATAAATCAGAACTTGAAACAAGGCAACACCTTAATCTTAAAACAGATGAACTCTAAGGAAGGTGAAGCTCTCAATATATACACCATTTTTAATACAATATAAAACAACTCACATTTGGGCATAGAGCATTTTTGCCTTCTTAAACTCACTTCTTTTATAACAATTTGGGAACATTGCTGGGGAAGAATTATCTTCATTTTACAGATGAAAAACTGAAAGTCGGAGCTCTAAAGTGATGTCCTGAGATTCATACGACTTTAGTTGCTAGTGACTAAATGAGGTCCAAACATCAATTTTACTATTTCTCCTTTTAAAGAAATAGGGTATTATTAAAAATAGTAGGAGCTAATTATTAGAGTGGTTGTTATGTGTCAGACACTGTGCTTTGTATATTATATGCATTGCTTTACTTAATTCTCAAACCATCCTATGATAGAGGCAATATCACTGTTCCCATTATACAGATGAGGAAACTGAGGCTAGAGGTCGTGATTATATCAAAGTCCCATTATAGTTGGACTTGAGATTCAAACCCATGTGTTCTTTATCAAATCTAGCTCTTAAACAAACAAACATCTATTTAGGTCTTGCCCATGCTAACTATTAACTCTCTGGCCTTGGCCAAATCTTGCATTTGGAGGGCCTCTGTTAAATTGTGTGTGTGTGTGTGTGTGTGTGTGTGTGTGTGTGTGTGTTTGGTTCAGCATCTTATTCTTTGTAGGTTGCCAATAAACACTAGTTCTACCTCTTTTAATTACGATACATTGTCACCAGGTATTTTTGTGACAGAAATGTCTATGTTAGTGAATCTGTCATCATAAAATGGCAGCACTTGCACCGACAATGGAAAAAAACAAACTCAGGAGCTGGATCTTAAGCTCATCTTAGAGTCCTATTTCACTGCTGTTCTCAAAGTTTTCTCCCTGGGTTCTTATGGGAGAATGAAATTTTCCTTTTGAGAAGGAAACAAAAACTATACTTGTTCAAGAAATTAATTATCTTGCCAACAAAAAGCCCATTTGTCATGGAATTCCCAAATGACCTCAGCACATTAAATCTGAGTTACTTAGTAATACTATAGTTTAAATAAGTAAAATCTTGTTAATCAAAGATGGATCCCAGAAAATTATCCTCCAAACACTGCAGGCTTTAGAACTTTGAAACTAAGGCACTTGAATTTGAAACGATGCCATGTTCGAAAGTCAGAGCTCTAGTTTTGTGGTTTATAACCCTTCCAGGTAAAAGTGCCCCTTTTTAAATATAAAAATTTATGGATCTACTCCCTGTCATAGTAAGAAAAGTTGTGTTATTAGATTATATTGATTTTTAAAACTGCAATTATAAAAACAGCTGTGTATTCATGAAATTAATTTGTATTTACTAATTACTGAATGAACTGATCTGTTGATATAAATTAATTTGTATTTTATTAATCTTTGGAGTATTTAACACAATTATATAAAAAATCTAATACTTTGAGATAGTAGGCATTTTTCAGCACACAGATTCTTATGTCTAAATGAATTATGGGATCCCTTTCAAAAAAAATCTATAGCATCTCACAGTGATCTAGAGGGTGAAAGCCCATGTTTTAAAATATTAGAATTCAAAGGGACATTTGAGGTCATAGGAACCATCCACTACCTAATAAGTGCACCGCATCTTGAACAATTTAAATGTGAGGCATGTGTTGTCTGAACACCCTCCAAAACCTAGGAATAGGGAAGCTGGGGGTGGCCAAAGAGATGGGGGTGTGCTAAGTACTTTACAAGTTGGTCTATTCTATTGTGGAATAAGGGAACTCTTTAGAAGGGCCTTAAATCTGCTTAAATATCTCATGTCCCCTATATTAGTCAGGGTCTGTTAGGAATATCAAAACCACGCTCATGATTTCAAATATGGGATGGGGACATTGTGGATAAGGATAATAGAGGCACCTGCTTCCCAAAAGCAGTTGAAGGCAAAGGAAGTGAAAAGGGTAAAAATATCCTCAGAGAGAGTAGTAGTAACTGCAGGAAGCTGCCACCACCCACAGAGCTGGAGGCAGCAAAGGAAAGAGGTGGTATTCACACAGCCTAGGAGCACACTCACTGCCCACTGCAGCTGCCCAGTGAGGCGCAGCTATTGCTCTGTAGCCCTGAAGCCCATGGCCTCTGCCTGCCACCAGCCATCGCCCACCAGCTCTATTGGGGCTACATCTACTGAAGGTTGCTGTAGTACACAGACACCATATCTGCCAGAGACACCAGAAGCAGAAACAGGTGCAATGACCTTCAATTCAACCTTTTAACTATCCACATCCACTCTCACCCTTTTAGCCATTTTTAGCTTTCATCAATAACAGAATTGTAATTGTACAAAATAAGATCCTTCATCTTATTTTAAAAACACACACACACACACACACACACACAAAAAAAAAATGGAGCCGAAACCGGTTTGGCTCAGTGAATAGAGCTTCGGAGTGCTGACTGAAAGGTCCTACATTCGATTCCAATCAAGAACAAGTACCTTGGTTGAGGGCACATCCCCAGTAGGGGGTGTGCAAAAGGCAGCTGATCAATGATTCTCTCTCATCAATGTTTCTAACTCTCTATCTCCCTCTCTTCCTCTCTGCAAAAAAAAAAATCAATAAAATATAAAAAAATAAAAATAAACTAGGAGATATAAAGTTCCACCAACTACCATATCCATCAATCAATTCCATCTGGAAATTAATCTATAACCTAAAAATTAAAATGAAAGACAATACCACCAATACTTCTCATATCAAATGTTAAAAGTAAGGGATAAGAGGGGGGGGGGGAAAGAATTGCTTTCTCTCCCTAAAATCAATCAAATAAGTAAGAAAATATTTACAATAGTTTTAGAGTGCTTGTCCGGTAATTTCATTATCTCTGTATCTTTTAGTTTGATTTCTACTGATCAGTTTTTCTTCCAGTTATGGGTAACATTTTTTTCTATGCATGCCTAGTCAATTTTTATTTGATGCTGGACATGATAAAATTTACAATATTGAATATCTGGATTTTATTGTTTTCCTATAAAGAGCATGAAAATTTATCCTCTCAGGAACTTAATTTGCTTATGAATCAGACTAATGCTTTCAGGGCTATGTGAAAGCTTTATAAGGTTAAGTCTAGAGTAAGACTACCCTTTATTCTGCTACTATAGCATGAACCTTTTGGGGTCTCTACAGAATATTATAGATGTTCCATAAGATCTCTACCTTCTGGCTCTTTAGAACTCCCAGCCCTTTGTGGGCTCCAGAAATTGTTCATCTTACAACTCCTTGAAACATATTCTTTGCTGAATACTTGTTCTTTATTTGACCACAGAGTCCCACTCTACACATGCACAGGAGAGTATTCAACCAGATTCAAGGGGACCTTTATGCATATTTCTGGACCTATTTTTGGGCTTACCTCCCTCCATCATGGCTCCCTATTCTGCAATTTAAATCACTTAGCTCTCCCCAAATATCTATCTGTTTCTTAAACTCATTGAAATTCAAAAATTTTGCTTGAGCTCCCTCTCCCTGTCCCACATTACAGAGAATGCCTCCAGGCTGAAAGCTGAATTGATTGTGGAGCTCACATCATCTGTTTACCCTCTCTCCTAGAACACAATTCCGTTTTGGCCAATGTCTGAAAATAGATGAATTATTTATATTGTTCCATTTCCTAATTACTTTTGGCCAATGAGCAAGTCTATTACTAGTTACCAAATATATGACCTTTGAGGATTTTACTAAAAGTACTAATATATAGGAGATTCCACATGTTCATTTCTTTGTTAACTTAACAAAAAGCTATAAATATTGAATAAGTTCTTCACTGTTTCACAAGAAAAAGCAAAATGGTAACCTGGAAAAAGTCTAACATTCAGAGTCAAGAAATGTGAGGTTCAAACTAGGTTCCCTATTTGTTCACTTTGTGACAAGTTACTTAACCTCTCTGAGTTCTGTTTTCTTACTGTTCAACTGGAATAATAAATGCCTACTTTGCAGGATTATTGGTAGGGCTTAAATATGTTGTGTGTAAAACAACTAGCCAATTCCTGGCACATAGCCTGAAACTGATTGATTGCAATTATTCTTTTTATCAAATGTGCCAGGGGGAAAAATTGCAAGGACAATAAATCAGCAGATGGGTTGGGGGAGGGGGAATACCTCTGTTGGAGACTAGTAATAACCCTATATATAGAAGTAAAGGCATAAACTGGGAGACATCCAAGAGAAAGAAAGAACAATGAAAACCGAGCGCTTGGAGAAATAAACGTTCCCTCTCTAGGTAAGTAAGGGAGAGCCTTAGAGTATGCAACCTGAGAATTTCAGGGTAAGTAATGCAGGCACACTCGGGCACAAAAAGCAGACCAGCAGCTCCTGAAACAGCAGTTGGATTTCTTAAAGAGAGATGACTGAGCTCCAGGCAAGATGGGATCTCTGTACCAAGATAGTTACTGTAGCATCTATGAGGACTGATAGGAAGCTACACCTCGGTGTCAGTCTCCATAAATTGGATGGAGAGCTACAGCTAAAACTGAAGATTTCATACACACCCAGAAAGAAAATTTGCCAATTCTATGAGGCAAACTAAAAAATAATAGTGTTTCTAGTTAATTAGATTTAGTAGCAAATCCCTTTGATTTGAGTATGTGTCCTATTTTTCAGAAATACTTAGGAGAGCAGTAAGAAAAGATTGAGGGTAAAGGAAGAGGGGCAAATGCTAAGTCATAAAATATCCAAGCTACTAATTAACTGGGGACCAAGATGAAAGAATAAATGATGTAGGTGTTAAGCTTTGCATCAGGTCACTTCCCAACTCACACCAAGATTTACTTTTTTGTGCTTTCCGCTCCAACACCATTTTTTCAAAGTAACTTGAACAGAAATGTGTTGAAGCAAGTTAACATTGTGTTTATTTCCTTATGGTCAGATTTATCTCACCTAAGAGAATGTAAGAGCCTTGAATTCTGTCCATGATGTCTTATTTTTCTTTATAGCATATGAGTATTAAATGCTAACATATGACCCATAGTAGTAGGACTCAATAAGTATTTTAAGCATAAAAATCTGAATGAATTAAAAAAATGGAAAGTAAATCAAATGTTCTGATTCAATTAGCAAGACAAAATTTATGAGAGGGTGACTTTTTCAAATTGAGATAACCAATCAGAACTCTGATGCTTATTCAAGTCAGGGCATCTATATATATAAAAGGCTAAGCGAGTGGCCAACTGGCTAGTAGTCATGATGCACACTGACCACCAGGGGGCAAATACTCAAAGCAGGAGCTGCCAAGCAACAGTAACTTTCCAGAGTGCGCTCTTGCACTAACCCCTCGGGGGATGTTGAACTGCCAGTTTTGGCCTGATCCCCGCAGGCCAGGCTGAGGGACCCCACCTGCTGGAGGGACCCCATTCACTCCACAGACTCCTTTGGAGCCTCAGCACCACTCCAGGTGCGGCTGGCCAGGGAGGGACCACAGGAGGTGGGTTCCAGGACATGTCTGGCCCGTCTTGCCCAGTCCCACCCCGCTTGCTATCTTCTAATTAATTTCATTTCAACGTGCACCAATCCATGGACAAAGACCTCTAGTATTTTGTATAAAGTTTTTAGACAAATCATGTCTCTCCCTCATCCCTGAACCAAGTTAGCCATAGAAATACAGTCATGGTTACTTTGAGGAGCACATTCAGAGCACGAACAGCCAAAAATAATCCAGGATAATTTGTGGGATGAGAACTTGATGGAATTTGGAAAATTTTATATAATATTCCCACTTCAGTTTATTTCAAAATTATTAAATTAAAATTCTTTAAAACACAGGCAATATCAATAAATAAATTCAGGTATAAGCAAGCCTTGTTAAATTACATTATGTAAGAAAAGCTGTTTATATGATTTTGCCCTCTGTCTTTATTAGATTAATCAAAGAGAGTTTATTTATCAGTGATATTCCTGGGGATTGTTCCTGATAGGGGTTTCTTTGGGAGTGACCAAACTACATGATTATTTTTTAAATATATTTTTATTGAATTCAGAGAGGAAGGGAGAGGGAGAGAGAGAGAGAAAGAAACATCAATGATGAGAGAGAATCATTGATCGACTGCCTCCTGCATGCCCCACACTGGGGATCAAGCCTCCAACCTGGTCATAAACCCTGACTGGGAATTGAACTGTGACCTCCTGCTTTATAAGTCAATGTGCACCTACTGAGCCACACCTGCCAGGCTCAAACCACATTATTGAACAGAACAAGATATTGCTTTCTATGTGGTGAATTAAAGAAAAAATAAATGACAAACTACAAAAATAATTAAATTGATTTTAAAGACTACTGACTTAGAATCAAAAATAGTTCCACCATCCAGCCTATTCTGAATATCTGTATATGCATTGTTCAAGTTCTACGTCACCAAGGTGTTACTTTTGGCACCAAGGCCTATTATTACTATTACTAGTGGCAGGTGCATGAATTTTGTACACAATAAGGGGGTGTCCCTCAGCCCGGCCTGCACCCTCTCCAATCTGCACCCTCTCCCTGTGGGATCAGGCCTAAATTGGCAGTCAGACATCCTTCTCACAATCTAGGACTGCTGGCTCCCAACCACTCGCCTTCCTGATTGCCCCTAACCTCTTCTGCCTTCCAGCCTGATCACCCCCTAACCAGTCCTCTGCCAGCCTGATTGACACTTAACTGCTCCCCTACCAGCCTTCTCACCCCAAACTGCTCCCCCTGCAAGCCTGCTTGCCCCCAATACCCTCCCCCCCCACCGCTGGCCTGATCACCCCCAGCTGCCTCCCCTGCTGGTCTGATCCCTCCCAATATCCCTGCATTGCTGGCCTGCTGACGCCCAACTGGCCCCCCTGCTGGTCTGATCACCCCCAACTTCCCACCCCTTCTGGCCTGATCACTCCTAACCACCAATGCCTCGGCCCTGCCACCATGGCTTTGTCCAGAAGGACATCTAGAAGGTCTCCTGGAAGATCTCCCAGTGTAATTAGCATATTACCCTTTTAATAGTATAGATTTCCATGGCTCATTGTTTAAAGACCAAATTTTTCTACCAATTGTACTTGAGCCATTGGGTCCATCAGAGACATCTTTAAAATGTCTTGCAGTGGTTACTTATCATCCTGGGACATTATCCTTCTCTCTTTCCTTCATGCTGAAATACCATTACTTTCTGGTCCTTGCTCCCTATCTTTTCTGTAGTCAATATTTATTTTTACCTGAAGCCAGTGGCTTCTCAATATGCTTGTGCTCTTATACTGTGAGAAATGCTTGAAAGTCCTATTCAACAGATCTTAAATCTTTAAAATGTGCATTTTGCCATTTAGACAATAAAAAACGAGGTGTCATTTTTAGGACAGATATATATTTAGTAAAATGTGCAATTCTAAGTGCATAATAGGATGTTTTGGAAAACAGGTAAACCTGTACAATTGACATTTCTATCAAAATATAAAATATTCTCATTTTCCAGGGAGTTTTCTTATTCCTTTTTGCCAAGTGGTCTCCCATGTCAGGGATAGTCATTCTAAAATTTGTTTTCTATAATAAATTAGATTCCGCCTGTTTTAGAACCTCATATAAATGGAATCATACAGAATGTACTAATTTTTACTCACGTTTTTTTTTTTTCATTTGGCATAGTATTTCATGGATTCATGAAATTCATGTATTGCTGAGTAGTTCCAATACGTATGAATAAACCACAATTTGTTTCTCCATTTACCTGGTGTGAGACAACAGGCTTGTTTCTAGTTTGGTGCTGCTATGCATATTCTTATGCAGGTAGTTTTGCAGACATTTGCTTTCCTTGCTCTTGAAAAGGTACCAAAGAATGGACTTACAGGGTCACAGGGTAGGTGTATTTTAACTTTATAAGACACTGTCATATAGTGGCACACTGGCTGCTGTGGTTGCTGCCAGATTCCCCCTTGCAGGACTAAAGCACACATTCCCTCATCTGCTAGAAATGTTGGCAGCTGATATCTCTGAGCTTAATCTCTCTCTGGGACTTGCCCTCAGCCAAAGAGCCACCTCACGCAAGAAAACACTCAGGGCTGGGCCAGGGTGAGTCAGGAAGGTACCCAGGGTGCAACATTTAAGAGAGGCTTGTGCTGAAGCTCATGAGAATGCAATCCTTTATTTGTCCTGCCAACATGTACCCACACACGACTTCAGAACCCCTGAAGTTTTTTACCATCAATAAGAGTTTTTTAAATATGTAGACCACGATACAATTTGCACAGCATGTTCATCTGTGTATTCCCTTTTTATCCTTGTATGATGCTTAGCAGGACCTGAAGGGCTTTACAAATAATGAGATGGAATCAAGACATTAAGTGACATTGCCAATAACAAAGCCAGAATTAAGACCAAATCTTAACACATCATAAGTACCAACCTTATCCATAATTGCCTTCCCAATATACTATAAAGTCCTTCCTAGTGCTATGTTGATGGTGGTGGTGGTTTTAAGAGCAAATAAGTGGAAAATGCCTACGCACTGATGGTGTATATAAATTTTCCTTCAGCCAAATACAAGAAAATGACAAAGCATATTGGATCTACATTGGCATACCATCTCTAGAAGCTGGGAATTCTCTAAAATGGGAAAATCACTTATATGTAATTCAGTTTCTTCATTTTGGCATTCAACTACTAATCAGTAGATCTAAGGTTGACTCCTGTGCTTTAAAAAAAGGAATATATCATTTTAGGAAATCATGTCATTTGAATTTCAGCAGAATTTTATTTTCCCTATTTACAAAATTGGTTCCCAGAATTTGTGATTTCAGAGATTATATTTGTATGTATATATGTGTGTATATGTGTGAAATCACCTTACTGTGGTCCCTATCCAGCTATCATTTCACAAAAGAACAGAACAAAGGTCAATCCTTTAAAATGAATGTATTCAGCTGATGAGATTGATGTAAACACCATTGTGACCAAGCCTGAGCTGAGACTGGCCTTTAGGAGTCACTGTCCTGAGTGATATCAAAGGTCTTTTTAATTTCTGAAGCTTGACCTTTCTTAAAGCAACTCAAAAGTGTTTTTTTTTTGTTTGTTTGGTTGGGTTTTTTTGTTGTTTGGGGGTTTTTTTGGGGGCGCGGGGGAAAGCATGGTTTCATGATGATAGGTAGCAGCTTATAATGTTTCTGATTTCCTAGGGATTTTAATTAAGTGGCTTACCACTGGGAGCTAGACACCACAGGAAAGGCCCTACTCAAAGAATCTGGTGATCAAAGACAATGTTTGATTGATGCTTATTTTGTTGGGAGCTATCCACATGCAGCAAGAGGGCCTGAGCTTGTAAGAGCCCCATAAACAACACACTGCTCCATGGTCCTGCCAGCACAATGCCTTACACTTGATGGTTGAAGAAAGTAGTGGGAATTTTATTCACAATAATCAACTTTAATGGCAGCAAACTTTAAAATTCCTCCCTAACAGGGAAAGCATGACAACGAGCAGTTTTGACAGTAAAAGTACTCAACTTTACCCTGCACATGTGTTCTTTTTCCAACATATTTTTTTAAGTGTAGGGTTTAAACTTGCTACAGAAACCTGCTTCAAAAACAATTTCCTATATAATAAAAGTCTAATATGCTAAGTATCCAGTAGTCTGGTCATCCGTTCAACCAATCAAAGTATAATATGCTAATGATATGCATAACCACTCACTATAATGTACACTGACCACTAGGGGGCAGACACTCTGACAGGTAGCTGCTGGGGTCCAGCCAATAGGGACTGAGCAAGATAGGCTGCACATACCCTGGAGCCCTTCTGTGGCTCCTCTAGGGCTGGCCAACCTCCTGCATCTCTCCCCATCAGTGATGGTGCCCCAGTGGGGTCCCTTGGCCTGGCCTGCGCCCTCTCACAATCTGGGCTGAAGGACCCCCTCCTGAGTGCACTAATTTCGTGCAGCGGGCCTCTAAATTTTATATGTCTTCATTTAATTCTTACTGCAATCTATCAAAATGTATACCTTTTTGCATATAGATGCTGAGGCACAGACCAGGGAAATTATCTTTATAAAATCACACAGTCAGAGACCAGTGAAAATCAGATTGTTTGCTTGGAATACAATCACACTAAATTAAAATTTCTAAAGGTGGACACCAGATATGCATCCACACCACTAATCCTAGTGCCTAGCCTAGTGTGTAAAAAACACTCAATGACTATTTCTGGAGTCAGAAAATGAATGGATGAGTAATTATTCTAAGGAACTAGTAAGATTTATCCTGCTTTTAAGCCATCTTTGGCTAAACATTGTTAATTTCCTAAAAATTTCCAGAATGCAAACATGGAGATGCCTAAGGGCATGATCAGTTTCCTATTTTTATTTATTCGGTATATATGCATTGAACAACTACCACATGAAAGGCAGGATGTTAAATGCTATAAAATTTTTACAAGAATATATATGGACCTTACTCATCTATGTTTGGAAAACAGTGTTAGTAAGTAGAAAAATCACAATTTTCCTACTCCCTTTCCACCTCTTCATCCAACCTCATATATTGCCTGCTTCCCACATCAATAAAGTTGGAAAAGGCAAGCATTAGCCTATAGGGAAAAAGTTAATGTTAAGATATCCTGTTACTCATCCCCAGATTTTCATGACAGTCATATAAACAGGAAAATAATAGAGAGGTATACCAAATTTTCCATCGTGACCATGCTCCTGGTAAACTAAATCTATCTTATAAATCAAATGCTTTGTTCTACTGACTTCCAGTAAAATTGAAGAATTTAATTTTCATTTACAGTCATCTTCAGTTAATAATAGTTCTTAACACAAAAACTTAAATTAATAGTTCTCAATCCTGAACACATTCACCAAGGGAGTCTTAAAAAGATATAATGCAATTTCCTGACTTCACCCAAGATCCACTAAAACTGAATATCTTAGTTTCGTTTACAAATTGCTTTTCCAAAAAAGAAAGAAAATTAAGAGCAAGTACATAGTTTTGCTATATAGAAAGGAGAGAAATGAGGTAGCTTGAAGAGGATAAAATGTAAAAGGAATATTTTTTCTTAAGATTAAATATCTAATACCATGTTATATCCTGATGGGATTGATCCAGTAGAGAGAGAAGGACAGATAGGTAAAAGGGGATGGATTCACTGCATAATAAAAAGAATTGGACTTTAATAAACTCCATGACTATACATTTATATTAAAGGAAGAAAAGCAGAGTATGGTTGGTTAGTAGATGCTGTGATGAGAATAAGTAGAAAAACGTAGTATTTTCTCAATGATACTGGAGGCAAGGTCTTGAAGAAAAGAGTGTAGGAAGAGGGAGAAATGTGTTGGATGTTTGGGAAGAGAGCAAATATTTCAAATTGTTACCTAGTAAAGTAGCAAGGTGATTGAAAAAGGAAATTATGGGCATGCAAATACCACATCAACAAAACAAAGATATACCCTTATGGTATTTACATTCCTATGACAAGATTATAAGCAAACAAATAAACATACAATCAGAAAATTAAATCAGGGTAAGGGCATAATGGGGGCAGGATACCCTGAGTAGGAGGGTCCAGGAAGACCTCTTGATTAGATGACACTTGGAAAATATCTGGATAAACTGTGAGGAAGTGACAGAGAGAGAGAGAGAGAGAGAGAGAGAGAGAGAGAGAGAGAGAGAACTTCAAATGCCAAGTACATAGGGAACATGCTTGATGTATTCAAGTAGATGAGTGTGGCTTGAATGGATGAATAAGGGAAGAGTCAGGGCATGTAAAGGCAGTGAAAAAGCCCAGGGACATCTGAGATGGACCTTGTAGAGCATGATAAGAATTTTGAGTTTATTCTACATAATTAAAAAAAATCACAGGGGTTTAATCAAGAAATTAGGTCTTCTGACTTGTCTTTTAACAGAATCCCTCTGCTGGTCTACTGAGAATAGACTTTAATAGCAAATATGAAAGTAGGAAGATCAATATGAGATTGTTTCAATAGATCAGGGGAGAGATGGTGGTGGCTTGGGAGTGATAGTAGTGCAATTATAGACAGTGGGCAGGTTTGGAATATATATTGAAGATAGAACATAAGGGAATTTGTTGATAGATGACTACAAAGAGAGAGTTAAAAAGAAGAGTCAACATGACTTCAAGTATTTCGGTTGAGCGATGGAGCAAAATGGCAATGACAATTATGAGCAGGGAGATCTTCAGAAGAGGGAATCAAGAGTTCAGTTTTAGCATTTTTCACATCATGTTGCCATTAGTAATATACGTGACTATTATTACATTAGGTGATCAGCCATCAAGGTAAGAATTACAAATTCCCAAAAGCCACAGCACCCAGCCCAGTTCTTAACATATGGTGTGTGATATTGTGATATAATGAAAAGTGCATATGCTTAATCTTTGTTTTTATTCCTGGCACAAGAGCTTCTGTGACCCCTGGAATTTCCTGAGTTATGGGAGTAAAAGGAGTGTCTTTTGTTATGCATAATAAGCCCCTTTCAGTGAAGCCAGGGTTTATGCTAATGTGATAACTGGTTGCTGGGAGACCCTAGATGCCTTCAGGATGTGGGCTGGTTGCCAGGAAGACCAAGGCATGACTGGAGGCTTGGAGCTTTCCTCTCTATTCCCCAGTCTAGGGGGTGGCTGGAGACTGAGTTAATCACCAATGCCAATGGTGCTTTTATCATTGAACCTCTATAAAAATCCCTAAAAGCCAGAGTTCAAAGAGCTTCCAAGTTGGGGAAGACATTGAGGTACTAGGAGGGTGGCATGTCTAGAAAGAGCAAGGAAGCTCCACACACCACCATCCTTTACCCCGCTATCTTGTTCTGTACATCTTTTTCATTTGGACATTCCTGAGTTGTATCATTTATAATAACCAATAAGAGTATGTAAAGTACTTCCTTGAGTTCTGTGACCCATTCTAGCAAATTATCAAATCTGAAAGGGAGGGATCTGTGAGAATCCCCCAACTTTGAAGCAATGTTGGACAGAGTGTGAGTAAACTGGGGACACAATAACTGGCATCCGAAGTGGATGCTGAAAACTGTCAGAATTGAATTGAATTGTAGGATACCCTGATAGTGGAGAATTAGTCAATGTGAAAAACCCCACACACATTTAATGTTAGGAGTGTTGTGAGTAAAGACATACCAGAGGTAGGTAGTCCTTAAATTCATTAAACAAATCTTGATAATATAGTTTATTGATAAATTAATTATTTGTTAAAAATTTATTATTTATATGCTAGAGGCCCAGTGCATTATATTTGTGCACTGGGGAGTGGAGGGGTTCCCTCAGCTTGGCTTGTGCCCTTTTGCAGTCTGGGACCCCTTGGGGGATCTCTGCCTGCTGGCTTAGGCTTGCTGAGCCCAGCTTCTGTATGAACTGTGCTCCCTCTGTGGGAGTGCACTGATCACCAGGGGGCAGCTCCTGTGTTGAGTATCTTCCCCATTGGTGGTCAGTGTGCATCATAGTGACTGGTTGTTCGGTTGTTCAGTCAATTTGCATATTAGGTTCTTACAAAAAGTGAAGCAAACCTCATTTTTAATGGTGAATCATTAAAAGCAATACTTTTAAATACAAGAACTAGGCAAAGCAAAAACCTCTAGTACCATTCTCTTTAATATTGTGCTGAAGGTATTAGGCAATGTGAAAAGACCAAAAAAAAATGTATAAGGATATTCAGGATGTAATAAACCAGTCCATATTCACAAATCATATACTTTCCTACATTGGAAATCAAAAATAATCTTCAGATAAACTCCCAGAAACTTACAGTGTTCTGAATACTAAATCTACCTATAAAAAATATTTCTAAAATTTAAGCTAAAAATAATTGGAGAATATATACTTTTTAATAGCAATGAAAAATATTAAAACCTAGAAGTAAACTGAAAAATGTATGTAATATCTTTTAGAGAAATTCATTAAACTTTATTGAAAGACATAAGAATACCCAAATGAATTTTAAAATTCCATGCTCATGGGTTGAAAAAATTTATATAAAAATGCCAATATTCATTCTAAGTAATCTATACATTCAGTCATAAGCCTCGTTATCAAATTTCAAACAAGAATTTTCAAAAAAAACCCCTAAGCTTATCATAATATTCATACAGAAGAATAAATGGCCCAAAATAACTAAAACAAAATAGAAGAAAAATAATGAAATGAGATTCAGTTTGCTGTATGAGTTCTGATAGGGAAAGATTTCTTAAGACAAAAAAATAAAACTTATTAATGAGAAGATTAAGAAATTCCATTGCATTTAAACTGAAATCTTTTGTATGACAGAAGATATAATAAAAAATCAATCTATGGACTCAGAAAATACAGAATGCATATAACTAACCAGTGATTATTATTCATGAATTACAAGATAATATAAATTTATAGAATAAAGACAATCCAACAGTGTAATAGGCAAAGGATATGAGCTGTTAGTTCATAGGGAGCAGGGAAGCTGAATGACAAGTTTATAATAAGACACTTAAAAGTGCTAAAATTCAGATTTGCAAAATTAATTAAAAATGCAAATTAAAACAATGAGATATTAATTTAGAGCATTAAGATTCATAAAATATAGTAAATCTGGTAGCATCTAATGTTGACAAGGATGTGAAGAACCTTATTTGTAAGGTCATTAATTAATAACACCACTTTGGATGATACATGGTAAAATTAATGACTCAGCCCTGCCAATGTTGATCAGTGGTTGAGTGTCAACCTATGAACCAGGAATTCCCAGTCAGGGTACATGCCTAGGTTGAGGGCTTAATCCGCAGGAGGAGGCATGCAGGAAGCAGCCAATCTATCAATGATTCTCTCTCACATTGATGTTTCTATCTCTGTCTCCCTCTCCCTTCCTCTCTAAAATCAATAAAAAGATATTAAAAGACTACAGGCCTGGTGCATGAAATTCATGCTGGGGAGGGGGTGTTCCAAACCCAGCCTGCACCCTCTCCAATCTAGGACCCCTCAGAAGATGTCCGACTGTCCGTTTAGGCCTGATCCTGGGTCAGGCCTAAACTGGCAGTCAAACATTCCTCTCACAATCTAGGACCTCTGGTTCCTAACTGCTCACCTGCTTGCCTGCCTGATCACCCCTAACTGCTCCCCCACTGGCCTGGTCACCCCAATTGCCCCCTCCTCTTCCAGCCTGATCACCTCTCACTACCCCCCTGCGGGCTTGGTTGTTCCATGTAGCCTGTTGTTCAGTTATTTGTTTGTCCCTCACTAACCCTCCTGCTAGCCTGGTCACCTCCAACTGCCCCCCTGGAAGCCTGCTTTCCCCCCTGCTGGCCTGGTCACCTCATCTACCCCACTCTGCCACCCTGGTCTCCCCTAACTGCCCACTCCCGCCAGCCTGGTCACCCCTCCCTTACCACCCCTGTTGGCCTGGTCACCTTACACAGCCTGCTTGTTCAGTCATTTGGTCATTCTTCACTAATTCCCCTGCTGGCCTGGTCTCCCTACGCAGCCCGCTCTTCAGTCATTTGATTATCCCTCACTGCCTTCCCCCTCACACACCCCCGCCAGCCTAGTGGCCCCACGAAGCCTGCTGTTCGATTGTCTGTCCAATTGTTTCGGTTGTGATAGCCCCTGGCTTTTTATATATTAGGATTATTTCAAATGTTTAAAAAAATAAATTAAAATTAAATACTCATACGTTTTATAACCCAGGAATTACACTTATAGATTTCTATCCAAAACAATTACAAAAACTGTGTTACATGTGTCCAAAAAGACTTGTTAGAAAAATGTTTATTGCACATCTTTCTGGAATTGTCAAAAAGTGAAAGCTCAACTTCTTCTTAGTGATGATAGTAGAAAGATGGATAAACTAAAGAATATTCATATAATATAACACCATAATAATAATAATACCTATTTGTTATGGACTGAATTTTATCTCCCCTCCCCAAATTCATATGTTGAAGCCCTGACCCACAATATCACAGCATGTGACTGCATTTGGACAAAAGGCCTTTAAAGAGATGGTTTAGTTAAAATGAGGACATTAGATTAGGCCCTAATATGACTGGCACTCCTATAAGAGGAGGAAATTTGGACACACAGAGAAACAACAGGGATACATGCACACAGAGAAAAGACCATGTGAGCACACAGTGAGAAGACAGTCTTTGCCTCAGAAGAAACCAAACCTGCAGCCACCTTGATCTTGGGCTTTAAGTCTCCAAAATTGTGAGAAAATAAATTTCTGCTGTTTAAGCCACCTAGTCTGTGGTATTTTGTAAGGCAGCTCTAGCAAACTAATGTACTATTCTATTCACTGTTGCTGCATTACCTCCTTAATCTTTACAACTCAATGATGTTGTAAAGATTACATATAAGAAAATCCAGACTCAAGGAGATTATGTAAATTTCCCAAGTTCATGTGCTTAGTTAAGAGTAGACTCAGAGTTTAACCCAGGAAATCTGATGACAGAGTTCAGTTCCTAACATGATATTAAATCACTTAAAATGAATAAGCTAAGTGAAAATATGTATTCAGAAATAAATGCAGAAGATGTAACATTGAATGTAAAAAGGATACTTCCAGTATGATATCATTTACAATAATTTTAAAAATACACAAGACAGAAGTTATACCTTTGAAAAAGGGGAAAGATTTGGGATTAACTATGTTTTTAAAAAAGAGCTGAAGCAAATATGGCAAAATATTAATATCTGTTTAATCTCTGTCATAGAAAATAGCTGTCTGCTAGATGATTTTCTGCACATGAAGTGCTTGATCATTTTTTAAATATTTCCTTTTTAATAAACCATTATGTGTGGCTTTAGACATCTTTCTTTGTAAATCCTTTGTCATAAAAAGGGCAGTTCATTCTTCTGTCTTGAGTATAAACAGTGAAGAAAAGTTGTCTTGTGTGTGTGCGTGCGTGTGTTTGTTTGTTTGTTTTGCTATTGGACTATTAAACAGGCAGTTTTCCTCAACATATGTTAGTTGTCTTACAAAATAGTCTGGATCCCTTTACAAGTCAGGTTGCTGAGTTGATCATACAGCAAAAGACTAAAGGCGGTGATTAGAAACAGATGTGACATTTAAAAAGCTTCCACTATAAAAAGCAGAAAAGAGACAAAGGGGAAACCAGGGCATAGCTGAAGTTACAGTGAACTTCCACAGGCATCTCTCTGCCCTTATGGAAGAAAGCTCTTCACCACCCTCCAGCCCATATATGTAGAGAAGGTTGTTTCCTCCTTATAGACAAGAAAGAACACTGATTCAGGAACTGGTTGCTCTGATACATATTTAAGACCAGCGTCAGTGGTTGGAAATTCTTATTGCCCAGATAGAGGGGAAAAAGCATTAATGTAGGATTTATACAGTTGAAAGCTCAACAGAGGTTGAAATACAGTGACTAGCAACAGAAATAGTCATAAGGAACCAGGGGTAGTTATGGAATTAATTAAGTAAACTAATTTCTGGAATCCTGATTAAAAACAAACAAACAAACAAAATCCCACAAAAACCCTATGGGTCAATTGGTCCATATTGGGGAAGCCTCAATATTACTCAGTATTTCTGGAGAAACAGTTCTCCAGAGTCTCTCCCATTTTTGCATATCTGAGCAGAAGCACTGACATATTTTCTTCTGGACTAATTCTTCAAGGATATTTACATAGTAAAAACCCGAGAGAATAGAATGTCCCCCTCCAGAGAAGGGAGTAGGTTCCTTTACTGTCCATTCAAAAAGGTTTCCTAAGCTCAGGATTCCTCAGCTGTGAAGCAAACCACTCTGTGTACAGCATCCACTAGGCCACTCAGTCCCAAGCAATTTGGAAGTCCAGGGAGCCAATGAGAACAAAATGCTCATGCTGCTTGTTGTCTTATGAGTAATGAACTCCTCTGTCTCTAATCAAGGAGTCTTGTGACTTCTGTAAGCATCCATCAGAGCAGCCTGTATTAATTTGCAAGAATAAAATCTCAGACCCGGTACATTTCTTAACCAATGTTACTTCTAAAGTAAGTAGTTAAGTATATCATGTTCAGGTTCATCAAATATATTATTGATCATTTATATTCCAAGTACTGAGCTAAGTAAAAAATGGGCATATATTATCTTGTTTAACCCTCAACATTGGATCTTAGATGAACTGAGGCAGAACTGGGTTATATAACCTACCAAAAGTCACACAGTACATTAGTGACAGCTACACCAGTCTGACTGGAGCATCTACTCTTATTGAGTTTCTACCCATGCAGCAGCACTTTCAAACTGCAACCATCGTCCCTATTGACAATAGAGAAACTGGCATTCTGAACGCTCAGTGCTTGCTCAAGAATCACAAAATTCACTCTTGTGAACTTAGGATATCAACTCCATTATAAAACCAAAAGGTAATTTTAGTTATTAAGTTTAAAATGTGACTTTCAAGCATTTTGCATGAACATCTTGATTCTTGCTATAATCTTCCAGTATTTTCTATTTATTTTGTAATCTTTTACTAAAAACAAAAGAAGCACATTGTCACAGTTCGGAGCAACTAAAAAATGCTAAAGTTAGTGGACAAAGGTTTGAAAATAAACAGGATTTGCATAATTTCACATTAATTTCCCCAAGAAACATCAACTGCAAAGGAAAAGATAGTAAGTTTACAGTAAAGAAACTCAGCAGACACCAGGGATAAAGATGCATTGCCAGCCAAAACCGGTTTGGCTCAGTGGATAGAGCATCGGCCTGTGGACTGAAAGGTCCCGGGTTTGATTCCGGTCAAGAGCACGTACCTTGGTTGTGGGCACATCCCCAGTGGGGGGTGTGCAAGAGGCAGCTGGTCGATGTTTCTAACTCTCTATCCTTCTCAATTCCTCTCTGTGTAAAATCAATAAAATATATTTTTTTAAAAGATGCATTGCCAACAATAAGACAATTGACATCTTAAAGTCCTTGATATGATATGCTGAGAACATACCATTTTATTGGTATTCTTGCCAAAATAATGCACATCTCATTCCAATCATGAGAAAAAAAAACATCAGATATACTCAAATTGAGGGCCATTCTACAAAAATAGCTAATCAATATTTTTTGTAAGTGTCAGGGTCCTAAAAGCCAAAGAAAGACTGCAGACTAGAAAAGAAGAATGAGACCTAACAATGAGATATAATGTGAGATTGTAGATAATATCTTGGAATAAACAAGGAAAAATATTCATGGTGAAACTAGAAAAAGGTCTATAGTTTAGTTAACAGTGTTCATTTCCTTTACTTGATAATTGGACTATGGTTTTATTTTAAACTAGAGGCCCAATGCATGAATTCATGCACCAGTGGGGTCCATTGGCCTGGCCTCTGGGATTGGGCTGAAACCAGCTCTCCAACATGCCCTAAGGGGTCCTGAATTGCAAGAGGGCACAGGCCAGGCCAAGGGACTCTAGCAGTGCATCATTGGTGCTGGAGAGGGACATGGGAGGTTGGCCAGCCAGAGAGGGAATGCAGGAGGGACTAAGGACATGACCAGCCAGTCTCACTCAGTCCCAATCAGTTGGATCCCAGCAGAGCAGCAAGCTAACCTACAAGTCAAGTTGTCTGCCCCTTGGGTGGTCATTGCATGTTATAGTGAGTGGTTGAGTTGTCTTAGCATATCATTAGCATATTACTCTTTTATTGGTTGAATGGATGACCAGATGACCAGACACTTAGCATATTAAGCTTTTATTTTATTTATTTTTTAATATATTTTTATTGATTTCAGAGAGGAAGGAAGAGAGATAGAAACACCAATAACGAGAGGGGATCATTGATTGGCTGCCTCTTGCATGCTCCCTACTGGGGATAGAGCCCAAAACTCGAGCATGTGCCCTTGACTGAAATCAAAACTGGAACCTGTTAATCTGCAGGCCGATGATCTATCCACTGAGCCAAACCAGCTAGGGCTAGGCTTTTATTATATAGGATGTTGATACTAGGGAAGAGAATGAAGGGATATAAGGCCAATTTTTTTTTTCAATTTCTCTTTAAGTTCAATGTTAGTTCAAGATGAAATGTTTTTAAAAACCTTAATTATAATGTCACTTATATAAAACAATGTTTTACAAAAAGTAGTATAGAGGTTAAAATCATGTCCCCTGTATTTAAACCTCAATTCTTCTACTTATTAACTGCATCATACGGGGCAAGTATTCTAATATTTCTATGCCCCAATTCCCTCATCTCAAAAATGAGTTACATAATCATTCCTACTTTATAAGATTAAATAAGGAATCCTTGCTAAAGGCTAAAAACAGAGGTTGAGACAGAATAAACTCTCAATAAATATTGTCTTGATGTTGTTGTTGTTGCAGTGGTCCACCTATACCAGGTGCCCTTGGGTTTCACCTGTCAAAGACAGTCTAATCAAAACCAACAACCAACTCTTGGGAGTGAAAAGCAGGCGAGTACAAAGAGCAAAGTGGTGGCCTCATTAGAGCGGCTCTGAACTGGGATCACCAGCTCAAATGCCAACAAGGGCCGGCCAAGCCTGAGACACCAGTGTGTGACGTCAATCTGGGCAGGAATGTGCTGAATTAAGAGCTGATGCCCTGCCCAAGGAAACAGCTGCACTCTTGTCACCATAACACACAGGGCCAAATATCACCAGCTCTTCCCATTTTTAAGGAAAGCAAGAATCTTGGCTTTTTATAAACCAACACCTCATTTCTAATATTGGCAAATAATTCAAAAGTGTAAAATCCTCTGAGGCCCATACCACAAAGACCAAACCAAACTGTCCATGACCCAGGTATAGCTGGTGGCCTCAATGTTGAATGCTGACTTTTTAGCAAAGTGAAATAGGAGGAATGGTAAGAGAGTAGGGTTTTGAGGTCAAAATGCCTTGGTACAAATTCACTGTTGCCAATAATTAGTGTTTCCTACACACACACACACACACACACACACACACACACACAAAATCACATAATCATATAAACTTATGAAATTCAGTTAAACAAAATAAGTATGATTTTTTAAATTGTAAGTCTCAGAATTTTTCATATGCTCAGATGCATTGTGAATCCAGATTAGAAGCTATGTTGTGGCTTTTTTTGTTTAATTAATTTTATCTGTCACTGGGCTTTTTTTCTGAGAAAAAAAGCTACATGGGACAAGCTACACTTGGAGGACACTAGACTATATGGTCTTCGATTTTTCTCTCTGACGTGCCAGGACCCTCTACCATCCTGAACTCAGCATCCAAACCACCTCCCCTCCTTTCTCCCACAGCGCTTGGTATATGATGGACTCTTGGTCAATGCTTACAGAATTAATTGTCACTTGCAAAGGAATTTGGGGCTCACAATACAGCCTGTACTTCAGCTGAGAAAAAAGAAAAGAAAAAAAAAGAATAAAGCCAGATGCCACACTGAACTGAACACACTTGAGCCTGCCAGCTCTGCCAGTTGGCTTTGATTGTTTACAAAGGAAAAGCCAAACAAAGAAGGAGGTGGAATTTATTTCACTAAACAGCATCTTTCAAAGAGAAAGAACTCCATCTCCTCCGGAGAGGCGGCCTTACTGCTGCTACAATCAGAAAACATTTGCAAACAACCACTTGGTTAAAGAAAACAACATGTTGAAACAACAGAACTGGGGATTTCCTCTGGGCACTTGGTGTGGGTGTATGTGTTTTGGAAGGAGGTCAGGCGGAGATGCTTGCATACATTTCATCTTTATGAATAAGAGCATGTGATAAATGGGCATTGGAAAGTGAAAGGTGGATACAAGCAGCACATTTAAGCACAAAAGCAGCAGTTGCCAAACTTTTGACCTCATGAACCACCACCAGTCTGAAGACCACTGAATCACCACAGGTCTGAAGACCACTGGTTGGTGACCGCTGCACTAGAGGATTTTATACCCTATACTTACCAACCACTCAGTAGGCAGATGAGGAGAGAATTCCCAGAGAGGATGGGTGGCTTTCCTAAGAAGTGGATTCCAACCCTGTTTCCTTTTTCCCTGTTCCCTTCTATCTAATGTCATTTCGCAAGCGGCTACCTTCTAAAGCACAGGAGCATTTTAAGAAATGGTTTACAAAGCCACAATGCTAAATAGATAATGCAAGCCATCATAAAACAAACAGACCTGGGAAATGGCAGAAGTCAACCTGAACAGTTGAGTGTACATCAAGATGATGAGTTAAATTCTAAAGCAACATGATTGCATACCCCAATCTAAAGAAAATCTAATCACATTGCAGGAAGATATTAATGCCACTATAACAATAATAGCTCTGCCTAACAGCTAACATTTACTGAGAGTCTTTGTGTGGCCAGAACTATCCTGAATGTCTTCCTCTTGTTCATTCCTCACAGCTACTCTCTTTGCAGGAAAGGCAGCGCCATGGCCATTTTACCAGGTGGGTGAGCTGAGTTAGGAGACCCAGATTAGTAATGCCCAACGTTACAGCAGAGAAGAAAAATGCTTTGGACCCAGATCTATTTAGTTCCAAAACCCCATACTGTTCTACTACATCAAAAGGAATGTTTGAAAGCCACTAATACATTATGATGTATAAGTAAATTTTTAGATATCTAAAGAAATGCTCATTTCTTATCTACAGTGCTCAGTGCTTGTTACTGTGGTCAGGGCTGGGGATGAAGCAATGAATCTCATCCTGGGCACTCAAGGTGGAGTCCAGGAAGGGTCAGGAAGGCAAAAAATAGCCAATTGGGAAGAGCTGGTTTCATGGGCCATAGGGGACCACTGTGGTGGTTCATTACACTCAATTGGGGGTTCCTGGAATGATACTTGGAATTGATGACATTAGAGGTGATCCTTCAAAGAGTAAAAGAGTTCTCAGAGGGAAAGCAGGATTAAAATGCTATTCTAGACACAACTGAAGGATCGGAGAGCAACAGGAGAAAGCATTAACTGGCACATGGCTGGGCATGAAGTGGTCAAGAGGCAGAGGAAGATGAACTTGGATAACCTGAGGGTCTTGAAATTCAGGCTGAGTAGTTTGAACTTCATGTTGTAGGTAATGGGATAGAGAAGGTTCAGTTGAAGACACATGACCATAGAAATGAACCAGATGAAATAGAATGAGCCCATAGAAATCAAGGGTTAAAAGGAGGCAATCTTTTCTAGTCAGATCTATGTTAGAATTTCAGCTCTGCCATCACTGGCTGTGTGACATTTGATAAGTTACATCCCTGAACCTCAACTTCCTCATATTTGAAATGTAAATGAGGAGAATATCTAGTTCTCAAGACTGTTGAGGGTTAAAGAAAGATCTACAGAAAGTGCTTTTGAAAGTGCCTTACACATGTGAATTATTATTCACATGGTGGGTCCTGATTTACATAATGTTTGGTTTGTCAGTGGTTTGGGGTAATCAATGCCAAGTTCCTTTTTCCTTTAAAACGTGCCCTTGGCTATTATACACAGAGGGTTGGTGGTGTAGTAGAAAAGAGCATTGGTTTTCGAGAGAGGCAGTCTCAGTTTCTGATTGTGACCTCCCAGTTAGGGGAGCCTAAATTTAATGCCTTTCAGCCAATTATGACCCCTCTCTGAGATTTAGGGTCTTCTTTCAATGCTGTGGGCAACACAGAATTGGTAATCAGCAAACATTGGTGCCCTTCTCCTTCCTTCTTGGCCAGGTATTGCTTGTGATTCTAGTAAGTCACTTAACTCCTCTGGACCTCAGTTTTCTGCTTAAAAAAAAATGGGAATAATAATCTGCACTGGGTATTTTCTGGGACATTTCTAAAGAGCAACTAGCAGATGGGATAACACAGACCAATGCTTTGTAAACTGAATCTCTTTACAAACATATGGAATCATTCCTATAAGTCCAGTCAATGTTCAAATGGTTCCACTGAAGTTCTGACTCAGTGAGGCAAAAAGCAGTTAATATTTAGAATGGCCACATGAGTGCCAAGGAAGAATAACAATGAAACTTTCAACTCCTGGCCCAATAATAGTGAAAAATGGTTTACCTTTATGAGCCTATTCATTGCTACCTTGTGAAAACAGCTAAACGCTATAAAATGGGGCCAATTAAATCTACACAATTCTGTTTCCTGCCTCCTATCAACTTCACCTCTTTCTCCTCTTCGCCCAAATAATAGCCTCTCCCCCCACTCTTCTCATCATAGTGAAATCTTACATCTGTGAAGATCATAAAACGCAACACATATTGGAAAAAATCACCCTAACACACACACACACACACACACACACACACACACACACACACACACAAAATGCCCACACACAGGGCAGATCAGCACACTCCTCCCAGCAGTGTCTAGGAAAGGAAATAAATAGCCAATTGGGAAGGGCTGATTTAATGGAGTCACTGAACAGCCCTGGTGACATGGCCATGACGATTTCTTGAATCTTTTCCACATGTTCTACACACCAAGACACACAGGCTTAGTCTAGAATCAGCCCCCAATGGACATTCAGAACCAAGTGCCCTTTAATAAAAGCAAATATCAGAGCATTTGTTCCAAGGACTGCAAGTTACTGACCTGAGGGGACTTCCCTTGGGGGTGTTTTCTGTCATGGGGAGATGGAAATATCACCCCCCAGAACCCCTATAATGTGTAATGACCTGATTGGGAAATACTATATTTCTGTTTTTATTTTTACTTTTGTTCTTTTGTGAACAGTGTGAAAGAGAAAGGCCTGGGTTGTAGTGGGGAAAAACACTGGCCTTGTAGTGAAACCGCCAGAATTCAAACACTTACTGCATTTTGTATTAGCTGTGTGGGTCACTCCTCACCTGTAGTATGGGGCAACAATGCCCACCTCCCAGGATAGTGGGGCAGCTCAATAGAAGCCCAGAAATAAAAGAACCTTTTATATTTTTACTGTTGAATAAATGTGACTTGTCATCACTCCAAAGGGCAATGAATTAGAGTGAGGAGACTTGGGCCTGGATCCTGGCCCTGCCACTAAGTAGCTGGGTGACCTTGAGAGATGATTTATCCCTTGGATGTTCATTTTCCTCACACCATTCAAGAAATATTCACAAAACCTCTCTTATGCAGCAGGTACTGTGAATCATGCTATAAAGTGTTAGTCAAACATAAGGAACAACCATTATATTATTGACTAATTGTTAATGGTTAATTGTGTGAATTATACAATTTCATCATGTCCATTTGGTGCCTGCTCTTATGATTTACATTTTTAGGTTATATTATTCTCTGCAACCTTAACCTTGTATTCTATCTTATATTTTTCCCAGATTCTAAGTAGTAAATATTTTTAATTTCCACTTTTCTATTGTAGTAGTGCCCTACTGAGCAAGTTGCCACAAATAGTTTGTAGAATGAAATGTGACAGTGATATATAAACAAATAAGAGCAGAGGGAAATGTGCCAGAATTAAACTTCACCATCTTTGCCTAAGTAAATGTGATCTCATTCTCTGATTACCCAATAGCAAACTACCCTAATATGAAGGTTTAAATAGGGATGCTTACTTTTACAATATTAGATAAGGCAAGGGAAGAAAAGAAACGGTAAGATACTGTTCTGGAATTCATACATATCATAAAGAACAGTATCAACTATTTTCCTGAGAACTCAGTGTTTTTGTTTTAGCACACAAACAGAAAAGACACATAGAACAAAAATGTTAAGTTCAACTATTTATTACATATTGAGCATCTTGTAATCATCTTTTAAGAAGAAATCAAAAACTGCCAGGACCCAAAAGTATGTACCTTGTGTACCCATTGCTATCCTTACTTCTTCTACACATCCCCACTACTATAATTTTCCTGGTAATCCCATTTATGCATATTTTTATAGTTATACCACAAACATATGCATCCTTTAACACTGTAGCTCAGTGCCAGATTTTTGCAATCTATACAAATGGAATCATATAGTATACATTCTTTTAGTCTAGGGCCTTTCATTCCACATTATGTTTGCAAGATTCATCCACAGTATTGTTTGCAGTTGTATATTCATACAGTTCATAACAATTGAATGGTTATAATAAAATATATTTATATATTCTAATTTTTATAGCTTTTGCCTTGTTCCCAGCTTGGGGTTATTAGAAAAAATGCAACTCTCCATTCTTGTGTGTTTCTCTAGGTGAACACACACTCATTCCCATTTGGATATATACATAGGAGTAGAATTGATGAGTCAACAGATACTATGTAAGTTCAACTTTAGTAATTAATGCCAAATAGTTTTCCAAGGGATTATACCAATTCATACTTCAGTTATTGGGTCATAAGAGTCCTATTTGCCCTCTCTTTGCCAATACTTTTGTTTTGCCAATGATTCGTTTTGCTTTGTTTTTTTTTAACTGTTCTTGTGGGTAGGTAGTGGTTACTCATTATGCTTTTGTTTGCATTTTCTTGATTACTAATGCAATTGAGCCCTTTTTCATCTTTATTAAGTACTTTGTATTTTCTCTTCTTTGAAGTACTTATTTAAATCTTGTGCTCATTTTTCTAACTGTATATCTTTTTCTTGTTGACTAGTGGCCCAGTGCATGAAATTTGTGCATGGGCTGGGGTTGGGGTGTTTCTCTCAGCCCAGCATGCACCCTCTCCAATCAGGGACCCCTTGGGGGATGTCCAACTGCCAAGGTCATAAAAATATTATAATAAAGTATAGTCTAGAATATTTGTTACTATTTGCTTTTCACATTTAGATCTAAACTCAACCAGAAATTTATTTTTTTGTGTATGTACAAGGTAGAGAATATCTCCCATTTTTTATATTGATATTCAATTGTCCCACACATTTCACTGGCCACTCAAAATGGGAGGAAAATGTTGAAATTAGAGTGTTTTCTTTTGACCACTATGGAACTGGTGAGAACTCCCACCAGGAAAGGAGGGCACAAGTGGCCAAAGGCACCTAGTTGTGTGGAGCACCTACTGTGCATCAGACACTATGCTAAAGTGTCTTACAACTATTAACCCGTTTAAGTCCTCATGTGTTTGTAAGGGAGATGGTACCATTCCTCTTCACAACTTGCCTAAGCCCAAGTGCCAAATTTTTCTGACCAAAGTTGCATTATCTTTCCACTCTAACATGCTTGATTTCCTTTGTATGCCTTCCTAACTTTGCTGAGTTTTACGCTGCCCCTGGCAACTCCTCTGCTATGGTGCTAAGATCTCCCTGAAATGTAGGTGTGTCAAGGAGAGGGTCACAGTACACCCATTCCACCTTCTCATTCCTTCCCATCTGAATCCTGTTCGTAGCTGCTCCATGGCAGTCACAGAAAGGACAGAGCAGATTTAATAAAGAATCAGTCTGAGTCTCAATGTAGGGTCTATCCAGGATGAAGAGGAGAATGTTTCTAGTTGTGCTTAGGAGGAGCTGTTTTCCATTTTAGAAGCTTGTATTATCTGAGACAACTCCAGATGGTATAATGGAAGGAGCACAGAACTTTGTCATAAAAATATTAGTTGAAACCCGGGCTCTGTAGTAGCATTGTAAAGTATTACTTTCTATGATGATTTAAATGTTCTGTATCTGTGTTGTCTGATATGATAGTCACTAATCACGTGCGGTGAGAGAGGACATGAAATATGGCTAGTGCAACCTAGCAATTCAGTTTTTTATTTTATTTATAATTAACAAATTTAAATGTAAATGGCCACCTGTGGCTAGTGGCTCCTGGATTGGACAGCACATCTCTATTGCTGCCTAGCTGAGTGACTTTGAACAAGTCATTTTATTTCCCTGAGCCTGAGGTCACTCATCTGTTCATGATCCTGCTACCTCAGCACTATGTTGGGTAGACAAAGTGAGAAAACCATGTGAGCGTCTAGCACAAAACCTTGCATGTAATAAGTACTCAAAAGACTTTAGTTGAATCTGAAAATGTGAATCTCATAACAGTCCAAGAGAAATGCGTGTTAAAAGTGTAAGCCTGGATATTTCTCCAGAATTGATTCCTTATGATTGCTTTATACATCTAAACCTCATTTGCCTGCCAAGAATGACCTCTGAGAAAACAACAGCTGAAGACAGCCATGTTAGTTATCAGACTATGAGGATAATCTCTACCCCTCACTGCTCTGCTCCCCACTGGAGCTCTCCCGGTGGTAAGAAGGGGAGTATCTGAAAGCAAGGCAATGTGCTATGCATCTGATGTAGCCACAGATGTTTGAGAAGTTCACCAAAAATTTATTTTCTTCTTCTCCACTTTTTAAACACATTGTTTTTTAGGGGAAAATGTGTCCATCTGGTTCTGATTCATTTGCACTTAACTCATCAGAGGGCGGTGTTGTAATACCGATTGACTTGCAAAAAGTTCCAACTAACATATCCCCTAGCTTCTTTCCTGAGTGAGAGGAAAATAGTTTGCTCAGCAGATGGACAAAACACACTCACAATAAAACTGAGGGAAGTTCCAACTCTGCTAAAAAAAAAAAATCTGTGTACCCTAAACATTCCCCTAATTTCTGTGCATCTTATTCTGTGAAATGAGGGTTTCAAATAAGTGGCAACTGAGTTCTAGACAAATTGACTAATAATAATTCCCTAATGTGGAAAAGGCCAATATTTTTACAAAGGTCACTGTTGTCACTAAGAACTCACACGAAATTGGACAGTTTGATAAAAGAAGTCTAAAAGATGTTTTGTAAATAAATAAATAAAAAGGACTTTGGTTACCAGAAATTCATGTGAGTTCAGGAAAATGTAACCCTAGATTAGATTTGTTCTTTAAGATGCTATACCAGGCCTGATTTTTAAATAATTATACATTGAACAGGTCTTCTGCCATGGTCTGACGGGTAAAATACAGCAATGAGGACTGGATGGTAGTGTTGATCAAATGCCAAATCCAGGGATTAAACACAATGTAGTCTGCAACCAGAAACTTGTTTCTTTTGCCTTAAACTATATTGTCCAGCAATGGATACAAGAACCTTTTATGATTCATAAATGTATCAATGTAAGGCCAAGATGCTATGGGGTGGATTATTACATTGAGTAGGAGTTGAGTTGGTGACCAAAATGTCCAGTTTGAGTCAAGAGCCAATGTCTATTATTGCATAAAATGAACTGCACAATTCCTTAAGTAGCCATCTTACTCAGTGTTCTTGTGATTCCATTCTTCTTAAATCCTGGGAAGTTACCTATAAAACTCACAGACTATCCAAAGAACCATTGTTGAGATGTTTTCATTAAAGTCCTTGGTTTCAATAACTACCTCCATGGTAACAACTCCCAAATTATATCACCAGACTATATTTTTCTGACTTTCTGTACCACATATTCAACAGCCTTCTTAACATATTCACATGGATGTGTTTCAGGCACCTCAAACTAAATATGTCCAAAATAAAACTTAACATTTCCTCCCAGGAATGCTTCGCATCCAGTGTTCTCCACCTCAGTAATGAGCAATGCCACCAACAGATCAAAAGACACTGGATTAAGAGACACCAAGTGCAGCCTCTGTGAGTCTCTCAGATTTCTGATGAACTCTGTTTGTGAACCCTGAGGGTTATAACATTTTGAGCTAAATGGAATCTATATATGTCTTCTCATATCTCTTTTTCATTGGAATTGGCAAGAGAAAAGACATCATCTTCCATGGGCTTAGAATTGTTGATTTGAGTTACTTCCAGATTAGACTCTTTTTTTTTTCCATTAGACTGTGAGGCCTAAATAAGGAATGGAGCACTTTCTGATTATTCTGTATTTCTAAAGCATAAAGTAGGCATGACAAAATGAAACATTTAAGACTCTGTTCTCTACATCCTGAAATTCCTTGATACCTTCATTCTAGCATTATCACATGATCTATAATTATCTATACTATTCTTCTTCACTAGACTATAAGCTTAGTCTTATTTGTTCCTCTTTGCTATCTTTGCACTAAACTCATAGCCTTGACATATAGGAAGTATTGAGAGACTATGTAACAAATGAAAAAAAAAAAGATTAGCTAAATTAATGAATAAAGAATAAAGCAAGAACTGAACTGATGAGGCATTCAGTCCAGCAGGAAACGCAAACCCTGACTATGCTGCATCCAGAAAATGCCCAATCACTTATGCTTACTTCCCTTTACCTATGGTCCAGGCAGGCCTCGGGAAGAAAGCTTTGGGAAGAGCTTCATGTTCCATGGAAATTTCTCACCAACAACCAATACCCAGTCTGACTTTTATAATTATCTTTCTCCCTCGCTTGCTCTTTAAAGTCATTTGTAGTGGCTGTTCCTCCTCTCAGCTTACTCACTATTACGATAATGACTTCAAACACTAAGCAGGGCTATTCAGGGCACTGTGAAAATGTGTTTTTCCCATCAGTCCTAATGAAATAGTTTCCACTGTCTGTTTCCCTTGCAGATAGCAATCAAAGGCCAGGCGCAAACTTTAAAAGCTCAAACTCTTATCCTATATATAATATAAAACTTGTCATTTGAAAGCGACACACAAGGGAATTTAATCACAAATGCTCTTTGCTTGGCCCAATCCATTCCTGTTGAATAGAGTATTTGGAATTACTTTTTCTGGGAGCTGATATTCCTATTCTTCCCCTTTGGTCTTCCCAGAAGGCCAAAGTAAGAGACCTTTGAGTAATGTTATTTCCTTCAGACCTCCACTGAGATATTTAGGGACTAAGTTTCGCTGTCACATTTTTACTATATCCTGTGCCTAACCTCTCCTAAGCTTTGACTGCATTGTTCCCTGAGCAATTCATTCCCTCACATTTATTGACTTGGTATCACCAGGTCAGTATCTACTACTTTCTATCGACACCAAGCCCTATCATTTACTACTTATATAATTTGAACCACTCTTTTACCTCCTACCCTCAGGTTTCCATTGATAAAATAAGAGTACTCACATGTATCTCACAGGATAGTTGTGAGGTTATCATACAATATCTCACACACACACACACACACACACACACACACACACACACACACCATAAACCAGACATTTGGACATAGGCTATTTCAAATACCAAGAATGACCTATCTCTACTATCCTTTTCTTCTCTTGTGATTTGGCCTTTATAATTTAAAAAATAGCTCTAGTGTTCAGTCCAAAGAGGTTATGAGGAAACACTATGGGAAACATAAAGAAAATGGTTTTTCTACAGCCTTTTGTTCTTTGGTGAGCTTAGCCCTTATTCCTAGGCCCACTGGTGATAGTCATTGATAAGACGTGTACATACAGAATATTCACCCTCTATCAGGCACCCTGCAGAATATGTTTAACCATCACAACATACCAGTACACCGGCAGCTGTTATGCAATCAGGTTTCATGGGGAGAATCCAGCCCACTCTCTACAGGGGTCCATCCAATAGCTGGGCTCTTCACTCCAGCTTTGTTCAACACCAATTAAAAGAGCATCGTACCTTAAGCTGAACGTAACCAGTGATTAATCGGCCAAAGAGCACTGTGGGGATCAGTCTGTTTCATTCATAAATGATTCAAAAAAAAAGTAATAGGTGGGCATGCAGCAATCCAGGGCTATGCATGTCTCTGCCATTTCATCTTATTTCAAAATGCCCACAAAGTCTTTCATGTCAATGCTTTACATCTCCAGAAACATACAGTTATTCCAGAACCCATGTGAGGCTTGGAGCTCTTGGCTTCAGACTGGAATCACTAAATATGGTTTTGTTCCTTGTAGCACAAAGCGATTTCTGTAGAGAATAAGCCAGCTGTTCTCTGCCAACCGATCACTGGCCATGAAGTTGACAGAAAGTTGTGGACTTTTGCTGGCAACAGAGCAGCACTAAGAATGCACCCATGTTATTTTACCCTATCAGGATAGGACAGACATTACAGCCCAGAGATTTATGGGGGTATTGGGTTCCATGAAGCCATGCAACTTGAATTTCAGTGATATCATTTAGGGAGAGTGCTGTCTCTTTTGGGACAATTTAACCATGTAGATATCTAAAACTGCTTTTATTCCCTTGAATAATATATACAGAAAACATGTATCTACAACAAATATGGAACCCCTACAGTTCCAAGACAGTATAAGACTTTTAAAGAACTGGCTTTTGATAGGGTCAGCATTTTCTATTCCCTGTTCCATCTCAATGCTGGGTCACATACCCTATAATCAACTTCCTCCCATTGATTCCCATGGCTGTCAGTTCCCAAAGTACTTTCATATTCATTATTTCATTAGCCATTCACAATGACCTCGAAAGGTTATCATCTGTGTTTCCCATAAGTGGAAACTATGGGTCAGAAAGGACAAGTAACTTACCAAATATCCCAAAGCCCACAGTGGCAGTGATAGAACTACATTATTGTTTAGTGTTTATGCCTCTGCTTCCAGCCAGCCCAGATTTCATTCTGCAACGTGGTCCCAATAAACATTCTGAGGTGTTTACTGGGCTATGTGCTTGGGTGACTAGAAGAAGCAAGGAGGCTACTTTTAGACATTGATAGACTTCATTTCTTCCTGCATGCTGATTCCAACTGGCATCTGACCTCAGTGTATCCTTAAATCTTAAATCAATGTCACTTTCTCAAGGTGATCTTCCCTGACAGTCCCACCTAAGTTAGGGTTTCTACTACTCTGTTTCCATAGCATCTTGTTCTTCCTATTTAGTAACACTCAGCATACTTACTTTTTTCATTGCTATTTTCTTTGCTAAGCTTAATGTTCCGTGAAGATAGGACCATATCAGCTAACATAGTTCCTAATACTTATTAGACACTTTATACAGTATAGGATGAAAGAGAAAACCATTCCCTCTCATGGATAAGTCTAGATAGGATCAAAGAGTGTCAACCCATAAATTAAAAGAGGTGATTTACCAGAGAGGTAACCAGTAAGTACAAAATATCCAGGAGATCAGCAGCTGGTTAACTGATATAAGCCACTTAGTGTCAGATCTAAATGGTGGCCAGGAACCAGGATATGACCAGAGACAAGAGAGAGGACCCAGAGCCCTTGTCTCTGGCAGGATGATCACTCAATGCTCTCCTCTAGGAGCCAGATGACTGGTGACCTAGCAACAGGACCAGGAAAACAAGGTGCACAGCTCTTTTTGGGACTTTTTGGTTAAAATAAAACTTGTCTCTATACCTTGACAAATACTTTTCCTTCATTTATGCACAACCATTTCATATAGTGGGTGACAGGGAACTGTTGATAGATATACTGGTGGAACATCATAGCAGAAGGTATGTTTGAGAAAGATTATTCTGTTAGGATCAACAGAGAAAAGCCACACAAGAATCAGAAAGACCTAGATCAACAAAAGGACTTGTATTCATGCATATAAACATAACCAATGGACACAGGCACTTAGTGAGGTAAGGGCATGTGCTGGGGAGTGGGAGTGGCTGGGGAAGTCAATGAGAGAAAAGGGGGGACATATATAATACTTTAAACAATAAAGAATTTTTAAAAAAAGAATCAGAGAGACCAATTAAGAGGCTAATAGTCACCCTAACTGGTTTGGCTCAGTGGATAGAGCATCAACCTGTGGACTGATAGGTCCCAGGTTTGATTCTGGTCAAGGGCATGTACCTTGGTTGTGGGCACATCCCCAGTAGGGGTGTGCAGAAGGCAGCTGATTGATGTTTCTTTCTCACCGATGTTTCTAACTCTCTAGCTCTCGCCCTTCCTCTCTGTAAAAATCAGTAATTATATATATATATATATATATATATATATATATATATATATATAGGCTAATAGTCAATAGAGAAGTAGTGAGAATAAGAATTACAACAGTCTAAATTGGAGCATAATGAATATGAACAGAATTTAATGTCATAAGGGTGCACTCAGTTAAGGTTGATAATTGAAAGAACATGTAGTAACATCCCCTTTTGACTTGCTCTCTGTTTATATCCTTTATATAATTTGAGCCTCATAATAAGCCTGTGTGTTAAATATTTTAAAAAATAGGCTTGAGAGATGACCTTTCCAAGTCATACATGCTGGGAACACTGAACAGGGCTGGAGTCCAGGTCTCCTAACCACCATCTCTGAGCCCTCCAAACAGCATCAGGCCACTGTGTAACATGGAGGTTTGGGTTATAGGAATGGCTCACCTCACTCCTTCAGGATCAGTCTTTATATTATCTGTGTATTCCTATTTATGTAAATGCACATTTGTAGCTGAGCCTTTCCCAGAAGAGAGAACAGAGGATTCCCATCAGCTCTGGGAGTCTCAGCACCTGTTGCCTCAGCGGCCCCAGCTTCTCATAACAGGCTTCACTCCCTGTGAGTCAAACCTGATTTTCATCTTCACTATTTTTCCCGATTAGTTAAAGCAATTCATGGGTCATTGTATAATATTCAAATAAGAAAATTTTAAAAGATAAAATGCTCTGCCGTTACTGACTTTGTATTTAATAATATAATATAAAACACTCACTAATGTTGATGGAACCTCTATTAATTGCCAAGCATGGGGGAGGGAATTTTACATACAGCATTTCATTTAATCTTCTAGATAGACCCAAATAAGGATGGTCATTTCCTCTACTCTATAGATGAGGAAAATGGGACTCCCAGAGAGTGACTTGCCCAAGTTTACAGGACTAGTGAGTGGCAGAGACTGAATTCTGGGCAGGTCCTACGATTCCAGAGCCCACACACCTAACTGCAACTATAGACCAGAAATATCTTTCCAAGCAGGCATATTCAATTATATCTGTTTCTTAAACAAAAAGTTTTGTTTCCTTCTATTCTTCTAAATGTTTCTTAGGTTTAGTTACTTGGAGTGAAGGGTCCAATCTACATTCATTAAACACACACACACACACACACACACACACACACACACCAATAAAAATACAACAGCACCATAACCACCATGATTGGCTCAGAGATGACCACATAACAAGCAGTCCTAGGATTTGAGTTAAAATAGCATCTCTGTCTCCTAGCTAAAATTGCCAAACTGGTAAAATATGCCCAAAGATCTGAAGATACCAATGGCCTTCTTGCTGCCACATGAATTTGTTTGAGAATGAGGAGACGAGGCTAGGACAAAGAGGGAGAAAGTCCAGCCAAGACAGGTAAGTGAGATAATAAATTACCCCTTTGTTTTCTTAAGTCAGTTTTAATGGGTTTCTTTCTCAAGCAATCAAAACAGTCATGTCTAATAAAATAATCACATTAAAATCACCAACAGTTTAAGAAAAACTGATAGGAGAAAAACAAAATTAGGACAATTCTATCCATTAATTTATTTTGATATGTAGAATAAGGGCACTAATATTCATTGAGTACAGTCAATATTTATGAGTACCTACTGTGTTTTGGGCACTGGACTGGGTCCAAACATGAACATGCTTTAGGCTAGCAATTAACTCTGAGGGTTGATACAATGGGGGAAAAATGCCAGCGCATTAAGATGGATAAGTTTTCTTCTAAAGGGCCAATAAGTTGTCTCTTTTTTGAATCTGGTATAAAGTATGCAAAGGACTATGAATCTCTTTACTAAAAAGTGAATTAAAGTTCAGAGGTGAATTTCCCTTAGTCCTTAATTTCCTATCTGTGTGCCAAGGACAGGCAGGAAAGGAGGGAGGGCTGAAGGGGTATAATTTGTTAAATACCAGATGAGGAACCATTGTGGCTGAGAGAGCTGTGCCATAGAACCTGGCCAAGCTGAGGCTGGAGGCTAACACTATAGAGAAATTCTTCCATATCCCTATGGTGGAATTTTTTAAAATATTAAAAATATTTTTAAAATATCAAGTACACTGGTTGAAGGAGTGATTAAAAAGGGGAAGTGGGAAATCAGGGCTTATCATTTAGGTAGAAGTGTAAGAGTAAGAAATAGATGCTCAAATTTTATTAAATACTAGTGGCCCGGTTCATGAAATTCATGCATGGGGGGGTGGTCCCTCAGCCTGGCCTGCACTCTCTCTAACTCAGGACCCCTTGGGGACTGCTGGCTTCTAACTGTTCGCCTGCCTGCCTGCCTGATTGTGCCTAACCACTCTACCTATTGGCCTGCTCACCCCCAACTGCCCCTCCTGCTAATCTGCTCACCCCCACCTGCTCTCCCTGCTGGCCTGCCCACCTCCAACTGCCCCCCTGTCGGTCTGATCATCTCCAACTGACCCCCACTAATGGCCTGATCACCCCCAATGCCTCCCCACAGGCCTGATCACCCACAAATGCCCTCCCCTCTTGGCCTCTAACCACCTCTCCCTCGGCCCCACCACCATGGCTTTGTCCAAAAGAACGTCCGGAAGTTCTCCTGGAAGGTCTCCCAGTCTAATTAGCATATTACCCTTTTATTAGTATATATAGAGGCCTGGTACACAGGTGGAGGCTGGCTGGTTTTCCCTGAAGGGTGTCCCGGATCAGGGTAGGAGTTCCCTTTTTTTTTTTTGGGGGGGGGGGAGACTTGGGCGGCCTGGGCAAGGGGCTTATTGTGGTTTGCAGGCTGGCCACGCCCCCATTGGGGTGGGGTCCCCATTGGGGTGGGGTCCCCACTGGGGATAGTGCTGGCCTGGACAAGAGGCTGGGGCAGTTTGCAGGCCAGCCACACTCCCATGGGGTGAGGGTCCCTACTGGGTGAGGGGCGTGGCCAGCCTGAGTGAGGGGCTGAGGGCTGTTTTCAGGCTGGCCACACCCACTTCAGGTTGGAGGGCTCCACTGGGGTGCCTGGCCAGCCTGGGTGAGGGGCTTATGGCTGTTTGCAGGCTGGCCACACCCCCCAGTGGGGACCCTCACCCCATGAGGGTGTGGCCAGCCTGGGTAAAGGGCTAAGGGCCATTTTTCAGGATCCTCCCTCAGTGGCCAGCGCAGTAACAGCCATCCAAGCCTCCCACACGCTCAGGGGCTGGCTCCATGTCTGCTGCACACAGCCCCTCCTTCAGCAGCCAGCCCAGGCGAGCAGGAAGCTTGGCTGGCTCTATGGCCACTGCCATCTTTGTCCCACTAATATAGTATGCAAATTAGTGGGACAAAGATGGTAGTCATTTTGGATGTCATGAAGTGATGACCAATTTACATATTTTCTCTTTTATTAGTGTAGATGGGTGACTGAAGACCTAGAAAAAATTATTTTATTACTTTTCATTTTTAAAATTTTATTATCATATGCCTTTGAAACAATCTCCTGCCATTGGGTTGTCTACTAAGTGCTAGATTATCACAAGGAGTCAAGCTGACTTGGGATTTAACAAAGACTCTGTTCCTGGCTATCTGTATGCTACACAGTAAATTATAAATTCTCTGGGCCTCACATTCCTTATCTTAAAATCAGAATGACAACATCCACCTCTAGGAGGGTGAGAGAACTGTGATGATGCATGCAGAAATACCTTGTGTATAGCAGGGACATAGCAAATCTTAGGGTTGTTTTCCTCCCTTTCTCTGTTTCACATCATTCAGCACACATTGAAGCATTCTATGGAGCCAGATGGTAAAATGAGAGACACACAAGATGAGGGTTATATAGCTGAAATTTGTATCTTTCATATGCTATTTACCATCCATGAGACTTCGAAAGTTTTCTTCCTTCAAGTTCAGGATTTTAATAATCTTAAAAATGAGGATCACTATTGCCTTGTGTATCTCACAACATTGTTAAAAGGATCAAATGAATCAATAAATTTTAAAATGCTTTGAAATGAACATGTCATATGTGTGTGTACGTGTGTGATCCATATATACACACACACATATACATAAATTTGAAGACATGCTAAAAAACTGAAGACATACTAAAAAAAAGTATGAACATTAAAAGTAGATAGATTTTCACAGCATTGAATTTGGCAATGGTTTCTCAAATATGACACCAAAGCACAAGCAATAAAAGTAATAATAGTAAAATATACTTTATATCTGAATTAAAACCATCTGTGTGTCAAAGGAAATTATCA
Organism: Vespertilio murinus; assembly: GCA_963924515.1. Taxonomy (NCBI): domain Eukaryota; kingdom Metazoa; phylum Chordata; class Mammalia; order Chiroptera; family Vespertilionidae; genus Vespertilio; species Vespertilio murinus. Next base: position 37,115,499 of record OZ004706.1, read on the forward strand.
AGAAAGTAAATAGACAACCTATAGAATGAGTGAAAAATATTTGAAAATCTTTTATCTGATGAGTCTAGTAGCCAGAATATATATATAAAAAAAAAACTTCTATAACTTAACAATAAAAAGATTCCAAAAAAAATTTAAGGGAGAGAGAGGACAGAAATACACCTCATCAAAGAAGACGTATAAATGGCCAAAGCACATGAGAAGATGTTCACCATCATTAGTCATTAGAGAAATGCAAAGTAAAACCACAATGAGATGGCTATAAAAACAATAACAGTGGAAATTTTTGGCAAGGATGTGGAGAAACTGGAACCCTTACACTTTGCTGTTGGGAATGTGAAATGGTGCAGCTGCTATGGAAAACAGTTTAGCAAGTTAAAAATAAAATTACCATATGATCCTCTTATGATCTACTAGAGGTCTGGTGCATGAAATTCATGCACTGGGGGAGGGGCCCTCAGCCCAGCCTGCACTCTCTCATAACCCGGGACCACTGGCACCTAACTGCTCACCTGCCTGCCAATCTGATCACCTTAACTGCCCCCCCCTGTCAGCCTGGTTGCCCCCAACTGCCTCTCCCACTGGCCTGGTCACCCTAACTGCCCCTCTGCTAGGTTGGTCACCCCAAATGCCCCCCCTCCCCCTGCTGGCCTAGTCACCCTTTACTGCCCCTACTGCCAGCCTGGTAGCCCCATGCAGCCTGCTGTTCGGTCGTTTTGTAGTCCCTCACTCTCCCCTCTGATGGCCTGGTTGCCCCACACAGTTTGGTCACTGTTCAGTTGTTACTGTGAGGGCATCCTGACCAATTTGCATATTACCCTTTTAGTAGTATAGATACTCAAAAGAATTGAAAATAGATACATACACAACTTCTCTCTTACATAAATACCCTAAAGTACTGAAGCAGGTACATAGCAAGTACATGTACTCACATAGCAGCATTGGTTATTTACAATAAACAAAAGGTGGAACCAGTTTAAATATTCATCAGTGGATAAAAGGACAAATAAATTGTAGTATGTACATGCAAATGGAATAATTTTTAACTATAAAAAGGAATAAAATAGTAATATATGCTATAACATGAATAAACTTTGAAAACATTGTATGAAAAAATAGCCAGACACAGCCATAGCTAGTTTGGCTCAGTGGAAAGAGCATCAGCCTGTAGAATGAAGGGTCCCAGGTTCAATTCCCCTTGGTCAAGGACACCGCATTGGTTGCAGGCTCAATCCCCAGTAGAGGGCATGCAGGAGGCAGCAGATCGATACTCTCTCATTTTCATCATTAATGTTTCTATCGCTCCCTCTCTCTTCTTCTTTGAAATCAGTCAAAATATATTTTTTTAATATTCACCTATCTAATTTCTCTTAATAAACTGTAAGTCATGGGAAAGCAAGCATCCTGTCTCTACTATTTAAAAAAATCCAAACAAACAAACCAAAAAAAACAAACAAACAAACAAACAAAAAAAAAAAACACAGCTAAACACCAAGATCATATATTGTACAATTCCATTTGTGTGGCATATACAGAGAGAATGAAGAGTGGTGGTTTCCATGGTGGGGGTGAGGGAAAAAGGAATAGGAAGAAGTTGCTTTAGAAATAAGGGGCTTTAATTTGAAGTAATGGAGATGTTTTGGAAATAGATAGAGATGGTAGTTGCTCAATATTGTGAATGTACTAAATGCTACTGAATTGCTCCCTTTAAAATGGTTAATTTTATTATATGAATGTCACCTGAATATGTGATTTTTATATAGATTGGTAACTTCAATAATGTTCAAAGCAGGTTTATCAAAGAATTGTTCAGCTAAATATTTGGGGTTTATAGTATTTATCTATAATATTTTAAAATTTATCTTTATTGTTGAAAGTATTGCAAATGTCCCCTTTTTTCCCAATTGACCCCCTTTACCCTGCTACCCTGCTTCTGCCCTCTCCCAGGCCTTCACCTCACTATTGTCTATATCTACCCTTTCTCTCTAAAATACATCAGTCAGTTGCATGCTTCAATGTCTCTGGCTCTATTTTGTTCATCAATTTATCTTATAAAATTTTAAATAAACCAATAAGTATATTAATAAATCAACTAATAATATTATCTTGGAAAAACAGTCTATTGTGAAGAGCATAGAGAAGACTCCAAATAAATCTTCAAGCACATGACAGAATCATTGGCAATGATATCACTGTTTTGTGTCCTACCATTACCAAGTGAGACTAAAAAAAAAAATTAAAACTATCCATAAATTTGCCAAGATAGCATGTAATGTACTATGACATAATGGAAAGAGTTTCCAAAGTATGTTACTTATTTGTATTTTTTTTGTAATTCCTGTCCCTGTCTCTACTGAAGAATGCTCTTTTTTCAAATTAAAACTAGCTAAAAACTATTTAAAGAACACTAAGTTGCAACATTTATATCAGCTCTGAATCTTTTTTTATATGTTTTATTGACTTTTCACAGAGAGAAAGAGAGAGGGATAGAGAGTTAGAAACATCAATGAGAGAGAATCATTGATCAGCTGCCTCCTGCATACCCTCTACTGGGGATGTGCCTGCAACCAAGATACATGCCCTTGACCGGAATCAAACCCAGGACCTTCTAGTCTGCAGGCCGAAGCTCTATCCACTGAGCCAAACTGGTCTTGGCTCAGCTCTGAATCATAATCAGCTGAAAAAATAAAGTTGAAGAAAACTTACAATTAATTTTGTTATTGCTAAATCTCAAGGAGGAGCATTCTAAATTTGTTTATAATTTTGAAATGTAATGTAGATATTATTATTCCCATTTATAGAAATTAGAAAACCATGATTTGGATAAAGTCAATGATTTGCCAGTAAACTACATAGAGAGAATCCAGGCTTTGGAAGCAAAGTCCTAGTTCATATTCCAGTTTTGTTATGATCAGTAAATGACTTGGGTCTTTTCATTCCCTTCTGTAATCTATAATAATCTATAATAATAAAAACATAATATGCTAATTAAACCAAAAGACCTTCCAGACAAAGCTGAAGCCAGGGCTGAAAGGAATGCCTGGGTGCTGGGTGCCAGAGGGAAGCCGGTGCAGGCAGCTGGGGGAAGGAAGGCCTACTCTTGCATAAATTTTGTGCATTGGGCCTCTAGTGTAAGAATAACAATGCATGCTTTATGAGGTTGCAGTGAGGATCTAAAGAGGCAAGACATGTAAAGTGTGTGTATGGCAGGGTTCTCAATAAATGGTAGCTACTATTTTTGTCATTATTCAACTTCATTTTTCTCATAAAATTAAATGGTAGCACACTACCATTAAGCTCCATCATAAGCATTCAATAAATGATAGCTATCATCTTATTGTTATGTATCGAAAGTGGCCCTTGCACTCTCATCTTTTAACTCAAAAGCCCACAAGAGAAGCTTTTGTCCCATCTCCCAAGTCAGATTTCCTCCATAATAAAACCCTCTGAGTTCATTCAGGTGCAATCTGATCTCTCCTCGCCTGGATTCTGGTAACCACTGGTATTCCACCTCTCTCGACCTCCACCTCCCCCCAGGTTTAGGGCAGAAAAACATCCCTGTCCTTCCTCTGAGGGATGTAAGGCAGCTTAAATAATTAACAGTTGTGAGGTGCTTTGAAAAGAGAGGGCAAAACACTATAAATCCCAGGAATTAATTCATAAAATCAGTGGTGGGCTTGACCATTATATATGTCATATTTGTTCAGCTGTAAGAATAATGGAGCACGTCAGAGTTTGGAGTGTGGTCCAAATCTCTCAAGACCAAGGATTTCCTGCAACTCTATATTGTCTGTGTTCTTTAAGGCTAAGACTGTAAAGTTCCAATTTATTAAATACAGCATTAGGAAAGGTTTCATTTTATTAATTTTTTAAAAATCTCTTCACTCCTCAGATCTAACCTGCAATGCATTTTGGGTTTTGGAAGGCAAATAGTGAAATAAAAAGTAGACGCAACTTACAGTTAGCAGAGCTTTGTTGGAGTTCTGGTTCCATCACTCCCTAACTGGGAACACCTTAGCTTCTTATGTAACCTATCTTACTCTTCACTTTCTCCTTAAGAAAAAACTAATATCAGTATAGCAATTCAGGTTGTTATAATGAACTAATGAGAGACTGCTTACACATTCGTCCACCAGAAGCTTACTGAGTATCTTATTTTGTGCCAAACTTACATTATGCACTAGCATTCAAAATCTTAAATAATGAAAGGCTAATATGCAAATAGACCAAACTGCAGAACAAATGAACAGTCTCTATGACATGCAATGACCATCAGGGGGCGCACACAGAACATGGCGAGAGTCAGCAGCACTTGGCAGAGCGGGGGAACATGATGGGTGTTGGTCATGGTAGGATGGTGGAGCAGGTGGGTGGGGCGCTATACCAAGGCAGGGTGCCAGTCGCTGTCATTGGGGTGAGCCTCTGGTGGTCACTGAAAATTCTTTGCTCCCGCACACTTCTGTGGTCCCACCTGGCACTGGAACCTACTGTCAGTGCCAGTCCCGCTCACACCCACTGACGGCGCTGCTGGTGCCTGGTGCTGGTCCCTGTAGCTTGGAACCATCAGCTGGCCCCAATTGCCCCTGAGGGCTTCTCCACCTCCCCTTGTTCCTGAGGGACAATCAGGGCAGCAGCCGCCACTCACACCTGCTGACTGTGCCAGCTCCACTCGCACCCACTGTTGGCACCCGCCCAGATTGCTCTGTGTCATCAGTTAGTGCAAGTGAAGCAGACACTGTCAGTACGTAGGAGTGGCAGCAGTGGAAGTGGCGCTGCCAGCAGACAGGGGACTGGGACTGTGGTGGGAGGGGCCAGACAGGGGTGCAGATGATGAGCTGATACCCATCCCTGTACCCAGCACAGCATCATGGCCCACAGTTCCTTCCAATGTGCATGATTTGTGCACTGGGCCCCTAGTATAAACATAGAAAGATTTTCCCTTCCTAGAGCATCTCTAAACAGTGGGAATAGTTGCCATGATTACCATCAAATTAGGTCTTATTATGTTTCTCAATGATTTTGATTCATTCTTATCTAATTACTGGGAATGCAACTGTATTATCTGCACATAGTTCTTGTCTCAAGCTCTATTTTCTAGAGAACCCAAGCCATAGCATCAAAAATTTTCTAAACACCTTCATGTTGATTATCTCATTTTGACCTCACACATCCAGAACTGCAGGTATTGATTACATTCAACCCTAATTCAAAATACTAACCCTGATTAAGTGGATTTGAATATTAATTCATGCAACAAATATTCCCTGTGCAAGCTATTATGTCCTAGGCACTGTTCAGTACAATGTCTTACTCTACACTCTGACAGGTCTTAATATTTTAGTTTAATCCTTGCCTTTTATATTCCCAGACTCTGAGATTTAGTTAACCTCTGAAGTCACCTCATCCAGCCTTTGACTCTACACAGAGAGTCCACCAAGAGCAATCCTGACCATGGTCAGCCTCTACTTGAAATTTCTAATGAAGGAAGAGTCAATTCCTCACAGGGATAGTCTTCAGAATATCCTGTTTCATATTCAGCTAAATTCTTCCTGTGGTATTTACCACCCACCAGGTCTGGTTCTGCTCTCTGTTCCTTCACAGAATGCCAGCTTTCACTTCCATATCCTTTTCACAGAATCACAGCATTTGAGTATCAAATGAAACTCGAGGATCATCTCCTTCAATATTCCCATTTCAGAAGTAAGAGTACACTACACATGAGTGAAAAGTCTAGAGCTAAAACCTCAGTTCTAGGCCAATGTTCTTGCCAGAGCAGTTTGTGGCCTCTCATCCATCCTGGTTGATTGGCTCAGTATGCTGGCCATTTGTGCAACTTTGCATGTGGATTCCTCCTGTTGTTTCTACTAACAGCTCTTAGCTTTGACAAGTCTTATTAAACAAATGAAAATTTATGGCTTTAATGTGCCCTATTAAATACCCAGTTGCTTCTAATCAAAGTCACTGAGTTACTAAATCATTTTTCTAGCTTCTATCAAAACCATGATTTTTTAATTGATGACCAACTCATCATTCATTCAACAAGTATATATTCAATATATACTGTGTCCCAGGCATTGCTAGGTGCTGAGAGTCACAAAACTGAAGAAAATACAGTGTGTACTATAGAAAAGCTCACAGCAACCAGGTTGAGAAGATACATACACCAGCCTAGAAGTTTGTGGTATGTACTCCAGGGGCAGAAGAGCTAGGGAGAGAGACTACTAGCTCTCCCACTTACTAATGATATAACAGTGAGCAAGTTATTTAACATCAATTGATCTCCATTTCATCATTATTAAAATGAGGTTATGTAACAGCATTAACCTCAGTATATTCTAATGATGCTAATGGCTCAATAAATTGTAGCCATCTTTATATGGTACATAGTAATGCTTAATAAGACATAGCCATTATGCAATTATTATCATTAATAAAAATTATGTTACTTTAGCAAATGTTTATTATATTCCCCTGAGAGGCAATTAATTACCTATGACTGACATATATACGAGCGATCCAAATTGCCTTTTAGGAAGGACTTTCTGACCAGCTGTGGAGGATGTAATGCACAGACAGCCTCCAGCTGCCAATAAGGTCTGCATTAGCTGAAAGGAGCTGCTTGGCCCATGGTCACACCGTCGCCGGGGCAGCTCATATCTGGAGACCAGTTGAGGTCTGCTCATCTGAGAGCAGAGCAGATCAACTCCATGAGCAATAACCACTCCAGCACTCTTTACCAGCTCTGCCCAGTTTTACTTCTCCCTCTTCCCCATCTTGCTTCCTCTAGTAGACGTCCCACATCCCAAGCTCTATCTCTGGGTCGGCCTCCAGAGAACCTAACCTGCAGACAATACTAAGTCTGCAATCTGACCTTCGTTCTTGGGGATCTCTCAGATGAGTCACTTAATGTTATGTTGTCTGATTTCTTAAGCTAAAATGGAACTTATATTAGTGGCTACTCCACAGAGGTGTTGTGAAAATTGAATTATTTAATCCATGTTAAGTGCTTAAGGAGCACCTGGCACTTTGAACCATTTGAAAATGCAACTTATTATTTCCAACATTACCATATGCTAGGCACTGCACCACACCCTGGAAACACAGAAAGATCGGGCATTGTGGTCCTTGCCCACAAAGAATTTTATTAAGTATGATGGTAGATGTGTCTGAATGACAAACACTCTGGTTGTGGAGAGAAATATGTTATGTGAGAATTCATAGTTGGAACACAAAATCTCCCCAAAATTGAAAATAAAATATCAGGGAGAAAGTAGTCAAGGACTACTTCATAATGGAGGTGACAGTTATGTGACTTCACAGAGAATGAGGGGAAGTGTGAAATGAGATTCAGGTCAGGCTGAGATATCCAGCCTACCTTAATTCTTCCCTAAATAATGGCAGACTCTTATAATGTCTATTGCCGTTTTCACAGCACATACAGGATTTTCACTTCCATTCTCTGTCAGCTTTTCACTTCCACTAATAGGCAATGCTCTAAAACCCAAACCATTACCTTCAATCCAAGGTCAGGTGAAGCCCTGCCAACCAGCTTGCCCCACTAAAAGCAAAACAAGAAAGTGTTAAGTCAGTTGGATTTCTGAGACTTTTCCTCAGGAAATACAAATGATTCTACCTGAACTAACTACAAGATTATGTGTAACCCAAATACTGCACTCAGGAATTTCTTCCATTCACAAGCTTTACCAGTAGGGACAGCTAAAAATTAATGTATACAGTATTAGTCCCTCTGAGCTATTTTTTTCTCATAAATTTTATTTATTACACAAATAAAAAGACACGTTTTGTTACTTGTGCTTATAACCTACTCAAGGACAGAGTAGGGTGATTTTTACATTTGATTACCATCTACTTGACTTATGCATTTTAATAAAACCGGCAATGTGTGCATATTCTCCCAATATTCATATGAAGTCATGGGAATTGTAAATTACATTAATCATAAACTTGCTTAGATTGACACTTCCATAAAAACAAATGACATAGTCAACATTTTTTAGTGAGCCTCCATTTAAAGAACTAAGTGGGGGAGAAGGGATGGGTGGTGAAGTATGAGGAAGAAAGAAAATGTGTTCATTTTATCCCTACCAAAACTTCTGTGAAATTAAGTATTATTACAAGTTTACATATGAAATAATATAGACCATAGACAACAGAACAGATAAGCGATAGCCAATAAAATTGTGACAAAAATAAAAGGAGTGGTCTACTATGAATCCACATTGTATGGGAGATTTTAAGCTTTGTACCCCCAAAAATGCATGTTTAAATTGTAGGCCTGCCCTAGCCAGTTTGGCTCAGTAAATAGAGCATTGACCCACAGACTGAAAAGTCCTGGGTTCAATTCCAGTCAAGGGCACATAACTTGGTTGTAAGTTTCCTAGCCCTGGTTGGGGTGCCTGCAGGAGGCGACCAATCAATGTATCTCTCTCACATTGATGTTTCTTTCTGTCTCTCCCTATCCCTTCTACTCTCTCTAAAAATCAATGAAAAGGGGTCCTCAGTGAGCATTAACAAATTATAGGTCTGTTACTCATTGTTTGTGTGACCTTGGGCCTTAGTTGCCTTAGTTATAAAATGGTAGGCAAAGTACCACCGGTCTCTTAAACTTGTGAGAATTAAATGATGTGAAGGATGCAATGACTATTCCATAATTAGTAGTCCTCCTTTTCCACATCTTCATCATATCCCATAATCTTCTATCAGTAAGTGAAGGATTTCTAGGGTCATAATGTCAAGTCCCAATCTCCCCTTCTTCACACCCATTAATTGGATCACTACAGAGAGGAGTGACTCAAAGTTGGGTCCTCAGTCCAATCAGCACAGAGTCCTAATTCTCCTCCTTGACCCTTCTGGTGCCACCCCAAAATTTTAATTTCCTTCATTACTAACAGCTTCCTTTAGAAAGAGATTCCAACCCAACCTGAATCAAAACTCAGATTCCTAGAATCTTGACATTGGAGGGACTTTCTTACACATCCAGCATAGAACTTTCTCAAAATGAGTTCTACAGATCACTTGTTCTACTAAGTATTGACTAGAGTAATACCAGATATAGTTTGTCTCTTTGGGAATGTTCAATGTCCATTTGAATATTAAACAAATCAAGAATACCTGCAGTAGAGTCATATCCTTAACTTTTTTCCCCCACCATCTCCAATTGCTGACTCTAATTCCCTTTTTGCAGACAGCCCAATCACATTTTGCAGGACCAGCGCATTACAAAGTATAATTTCAGAAAAGTGGCCTCAGTAATAACAATTTGGGTAGGAAAATGGCATCTAAACCATAGAGACTTTTGCTAAAGCCTTAAGTTCTAGAAGTCAGAATGCAATAGGATGTTGATCATTCTGTAGTCCAATACTTTCATATCAGCCAAGAGGCTCAGAGGTGGCAAGTGACTTTCCCAATGTTAGCCAATAAGCTGGTAACAGAGGTTAAACTTGAACCCAATTCCCTGAGCTCCACACTAATATTTTCTATGCAACCACAGGACCATTCTGTTTTCAGCCTACATTACATATTAAAGTAAGAGGGTTTGTCTAGTGCACAAGTTTAACCATAACTTGCTTAGATTGACACTTCCATAAAAACAAATGAAATAGTCAACATTTTTGCATCCATCAATCCATCCATTCATTCATTTACAAATCCTCCTGTGTGTAAGAAAATACATTATGTCCATAAGGACATAAAAGCTCAGAAGTTCACACTCTAGTGTGAATTAAAATATACAAATGAACAAATAGAGAGCATAAGGCAAATGATCTCAGAGAGCTATGAACAACAAAGTAGAAAAATAGGGAAGTAAAAGAAGTCTGCCTGCAAAGATAGATTGTGGAAGGAAAAAGAAGAATTACCATCTAGGGAGAAAGACTGAAGAAGACATCATAGTCAGAGGACAAGGCTCAAGAACAGCCATGCAAACTTGGGACAGCATGGGGAGTGTGGAAATTTACTAAAATGTCTCACTTGGTAACAGCACAGAGAGATAAGCTTAAGGTGTTTCTAAACACCTCAGGATCTGTCACTTCTCCTCTTACCCTTGTTTATGTATAAATTCATTCACTTGTTTATTAATTGACAAATATTGATTAGCATTTACTATGGTTTCTATATAAATATAATACATCAACAGGTGCTTTCCAGCCACCCTGCTGCAGAACCTCTACTCATCTCTCTTCCTATAGACACACACACACACACACACACACACACACACACACACACTCAGTAATATTTTGTTCTTGGCTTAATAAGCATAGTAGAGGACAGAAGACACTACTTGTCTTAAGTGTAAGTGAGACTCCATCAATTAAAACTCCCCATGGCTTGTTAAAACTCTGGACTGGCTTTTAAAACTAACTGCTTCCTTGGTTCTGGGCAGTTCTCATGGTTTACAACTCCTCACAGCTGCCTGCTCTTCCCCAGGACTTTCCCAGGGTAATAACTGCCTTCCAGAGGGTTGCTGTTTTCCTGCTCCATGAATGTGAGAGAGAGTTTAGTCTCCATCCAGTGTGCCCACTGGATACTGCAGTATCCCAGCTCCTTTTCTGAGCAGAAGAAAAAGTTCCTATAGCTTAGGCCCAATTCCTTAATGGATTACCTGCCTATACATTAAAGTAATGATGTTCACCTTAAGATGAAAATCTTCACTTTTCTCATAAGGATTTCCTTTGGGGAGACACAGTATTAAGAGACAACAAAGCACTGATCTTGGTAATCAGAAACAATTAACTTTGATTTTAATTCATTATTTTTACTTTTCTGAGATTTTTATTAACTGTGTCAGTAAAATTGAGATGGTAGGATCTGCCCCATAGAATTATTACTAGCATTAAATAAGATAGCATGGTTAAAGCACCTGATGTATACAGTAGTGGGTGTTCAGTGACTGGAATCGATTTTCCTTAGTCTCAGCCACACAGCATGTGCTTCTTGACTAATTGTGAGGTCTCAAGTCTCCAAAGGCAGCCAAGGATAATTGGCTTCCTTGACTATTTCCTTAAATTAGTAACTCATTAATGTACCTGCAAGCTAGATGTTACACTTTTTTTGTGGATCAGATTACAAGTGCTATTTACCTATGGGAAATTCCACATTTAATTAATAATTTATCAATGAAGTCAGAACGGAAAATTTTTTTTGTGCTCATCCATTTGAAAGTTCCACTTCTTACACAAGCCAAGTGTCCCTGAGCTGGTAACATAAGTTTTATGACTCTCAATTTTCCCAACATCATAATTCCAAATGTCATAAAAATATCATGAAAATCAATTAGATAAGTGCATATAGAGCACAATTCTTTTCAATGTATTTCCCTAAAAATTAACAATAAATAAAACTCTCCCTGACTACCATCAGTGAGATAACATTCAGGGGAAATAAGTGAAAACAAACAAAAGAAAAGAAAAAAAAAACAAGCTCAAAAAGTTAGCTGTGAAATAAAGAAACATTCATTATGAATTTTATTACTCCAACTACTGTAAACTGTGTAGGAATCTGAGCTGCAAAGCTACCCATTAAACTGTCTGCTCTTTCCTGTTTAAACAAGGCCCCTCTTGGGTCATGGCTGCCTGAGCCTTCATGGGTCTACATCCAGGAAGGAAGACGTTTCTACGGTAACCACTGAGGCCTTCTCTGGAGGTTCTCTGGGAGAGGCCAGGGTCTGGTGCAAGTGACAAACCCCAGTTCCCTTGATAATGTACAGAAAGGTAGCGGCCATGGTGTCCAGGCATGAGCAGAATGCAAGCATTCAGGCATGAAATCCCTTTCAATCGCTCATTTGTTTCCCCTGATGGAGAATTCACTTTGTGTGGCTCTTTTGAGAAATGGCTGATCTAGGTTCAGTGATGTATAAGTAATAAATGTTCCAGAGGAAAGACATTTTTGTGATTCGGGGAGGGAGGTTATTGGCATCCCACCCTAATTTGGTTCAAGTTTTTAGAAAGTTTGAAACTGTAAAAGACCATAGAGCCTCATTTATACATTGGGAGACAGATCATGAAAAGAGGGAGGGGGAAAGAAAGATTGTCAAAGTCATAGAGTGAGGTATCAAAACATATCCTGCTCCCGAGGAATCAGGCTTGCACTGTACAATTGGGACTGTCACCATAAAGTGCATTAGCCCTCAAATGGAGAGTTGGCTAAGAAGCAATGGGGCTATGAAACAAAGAAGAGATACAGCTAGAGCTGAGAATCAAAGAATGAGTAAATGTTGCTCTCATTTACTTAGCATTACAATGTGCTCAACACTTTATGTACATTGTCTCATTTAATCTTCACAACAACCCTTTTAGGTGGGTACCATTACTAGCCACAATTTTTAAAGGGAAGAAGCAGGCTTAGAGAAGTTAGTCACTTTCCCACACATGGAGAAGATCACAGACTCAACATTCAAACCCAGGTCAGACTAATTCCTAAATCAATGCTCTCTATTGACTATTTAAATATGGTGCCTTCCGTAAATAAGAACAAGAATCTGGAACATGGGTAGATTTGAGACACTGTTTTGAGCAGAAAAAAATGATAATTTTAAAAAATAATAATTTAAAAAAAATAATTTTTAAAAATAATTTTTTAAAAAACAGCACAGGCAAAGGCACAGAGGAACAATAGATACTGTCTCTATCTGGTACTTACCAATTTTTACTAGCACTGCCTGTCTCCCACAGCCTTATCTAGGAATAAGGAAACTTCAACTTTGCTTCTGAATCCTAAGAAACTGGCCCTGGCCATAGAGGGACAATCTGAGATTGACCCAATAATAAAAACCCTTACACATCTAGTGGCGTTGGTGCAAACCCTCCATCCTTTATGGAAGTCAAAGTAGTAAAACTCATTTTTATAGTCAGGAGGCTCTAATAATTTGGATTTTCCTTCATTCCACACATTCACAGTATACAGAATTTTCATCTCAGCTTCTTTCCATGGGGACAGGTTGACCCTTGGTACTGAGAGCCGAAGTGGCTCCAGTTTAGCAAAAAGTCTCTCATGGAAAATCCAAGGTTGAGCTTGATGAGAAAACCGCCAGTCCATTAGGAGGCTACATGCCAAACGCAGTGAAGAAGGAAGGTTATTCAGATGGCAAGGCCAAACTGGCCATGTTATAATAGTCAAAACTGAAGCAGTTGCTCTGCAGGCAGAAATCTGTATGTATAGCACATCTTTTCCTCTTCACAAGCCCTCTTTGCCATTGTACAATTGAAGAAGTTGTCTCAGAAAGGCTCAGTTGCTTGCCTAAGATCATGCAGAGAGCTGTGGTCAAGCCAGAATCTCCACCCCAAATTCTCTGAGCTCTAAACCTTTACTCTTTCCACATCACCCCAAAATCATTAATCCAGCAGTTGGTTTGAAGTATAATTTTTGTCACTATTTTGTCCTGGGTTCCACAGAAGTCCATTGGTTAAAAAAAAAAAAAAAAAGTTGCTCATGCTATCGAACTCCAAAGCCATGCATTCACCGCCCACACTGAATTCCCCTCTGCTGCCTTACACTGTAGCCTCCTTAGAAACTAAAGTGAGGTGGTTATAATCTAGGAATCCTAGGATCCACTGCTGCCACTGTCAAGCTGTGTGGCCTTGGACAAGACCCTTAATCTCCCCAGGCCTCATTTGTATTGTGTGCAAGAGGAGAGTATTGTGTGCAAGAGTGCTTGCCTAATTTTCTGATCACAAGAGTGAGACTGAAAGTGAAAGTGCTTAGAAAAGAGCTCAATGATAACAAAAGTGAGGTTTTACTATGATTTTATTTCTCATAATGCCAGGATATCATGATTTTAAAACTTTATATAAAGCAAAATCAGTCCTTTTAAATAAGAGTATATTGTAAAGAGCCAATAGGCAGACCCAGATGTCTTAGGCTATATTTTTAAGATCTCTAGATCAACAGAATTTAATTATGCAAATAGGGATAAAGTTAATTTATTCTGGACTCAAAGGTTGGGATCCTCTTGTGTGTTGTTGGTTTTTTTTGGTTGTTGTTGTTATTTTAAAACAGACACAAACATTGTTCCCCTGACACCACCCAGTTTCTGCTTATTTTTTCATTTCACCCAATTCAGTGATATTGACTTATAATTGATTTCTGCTGAACTTTCTCATGCTCTGAAGTACTGATTAACAAAGAAGAAATTAAACAAAAAAGGATCTGTGGGATAATCTCTGATCCTTAGGAAATAGCTTCTAATGGAAGCCTTCGTCAGCCAGCATTCTGGTTATAGCCCATCAGTTACAACTTTGTCCCAACACGAGCTGTGGTATAATCTTCCCCCTCCTAAACCCACATGTGCAATCAGGAAGTAGGTGAGGTGATGAACTTCCCAGAATGTCTCCAGGCTGTCTTCTTTAGCCCAGGTCTTTACACTTCCACTTTTAAACTTTTAAACAGCCTCCTAACTAGTCATTCACCTGTACAGGATAATCTTCTTAAAACTCAGGTCTGGCCTGGCCAGCATGGCTCAGTTTTTGAGTATCAACCAGGAAGTCACTGTTTGATTCCTGGTCAGGGCACAAGCCTGGGTTTCAGGCTTGACCCTCAGTGTGGGACATGCAGGAGGCAGCCAATCAATGATTTGCTCTCATCATTGATGTGTTGTTGTTTTTTTCTCTCTCTCCCATCCCTTCCTCTCTGAAATAAATAAAAAAAAAATATTTAGAGAAAAAAAACAACAACACAAGTGTCAGCCCTGCTGATCACCCTTCTGTGGTTTCCTATTTGTTAGATAACAAAGTCCAAATTATTTAGTGGTGTTCTCTATAATTGGACTTCTGCATATCCTCCCAACATCATCACATTGCCATTCTCACCTCCCATACCATCTGTACCTGTCCTACTCTATCATCATGGCAATGACACTAGCATAGCTATCTTTTATAGGGGCCCACTGTGTGTCTGATTCTGTGTAACACTTTTTCACAAATTCTCAGAAACCTCCTATGAGATACTTTATACCTTTATTATACTGAGATTCAGAAAGTTCAAGAATCTGTCCCAGACCACACAGCTAATGATCACTCAGGTGACAGAGAAGAGACCCAACCCAGGTCCACCTGACTCCCAAATTCTTTCTTCTCTGCCACATGGCCATTCTGGAATACTGGCAGTTCTCTGAATGAGCCATGCTCCTTATGCCATACCACCATCTTTGCAATTGTTCTTGCCTTTCTTTGATGGCTGGCTGACTGCTACCTATCCCCTAAGATCTGTCTCAAATATCACCTTGGGTTGAAACTGAGTAATTGTTGATGAAAATGGAGGGGGAAAATAGAACCAGACTGGGAGGCAGGAAACTAGATGAGTCCCCACACCTCTCTCATCTAAGCCTCCTTCTCTATAAAACTCAGTTAATAACCCTGCCTACCACCTGGAGTTTCGAGGAGGATCAAATGGGATTTTGTATTTGAAACCACTTTGCAAACTATCAAGCTTCATGTAAATATAAGTTATTTTTAATTGTTACATTAATTAAATAATTAAATCTCCGCGCTAAAATGAATCTTAGAAATTACTGTTAATGACTATTAATCAAAATGGATGTTGACGGTGATTATGCTAATTAAAAACTCTCCATAATAATGGTAATTAGCACTGATACTGAGAAGTGGCCCATCAGGTGTGGACTAGCATGAAACTGGGAGTAAACATCACAAGCGAGAGTTGGCAAAAGTCCACGGAACCAAACTAATGAGTTAGAAAAGCAGATGCGTCTTGCTCTCCCAGCGTTGAGGTGAAAGGGTTTAATAAACACCAAAAGCAGCTTTTGTTACCTAAGCGTATGAGGTCAGATAGCTACATGTGCATGTATGTCTCTGTGTGGTAACACTTTCACACTAAGCTTCACTGTATTGAGCACCTCATGGTTCCAGGACCATGCCTCTCCCTGACAGTCCTACTCATCACATTGCCATTGGCTCCTGACAAACCCCAGAACCTTCATGCCCTGGTCCATGAAAACTGGCTTCAATGAAATTTTTCTGGATTATTCTTGGAAGAGTAGGGATCTCTTTCCCTTGTGCCCCTCTTCACCTCTCCAGGCCTCCACTCTGGAACTTACTATCCCAATTCTATCATTTATAAGCTGTGTTTCTTTAAGTAACTTCTTAAAGTGTTAGTTATAAGTATTATTTTACAAAGTTAGTTACTTATATATCTCAGTTGCTTCATCTATAAAATGAGAATAGCAGCATAGACTTTATAGAGCTGTTTGAGAGTTATATATAAGGCATTTAATTCTTTTAGAATAAGATTAGACATATAGGATTGGATTAATGGCATTTCATTATAAGTATTTGTTTCTATATCTATTGCTCTGCCAGACTGTGAACTTCTTTTTGTGTCCCTATCTCGCATACTTGTCACATAATAGTTGCTCTTTTCATTGTTTGTTATTGAAATGGAAATATTATTCAAAGGAAACTCAGTGGAAAAGAGTAAAACAGTGGAGTGGAAAAATCAACAACCATGAAATCAGATTTGGTTTAAATCTTGGTTCTTCCACTTGCTGAGACATTGGCTTTCTGCAATTCACTTCCCTTTCCTAGGACTCAGTTTACTCATCTAGAAAATGGAACTAATAACCCCTCACCTACTTCCTCACAAGCTCCATTACTGGTTGAAAAGGACACAGATGTGAAACTGCTTTGTAAAATGAAAAGCACTAATCAAAGATCAGATATTTTTACCATTATAACCATCTGGAAGTTGTTTGGACTTACAAATAGATAGAATCAGTCAACACCTACTTGACTTACACAAAAAGCAGTTGTTATGCTTGGGTAATTTTTTTTAAAGCCCTTAACCCTATGCATATTGCAAGTCTTTGCTCCATACTCACCCCAATTTGGGAATTTTCAAATTTGTTTTCCCAAAGACTGAGTCACAATAGGAATTAAAAATATAGCTAAAGATTTTCAGTTTCTATTTCTCTTAAGGGAGTTTCTAGGGCCCTGGCTAAGAGCTGCATTATTAAACACAGCTCATTTCACAGGGTTCCTTGAGGTAACAAGAAGCTCAACCTCAGAAGTTACTTTAAGATAGTACGGAGTTTAGATTCAGATGGCCAATAAATTTGGAAAAGAGAAACAACCATGGAGATGGCAAGAACACTTGACTAGAAGTCATAAATCCTAAATTCTAATTTACTTCTACAGCTGTCTAGTTTGAATATCTTTCCTATCTGGACTTTAGTTTCCTAGTAAAAATATGGATAACCTCTCTTATTTCATTAGCCTTGGCCATATAACAACTCACCTCAAAATTTAGTGATTTAAAATATCAAGAGTGCCAAAACCAGTTTGGCTCAGTGGATAGAGTGTCGGCCTGCGGACTGAAAGGTCCTGGGTTCGATTCCGGTCAAGGGCATGTACCTTGGTTGCAGGCACATCCCCAGTAGGGGGTATGCAAGAGGCAGCTGATTGATGGCTCTCTCTCATCAATGTTTCTAACTCTCTATCTCTCTCCCTTCCTCACTGTAAAAAATCAATAAAATATATATTTTTTAAATAAAATAAAATAAAATAAAATATCAAGAGTTGTTGACATGTGGTGTGTTGTTCTATTCATCTTGCCTTGGCCCACTCATGGAGCAGCATTCAGCTGGGAGTTTAATTAGGACCTGGGCCCAGCTGACATAGCTAGGGCTCTGACCCTCTTTTTTTCCATACTTAAGGAGCTATAACTAGGTCACATGGCATGGTGCTCCAAGAAAGAGAAAGTAGAAACTATATAGTCTCTTAAGACATAGCCTCAGAGTGTCATTTCCCCTATATTCCACTGGTCAAAGCAAGTTACATGGTCAGCCCGAATTGAGGATTGGTGAAATGGACTCCACTCTTTGAGGCAAAGTCAAATTACAAAAAGGGACATGGTCACAGGGAGACATGATTCACTGGGAGGCCTTTGTGTGCTAGTCTGACACACAAACATCCTGCCTACAGGGCAATGTTTATTTGCATGTGTGTAGCCCTTCATGGTGTAATGAATGCTTTTGCTTTCATAAACGCATTTTGCCATCCCAGCATCACTGGAAAATAATGGGAGGGGGGATTATCTCTATTTCATTGATAAGGAAACAAGAGCTCAGAGAAATTAATTTTCAAAGAACGTTCAGTTGAGGAGAAGAGACATGGAAGCTGCTACTGTTGCTGACTTTGTCTAAATCTTTAAAAAATAACATAAAGCACAAATCATTGGCCCAATAAATGACTTATCTCATGTTATCTATTGAGAAATGATTACCATAATAGGACTGCTTAGCATCTCCATCACCTCACATATTTACCCTTTGTATATGTGTGGCAAGAACACTTAAGATCTACTCTCTTAGCAATTGTCAAGTATATAATACAGTTGTTAATTACAGTCACCAAATGATGTACATTGGATCCTCAGAAATTACTTATCTTTATAAGTGGAACTTTGTACTCTTTAGCCAAAATCTTACTTTTTCCCATCCTAAGTCCCTGGCAACCACTTAGCATACAGCCGTTAGGTCCATCTATATTATCACAAATGGAAGGATTTTCTTCTTTCTCGTGGTTAAGTAATATTTCACTGTGCATAGAGATAGAGACAGAGATAAAAATAAAAGATGCTTCACATCTTCTTTATCCATCATCTATAGGTGTACACTTAGGTTGTATCTATATCAGCTATTATGAATAATGTTGCTATAAACATGGAGGTGCAGATAACTCTTTAAGAACCTGATTTCATTTTCTTTCAATCTATATGCATAAAGCAGATTGCTGGATCATACAGTAGTTCTATTTGTAATATTTTGAGGAACCTCTATACTGTTTTCCATTGGGGCTGTACCAATTTACATTCCCACCAACAATGTACCGGGGTTCCCTTTTCTCCATCCTCACCAACACTTGTTCTGTTTTGTTTTTATAGTAGCCATCATAATGGTTGTGAGGTGATATCTCATTATGAAGGACTATGAGAGAAAAATATCTTGTGCAAGAATGAGGGGATTTGGGAGTTCAGTTTTTGGAAACTGAAGTTTGAAATACCTTTAACATTCAGGTAAGATGTCTAGTTAGCAGGTAGAGAAGAAAGTCTGAGTTAACTGAAAAAGAGCTAGAAACATAAATTTGGAACAAGTCAGTGTAATGATAACATTTCAACCCATGAGACTGGATGACCTCATCAAGGGGGTGGATAAAGATAGAAAAAAGAAGAAGGCCTGGGCCCCAACCCACATGCACTCTGATATTAAGAGGTCTGAGAGTTTGTGAGAAGCCAGCAATAATAATTAAAAAAAAAAAAAAGAGTAGCCAGTAAACTGGGAGGAAAACCCAAAGAGTGTATTGTATGGCCAAATGAAGAAGAGATCAACTATGTTAGTTGTTGGGTCAAATAAAATATGGACAATTGACTATTAGTTTTAACATTGTAGAAATTGGTGACCTGGACTAGAAAAGGTTTTGTGACTAATGGGGTGAAAGCCTGATTGGGGGAAAGTTCTAGAGAGGATGGGAGGGATACCACTGATGACAGTGTATAGCTAGAGCTGCCATTTGTTTGGGTTTGCCTGTGGCTATTCCAGTCTGCACCTATTGTCTAGTGCAGTGTTTCCCAAACTTTTGACGTATGTGTGTACCTCTTCTATAATTTTCGTAACGCTGAGTACCCCTCGTCAAAAAAAAAAGGATGTATTTTAATAACAATCAAAATATATTTATTTTTTCTTTTTTGGTACATTCACAAAATAATAATAAATGAAAAATAAAATTATTCATAATAAAATATAAATAAAAGTTATATTATAAATAACATTTATTTGCACACCGGACCATCTCATGCCTCACAAGACTGTCTTGACTTGACTCATGAGAATGTAGAATTAGTTGCAGCTAAGCACAGTGCAGTGCATATCTCCACCAAACTCCGGTGCAAGGCATACCCCCACCAAACTCTTCCCATACTCCTGGGGGTACGCGTACCACACTTTGGGAAACACTGGTTTAGTGTAATGTCCAGTTAAATGTGTCCTGATCTGGATGATAAATTATATAATAATCCTGAGTATAAACTATTCTTTCTGGGTATTTATTAACATACTGTACCCATTCATCCATGTAAGAGCACACTTTCTCTTTCTAGCTTTCCTGATGTAAATCATCTCTCCCAGACCAGAGAGCAAAGGCCTGGAGTACTCTTTTTAGGGTGATCATTCTCAATTGTGGTTGCACAATAGAACCACCTGGGAATTGGGGCCCCACCCTCAATCATTTTCATTTAATTGATATGAGATACACCCTGGGCTCGTATGTCCTCCAGAAGATTCTAATGTGTAGCCAGGGATCAGGGCCACTCCCCCTATTAATGAAGAAGCAAGCAGGTCAGTCTGACAGAGGTTATTATGTACCCCTTTTCAGCAATCTCCCTACCCATCCCCATTGCCAGTGCTCTGGTTTATATGGTCACTTTCTCTACCTTGAGCTACTGACATTTCCCTCTAGATAGTTTCTCTGCCTCTGGGCTTACCTTCTCCAGTCCATTTTCTCTCATACCAACTTATTTTCTCAACGGACTCTGTCCTTCTTTAAAAGCTTCTGATGCAGCCTTATTGACTTCAGGTTACACTTCCAATTTATTAAAATGCCATTCAAAGTAACATTAGTATTTAAGAGTTGTTTTGTGAATAAGGGATGGATGGATGGATGGATGGATGGATGGATGGATGGGGGTTTAGACCATAGGGCAAGACAGAAACATAGATAATGAGCATCAGAACTAAGCAATATGGGCTCAAATGGGTGGCTCTTAAAGTCCCATCAGAATTTATGAATTTATCTATGACTGTAGGAAATTTCCCACTTGATACATATATTCTTGAACATATTTTACTCATGCAAAGCTTGCCTGGACATAAGTTGGGGTACAGGGAAAAGGCTATCTGAAAATTAGGGAATGAGATCTTTTATTTCTCATTCGCCCTTACTCCATTTTCACCTATACTCCAGTTCCATGAAGACATTATCTTTGTTCCTCAAACAAGTCATGCTCTCTTACTTCCAGGCTTAGTACTTATTATATCTTCCTCCCGATTTACTCCTCATCTCCCTTCTTACACTAGCTAATTTCTATTCATTCCTTAGATCTTGGCTAAATAATAAATATCAAATACTGCTGAGAATAATCTCCTATATTCTCAGAGAATCTCTCCTATATTTTCAGAAGTATTTGGTACCTATCCCCCTATATTCACCACCTCTACCAAGTTTGGATCAAGACCCATTTATGTAGCATCCCACAGTACCCTGTACTTTCCTCACCACAGTCCTTTTCACACTATATTGTAATTGTCACTTCACATGTCTGTCTTCCCAACTACACTGCCAGGACCATACCTATGTGTTTCAAGGCTCCATAATCCTTTGTTCAATAAATATTAATATAAATGCAATCCAAAGAAATACCCAAAATAAGAACTAAAAAATCACAGGTGCCAAATTCTCCTTGGAATTGTAACAGCCCTGAGGATGTCACACCTAACCCCAGCCTTGTTTGGCCTCACTGCCTTTGGTGGACATGTGCCTCACATTAGCCCTAGTGCCGGCAACTTATGATTCATGCTGAAAGCACATCTGAAACCCTCATCTTTACAGCTCTTTTCTGAGAAAATTACCCAATCTGGCAGTCCTTCTGGCCTCAAGGCCACTTAACAGATCACAATGAGCCCAGACAGATGTAAGGAGGGAATGAACTTCACTATCATATTGTCCAATGCCTGAAATATGTTGGCTTTGGAATCATGCAGGTCCTTTCTTGTGCATTGCCTAAAAGCAGAGGAAGGTGTTCTCCTCCAGCCAATGCACTGAGGCCTCTGTGTTCCTGGCCGAGTCCTCCAAGCCAGCTCTTTCCCCATCGCAGAGCTCTCTGCCAGGTGGGGTGTCACAGCTGCGGAATCAGAGAAGTTGTGCAAGAGGAGAAGTAAACTTTCCAACTCAGCAAAAGAACAATGCTTGGAAAGAGAGCTGGGGATGAGTGAGAGTCCAAAGCAAAGCCAAAAGTCATGAAATGAAGTCCACGTGGCAAAATCCAAGGATCTTAGCAACTGCAAGATCTATGGAGAAGTAAATGAGCAGAATTTTAATAGGAAGATTGAGTGTGATCAGGAATCCACAAGGAATTTCAAAGCTTTTTTTGTAAATTTTTTGTAAAACTTTCTAAAGAGTCAAGTTTTATATTAATTTATTCACCAAACATAACTCTCTAGTTTCTGCACAACTATTCTAGATTCTATTATTATTGCCATTGTAGGAATGAGAAAATAGAATTTCAATGAGATTCACTAGGGATCAAGATGGGCTTTATGCCCATACCTTCTGATCCAAAGCCCCTGGCCTGGAGTGGAGCCCATCCCAAACCACCTTACAGCAACCCTGAGCAAAGTCACTCTCTTTTTTCCTCATTTACAAAATGAGGATCCTATCACCACTGAGATAATATATATGAAATGATTTCATCAACCACAGACATTATTCAAACTTGAGTTGCATGTGTTTATTTGCTTGCTCGTTTGTTTATATCTATTTCTTTCTCCAATGAGACCACACACGGCAATGTAATAGTGGACAACATCTGACTATCAGTTCATATGTACAGAGAGATTAATTTCTTTGCTTGATAAATCTTCATGGAGGAAGACTCTGCAAGTACAATCAAAATTTAAGGACTCCAACCTCCCATTCATAAAATCATTCACTCAACACACCCTTACTAAAACCCTGCATTGAGCTAAACCTGATTATAGTACATAAATAATGAATAAAACATTGTCCCTGTCCTTAAGTACTTCAGGGTCTAGCAGATAAGAGAGACTAATAAGCAGATCACTTTAAAAGTGTGCTCAGCAGATTGCAATTGTGGGGACTGTGACAGAGGGGACCTTACCTAAGAAAGCACTCTTGGAGACAGGAATTTCTGAACTGTTTCCTGAAAAGTGGACTAATCAGCTAGGCAAACCTGGTGGTGAAAGAGGAGCAGGGTATTCACACCCAGGGAAGATAGGATCTCTGAGTTGGCAGTATGTGGAACTGTAAAAAAAAAAAAAAAAATGGCCTTGCTGAAGCTTAAAGTTGTAGGGAATGTGGGGTGTATATGATGAAGCTCTCAGAGCTCAAATAACTTCCCTGGCTTTGCTCAGGAATGTCCTTACTCCAGAGACGGTGACACTGAATCATCTAGAACCTTCAAGAGCCTTCTGCCTCACTCAAATCCATCAGCTCCTCTAGTTGCCTCTGAGGTAAACCAGGCCTAAGCAACCTCATACTTGCACAACATCTCACGTCCCTTCACAGTTTGCCCAAAGCTTGCGTCAGTTTGCCTATTTCCTTTAGCAGAATGCCTCATGTTTCAGACTTTGGGTCAGACTGTCCCACCTTCAGATTGATGTGGCCACTTACTTTCTGCATTAATTGGGCAAATAATGTATGTTCTTTTGCTTATTTTCTCATCTATAAAAAGGGGACGACAATCTAGCACCTACCACAAGAAATTTGTGTGAGAATTAAATTAGATAATACATAAATGTAAAGGACTTAGAACAACCTTGCATGGGGGTAATTGTTATGAGTTATTCATTATCACTATTATGATAATTACCTAAAACTTTAACTTCTACAATTTTATCCACTTTATTTTTAACTTTAATCCATTCCAATGACTGGGGAAATGTGCAAAAAGAATAAAAAAGAGAGGAAATACACATAAGAATCATTGATTAATATGGGGAAAAGACACAAAAATCCAGACCACAAAGCTTCACGTGACTGTTTGGTATAGTTTCAAGTTTGACGGCCAGTTTCCTGGCAGCCAAAGCAAAAAGGAGAACCAATCCATAATTACTTTCCCAGGACAGAAAGTCTGAAAGAATTTCTTCCACAGGCTTCACACAGGAGTCACTTTGTGATGTAGTGAACAATATTTGCAATTGTATCTTGATTATTTTGCTTGGGCTGCATAAAAAAGTACCGTGAACTGGGTGGTTTAAACAACAGAAATTTACTTTCTCACAGTTCTGGAGGAAGTCTGAGGTCAAGGTATCGGAGTGTTGTTTTTCTGAGGCTTTTTCTCCTTGGTTTGTAGATGGCCTTCCTCTCCGTACCTTCACTAGATCTTTCACCTGTGGGTGTCTGTGTCCTAAGTTCCTCTTTGTATAAGGAAGCCAGACATATCTGATCAAGGCCCACCCTGATTATCTCATTTACCTTAATTATCTCTTTAAAGGCCTTAATTCTAAATACTGTCACCTGTTGAAGTACTGGGGGCTAGGACTTTAATGTGTGAACTTCATTTCATAACAGTGCCCCTGCAGCAAAGGGAAAGAGGACATAAGCCAACTTGAATCTGCAAGGCACTCTGGTGATGCAATCCGCTGACCTTCAGATGGCTCAGCTTGATTCCAGAAGAGGACCAAGACCATCCAGAGAGGTGACTAAACTGTTTCCATGCCAAAGATCCTTTGGGAAGACAATATCCTTCAACCAGTGCTGGAAAGTGAAGGGAGGTGGGAAAGATGGAAACTCTACTTCCCACTGGGGCCTGGAGGGCATTCAGTCTTAGATGCAGTTAATGCCATTAAAGGTAGCATTACTTCTAGGTATATACTAGTATAGCTGTAGCAATGGTGTATGGCTAAGTGGTTAAGCAAGGGTTGTAATTACCAAGATCAAGGATGCATTTCTAACCTGGAGCATGTCAGTGGAGACAGATGCCAAGGGATGGGTCTGCCTCATGAAATCTGCTTCATGGTTACAGTTCAGAAAAGGTCTTTACCAGATTGACAGTTGGGAGGAAGTAGGCATGAGCCAAGGAATGCAAGTGGCCCCCAGAAGCTGAGAGCTACTTCTGGCTGACAGTCAGAAAGGAAATGGAAGCCTCAGTCCCACAACCACAGAGAACTGAATTCTTCCCACAACTTGGAAGAACTTGCAGTAGAATGATCTTCCAGAGCCTCCAAAAAGGAACATAACACTGCTGACACCTGATTTAAGCCTTGTGAACCCCAAAGGAGAACCAGCTGAGCCACAGTGTACCCAGACTTTTGACCTATAGAACTTTGAAATAATAAATGAGGCTATTTCTAAGGTACTTGATCTAATCTGATTCAAGCATATATGTTCCTGAAAATAGTCCCTGTCATGTAAAAGTTACTCAATAAATATTTGTAAAATAAATACATGGAGGATTAGATGGATGAATCGAGAGAGATACTAACTGTGAAATGCTAAAGACATTGGAAGAATGGTCACTGCGTCACGTTAGGTATTACAAATTTGGCATTTCAAGAGTAGCCTGACAAAAAAGAAGCAAATTGTGGGAAGACCACTGCATCAAGAGTCAGAAGGTTTGTGCTCTATTCCTGGTTTTATAGTTTATTTCTGTGTGATTTAGCCTTAATCTCTGCACTACTCTGGACCTCAGTGTTCTTGTCTGTAAACTGGAAATAACAAGCACAATACAGTACCCCCCTCATGGATACCACCAGGCTCACCTAGGATAGGGAGATGGAAAAGCAGCTCATAAATGGTGCTCTACAATCCTATGCTCATTTGGTCATTAAACATTTACTGAGTGCTTAACCCATGAGACAAGGAGTCTGTTCTGAGAACACCAGCCTTGTCATGGTAAATAAAATAACATGTCACAGATGATGTTTGAAATGAGAGAAACAAATAAAATTAATTTTAATATATAGTAAATGTTTAACCTGTTGTGGGACTGGGGCTTCCATTTTACCACATCATTGATGTAAAAATATTAATGAGTTATTTCATATTATTCTTTGTAGTAAGTCTTTAAGATGTGCTATAAGTGTGTATTTATACTTACAGAACATCAAGTGCTCAGTAGCCAAAGGGGGCTAGTAGCTACTGTGTTGTAAGTAGCTGGTAGCTACATGGTAGAGACTTCCTGACCCTTGGCCAGTGAGTGAGAAATAGAGCAGAGGCCCAGCCAACACTCAGTGAAAACATAACATAATCAAGACATAAGCCATTGCCAATAACTTCTCCTGTCATGAGCTTCATGTTTCTAGAATATAAAATGAAAGGAGATTGGAAAGAGGCAGAAGTCAGTTAATGAAAGGCCTTTTATGAGATGCTCAAGCATTTGGATTTTATCCTGAAAGAAAGTTAATGGATCTTATGACACCATTCAGATTTGTCTACTGAGACAGGGAAAGTAAATGTGGTTGGTACAACCTCCAAGCCACTGAGACAGGGAAAGTAAATGTGGTTGGTGCAACCTCCAAGCCATGAGGCCTTGGTACAGGACTGTGAAAGCTCATGTAAAAGGGGAGTTTTATGGCCTCACCATTGAGGGAACTACCAGCCTGGCCTCCTGCAATCTACTGTGACTTCAGTTTCATTAATAGCTGTTGGCTATAAGAAATTATTCCACAGATTCATCCTTGTCAAAGGTTTTGTCATGATGAAAGGTTTTGAATCTGTTTCAAGGTGGTGCTCTTCTTATGTTTTCTTCCAGTCCAGGCCAGACTTCAGAACCTCTAGCTTCTCAAAGCACTCCATCTAGGATGGGGATTTTTCTACCCTGTATCCCTACCCACCCACCCAACACATAAATGATATGCCATAAAGAAGAGATGAAGATAAAATCAATGATGGTTTCAATAATTCTACACCATACAAAGAGAAGGGATCAGAGACTGGGGTGGCTAAGGAAGGCTATGCAAATAGATTAGTGTTGATCTAAAGTCACCACATCAATATTCATTCCATGGACATGAGTGATTATATTTTGAGAATTCCAATTGTTTATCTTTTTAAGCATTTTTTGGGGGGGAGGGTGGACAGGAACACAATTTGAGCCTATCTAATATAATAAATAGGTGATATGCAAATTGACCATCATGCCATCACAAGATGGCCACACCCACAGTGGGGGCAGGGCCAGCCATTCTGTACAACTGCTGCTGGAGGCCCCTCTCCCTTGCCAGGAGCCTCAGGTCCTCCTGCACCCGCCACTGACTGAGGCTGAGGTAAGCAGGGCCAGCCTGAGGTGCAGGTAACCAGGATTGGTAGAGACTTGCACTGCTGGCAGTGACAGCAGCAGAGATATGATGTGGATGTTGCCTTCCCCTGATCGCCTGGGTTGCCTCCCACCCCTGAGAGCTCCCAGACTATGTGAAGGGGCTGAGAGATCTCCCACTCCAGTGCATGAATTTTAATGCACAGGGTCTCTAATTCTATATAATAAAAGGGTAACATGCAAATTGACCAAACGGTGGAATGACCAGTCATTTAGATGCACATTGATCACCAGGGGGCAGATGCTCAACACATGAGCTGTCTCCTGGTGGTCAGTGCACTCCCACAGGGGGAGCACTGCTTAGCCATAAGCCAGGCTGAGGCTGGTGAGTACAGTAGCAGTGGTAGGAGCCTCTCCTACCTCCTCAGCAATGCTAAGGATGTCCAACTGCAGCTTAGGCTCTTAGACCCACTCCTCCCAGGGAAGAGAGGAGTGGGCCTAAGCTTCAGTCAGACATCCGGGACTGCTAAAGGGTAAAGGCTGAGCTGAGGGACCCCTCCACCTCCTGAGTGCATGAATGTTGTACACCAGGCCTCTAGTATTACTATAAAGGACTCTATAGACCACATTTTAGTGAGATGAGAGTGATTACCATAAGAGACAATTGTTTAAAAATTACTTTGAGCCTTTCTCTCTGACATTTTTGTACAGAATAATTACTGTCAGAGTGATTTTCATATTATTTAATCAGCCTTGACCATCAGACTGGTGTGGAGGCAGAGTCCTCACACAGTGCATGAGAATCAATAATATTGGCTCACTGCTATGAAATGAAGCAGAACGCAAACTGAACCCAAATTCTACCACTTACTTGCTGTTATATCTCATGCAAATTCATTAACTTCCTAAGCCTTGGTTTCCTTATCTGTAAATTAAGGTCAATAATCCCTTCCACCCAGAGTGATTATGAGATTTGAGTGGGGGAACTGCCATGTTAACAGGTGTTTTATAATCTCAGTTCTTTGTCTGAGTAAAGAAGTACATGGATTTACAGCCAGCAGACTTAGGATAAAGGTCCAGCTCTGGCAATTCCTAATTTTGTGGCCTTTGGACAACTCACACACACCATTTGTCTATATTCCTTCAAATGGAATAACTGTACCTTCCCCTATTAAACAACCTGATGACATTTAATTTTGTCTTCATCTGCTAGACAGCAGTCTGAGTTGATGATGAAAATGCTAGTACTTCATGTTGCAAGTGCAAGTCAAGCAAGGTCGATGTGAGGAAGGAGAGCAGAAGGAAGAGAGATATATCAGCTAAGGTGATACATACATTGATACGAGGCCACTCTTCAGGGTGAGCTACCAAATGATGTTCATCTTGCAAAGATATGTTCATTCTTTAAGTCAATATGATTTTCCAGAAGGATTTCAAGCAAACCATGCAGCTTAGTACGCCACAGAAGAGAAAAAAGGGACACATATATCTGCCTTGCTGATTATTGTCTCCCTGTTCCATTGGTGAAGGTTTATCCCATGAGAAGCTCACTTCCCACACCTCTGGGTTGTATCACTTGGCTCCTTAATAGCCAGATAATCAGGAAGCATTTCCTCTGTCTCAGTGGAAAGGTACCTCCATGTGGTCCAACTTGGTCTGTTAGCTATGTGGGCCAAGCAGGCCTGGGCATTATGACCCCAGACAGCTCAGGGAGCTTTGTCACCACAACAGTGGTAGCAGAATACCCAGTCCTTTCATGCTGTGCTCCACCCAAGTGCAAGAGAGGAGATGGCATCACTAACCCAGCCCAGAAGTGAAATTTTAATTTTTGAAAAATACTTTGAAACCTTAAATAATACCTGTTCATTTTAGAAATGAGGAACTGGAGGCTCAGGGAGGGAAATAGACTTCCCTATATTTTATACCTGTGTTCCTCAAATTTTGTGTTCCTCAGCCTACCTGGTAATTGTGTTTAAAAGGATTATTCTGATCCAGCATATTTGAGCTGAGACAAAGATGGCAACTGTGGACCACTGTGGCAAGCCTTTAAACTGCCATAACCACCTTGGAAATCCACACTAAGCACCAAATAAAGGGGATTTCTGCACACTTTATCTACCACCTTAGTTAAGAACTATTCCCTTTGTCCATCACTTGCACCTGTTTCTATCCCACTATTGAATTTATAATGACTTTGCTTGTTATTTTCTTTTTTAAATATGTTTTTATTGATTTTTAGAGAGAGAGATGAAGGGAGAGAAAGAAAGAGATATAAATATTGATGAGACAGAAACATCATTGATCAGCTGCCTCCTGCACACTCCATGGGGATTGAGCCTGCAACCTGGGTATGTGCCCTGACTGGAATTGAACCAGTGACCTCTTTGTTCACGGGTCAATGGTCAACCACTGAGCCACACTGGTCTGGCTCTGCCTATTATTTTCTCAATGATATCCTTGTCTTTTCCTTAACAAGATGACTTAAGGCTAAGATTTTGGCCACTTTGGACAGTCCCATTGTCACTTTAGCTCTACTGCCTGAAGTAGTCCTGAATATGTACTCTCATTCTACAACTTGGGTCCAGAATTCTCCAGCTCCAATGCACCCCTCATGGTCAGTACCACTAATGGACTCCACCAGCTTCTTTTCTATGAAAGACAAACTGCAGAGAACCCAAGTCTTTCATGTACTACTCACTATACCATCCAGCCTTAATGCTAAGTTATAGTAATGTTGAAGGAGATTGGGAGGACAAAAGTGCCATGACCTTCGCTGAGGGGTTCAGGATCTGAAGGAGGGGCTAAGGTACAAATGAAAATACTATACAAGAAATATGAATTTAGAAGGCATTGGGGGCCATGTGGAACCTCTTTCTTGAAGAGACACACAGACTTCTGGCCTAGTCCCCTATTTATTTACTTGAATACACATTTATTCTTTAGCAATGCATACCAAAGGTAAAGTTTGGTAAACAGTAAAAGGATGATCAGGTTAGTGAATTGCCTTGAGCCACCACAATCTCAATAGACGGGGTGTTTAGGGTCAGCCCTGCTAATGCCCAAGGTCTATCATACCTTCTGCATTCCTTGATGCACTCCCATTACAGTATTGGTAAGTGGTGGCTTCCTGCACACAAGAATGTCTGTGTTCTGGAATACATGCTTATTTTCCAAAAACTAATAGTCAAATAGGAGTACTCTGGTTTCTAAAAAAATTACAACCAATATAGACTATCTTTCCCCTTTCTACTACTTATGTGAGTCAGGTTGTGCTTCAAAGTTATGGTTTGCTGAATGAATGACCATAAGCAAACCTAAAAGTATTTATTAAATGCCTACTACTTTCAATAGTGTAGCATAGAGAACAAAATAAGCTACAGTTAATCAATGAAGGAGAAGCAAGTAGTGGATGTAAACTTGAGAACATTAGGTAGTAGATTTCCCAAGCTCTTTTATTACTATGAGAACATAGCTTTTAGAAGCAGGGTTTCTTTAGGGTTAAGAGCAGGTCCTTTGCAGCAAACTGCACCAATTTAAAGTTTAGCTCCACCATTTACCATGTGTGTGATCTTGAGAGAGTTATTAAGCCTCTTGATTCCTTGGTGTCTTCAATCATAATTTAAAAGTAATAATAGTACTTGATCTCATGGCATTGGCATAAGGATTAAATGTTAATTATTTGAACATAGCTCTTTAAATTTTTCCCACCACATGAAAAGCACCCAACAAATGTCAGCCAGTGTTATATCAGCTGAAACTCCACCCCTTTGACTCTCACTTAAGAAATTTTATTGGAATGCAGGTGAGAGTGAAAAAGAGAAAACAAGTCAATAAATTTAAGATTTAAATTATATCAAGCATCTTTTCTGACTACAAAGAAATATATTATGCTTATAGAAAATAAGTACTATGCTTATTTATCAGGAACCAAGATGTGTGTACAAGAAAAGAGATACAAGTGTAAATTTAATAGTTAAATTAAACTTTGTTACTATAATTGAATTGGAAATGATTAATTTAAACCTATGATCTTTTTTAAATGGGTATTTTCTAGCTCTGCCCACTACAGGGACATCATGACAGTAAACATTTCCAGTAGACAAATTGTGCCTTATAGATACCATTCCCCTCACAAAGGAGCAGGGGTTCCTCTGAGAAATGAATGATGTTTAAGATCTTGACCAAAAAGTTCTAGGGTCTTCTTATACTAGAAGGAAGGGAAGCTATCAAAGACTACTGAGGGTATGTATGGTAAAATCATAACCAAAATTAAGATGGTTGCAATTATTGAAGCACACTGCATATAAAAACCCATGTACTCGTAAAAAGACTCAAAGGAAAATAAATCAGTAATCTCAAGGTTCTCAGTGTTCACCATTAGTGATAATTAGGTACCATGCTCTAGCTGAAAATCAGTAATTAAAGGGAAAGAAGCATTTATCCTGCTTTGCCTCAATGAAATATGTTTCAGAGTATTCAGATAGTTTGTGAACATAATGGGTCATGGCAGAAAAATCCCAGCCAATAAATGTGAAAGGATGACAAAATTGGCAAAATTGCCACCTTTCAACTCCTAACGAAATGACTGGTTTAAGCCAAGATTATCCACAGATGAAACCCTTAGATGAAAGTTTAGAGAAAAATTCTAGAATGGGAATGGAGATAACAGGCTGTCACCATCTGAAACTGTTGATCAAATCAGCATTATTAAGAATGGTACAACTAGACAACCAGATTTTATCTGCTTTCTAAAGTGATGCAACATAAGTCCACAGCACCAACCGTAAAACATTCTTGGGAAAAAAAACTTGTACTTGCATCTCATCAAGACTCTAGAACTCCTGTTTTCTGTAAGTGGGAAGGGTACAGAAAACAATTAAATGACACCACAAGGAAGCAAATGGACAAATTCAGAATGCGGTACTTTTTAATATTTTTAAATTTAAGTGTAGTTGGTATAAACATTACATTAGTTATATTAGGTTCAGGTGTTCAATGTAATAATTTGACATGTTTACACCTTACACTGTGATCACCCCCCCCTAATTCTAGTATTTAGCTGTTACCATGCAAACTTATCACATCTTTATTGATTATATGTCCCTGCACCTTTTCCCCCATTCTTCACTCCCCTCCCCTCTGTCAACCATCATTTTGGTCTCTGTTTCTATGGGTCTGTTTTTGTTTTGTTTTGTTTGTTCATTTACTTTGTTATTTTAGATTTCATTTCTTAAGTGAAACCATACAGCATTTATCTTTCTCTGTCTGGCTAATTTTACTTATTTCTGAGATATATACTGGGTGCATGAAGTTTATTATACTAAACCATATTATGCTATACTATACTATTAAAATTAGCATTAATATTATATCCTCACCGTTTTTTTTGTATGTTTGAAAGTTTTTATAATACAAATATTTTTAAATAACAGGAAATCCTTGAATCAGACTTAATACACATTTTGTTAAAAACCATTTGCAGACTGATGTTTTTATTAATAGCAAAAAAAAAAAAAAAAATCCGTTCCATCACCCACCACCATGCCAAAGCATTGAATTTGTTAACCACGAATGCTGTGTGTGCTCCATCCTTGCTCTAATCAGTTGGAGTGAAATGAGTGTGCTCATTTGTCACCCACCAGACTGTGGCTTGGCAGCAAGAACTGAGCCTTATTCTACTTTGAGCCCCAGTCACTGGTGTATTGTCAGCGCTCAGAGCCATGTGCATAAGAGGTGAATATGCATAGGAATCCAATTGTTTAAAATGCAGATAATGGGACTTTAACTCCGGACCTTCTGATGCAGAAAGTCTGTGTGGGGTCTAGAGAATTTTCATTTTTAGTACATTTTCCAGTGAGCCTCATTCACATGGTTTGGAACCCACACCTTTGAAAAACACTTATTTTTTCTGGACTCCATTAAACAGTCATGTGGGGCAGTTTCATAGGGGAGCTCGAGAATACACAGAGTCAATAAACAAATGGATGGCATGTATGCAGTTACATTCATCAGTTTCAAGGCTCTGATTTCTGAGGTTGAATAATGAGGAAGGCTGATTAGTAAATAGCAAAGGGAGCAGAGGAACTTCAAATGCAGCATTTGATTTTAATTTTATTTTTATTTAAATGGAAACTTCTGTGGGAGTCAAAAGCAAGACTTCTTGATTATAGACAGCACAGCCATAGATAAATATAAATCCCAGCTTTCCAGACGGCTGTGTGAGAGGGATAAGGAGTACACAGCACTAACTAGCATGATTATACAAAGCATGTGCTTATAATAAGACTTAAATGAATATGGGCTTCCTCAGAACTCAATTTGTAGGATTTCTCATTCTCTCCCACCAGCCCCATAGGAATCTATTTGAATCACTCAGCTTACTGGCTAGAGTATTATTGGTTTCATGCATTTCCTCATCCCATGCCAACTTAATTTGAGTGGTGAGTAGTTAGTTGTCTTATGAGCCTAGAATGCCCACCACCAGAGCTCACAGAATGAATGAATAGAATGAATGAATGAGTGAATGAATGAATGCATGGTTAACCAGCAGACCTAAGTTATTCAGCTAATTCACTTCAGATGAAGTATGTCTCTGAGTTGAAATATTATACTTTCTAGAATTTCTAAAATATTGAAAGATTAGAAAATGTCACAAGAGATGGCTAAAATATTAGTTTTTCAAAAAGCAACTAAAAGTGAATCTAAGAAAACATGGACGGATTAACTTGTAACTGACAACTAGCAAAATTTTAAAAACAGAAGAGATGATTAAGATATATGTAGGTTTTAAAATCCTAAATCCTGCGAAGCTCTCTCTCCTATTCAAGCAGTTGACACATTTTGTATGATGTCCATGTAAAAAGAGAAAACCTTAGCAGGAAGGTAATGCCACTTAGACAAATTTGTAGTTGGTTAAATTTATGTATTAATAAATGTATTAATATTAGTCTAGAGGGAGGACACAATAATTGCTTATTTGCCTTTGCTATTTAATAATTGTGCAAATTATTTAGAAAAGATTAAGCCTTATTAAATACATTCATCCATTCAACAGACAACTGTTGAGCAATTGCCTTGTACTTTCTCTTGAGAAGATCATTGGCTAGTAAATAGCTAATTATACTAAAATGTGTTGGAGATTGTCACAGATTCTAGAGCAGAATCTCAAGAGTCTGAACTAGAACTTATGGTTATAAGAGCCCCAGATAATCCTTGTTGTCATTAGACAAGATTTAGGAAACCATGGCATATGATATAACCAAGCTTAAAAGATCTCATTCAAAAATAAATAAATACAAGTAAGAAAAAAAAAGAGCAAAAATTTAAAATACCACCAATGGCAAAAATAATGGATTGAAACCTAAAAGAAGAAATATAATGATCTGTGATGTTGAAATACTGCAAAAAAATTGGACTTAACCAATTATATAACAAAATAATGTAAATGATCTGGTTTGACAGGTCTGTTAAAAGGCAGGCATATCCACATATTCTCCAACTTACTAACTTTATTATAATAATAGATAAAAATAAAGTATGATGATAGCAATACAACTTCTTTTTTGAGCCTCAATGTTCTTATCTATCTAATGGGCATAATAATAGGACCTACCATGAAGATGTGTGTAGGATATCCAGGTATGGTTGTATTGGAGAAAATTAAATGAGATTATTTGCTCATGAAACATTAATAGAGTGACTGCCATATTCCCGTGATAGGTTTTGGATATGAGTAAACCACTTTACACCATGCTTAGCACATAGTCTATGTACAAAAAAAAAAGTAGCTATATTATTATTAATCCCAGTTACAATAGACCTGGTTATCTATCCTGCCTCTAGAAACAGACACTGCACCTGCTTTTTAAAGGCTCAACAATAGGAGAGTCTGTGCATGGGATATTGTAGTTAGCACATCGTAAACCTCTTCAGAGCTCTTTTCTTATCTAGTGTCATTGAGAGTTCCAGGCAGAGACACACTCTCAGGGTGGTGTCTGCTGCTAGACTTCTTAGGAGAATCAAGTGTTTTTAAAATCAAGTCATGATTAGTTCCTGAATAGACAAGCATTCATTGAAATTCCTCACCTCTGAGCATCCAAGCATTGTTAAGTCTGTAACATACAATCTAGCACTTAATTTTACCATCTTGAAGTAGTCAGAATGCTTAAGGTTATCCTAAAAGATATTAGTTTAAAATCCAGGGCTATTTGGAGTCAAACAGTTCCAAGTTCAAACCCCTAACTGTTTGACCTTGGAGGCATTATTTTGTTTTCTCATAAACTCATTGCGGTACTGTGAAGATTTAATGCATGTACATTCCTAGCAGGAACTCACTTGAATGCTAGTGGTCAGTAGTACCATCAAAAACAGGCTGCTCACTGTTTCACAGCTGGGTTTTAGAAAGACCTCCACATATTAAGCCAAAAATTTCCTCCTTCTAATTTTGCTCTTCCTGGTGGTCTAAAACCTGAAGGTTCATAGAGTCAGTTTACTTTCTCTCTTTGTCTAGGAAAGCTCTTCAGATAGTTGAAGATAGCAGGTTTCCTGGGATACAGGACTTTCAGTGCATTAATTTAAGGGATCAATGTCTGCCCATATATGATAGCATATGGCACAAGACATTTATGCTGTATTATAGATATGGTAGAAAAAGCACTTCAAAGTATTTTTCTCTTGTGATACACAACATTGGTTCTTTTTTCCTCCCACATCAGGTGCAAAGATTTTTGTAAATAATTCTCCTAACTTCATTGGTAACACTATGTGCAAGGTCCCTTGTTTATTCATTATTTTCTGCATTTCCTACTTTTATTTCTTCTCTCCAATTAGGCACTCATTCTCGTGTGGGATAGATTAAATGAGGATTTGTGGCATTGTCAATCCTGTAGTTGTTTTGTATGTATATATTTTTCAATTTCCATAAGTAGCATTATGCTATACACTTAATTCTCTCTTATTTTTTAAACTGAAGACTGTGATTAAAATCTGTCCATATCATCATGTAGACATCTATTTCCTTCCATCTAACTTATGCATGATATTCCTGAGTGTACACTCACCTCATTTTATAAATCTTCCTCCTCCGTGATGATAAACAGGTAATTTCTTCCTCCAGCTGCTATATATTACATTGTGATAAACATCCTCATTCACATCCTCTTTATGAGAAATTCTCTTGAATCTGTTTTAGTTGTCAGAATTTACTCGAGCTAGTTGAGCCAAAAAGGTATCTAATAGAATTTGTTATTGTTAAATGGTTGTAAGTAAGTAGAATCTAGGCAGAGCTTCTAAGAATGACTCCCAGAACCACACAACAGAGGTGAGCCACCTGGAATCAAAGGCCTTGACCATCCATCAAGGGCTAGAGGACCTGGAAACCAAGCACCACCTCTATGAAAGCAGGGCTCTAGAAGAGGATGTCCATTCTCCAGCTTCTCAATACTCACCATGTTAAGACCAGGTATTAGGAGAACTGCTACACCATTTGCAAAAATAAATTGCAGCAATTTAAAAGTCTCCATGAGCATGCATACCAGCAAAAATAAGAGACACAGCAGCAAAAAGATCTGCCTCGTGATAATCACACCCACTTTACAAATATCACATACATATATTACTCGGAGGATGTGTAGTCATTGATGGCACTTGAGCAATAAGGCATCTGGAAAATATAGAGTTTTACTTTCCTATCACCTAGTGCTCAGGAAACCATATTCTACAGTAGAACACACACAGAAAAGTTGGGTGAATGAATCTACAGAATTTTCCACAAACCAAGCGTGGGACTGATGGGTCATGAGCATACACAATCTTAATTTGTCCAAGGAGTGCCATGTTGTTCTGTAGAATGACTGTACAAGTCTATACTCCAATCAGCTGTGCATTAGGGTTCCCAGTCTCCTCATCCCTAAAATCTTGATATTACATACCTTAAAAAAAATTTGCCAACCTCGTTAGGGTGCCAAAATAAAAGGTACCTTTTTACTGTCCCACTACCCTGCTGAATCTGATTTAACTTGATTTCTGACAATTTTTCCTGTTGTTTCTGGCATGAGCTGCTGTTAGACTAATTCTCCTCAAACCAGTATTTCAATTACATACATGAATTGAAATACTGGACTTGTCATTTATTATTTTAAAATGTTGTTTAAATGGTTTTAGCCTAGTTTCTTGATCACTCAAGTTTATTTTAAGATCTTTATTCTGTTGTCTATTTCATAGTTGCCCTTTTTAACTTTGGGAAAGTAGGAGGGAAGGGAAAGGGTATTAATTTTCTATTTTACACACAGGAAACTGAAGCTCAAAGAAGCTAAGTAATTTGCTCCAGGCTACTCAGCAATGAGTGGAAGAGGCATCTTTGAGCCAGGTTATGTCTGAAGTCAAAGGCTTTCATTCGCAGGGTCACATATTTTGCAAAATCACACAGCACCTGGCTATCTGAGGACTAATCCACTCTCTTTTCAGTTTAACAAATTCAAACATATTTTCAGCATTACAATCATCCCTTTTCTGGCTTTTAGAAATAAAACCTTATGAGAAGACATCAAATGTGTCCTGTGGGGAAAGTTTCCAGGACCTCAAAAGATATTGTTGCAAAATGATTTTCTCATAAAGAAAATGATTCAAGATGGAAAAGATGTGCTTTTCTATGACCTCCATATTTTTGTACCTGCTGTTGACTGGATATCTCCTTTTTCCACCTGGACAATGTTTGTTCATCTTCCAAATCCCCATTCAATGTGATCTCTTGTGTTTTGTCTGCTCTGAGAGATTCACATCTAGGTACTTCGGTTCCAGAACCCATATGCACAAAAACCACTACGGGAAGAAACATACAAACAGAGGCATAGTATGATGTGATTCAACTTATAACAGATAAATCAGCAAGGTACAAAGGGGACTTAGAGGAAGAAGCACCTGTTTCAGCTGGGAGAGTCATGGAAGTTTCCAGAGGCAGTGAACTGAATGCTTGAGCTGTCTTTTGAAGGAGCAGGTTTGCCAGATAGATGAGGTGGAAAGAGAATTTCAAGCAGAAATAACAGCAACAGCAAAGGCAGGGAGGAAGGAAAGACCATATTTCTCCTGAAAGCTTAATGATATGCTCTTTCCCCCAAATATCAATCAATTAAAATCCTTTTTAAATAAGGCTGGTCCTTAGAAATCACCTTTGCACTAAACTTTTATTCTACACATCAAGAGAACAAACCAGCTTGTTATCACTAATCGATCCGTGGTAGAGTTAAGATTAATGGTGCTTCCCAACTTCTCTGATGATAAGAATGGTTGATTAAAAACACAGCTTCCCAGGCTCCCTGGAGCTTCTTACTCAGTGGGTCTGAGATAAAGCCAAGAACTCATAATATGTAACAAGTACCCCCAGGAGATTCTTATCATTAGAGAAGTTTGGCAAACCCTGAGCTAAGTCAGGCCCTGAAGTTCAGCGCCCCTCCCACAAGTCTCTGCAGAGGAGGGAGACTCCAGCACAGCACAGCAGGCAGCCTCCTGGTCAGTTAACAATTAAATTGCATGAATCACCCACCACCCTGGAGAACTCCAGGATATATTTCATTAGAGGGTGTGACTCTCGTGAAGTCAGCAACCTCCTACCACATTTTTCTTTATTAAGAACCCATTGCCTGGCACTTTTCCTACAAGGTTTTATCTAATCCCCTTGGCAGTCCTGCAAGGTAGATATTTTCTACTTTGTACAAAATTAAAAATCAAAACTCAAGAGATTTGAGAAACGTGTAAGTCGTGCAATTTATAATAAGTAGCCATTTAGAATTTAAAACCAAATCTGAGTTCAGAGCCCAAGCTCTCCCCATTCTCCTGACTTCCAGAAGGCTGAACAGTAGATTCTGTCCTCATAGACAATCAATATGAATGACTAGCCATAGTTGGAAGTCTGCAAGCCTTGACTCAGGATTTTTCCACTTTAGGTTGACCTTTCACTGACCTCTATCCTCCACCACCCTCCCCCCTCCTCCCAACCTGCTTCACCTGAAGCAAGAGGCCATCCTGTTTGTTCTTTGCCACTCTGATGCATTTTTCCACCTGGATTATTTGTGGATATAACCAGCAAGGCCACACCAATGTCTGGCATTTAAAAAAGCATGAACCTTAATTCCTGAGGTAATGAGATTTCCCCCCCCCCCCCCCAATTTCCTTCCTCCAAAGTTCATGAACTTAATTAAAAAAAAAAAAATAAGAACAGCTCTATTACAACACAGACCTCTGCTGCAGGAAGCCAGCTGATGAAGGCAAAGGCAGCGCCTGGATGAAAAGGAAAACCTATTCGTAGATCAGTTCTGGTCTTTACGTTCTAGTCACCAAATTCATAGAAAGCTACAGTGGGAGGCACCACAGCACACATCCAAGCTTCCTGGTTACGCACTGCAGGTGGCACTCATGTCACAAGGGCAAGTGGACATTGTCATGGGGTGTTTATAGCATTCTCTCCCCCTTGGAAGGAGAGCTCTGGAGAAATGTAACACTGAACTCTTCAAAGTGATTGGAGACTTGCATTCATCCAACCACTCTTCACCACAACCATTCAGAATAGTGTGGAATACCAGTAGATGAGTGAAAAGAGTCGCCCCAGACTGCTTTCATGGACCTCTTGTTCCTCAGTATCCATTGCCATATGCTTCTGGAGCCACTCAGCAATGGCCCCCACAATGGCCTTGGTCATCACTCCAAATGGCTCCTTCTCTGAGACTCTTCAAGTCCACTATTCAATTCTAGGACCCCCGACTCCTACCAGCTCACTTGCACAATTCCTGCTCTAAGGCCTCCTGGGCTCTCTTGGAACTTGACTTGTCCATCCATGAATCCCCTGCTAACATTCACACATGTATTCAGAAGACATGTTCTGAGTACCCAGTCATACTCCAGGCATGAGATATTTACTTTAAATGAGAGCCATCCCTGCCTTCACAGACCAGCCTCCCTTTCCTCCCGGCCCAACGTAGACCATCCTCTCACCAACCTGCACCTCCTTCGTTCTGCCTCACCCAGTCACTCATCCTTTCCATTTAGGCTGCCAGACCACTGGAGAAGTTTGCCTAAGGATGTTAAATTGCAACAGAAGAAAATCTGTCTTACCTTCAATTTCTACATTGCAAGGTTACAATGAGAACAATGGGAGTAAAAGAATCTAAAGCCCAAATGCATCAATAGATACCATCACCACCACCCAACTGGTGCTAGAAGTCAGACAAGTCTCCATTCAAATTCCCACAGTACCATGACCTACACCGCTGGGTTCAGGATCTGAAGGAGGGGCTGATGAACAAATGAAATTACTAGACAAAAAAATATGGTGGAGGCCAGGTAGTGTCTCTTTTGTGAAGATCACACTGACCTTTGGCAGGTCTGCTTTTTATTTATTTAAATACACATTTTCCCTTTAACAATGCATATAGGCATATCACAGATAAAGTTTGGTAAACAGTAAAAGGATTATCAGGTTATGGAATTTGCCTTGAGCCACTACTATCTCAACAAGAACAATTGGTGCAGAGCATCAGCCATGCCAATGCCCAAGGTCCATTGGCCTTCTACGTTTCTTTGTGCACTATCATGATAGTATTGACAGTGGGTGGCTTCCTGCACCACTGTCTGCTCATTGGCTGTGTGCCCTGAGCCACACTCCCTTCCTCTGCATAATGAAGGCAGTAAAATAGCAAATTCTTAAGGTGGCAGAGACAATTTAAAAGCAAATATCAACAACTCATTGGTTCCATGGTGCCTTTCCTAAATAAAAGTGGTATGTCTGATCCTACATTGTTGCCTCAGTTCAAGGTGGTTTTCTGATCAGCAGCCTCACCCTGTCCGATCAGAGGCACTCCACTGATGACAGGTTTAAGACCTGCTAGCTCCTAGAACCTGCGCCCTTGCCTCCTAATTCTCAGTGAAGACCATTGTGAAGACTGCAGAGAGATTTAGAACACAATAATAGTCAGGAGGCCCTGGAGCCTGGGAGGTTTTGTGCAATGGAAATGTCACATCACAGTGCCTGGGGCTCAGCACTCCCAGCCCAGGACCCCCAGCACAGATGTGGTGAGCAGCTCTGATGAGGAGTGTGTTGCATTTCCTATGAATTAAGCCATGAGGCTGGGAGAACAATGTCATCATTGATGGGGAAAGGTCGCTGAAATTCCAAGGACACTTGAGGCCTTTCACTAGGCTGAGACAGAGATGCCTAATATTAATCCTACGTAATATGAGTCTCTGACCACTCACTTTTTGAGAGGCCTGCTGGCAGCTCAGTTGGCCATTCACTGTGATTCAGTGCATCCTCAAGGAAGTGTTTTGGAGGGGAGAAATGTCTCTTTTTAAAATTATAATCCAAAGCTACCCTAAAATAAATTAGCTCAGGCCATTCTATTTCTTAGGCAGTGGCAGAGGATGCTTTGCTCCAATGAAAATGTATTTAATTTTTTTTGGGGGGGCGGGGTCTGGAGAGCAGAAATCTAACCTCCAAGCGTAGTCAGATAAATTCTCTTTCATTTATTCAACACACATGCATGGAACACAGAATATAACTAATGCACTGGCTATGTTGCTTCCCTCCTGATGGTGGTTTCTAGCCCATGGCTTTGGATCTAAGGCCCATCTCTTTGCACTGATGTTTTAAATTTCATTCATTTATTCAACCAGTACTTAATGAGCACTGTTTCTATTCTGAGCACTACAGTAAGGTATGCAATGGGAAAAAAGGCAGAGCCATTCTCTCCCCTTATGTAGTTTCTAACTAATTAGAAAGTCAAACCACTGCTTTATTTATCACAATTAAGTATAATAGGTGTTATGCTAGATGAAGTTCAAACCCAAATGAGGACATACAGCAGGCAGTCTAACCTAAAAGGGGAAGTTGAAGAGAATCTTTGAGAACATTGACATTGTAGCCAGAACTGAATAGAAGGCTGAGTTAGATGGAGGAGGGAGGGGACAGAAAACTAGGAACCCAGGAGTGCACTGTACCTGGGCTGTAAATAGTAGAAGTAGAAGAGGTGAGCTGTAGGAGACA
Source organism: Vespertilio murinus (assembly GCA_963924515.1). Lineage (NCBI taxonomy): Eukaryota > Metazoa > Chordata > Mammalia > Chiroptera > Vespertilionidae > Vespertilio > Vespertilio murinus. The sequence continues at coordinate 37,157,551 of OZ004706.1, forward strand.
GATCCAGATTATGGAGGAGAGAACTGGCCATTGTACTCATTTCCAGTTTCTAAGCTGCACACAGTTTTCAGACCGTCTTTGGCTCCAAGCTTTATTACCCACAGTCCTCTGTGGAACCCCAGCCCTAACCCAGCTGCCAGAGTCCCAGTCTAGGTTCTTGACAGGGAGGGGAATTCAGACCACACCTACTCACATCTCCAGCGTCTGATTATTGTGAATAGAAGAATCATTATTGTGAAGTGGGAAGGCAAAGGTGTAGCACTTAGGGAACAACAGGGGGACACTGAATTGCTCCATTCCTTTTTTTTTGTTTTACCTTCACTGGTAAGGGAATGACCTTTAGGAGAGGGGGGCAAATAAGGGAAATCTTTGTCTCCCCAGTGAGTTCTTACCTCCTGGCTTAGATTAAACTCCGACCCAGAAAGGAGAATTGCTGCAGATGAGACTTTGAGAATACATGAAGAGTGAGAGCAGAGTTGAAGGACAGGAGTTTGGCCAACATTACTTTTATTGTCAACAAAGAGAAAAAAATGCAGTTTCTCTGGGATTCAACAAAACATGTGCCAAACTCTTCTTTGGCCATCAGTTCATATACACTCAACAGATGCTAAATGTAATGTGTCTGCAGAGGTGAGGTCAGAGTGTTGTGAGAACATAGAAGAGGGTTCCCTACCCCAGCTTCTGACAAGTCAGAAAGAGCTCCTGAAAGAGAGACACCTGAGCAGACATGCACACACCCAGCATATGATAGAGCATAGAACAGAAGCCTGTAGCACAGTATGGTGGGAACTCTGGAGACAGAAAGCCTGGGGTCAGAGTGGGCTCTGACAATTACTAGCTGTGTTAACTTGGGAAAATTTCTCTAGTCTCACTGTGCCTCACTTTCCCCATCTGTGAAATGAGAATAATAGTAGGCACTTAGCTCACAAGCTGAGAATTTTTTAAAAAGAGTTAATCTATGCAAAGTGCTTATAACAACCTATGTGAGTTCTATATAACTCATAGCTATGATTAAGATGTGTGGCCTAGGTTTTTTTTTAATGTATAGACTTATTTTTTTAGCATATTTTGATTTATAGAAAAATTAAGCAGAAAATACAGCAAGTTCCCATATAGCCCTCCCCTCCACACACAATTCCCTCTATCATTAGCATCTTACATTAGTGTGGTCCTATTGTTACAACTGAAGTTCCAATACTGACACTTTTTATTAACTAATGTCCTGGTTTACCTTAGGGCTCACTCTTTGTGCTATGCATTCCATGGCTTTTGACAAATGCATAATGTCATTGTTTATCATTACTGTATCAAATAGAGTAATTTAAGTGCCCTAAAAATCCTCTAGGCTCTCTTTGTTCCTCTCCAAACCTCTCACCCCTGGCCACCACTAATATATTTACTGTCTCTGGTTTTACTTTTTCCAGGATGTCAGATAGTTAGAATCCTATGGTATGTAGTTGTGTAGAAAGGCTACAGCATTCAGACTAATGAGAGGGTTTGGTCCTCATGTGGCAAAGCCACGTGCAAGACCCAGCACAATTATAACCAAAAGCTATAGTTGTAAGTGGTCCCACATGGCTGAGTGATATAGGTTGTGGGAGGTACAGCAAGTAAACAAAATTTGATCAGGTTCATGTAATTGAGTGGATTTGAAACTTGGGAGAACATTGTAACCAGCCCTTACTTTACCACAGTGTTTCCCAAACTTCTCTCATGATGAGAATCACCTGGTGGAGTTGTTAAAATACAGATTCCTGAATCCCAACTAAGAAGTGCTAACCTAGAATGAAGGGTGGGGGTTCCCTTGGGGTGTGGGATGGCCTAGACAAGGGGCCTGTGGTGGTTTGCATGCTGGCCATGCCACCTGGCAACCCAAGTGGAGGTCCTGGTATCTGTGATTTATTTATCTTCTATAATTGAAACTTTTTAGCCTTGAGCAGAGGCCAGGGCAGGCCATGGTGGGTGGGAAGCTTGGCTTCCTCCATCACCAGAAGAAACCCAAGCCTCCTGCTCTCTCCAGCTCTGTTGCTGCTGCCATTTTTGTTGGGATTTATTTATCTTCTGTAATTGAAACTTTGTAGCCTTGAGCAGAGGCCAGGCCTGGCCAGAGTGGAAGGGAAGCTTGGCTTCCTCCATTGCCAGGGAAACCCAAGCCTCCTGCTTGCTCTGTGGCTGCAGCCATCTTGGTTGGCTTAATTTGAATACTCACTCCTGATTGGCTGGTGGGTGTAGCAGAGATAGAGTCAATTTGGATGTTTCTCTTTTATTAGTGTAGATAACAACATTAAAGTAAGTTGTGACTATTCATTTACCAACATAATTTACCTGGCGATGACGGAAATATTAAGACAATATGCTAGGTGTGAAGGTATCCATGTAAAAATAACACAAGATTGCAGAAAGTAGGTATGTATTATTACCTAGGTAATTAAGAAAGGATTCCCAAAATATATGACATTTGATCAAGTCCTGAAGGATGAGCAGATACAGATGGGAAAGGAAGGACATTAGAGTTAACCTTGGATGAGGAGAGTGTGTGATGTTTATCCAGGAATGGTAAGCAGTCCTATCCAACCCAGAAGAGAGCACACTGGTGTGGAGTAGAGAGTGGTTGGGTACTGTTAGTGATATCACCGGGTTGGCCATTGGCTGCCAAGAGACTGGACTGGCCAAGTCTTCCACTTACTACTGTTCCCAGGCCCAGCTGCTCCTCCAGGTTCCAGTGCTCAGCCACTCCCTGAGCACTTGCCAAAAGGCTGTCTACAGCAAGTTCTTGGAGAACTCAAGGGCTTCCTGCTTCCTCCTTGTGTCCTTGGCTGCCTGTCCTCATTGTGCCCCCTAAGGAACAAGTTTCCTCTCATTCCTGAAGGGCAGACAATAGAATTCTTCTGAGAGAGCCTTCTCAGGAATTAGAAGTCCTACTGCAGCTTTAATTTAGCCTGTGGGGTAGAGGGTGGGCTTTCCTTCCTGGAAGTCCAGCTTGCTAACAAATGCCTCCCCACCCTTCTCCCACCCCTCTGGCTGCCCTGGGCTTCCAGCTCCCACTTCCTCTGTGAATGCAGCAGCCTCCCAGCCAGCCCTTTCCCCTTACCGTTAGGAGGGGCTGAAGTGACTTTCTTCATTGAATCCAGACTTCTGGGTGATGCAGCTGTTCTCCAACTAACCTCCCCAAGCTTGTCAGAGCAAGGAGGGCTCTGGATCTGCAAAACACTGCATTCAAATAAACACCCAGTCAACAAGCAAGCACCTTGTCAAGGAGGGATCTGAAGTGTGAGTGACAAAATGGGGGTCTTGGGAAAGTGACAGCTGTTTGGGCTGATCTCTCCCAAGTCCTTTTAGCATTTATCTCCCTCCTAATTGCCTGCCCATCTCTGTAGATGAGTAAACACACACACACACACACACCACCTAGCACTCTTGTTCCCTGTACTCACACCCATTACCTCCCCAGAGCAAATCTTTCCTGACTCCTCCTGTCCTCATTAATTTTTACACTTCAATAGCATGGGACACAGTGAGGATGGGGTGGAAATAACAGGGGCTTTCAAATCACCGTTAGAACAGTGTATTAACCTATCTCAACTAATTTTTATCACTGCAACCTGGAGATAGCAAAAACAAAATAAAATTAAAGAATATAATTATGTAAATAACCTAGAACAAACTGGCACAGAGCAAGTACCGGTAATCTCAGGCTATTGCCCTCTGGCTCCTCCCTTAACAAATTAAATTCAATTGATTTCAAACAAGCACCTTAAACATCACCAAAGGGCAGTATAATGGTGAGGCAGAATAGTAAGAAACTAGGAAAATTCATTAGCAAGTGGAATGGGGAGACTGAGACAAACAGCTGAACAAACTGGCCAACCAATTTACAGCCAGATACTGAAGGTCACCTCGCTAGAGATGACATCTAGGCCTCAGTTGTATTTAAGCTATAGACCTGTAAAAGCAGCAAAACCTGATGGGTGATGCCAGGACCAGCTGCAATGAATAATGAGCTTCTTCCCTGGCACTGAGCAATCAGTAAAGACCATGACCCTAAAGAGGCAGGCCTGGAGATGCTGATGATTGTTATATTGAAATATCCCCTAAATTCCCAGCCTTTAAAAAGCCTCAAAACAAAAGACTGAGTGCCTCAGTGTGGTGCTCTCTCTCCCAGGAGCATATCGTTACCTTTCTCTTCCTCCACAGGCATGCATCTCCTATCTCAATTCTAAGGGCCCCACAAGATTTGCAAGAAGGGAGCAGCGGGCAGCAGCATCTTGTCCCAGTCTAACCCCCTGAACCTGTCTCCAAGGCCTCCTTTCTCTTATTTTTCAATGAGCCAAAACAGCCCTGTCAAGGCTCATTTCTTTCCTATAACATTTCTAGAGAGCCAGAGCATCCCCACCTGGCTCTCTCTGTTGCTTCTTCTATTCTAAGCCCTTCCTTGTTTCACTGTTCTCAGCTTTCATAAATGTACTCTCAAAATCACCTGGACTCACACTGAAAAATCTTTCCTATAAGAGGTAATAATAATAATAATAATAATAATAATAAATAAATAAATAAATAATAAAACCTCAGGTTGCCACGAGGCAAATGAGCTCTGGGCCCAGTCCCCTTTCAGAAAAAAATGAAAAGAGCAAACAAAGGCTCAGAGACAGCTCCTGTCTCATATAAACTACATTTTTAAGAACAGAAATCCCAACTCAAAGTGGCTTGAGGGGAAAAAAGAATTTATTCCTTTGGCAAAACTGATCAATACTCTCAATATCATTCTCCCATTCTTTTCTTTAGTAATAGAACTCACTGTCTTCAAGTTTCCAGATAGTTGTGCCCGTCAATTCCACACACACTCCTGAGACTACATTTCCCAGCCTCCCATGTAGTTATGAGTAGTCCTTCAATGGAATATAAATGAAAGAAATGAGTGTAATTTTCAGGTCACTTCCCTAAAAAGAAGCTCATTGCTTTCCATATTTTTTTTTTTTTTGCTCTTCCCCTTGGTTGAGAAATAGATCAACTAATGTAATCCATGTTGGCCTAGAGATGGAAGCTGCAGGTAGAGAAAGGCAGAGCCACTCTGGACCACTTACATCTGGATTGTTATCTGAAAGAGAAATACACTTTTATCTTATTTAATTCCTTTTGCTGAGGAGTTTTTGTTACAGCAGAATAGCCTCTAACTTACTAACAATTCATCTCAGGTGAGGTTTGATCCAGTAGTCTCCAACAATGTCACCAAGGATCTGTGTTCTTTTATTATCTCTGTTCTGCTTCTACTGGTATCTATCTTATTTTGAGACTCTATGCATCCTCTTCCACAATTGGTCCCTACTTTCCCAACCCACCCCAATCCCAAAAGAGCTTCAGAGGTTCCCTTGATACTAGCAAAAACTGCTGCAGCCAATACAGACCTCAAATGTTCACACAACACACTCTAGAGAAAAGTGTGATATTTCCTACTATTAGCATTGAAAATGGTCAATAGGGATTTAAATTGCCTACAGCTACTCATTTTCCCCCTTTGGACATGACTGACTTACCTGTTTAGATCAGGACTTATTCCAAGGACAATTTGTTCTTCCAGAGCCCTCTTGGGCTTCTATTTGTGGGAGGCAAGCATCTATTTCCTACAACGTCCAAGCAAGACATTTTTTTTCCAAGATCAAATTAAGTGCTGTTAGGAAGTAGAAATCAATGCTGGGAAGCTAAACAATGGCAAATGTCCACTCCATCACCTATAGGCTGACATCATCCAAACTTGTAACTCCAGCTTAAATCTCTCTGGGCCCACTCCCCTTTCAGGTAACAATGGAAAGAGCAAACAAAGGCTCAGAGACAGCTCCTGTCTCATATAAGCTGCATTCTGACAGACAAGGCCAGGACTAGAGTGAGGCACACAGATGGGTAGGGTTTAAATTTAAGGATACAGCCATCCTTAAGTGCTGACTCTGCACTGGCAGGATACTAAAAATAAGTGCCTCCCTGAATGTTGCTCCTTGTGTGCCATGCTTGCCTCAGCCTGATCTTGACCTTTGACTCTCAGGTCTGTGTACTGGCCATAGATCTACCAGGGTACTCCATGGACTTTTCAAATTCATCATGAGTAAGACATATCCTATCACCTTCCACTTCCCAAGCTTGTCCTCCTGTACTCCCTATGGAATGTCAGGGAATAACATTAACATCTACTACCTATTTGGCTACTCAAGCCAAAATCCTTGGAGTCATTCTTGACTTCACCTTATCTTCACCTCTCACCAGTCAATCACCAAGTTCATTCATATCTTTAGAATCTATTTGCTTCTCTAATCCCACCACCCTAATGACACTAAACTATCACCTTTCTACTATAAATTAGCAACAGCTCCCTACCTGGTCTTCCCTTTTCTAATCTTGCTGTTCTCCAATCCCCTATTCTTATCATACCCAGAATGTTTTATGTTTTTTTTTCTCTCCAAATTTAGTTTACAAAGCAGAGCAATACTCTGTACACTGGCCCCATTGACTTCTCCAGCTTGATTATTGCACCAATCCCCTTACCAGTCCCATCCCACCATAGCTGTACTGCCTTCTTTTAGCTCCTCAACCCCTCCATGGTTCCAGACTTCTCAATGTGCTTTTTCTCCTCCTATCCACCTCTCCTATAACATATTTATTCTTCAAATATTAGCTTAAACTTTACTTTCTCCAAAAGGCCTTTCCAACCCATAAACTGAGTGAGCCCCTTCTCTATTTTCCCATAACAGGCAATTTTACTTTACACTCCTCAGGTGTATTTTTTAACCAGTTGTTTACTGATTTTCTTCTCTGATTTCCTATAAGCTCCTTGAGTTACTTATCATAAATTGGATGAATGTTTAAAGGAAGAATCAACCTTACAAATCCCAAAATTACTCCGACAATGCACTTATTTAGTCAGCTATCATCTACTTGGCCCCAGGAGGTGCGAGGTGTTTGTTAGTCATTGAAGCTGCAGAGACTAAGGAGATATGACCCAAACCCTTAAGGCACTAAAAGTTTAATACACTAGTAAAGAGTTTTTGTTTCAAAGTGAGAGGCCTTGGTTCACTCACCTATAAAATTGGACTATCTGCTACAGCAGGCATCTCTGGTACCTTTACCACATCCTATTGACTCACATCTAATTTCAACTGCAACTAAGATGGATATTTCCACACAAGCTCACTATCATCTTGTACCGTCAACTTCCCACCTCAAGCATGTATCTCCCATCTTTCAGCATTCATCCCCAGGGTTTTCTCCAATATTGCCATAATATATTTTATTTGTGTAGGTGATCTCAACCCAGAAGTGCAAGAGCACCTCCCAGACAGCTCCTGATCAATAAGGTATGGCAAGTGGTGTGTAAAAGCTACAGTCTCGCCGAAACCGGTTTGACTCAGTGGTAGAGCATCGGTCTGCGGACTGAAAGGTCCCGGGTTTGATTCTGGTCAGGGGCATGTGCATTGGTTGCGGGCACATCTCCGGTAGGGGGTATGCAGGAGGCGGCTGGTGGATGTTTCTCTCTCATCGACGTTTCTAGCTCTCTATTCTCTCCCTTCCTCTCTGTAAAATATCAATTGTATATATATAAAAGCTGCACTCTCCCACTTTTCCAGGAGACAAAATTGAATCCAATTGAATCCCCGTTGCCTAGAGCAGTGACCTCAGAACAAACTTATTTTGTGCTTTTCTCCTTCCCTGCCTCCCTCTCCCTGTTGCCTGATTCCTCCTTAGGATTCCCTATAGCACTACCTTTCAAATCCTTGTATCAGGCTTACTTTGAGTGGAACCCAAATTAGAGTACCACATTCCAAAGATTAATGGTGGCAACATGTGTGACATTTCTTAACACACTGTCAGTGATTAATAAGCTGTCATTATTCGTGTTAGCTATTATGTTCTTGATGGGGGAGATGGACAAGTATAACCTAATAAGAAAATGCTACAATGGAAGTATGAAGTGGATGAATGTGCAGAATGAGAACATGGGAATGAACTTTTATGTTTGGAGAAATCAAGGATGCTTCACAGAGGAAATTTCTCTTGAACTGAGCTTTCTTAAAGGTCCACAAATCAGGAGCAAGAATTCCCAACAAAGAACATGGCAAGCATAAAAACACTGCATATAGACAGAACATGGCACATTATGGGACACATATGCAGTTCAGAGAGTTAAAAGAGGGTTTCTGGGGGGTAGAAATTGAGGGCACGGAGAGCAGCAGTCTCAAGGAACCCCCACCAAGGAGAAAGGTGAAGTCTGAGGCACCTACAGAGATGAGCTGTCAGGCTCTCCTACAGATAGCTGCACAGAGAGAAATGCATAACACCCACCAGCCATCTACACATATGCTGTCTTGCTCCTGTTTATTTACACTCTGCTTGGCTGGATGGAATCAAGGCATAATTCCTGACCCACCCCCTTCAGCACCCTGCAGAGAGGGGGAAGCAGGGAACATCCCTGTCAAGTGCCAGATGTTTGGCAGGGGCCTCAGGGCTGCTGATGGCTTTGGAGGTGAAACAGGAAACTCTTCTGGGACAGGAAGCCTGGAAGTACAGAAGTTTGCCAAATGAAAGACAAGTGGTTTCAGAAAAGTAGAGAAGGATGAGATGGGATAGAGTCAGACACATCTGGATTCCAGTCCTAGCGCTGCTCTTTCCTGGTTGTGTGGCCCCAAACAAGTCACTTCCTCAGCCTGAGCCTCAATTTCTTCAGCTAATACCCCTCCTAGCTCTGAGGTTCAAGGATTCCACGAGACAGTACATGGACTTCTCTTTGAAGGCTGAAAAATATTTTGTTATCCCAAAGATCCTCTTGAGTTTGTATGAGTAGACAGAATGAGATGTCTCTGAATCAAAAAAAGTTAAAAAAAATAAAAAAATAAAAAATAATTCAGAGACCTGCCCACCTGGCTTTAGGGTAAACAATGACTCACAGTACATGCAAAATAATAGATTAATTGGGGTGAGGAGAGGAAAAGGGGAGAGTCAAACTGGCTATTTAGAAATGTTGGTTGACCTTCATTTTTACCTGGTTATTCTAGTTAGTAGCTAACACATTTCTGCTCAAGTTTGTTTTGTTTTTGTTTTTCCAAAGAGGAAGGGAAAGGGAGAGAGTGATAGAAACATCAATAATGATGAGAGATATTGATTGGCTGCCTCTTGCACCCTCCCCCAACCCCTGGAGATTGAGCCCACAACTTGGGCATGTGCCCTTAACAAGAATTAAACCTGACACCTTTCAGTCCACAGGCCTATGCTCTATCCACTGAGCCAAACCAGCTAGGGCCTCAAGTTTTTTAGGCTCACATCTCACTCAAAAGCATCCTACTCCAGTCATGTGAAATGAATGGCACTTCAATCTCCTAAAATGCCCTTACATCTGTGTCTTTGTCTTTATTTATGTTGTTCATTCTTTGGCAAACATTTACTGAGCTCTTTCTGTGGCTGGTTCTGGGTAGAGGGGAAAAAAGACACGGTCCCTGCTTTCATAGGCATGTAGTCTAACATTAACTAGATTATCTAGACAGACATTAACTAAATAATAGTACAACCAAATGTAAACTTCAAAAGCTGTACATCCTAAACTGGGAGGGAAGATATTGTTTATGAGAGTAACAGAGGAAGAAATTGATTGAGTGATCAGGGTCAGGGAAAGCTTCTTGGAATAAGTAATGCCTTTATATCCTTCCTTTTAAAGACAAAATCCTTTCCAGCTTTATGAGGCAGTTTAAATATCATCTCTGTGAAGCTGTCTGCTTCTCCTCTAGTAAGACAGTCATCCTTTTCCTTTGGGATCTGTAGGTTTTATTTCATGAACACTAGCATAGCTTTAGGGATGCTGTGTTATTATCTTTAGCTGTGTTCTAGTCTGTCTCCCCATAAACTGTGGGCTCCTTGACAGCACAATGCCTGCATTCCCCAGTTCTGCAGCTCCAACACAGTGCAGTGTATGCAGACAATGAAATTGGAGAAAATTAACACGCAGATTCCTGCAAATTCAAGATGTTTCGTTTTGTTTTTTTTAAGTGAGGAATTTATTTCACAATTAACAGTCCAGCCGAAATCGGTTTGGCTCAATGGTAGAGCGTCGGTCCGCGGACTAAAAGATCCCGGGTTCAATTCTGGTCAAGGGCATGTACATTGGTTGCGGGTACATCCCCAGTAGGGGGTGTGCAAGAGGCAGCTGACCAATGTTTCTCTCTCTCTCATCAACATTTCTAGCTCTCTATCTCTCTCCCTTCCTCTCTGTAAAATATCAATAATATATATATATATATATATATATATATATATATATATATATATACAGTCTAAATAATGTTCTGGTTCATGCTCTTTATTCATAAGAAAACAAATACCTTTCTAAGAAGTTTGCCGGGGTATATTATACAATTAGTACAAATAAGCCATGAATGAAAATTCTAGACTTGCCATTTGAGTAACGGATCATAAAAATCCTTCACTGAATTTTGAAGACATTCATCTGTAATTTCCCCATAAGCCGAAAGTCTGGCTGTCAAAGTGACTGAGGTAGGAAGGTTTCTTATTTCAAACAGGAATTTTTATGATGTGGTCTACCTATGTGGGCAGGAACACTTAGGAAAAGGCAGGTGGGTTTCTGGGCATTGAAACAGAAGTAATAAGAACTTGATGAAAGTCTACCTCACAGAAGTCTGTTGCCTTTTCTACTCGGAGAGTAGAGTTGTTACAAAAGGGGAACCAGAATTATTTGATTTCCTACCACTGGCCAGGAAAGTGCCTTGCACTTTGCCCATTCAATTGTCTCCACCTAGAATGACTTTGCTCCTCCTATCAAAACCCTATGCATCCTTCAACCCCATCTCAAACATATCCTTTTTTATTTTACCAATGGTTGAATTTTGGAATTTGCCCAAGGTCATAAAACACATCAGAGGCAAGCTAAGAGAACCAGACTCTAGCCACCTTGTCCAACAGTCTTTCTTCCACACCAGTGTTGTCCAAACGGCATAGTGTCTGCATGTTTGAGAAATGTTATCTTAATTTCCACTCCCCCTTTCTAGAAGCTTCATAATACCCATCAATACCAAAAGACTATAGCAAATACTGTATTTAACCATAATGTAGAAACCATTGTTTTGGTTGTTGTTTTTGTTTGTTTGTTTGTTTGTTTGTTTTTTCTTTTTGTGTGTGTTTTTTGTGCTGTTGTTGATTTTTTTTTTTAAAGCAGCACTTTCCAACTGTGTTGAGCCCCTTTTTTGTAGCATCCATTAACTCCCCCGGAATTATTTCCCCAGAAAACACAATTTTGGAACCACTGCTGTCTGTTATGAGTGCTCTCACTCACTTCCGCCCTGTCAGTTTAGAGATGGGAGCCAAAGACAGACAATTACTATACAGGCGAGACACAAAGACACTTGGAAAATCACCTCTTTTTATGACTATAGAAGACCTCCATTTTTTTTCAGTTTTTTTCTTTATTAATTAAGGTATTACATATGTGTCCTTATACCCTCATTGCCCCCCATCTCACTCCCGTTCATGCCCTCACCCCCCTGATGTCTGCATCCATTGCTTATGTTTATATGCATGCATACAATTCCTTTGGTTAAGCGACCTCTATTTTATATTTAAATATAAGCCAAATCCAAAACAATAATCAAAGGAATGAAAGCAAAAAAATTAAAAAAAACAAAACAATTTATGAAGGATACAGTTTTGGTGGTGATTATATGCTAAAATTCCTAGAGGTGGGTCTCCTTTACTCTTTTTGGTATTTTTCAAATGTTCTATAATGAACATGTATTTACTTATCATTTTAAAAGTACTTTGAAGTTATGATAACTCTTTTACAAGGCTAAGCAGATCTTATTAAAATTTACGTACATGTTTAAAACCAGGAAAAAATGTGACTTTTATATTTTTGAGACTGGGAAACTTACTTTAAAATCTTCAAAGTAACCCAGCGCTACCTTAAGTTAAGCCATTGGCTCACTCCACAGAGATGGTCTAGATTCACTTGTCTTGTCAAGAACCAAATGGGTAATTACACCTTGGTTGCTGGCTTAGTGAAAGGATCTGGCCCATGGACTAAGACCTATTCCATCCCAATACCTAGAGATTCGGAATCTCTGCTGCTTAATCTATGGGCATCTCCCAGAGGTTCAACAGAAAAGCAAAACCAAAACAGGCAGGACCATGAGGAATCCATGACCTTGAAATCAGATCAGACTGGCTTTGAGTACTACCTCTTCCTCTTACTGAATCTCTGAATACTGTTTTTTTCTTTTCTAAAGAAAATGGTCAGAGTGAAAGATTATAGGATTGTCAGGAAGGTAGACCCTGATAAAGTAGGTAACTCGGATGTTGGCTGGGGGCTCTGTTCTTGACGAGGTCTAGAAAGGATTGTCTGAAGTCCCCAATTCCAGACCTTGTGAATGTCTGAAGCCCTTACCCAAATTTGTCCAAATTCCAGGGGCATCACTAGGGTCCTACTTAAAATTGCTGATTCCATTTCACACAGCATTGAGTCAGATATAAAATTCAGGTGCTTCTTCAATTTCCACCCATATAATAATAATAATAATAATAATAATAATAATAATATAATCATATAGTGTTTGCAAGCATTGTAGTACTTACTGACCTTTTGGAGGGAAAGATTTATGTTTAACACACAAATTACTCCAACGTGAAGGTGTGACTTAGCCTCCCTGCATTCCATCACTTTATCCATCTTGCTGGCTTCTTCACTCTTGCATCTTTGCACCTCCCCGATTCTCTTTTTCTAGGAAAAAAACAAAACAGATTTCTCTCAGTTTCTTAGGCAGAGAAGCTTGACTTTTCTTTTGTTTTAGGAACTCCTTATAACATCTTTATTCTAAAATAGTTTATCAAGGTATTCCTATCAGAGAACAATTATATCCATGAGAGGGATTCTGGTGCTGGCCATTAAAATTTAAAAAAAAAAATCACATCATTACACACAGGCAGAGACAGTGCTGCACAAGGCTGAGGAGCAGTGGGCTGCATAGTGTGTCTTTGCTACTGAGTGGCCCTGGCAAGTTATTTCAATTTAGTGTCCTAATTTGTAAAAATGAAGATTATAACTGTGTTAAACTTATATTGTTTGTAAGAACTAAGTGAGTTAATACAGGTAAAAACCTTAGAACATTGCTTGGCACATGACAGGGTCTCAATAAATATTAGTCATTTGCTTTTATTAAACAAGTTTTTACTGCATTTACTCTGATCCATTCTCTCTCAATGGGCTTTATCCTGCTTGGATCATCTACTTTAAATTCAGTCAACCTCTACAAGGTGTTACCAAGAAGATGTACCATTTTGAGCACTGGAGTCCATTATTGTGCAAAACTTTTAACCAATAATATATGACTGGAGACAATGGTATGACAATGCAAAAGTAATGGACTAGCCGGATAACATAACAGTTTGGAGTCAGATAACATGGGTTCAAATCTCAATTCTAAAACTTACTTGCAGTGTGATCTTTGAAAACTTACTTAACCACTCTGAACTGATCTTCTCAAATGATACTTGTGAGTAAAAATAAAACCTACCTTACAAAATTGAGCTGATTGAGAGACATAATATATATATATATATATATATATATATATATATATATATATAGAGAGAGAGAGAGAGAGAGAGAGAGAGAGAGAGAGAGAAAGTAGTACATACCTAGTACCTAGTACATACTCAATAAAGTAAGTGGTGGTGATGGCAATGGTAAAAGTGGAGAGGGAGGTGGTGGAGAATGAAGTGGGGGTGAAGAAGATGGTAATAGTATCATCAACATAACTATTCAGCCTCTCTTTGGAAAATATCAGTCACCCACAAACAGCAATAACCATAGATAAGATTTTATTAACTTTACTTTGTTCCTATATTTTTATGTCTGTGAGATTATTCTGTATAGGCATTTTATATCCTACCTTTCCATTTAACATAATATTAAAAGTATGTTTCTTTCCATGCCTTTAAATTTTTTATACATTTTGTTTTAACAATTACTTAATGTTCTCTTGTAAAGTTCTATTTAACAGCTCTCTTTTTACTGGGCATTTAGGTTGTTTCCAATTCTTGTTTATTATGAATAATACAGCAGTGCAAGTTTTTGTCCAGAGGCTTTGTCTACTTTTTGGATGATTTTCTTCAGTTAAATTCCTAGACATTGAATTACTGCGCCAAAGAATGTGAAGTCACGGTATATATTGCCATATTGTTAGCCAGATCCTTCACATATTTGAAGACAATGATCATGCTCTCAAGTCTTTTCTGCAAGCTAAACATTCTCAGATCTCTCTATCACTCTTCAAATAATTGAATTCCCAGTCCTGCCACCATGCTTGTCCCTTTTCTCTAGGGTCAAAGCACATACTCCTAAGCTGGCATTCCAGGTCCTTCCACTCTGACCTCCATTATCTTTGCCTCCTCATCTCCTGCCGCATCTCACCTCACTTTCCAATCAACCATGGCTTCATACGAGCACCCTCTTCCTTCATTCTGTCATTCACTTGTTTATTCTATTCTTTCTATCCAGGGTTGTGTTTCACACTACTGATGTCTGGGAAACTCAATCTTATCTTTCAAGACAAGATTCAAATGCAGGTAAAAACCTTAGAACATTGCTTGGCACATGATAAGATCTCAATAAATATTAGTCATTTGCTTTTATTAAACAAGTTTTTACTGCATTTACTCTGATCCGTTTCCTCTCATTGGGCTAACCTTCTCTGAAGCATTCTTGGTTCCTTTACCCTGCCCCAGGCAGAACTAACATCTCTGTCCACTCTAGTCCTATTCTACCTAGGACAGTAGTGGTCAGAGTCTACCCCCTCCCCAAATGGATGACCTGCTCAATTTTGATAATTCAGGAGGATTTACCATAATAAAGAAATTATTTAGGAATTTGTGGGTTAGATATGAAGAAACACTAAGGAATGGGACACTACTCAAAGACCAGCAAGGCTTTTAATATCCCTATATCTGAAGGAGTGAGAACAGGGAGAGGTTATTGGAACTCAGCAGGAAAGGGTCGGAGGAGCTGTGACTTCCATCAAGGGACAAAATCAGCCCCCTCACAGAGGGAGACCCAAGAGAATAAATACCTTGCTTGGCTTCACTCTCCTCTCTCCTTTTCATCTCCTGCCCAGTCATCCATTAGCAAAACCTGACTATATGCAGAGGAATAGGAAGTTACTGAGGCAGCCCTCATATGTCAACCCCTGGGGCACAGAGCATGGTGGAGAAGGGCAGAGAGTAGAGCTGAAGAACATTAGGAGAAGCACCATCTCATCATATTAAACCTTATTACCCTTTGTCACAATTCATTGTCAGCAGGTATACTTCACTCCCTGCACTGGTTATGTATTATCTCCCTCACCTCCAAGTCACCTTCTACACCACGGTGTGACCATTTCACTCTACCATTCAGCTTTCTTCAGTGCCCCGCTGCCCTTCCCCTGCCATTGCCTGCTGAGACAAATATAAATGTATCAGCATGACTAATATCCCTGGTGGCTTGGATCTTGCCTTCCACACTTCCTCACAGCCACCTCTCCCTTCCCTCCTACTTCACAATCCAGCTCTGGGAACACTTGTCACTCCCCACACACAGCATTCTCTCTCTAAAGGGCCTGTCCTTTTGCCTTGAACACATTTCCCCCATTGGAAACCTCCCATTCATGTTTTAAGACTCAATTCAAGGGTTACTTCCACTGTGAAACTCCCTGCCTTCCCCAGACAGACTCTTGGCCTTCTTCTCCAAAAGTCTTTGTACAGCTTATATTTTATAGCACTTTACATTAAAGATGTTTATAACTGTCTCCCCCAATAAACTACCAGCTCCTTTGAGGTAGAGGCTGTGTGTCTTACTTCATCTGTTTTCTTGGGGCCTAGCAGAGTCTCTGACACATTGTAGACACTTAATATTTAATTAATAAAGGTATCATTGAAATGAATAAAGATATTTGCAATTCATGTAGATTTCTCATTTGGTGGGTGAGTTTGTTTTTTCTAATGCATGCTTGTTAGTGAACTTCTAGAGTGTGAGTGTGCAATAGATGGCAGAAGCTTATGTTGGGCATCTGTCAGCATCATTGGCATTGGCCTCCATCTGCCCTCAGCACCTCTGCATGAAAGCAGGCATCCTTGGGAATACAAGAAGGAGACAATCCATATAGAGCCTACCCATTATGCATCCATTTGACAGATAGATCCTGTTAACAGGTAACTTGCCAAGAAGCCCTTAGGAGCTCTTGTGCCTGCTTCCTAAATCCATTTTGGAGCAGAAATCCATTTTATTAGCTGAAGACAGAATAGACCAATTCCAAATATTTGGAAAAGCTTAATCTTGCAAATTAGCTAGCTGTCCTCTGGCCACATGGTGGCCACTTGTGTGGGAGGAAAGCAGCCCCATCTCAGGACAGACCTTTCTCTGTTTCTTGAGAAAACACAATAAAACACCCTTCTCCTTTCATCCACATCTGGTGGCTGGAAAAACAGTGACCCGTGGAATTTACATTTTCATACTTGACTATGGTAGGGCAGCGTCCAGAGGTTATTCTTGCTGTGTTTATGAAAGAGAGACGCCTGTCAGGATAAGAAGGCTTCTGATGGAGTGCTTATTGAGAAAACATGCAGAGATATCTGTTTCCCCAAATTAGAGAAGGAGCTTACGATAAGAATCCTTTTCATTGGTTTTTTTCTCCTCAACCGCTTTCCTGCTGTCCTGTGGTAATTACAAGCCCTGAGGTTCAACCTTCTGAAGCAAGTCTCAGAGAAAATTCCCCAAAAGTGAAATATCCCAGGGGGTCCCAACTCTCAAAATTACACAAAGCTTCAAGGAAATCATAGTGTACCCGTGATAGGGCCACCGGGCAAGTGAGCTGAAAAGGGATTTTCGTTGTCTCCACTTTTGTCTGGCTTTTTATCAGTTCATCATGTTCCTGTTAAAAACTGCATGCTGGTTGTCTGATCTCGTCCACCGGACAAGGGGAATGACCTCTGGAGAAGAGAAAGGCACCTCTCAGAGTGCCAGATTGGAGGTGGGTAGATCCTATGCTCAAATGTGGACATCAACACAAATAGGATGTCAACAAGGAAGTCGTGAAAATGAGGACAAATGAGGCAGTAGAAAGAGAGAAGGTACAATGTTCAAATGATCATTGGGAGAGATGCTTAGGGCAATTCTTGAACAAAGTGGCAGGCAACTGTACTCATTTTGCTGAAGTCATTGAGGGGAAAATCAAAGTGGGCACTGGTAAGAAACTATATTCAGTAGTTGTTTACCCTGGTTGATCTAAAATTGAGGAAAAATGGTTTGCTGCCTAAACCAGTTTGGCTCAGTGGATAGAGCATCGGCCTATGGACTGAAAGGTTCCAGGTTCGATTCCAGTTAAGGGCATGTACTTTGGTTGCGTGCACATCCCCAGTAGGGGGTGTACAAGAGGCAGCTGATGGATGATTCTCTCTCATTGATGTTTCTAACTCTCTATCCCTCTCTCTTCCTCTCTGTAAAATATCAATAAAATACATATTTTTTTTTAAAAAAATGGTTTGCTGAATTAGTAACTAGTTCATCCAATAAACATTTTATCAGACTAACTCCTTAACAGGTACGGTCCTAGGCCCTGAGTTTTCAAAGGTATATAAAACATTCTCTCTGCCCTTGATAGGTTCATGAGCTAGAAGAACTACTGGTCTTCCTAATTGGCACCCTGTTATCTACTGCTTATTTCAGCTGGAGATTTCTATACCACAAAGGAGGAGGGTTATTCCCAAATCAAACTCTGAGAATGGGAAATAGGTCTCAGCTCCTAAGCATAATACACAGCCCCTTTCTACCTCTCCAGCCTGATCGCAGTACCCCCATTCCACCCCTTCTCAGGGTCTCCCCACCCAGGCTGTGGCTTAAAATGTTCCCTGTTCTCTGTTCTTGGCCAACTCCTTGACCTTGGGTCCTTCACTTAAATGTTAGCATTTCTTAGGAGCCATCCTCTACCCCAGCCCTGGATTACTGGTCCCCTCTGTTGCTATAAGAAACCTACTCTCACAGTACTGTAACTGCCTGCTAGACTCACCTCATTCACTACATTGTGAACTTCTTAAAAATATTATTTTATCCTCTTCACCTTTGTTTCCCCAAATGCAGCATAAGGAATAGACTTTATATAGTCAGTGATCAAAATAATTATTTATCAGCAGCCTATTAGATTTCATACTCTAGGTTAGGCATGTTCACAAATATCTTAGGTAATCTTAACAAAAATTCTAACAGATTCACATTATGATCTCACCTTATATTTATGAATTTGTAACTCAGAGAGAGTGAGAACTTGACCCAAGATCTCACAGCTCAGAAGTGCTGGGTGGCATCATGATAAAAGAATACACACTCATCCCCTACCCAAATATTGGCCTGCATGCACCGTCCTTGTCTGCTATTGGTACTTTTAACTGGAGTGCTTCTATCCAACCAGAGAGAGGAGGAGGGAGGGTAAAACACCATGAAGAAATAAAAGTATTTCTTCAAAGAGATCATCAAGAGTACTGTATTTTTATTTCTAAAGGCTTGGCTTTTCTTGCTTAAAAGTCACATTGCTAAGGTTTGGGTTCTATTCAAAGAGACCACTGATCACTTTTTGGGTGGCATTGAACATAATAATGGCAGAAAATATGCAGAATGAAGGCTTTGTTGTATAAAGTTTCCTGAGAATGTGGGAACAAACCCCAAGAAGAGGATTCAGAGAGAACCCTGGGTCCTAGCTTCTAGGCCCCACCTCTGAGGGTAATGGACAGTAGGTAGAATGGGTGCTGGCCCAAAGAGCATAATCCAGTACCCAAGCCAGGAATGCTTAGCCAGGCAGGCTCGACAGAGCAGTGGTCTGCAAACTCTTCATGTACCCTTAAAACAACTTTGTACAATTGTTTTACAAAACACACACTTTAAGTTGACATCTGAAATTTTTCATCAAACTTTAAACAACATGTTGTAAATATTGACATTTTAAAATAAAATAGTTACATCATGCTTTTGCATGTACTCAATCTAGTCTAAATATCATAGTTAGTTAAAACTACCACAATCTATTTGAAAAATGTATAAACAAGCTCTTCTTTAATAGCTGGAAATTTTGTGGGGGGTTTTCCTTCTAAAACAAAAAACAAAAAAACCTCCTGAACTTCTGTTTTATTTTACTTCTCCCACAGAATTTTACCCTAATGTATTAGATTTTTCTGCTAGAACCTAGTCTTTCATTGACCATCGATACTTCTGTAAAGTGTGCGTGCGCGCAAATTTATAAATTGACTTAGTTACCCAAAACCATAAAACAATAAGTGTTTAAAAGGGAACCAAGGAGGGAGATTTCAAAAGGGAGGTAATAAAGGAGAGGATAATCTCTTGCCAAGAGGAAAGCTGTTGGGAAGATCAATGCTAGGAAAGAACACATGTAGAATTTGAGGTGCTAGAAATTGATTCCCTAGAACTATCTATGCCTGCACATCTTGAAAATCTTTAGTTACCTCCAAGGGAGTACATAGTTCCTATTGAAGACCATCAGATTCACACCTAAATTAAGGTCTTACCTTCCTGAGCCTAGACCTCTCACCACCAGATTTCAAACCCCCAAATCATTCAGTGACCCTGAGAAGCTATTCCAACAGCTATGCAACATCTCAAAATACCCATTAGCCTTAGAGAATCATTGGACACCCAATGAGGAAGCACCCATGCCTGGACCTCAGGAATAGGCTGGGATATGTGAGATCACCCTGGTCTTGGAAGAAGTGGCAGTGGTCACTACCTCAGTTCCCAAGAGCCCTTATCCACAGGCTCTGTTTTTTCTGTACCAACTCTCTGCTCCCTGAAATACTTTCCTTGCTACACTGTCTATGATGTTCATTCAACTATATACATTCATTATATATATATATTCAGAGAGGAATGGGGAGGGAGAGAGAGAGAAACATCAATGATGAGAGAGAATGATTGATTGGCTGCCTCTGCATGCCTCACACTGGGGATTGATTGAGACTGCAATCAGGCATGTGACCTGACAGAATCAGGCCATGATCTTCTGGTTCATTGGTCAACGCTCAACCACTGAGCCATGTCGGTCAGGCTACATTTCCCTGTTGATTTTGACAGTTTTGCTTCAGTATCACCCCCCTTCTAAAACTTACTTAGAAAAATTGATTGCCACATCATCTGCCTATTAGGTAGAGTCTATAATTAAACCTAGCCCATGTGTATGAAAGACTGTGTCTTACCTCGTGGAAGGCATGAACCGTATCTAAGCATCCAATGTCAATGATTGGCAAATAAATGAAGTCACAAAAGGACATTTCAATGAGGGGTTTTCTACCAGGAAGTTCAATGGGCCAATTTTATATATACCATATTTAGGGACTTTTTTGCACCAGTTGAAGCTACCTACTTTGGCCAGGAAGAGTAACTTTCCCAGTCCACTAAAGGTTGCTCTATAGGAACTGTGTTTATTTTGTGGTTGCATAATATTCACTTCTGCTAATAGCACTGAGAAAGATGTTGATCATTTCAAAAAAACACAAGTAAATCCCATCTAGCAAAGACTAAGTTAATTGAGAGCTGTCTATCCATCTTATTAGGATGTAAAATAATGTATCCTGACAGGATTGTCTTAGCTTCTAGAGAAATGTGTCATCAAACATTTCACACAAACCACCGTGCTGCACTAAGTGGAAGTAATTATGACCTTTAAGATATTGACTTTGTCCCTTTGTTTTATCAGATGTTCAGACCCCACCTACCTGAAGGATGTATAGTATTTATTTACTCTTGTACTACTGATAAATTGTGCTTAACTTTTCTGTTTTCACTTTTATTGTATGTTCTTCAAAATTAAATCATAATTTCCATCATATATTTATATAGGGTGTCCCCAAAAATGTATACACACACATTGGATGATTATAAAGTCAGTGTTTATTAACATACTAGAGGCCCAATGCACAAATTTGTGCATGGGTGGGATCCAGCCAGCACTTCCCAAGGGGGCCGATCAGGCTAAGCTTGCCCAAGGAAGAGGCCATCTCCCCTTCCCCCTGATTGGGCTGGTTGGCTAGCCACAGTGTGCATAATAGCGACCAGTCATTTTGGTGTTCCAGTTGCTTGGCATATATGTATATATATACTAGAAGCCCAATGCACAAAGATTCATGCTAGAATGGGCTTTCCTTTCCCTGGCTACTGGCACTGCCTTTCCACTCTGGCCTAGTCCCTTTCCCCTTAGGCCCTGGAGCCACCTCTTTCTGCTCCAGTCCCACCTTCCCATGCTGCCCAGAGGCCCTGAGAGACGGGGTGGGGCAGAACGCCTGTGTCATCGCCATGGCAATAACACAAGTGTCCCACCCCTGTCATTCAGCACCAGTGTATGCAAATTAACCACAATCTTTGTTGGGTTGATTTGCATATTACTCCTGATTGGTTGGTGGTATATCAGAAGTAATGGTCAATTTACATTTGTCGAGGGACAACAAGATGGCGGCAGAGGCAAAAGCCTAACTGCAGCCGCACTCAACAATTTCAAAAAATACAACTAAAATATAGAGTGGACAGTATCAAGAACTACAGGAAAGTTGACTGACTGGAAATTCTACAACTAGAAGGAAAGAGAAAACCAGAAGGAAAACCAGAGGAGCTGTAAAAGCCTGAGGTACGGAGACACGGTGCGTGCGCGGGGAGAGGACAGAGCCGGAGAGGAGGGGCGGCTGAGTGCCTGGCTGGCGTTCCCCAGCGGGAAGGACATAAAAGCTCTGGACTGTGCTGAACCCCAACTCCAACTGCACTGAACCCCAGTTCTGGGCGAGACCCCGGGGGTCCCAGGCTCATACAGAGGGAATCTGGGCTGTAAGGCGGAAGCTCAGCTGAGCAGCGAAAGGCAGAGCTCCGGAGTCGCGCACATTTGCGCTCAGAGGAGGGACTGTTCGCTGAGCTGCTGAATTGCCCCAGCAGGAAGGACTCAAAAGCTCAGGACTGTGCTGAGCCCCAGCTCTGACTGCACTGAACCCCAGTCCTGGGCAAGACCCTCGGGCTCCAGCCTCATACAGAGGGAATCTGGGCTGTAAGACAGAAGCTCAGGGGGAACGGCGAAAAGCAGAGCCCCTGAGCCACGCACATTACGCGCACAGAGGACAGACTGTTGTTTGGGCCGCGAGATCGCCCTACCAGGAAGGAGACAAAAGCTCCAGACTGTGCTTAACCCCACTTCCAACTGCTCTGAACCCCAGTTGTGGGCTTGTTGGGGGAGAGACTACACTGTCTGGTAGTGGGTGAAACTCTAGAGTGCCTTTCTCTCAGAGGTGCTTGCAGTGAGTACCAAAGGACCCTGAGGCACACTGAGACTCAGGAACCTCCAAGGGCGGGGCTAACCAGAAGCCAAGGCTGTAGGCTCCACCCTGAAACTCCGCCCCATCCAAGCTGAACTCAGAGAGGCTTTTGCAGGTTCCCAAGTCTAGTGGAATAAGGTTGTCTCCTGGCATAGACACAGCTGATCCTCCCAACCTACCAACTCAGGGAAGCAGCGAAAATGCCGAAACGAGGAAACAGATCACAAACGAAAGAAATGGAGGACAAAAAGCGACTGGATATAGAATTCAAAGCCACGCTTATAAGGTTGTTCAACAATCTCTTAGAAAAGGCCGATAAAATAAATGAGACCTATGAGGATATGATAAGGGATCAACAAGAAATAATGAAGGGTCAACTAGAAATAAAGAATACAATCTCTGAAATAAATAATATTATACAGAGTCCTAAAAACAGATTGGAAGATTGCAAGGATCAAGTCCAAGATTTGGAACACAAAGAGCCAGAGGACACTTCTCCACAGAAGCAAGAAGACAAGAGAATCCAGAAAGTTGAAGATAATGTAAGAAACCTCTGGGACAACTTCAAGCGAACCAACATCAGAATTATGGGCATCCCAGAAGATGACAGAGAGCAAGATACCGAAAACATATTGAAAGAAATAGTGACAGAAAACTTCCCCCACCTGGTGAAAGAAATAGACTTACACGTACAGGAAGCACACAGAACCCCAAACAAAAGGAATCCAAAAAGAAACATACCAAGACACATCATAATTAAAATTCCAAGAGCTAAAGACAAAGAGAGAATATTAAAAGCAGCAAGACAAAAGCAGGTAGTTACCTATAAAGGGGCACCCATACGACTGTCAGCTGATTTCTCAACAGAAACCATGCAGGCCAGACGGGAATGGCAAGAAATATTCAAGGTGATGAACAACAAGAACCTACAGCCCAAAATACTCTACCCAGCAAAGTTATCACTCAGAATCGAAGGCCAGATAAAGAGCTTCACAAATAAATTTAAGCTAAAGGAATTCATCACTGCCAAGCCAGAATTATATGAATTGCTAAAAGGGGTTCTTTAGGAAGAGGAAGAAAATAAAGATAAAAATTATAAACAAACACGTAAATATCAACAAGTGAGTCTAAAAACCAAGGGAAGTAAAAATCATGATGAACAATATTAACTGGTGAATATAATAGAATCAGAGGTATGGAAGGGCAGTGGACTGATGATTCTTGGGGAAATGGGGAGTGGGGCGGGGCGGGAAGAGACTGAATATAAACTGCACCTATGGATGAGGACAATGGGGGATGGGGAAAGGGCAGAGAATTGAATGGAAACTTGGTGTAGGGGAGCAATGGGGGTGGGGGGGAATGAGGAACATTTGTAATAATATGAACAATAAAGATTTATTTAAAAAAATTTACATTTGTCTTTTATTAAGTAACATATATATAGACTAGAGGCCTGGTGCACAAAATTCGTGCATGGAGGGGGTGTCCCTCAGTCTGGCCTGTACCCTCTCCAATCTGGGACCCCTCAAGGGATGTTTGACTGCCAGTTTAGGTCTGATCCTGCCCTCTCAAAATCCAGGACTGCTGGCTACCAGCCTGATCCCCCCTAACTGCTCCCCTGCCAGCCTGATTGACGCCTAACTGCTCCCCTGCCAGCTCTATCGCCCCCAACGCCCGACCCCCATGCCAACATAGTGACCCCAACTGTCCTCCCCTGCCAGCATAGTGGCCCAAACTTCCCTCCCCTGCTAGTCATCTTGCAGTGGCCATCTTGTGGTAACATTGCAACATCATCTAGGCTTTTATTATAAAAGATAGTCCAGTCAATGCCTCTTTTCAAACTGATGACCATTCTGGTCCAGGCACTTGAAGCAATGGAATTGCCAACATCAAGAATCATTTTGATGCTGCAGGTAGGGATGGATCTGTTGTACTTTCTCGGTAATAATTGCTGCCCTGCAATTGGCTGGCCAAGAGACATTGTCATCCTAACGGGAGTACCTGGGGCAGGTGGTTGGACTTATATAGGTACCTCAAGAAAAAGAGCCTGGATGTGCTGTATTTGTTTCCTTAGCCTTTTGTTCTGCTCTGTTTTGTTTAGATTTATGCTTTTTGGACCCCAAGAGACTTTGAGAGAAACCTGAGAATGACCCTTGTAGGGACAACATGGCTTTTATTTCTTTTTAACTTCACCATCAGGTTCAAAGGTTGCCCGCAAGTAGAATCATACTCTACCCATCACACCTAAGAGAGGGTGTCAGAGGGCAGCGGTGTTCTAGATCTTCCCGTTCACATTGCGTCCTGGATTGCGTCTCTGTGCCATGCAGAGGTTGGGTAACTCGTTGCTAAGATCAGACTTAACCATCGTGGCATCTCACATGTTTTCAACACAGACCTAACACAGACACCACTGAGTGAGTAGCATGACCCCAGAGAAGCTGCTGGCCCCAGGTAGCGGGGCAGCGGCCTCTCTGGAGAGCCAGGCTCTGAAACACCGCCCCTGCTCCCACCCTAACCAAACGGGTGGGGCGTGGTCTGGATGGACAGAAGCTAAACCGGTGGAGAAAGCTCCAGGCAGAGACGCTGAGCACCTTGGTCGTGTCTAAGCTTAGCTGGGTCCTTTCAAGTTTGTTTTACAGCTTCCTAGGCTAAGTAGTTTGCACTATTTTTGCAATAAATTCATGGAAACCCTAACAGTTATTTGTTTTGTTTCTCACTGTGTGTATATAAACTAATACTAAAAATTTGGCATACTGTTTTGTCAACTCCTTACATAACCCTTAACATGCACAGAATGCTGTAAATTTGATAAAATATGTGAATGATATTTTATAAAGTTATTTTGTATGGTGTCAATTTTGTTTTGCCTCATAGCATGCCAGCAAAAAGTAAAATAAAATTCCTTGTATTTACAAAACAAAAGAATAATTTTATTCAGTATTTGTGTTCCCCCAAGTCATCAAGTGTTACTGGTTTTGTACCTTAAACTTTATCTTTTATGTATCCCCATAAAAACGCCTAGTGGATAAATGTCTTTTGTTCAAAGCTTAACCTGGATTCACCCATTATTTCAAATCAGGTCAGTCTGAAAAGGAGTGAAAATTAAGTGAGTTATCAGCTTTCACAGGGTGTCCCCTAGAAAATGTACACACACTTTGAAAAATAATGAAGGCAGTGTTTGTACTTTAACTGTGTTTTTAAACTTCCAGTAGCATTTTAGGATGAACTTCCTTTGTTCAAAGCTTATTCTTGTTCAGAAGAAAGAAACATCAGTTGAGCTATCGGCTGTTAAAGTGTGCATACATATTTTTGGGACACCCTGTAGATTTGAATCCATATTGTCTCTAGACCATTTTATTAATTATAGATTCAGTCATTGTGAATTTTACTTTGTGGCTATCATCTCTACCAAATCCAATTCTTACATCAAGTATTGCAGATCTAATTTTGACAAAAAACTTTATTTCTTTTTTGGGGGGGTTGTTATGACAAAAATTAGCATTTGTAGCTTGAGCCATTTGCAGTTTGAGTCATTGTCAGTTTTATTTTGTGGTGATTGCTTCCTCTCAGTTCAATATATACCCTGGGATAAAGTTAGTTTCCAGTGATGCTAACACATGGTGATGCTCTTAATCCAAATTAACAATGAGATGGAAAATTTCATCATGTTTTTGCTTATCACAATAGAAAGTATTAAAATGGGGGAGGGGGGCATTCAGCCTACCTTGCTTTTTGCTGGAGCAAACTGTATATACAGGGCCTAGGGTGCAATATAACCAGATGAGACTGAGACAGAAATAATTTGAACAAAAAAGGGGCCTCATGCTAAACCTGACAAGCTCAGAGATCTAAGGTAAACACATAGGCTGGTCTGAAATTAAAACTTCCTAGCTAAAGGCGAGTCATGGCAGGTAGTCACGTCCTAGGCCAGTATCTTTCTGGACAAAGGTCAACCTTTACCTTCACTGAGCCTCTCTATTGTCTTTTTGCATCTATGATAACACATACCTTTGGAAAGTCAGGGTAATTTCCTTTTTCCAGACCTCTCAGAGCACAATCTCCCACCAGAGCAGGAGACCACAGAACCCCTCATTGTTATTGTTATCATGTTAATTGGTGACTGTTAGCTATCTTCTACCCACCAATGTAAAAGAGGTATCTGTCTATTCCTTTTAACTTTTTTTTATCCAATCCCAGAGATTCCCCTCACTCCTTATTTTCTCCTGCCTATCTAGCACCAGTGGATTTCTTGTAACCCCCTGGCATCTTCTCCTTTGACTATAATGTATAAAATAAGGTACAAAACTGCCATTCTCTAGAGCATTTTACACAAGCCATTGAGATTTCCCCAGCAATTGTCATCAGTTAGGCTCACATAAACTCAAAAAAGTTCTTAAGGTTTGGAAGTTTCTTATGTTGACAATAGCATGGAGATGAAATTGAAAAGTGAGTGTGGGGACAGTTTGTGAATGCCCTGGAACACAACAAGTTGCAATGAACTAACTACTGTTGGGAGAGACCACATTCTCCCCATGTCCCACCTTCTGCGGATCCCCATTTTACCAGCTACATGGCTCTCAGGAAGAACCTTTGTCCAACAGTCAAGTCCCAGGCTATTCATGGAATGTGATGTTCTGGGGTTTAGGGCTGTGCCTTGAGGGTGGCACAGGTTCCCTCTGCTTCTCTCCTTGCCCACTTGCCTTAGGTTCAGGGCAGAAACTGACCAAGATTATAAAGGGCCATGAGCAACAGGGCACAAACCCAGGCATTTCTGAGACCCAGACTGAAATGCAATCAGCATGGCCTAGAACTCTCACCCCTCTTTCTAGCACATGCTTACCATAAGACCTTGAGTAAGTTGCTTAAACTTCCTGAGGGTCCATTTTCCCAAGTGTAAAATGAGAGAGTTGATATGAATTCATAAAAATAACTGATGTCATTGAGTGTTCACTTCTAATGCTTTACAGAAATGAATTCATTTACTCCTCATAACAACCCCATCAGGTAGGTACTGTTATTACTCTCTTCACCTGAGGATGATACTGAAGCTTAGAGAGGTTAATAACTTGTGCAAATTTTCAAAGTAAGCTCTGAGTAGACTTGGGAAAATGCAGTGAAATAACTGCGTTTACCAACAGGTCCTCTACCGTTTACACACACACACACACACACACACACACACACACACACACTCCACCTGATTAAAGAACTCCACCTTATTTAGACAGTGCCTAGAACAAATGGGCTCCTTAACAGGGAAACCTGCAAAAATGCCATACTAGAAGGCTGATGTGATATGATTAAATTTACACGTTAGAAATATTAGTCTAGAATCCCTCTCTCTCTTCCAAAGCTAGGCCTGAATCACCCTCACTACAGCATGGGAAGTTAAAATAAAATATAGTAAATTAAAACCATAGAATATAAAATAGGAAGGACCTTTACATGTCAGCTGCCAAGCTCACTCTTATTAATTTGGGAAAATGAGATCCAGAGGGGTGGACCCAAAGCATGTTAGAGCAAAGTCCCCATCCCCGGGGCTCTCACCCACATACCAATTCAGTGTTCTACCCCTTGTACTGTGCCAGCTCCCCAGCACTAGGGGAAAGAATAAAAGGTATACCCAACCAGAACAAGCATCATATTCACATGTAGAAGAGTCCACAGACACACTTCTCATGATGTGACCTCCACTCGCCCACTCCAATTTCTCTGGAAATAAGTCTACTTATCCTTTGCAGTTCCCAGCAGAGTTATCCCCAGTCTTTCCCTGGGAAGAGAAATACATTTGCCACATTTACTCTGATGCTCAGGATAAGAAAAACATTTGAAATGGTGCTGGAGGCAGGGATTGCAAGGCTCCAGTTCTTTTTTTTATTCCTGTTTTAGCCCACCACAGACCCATCTGAATGTAGGAGCCAAGAGCCACAGAATCAACTTTGGGCTATCTCCTTTATAAAGTCTACATTAGGTGAATGCAGCTTCTGAAGGTGCTTTTAGTGGGATGGCCCATTCCCATCTGAACATCCCATCATACAAACAAGTTGTGTGCCCTCACTTTTCACATTAGCCAATGTACAATGCAGAAATCATTTCTCAAATGAGATCTTATGCAAATGATTCTCTCCAGGTCTAGTCTCGCTCCTTCAGACTGTCTTCTCTGATGGTCTCAGCACAAGGGGATGTCTCTCTGCTCTACCTGGCTGCATCCCTCACTGTCTGAGCTCCAAGGTGGCGCAAAGTCCCCTCTATGATTGATTTTTTAATAATTTATTTGAAGAGACTGTCAACTGCAGCTGAGTCATATTACCCACCCCCACTGTATTCATTGCCAATCTTCCTAGAAGAGCCTTCACCATCCACTCATTCATGGCATATGGATACAATATACCTTGCACTAGAGCTATTGCCCTTAAGGCGTTTCTCTGCTATAAATAAAAGAGGGAATTAATCTTTCTTGAACCCCAAGGATTCAAGAATTAGTCAGGTACCAATCCCTATTTCACTTATTTTCCAAAATAACCCTAAGGAATGTGTATCATTTTGCTATTTTTCAAGATAATAAAATTGAATTTCCAGAATGTTAAGTAACATGCTTGAAGGTACACAGCATCTAAATGGTAGAGTTAGGGTTCAGTACCTTTGACTCCAAAACCCATGGGCCATGTGGAAAGAGAAGTCAATTTATGAGACAGGAGACCTTGGGTCATTAATTTGATTGTAACCTTGAATCATTTCCTTCCCCTGTCTGAGTCTGAGTTTCCTCATCTATAGATGAAGGAACTAGATACAGTAATCACGCCCTCCCACCTGCAGAGTTTCCAGCTCCTCAAAGTTGCTTATGTGAGTCACGTGGCCTGCCCAGATGTTTTTAACTCAGAATGTCCTGTGTAGTAATCAGCCTCATCTTGTTATTTCCTGCCTGCTCTTCTAACCTCCCTCATTTGGGATCACTGATACCACTTTTTTTTGTGTTGCTCATATTTACTGGAGGTTCAATTGAGAATCATCTGTAAATTTCATCAAAGGGCATTCATTCCCTGGGAACAGAGGTACTTTCCCTACCCAGGGAAACTTCATGGGCCAAGTGCAATACCAAGTGCAATACCAAGTGCATTCTGATCACCTCCTTCCATGTTTCTCTAAATAACCGCCCTGGAAGTGGATTAGCACGATCCTGAAAACCTGCCAGATCTGGGCGGGAACACTGGGCAAGCTATTTAACCTTTATTTAACCTTTCTGAACTGCAGTTTCTTCATCTAGGAAGCAGGAACCATGACGCCCACCCCAAAGGGCTGTTCGGAGTATGTATTAGAATTACGTGCGGCGTGTGGAGCAGTCTATTACCAGACCTGGAGTGAGTCATGCCCCTTCCCCGTTCCCCATCTCGGCACCCTTTGGGAATGGCTTCTGAGGAAAAAGAGATTTCTAAAGAAGTTTCTTTCTCTCTCTGAATAGCATAATGATGAGTTTTCCTAGCAATGACATCTAATATTGCCCATATATTTCTCAACACGTTCTTAGGCATATAATGCATATCTTTGGCCTGCAAGTAAAAAAATGGAACCAAAATCTCAGGTCTCTCTGGTGAGTGACCTTGGAAGGGTTATTTAACCTTGATAAGCTTCTTTTTATTAAGCCTCTATAAGTTTTTCTATGTTAATGTTGCTAGAGAATTAAAGTGGAGTAGAGCAGGTATAATGTCAGGCCATGATAGGTACTCAATACATCAGATGGGTCTGGGTTGGAATCCTCTCTTGCATGTACTCACTTAGAGACCCCTATGAGGCCTGATTTCCACATCTGTCAAATGGGGATAATAATTCTTAGGTTTCATGTTGTTGTGAAGGTCTATGCAATAATATTAGTGGACAAGCCGAAGAGAGGAGGCACTTAGCATGTGGTAAGACCTATGCCCTCCCTTTTCCTGAACCCTTTTGGTTTGGTTGTCATGGTTAAGAACCAGTGAGGAGCATGATAAAACAGTTTTAAAAAGTAAAAATGCACAAAGGCAAAACAGATGACATGTGTTTATTTCCTTGAGGTTTGCGGGGGGAGGGCAAAGGAGGAGGGAGGCTCCTAAAGGTTAAACTTGGGACATGGTTAAGACTTCAAGATGATTCTGCCTAAATAAAAAATTAAAAACATTACTAGGCCATCACATTTGGTTCATATCAAAATCACTCAGATCCAAAGACACATTCCGAGCAGTTGACATTCATTTCAGTTGGAGGCTAATCCAATCTTTAAAAAATTAATCCGAGCTTGACACGAAGCTGATCTCATGGATTTTCACAGAACATCCCACTCCCCGTCGATTTCCTGGGAAGGAAATGGGCAGCCTGGCTGTCAGAAATAGAACTGAAAACACTCCTTTTCCTCATTTCAGCTGGAATCTGCAGTTTCAAAAAGGGTTTAAACAGCCCAGTGGATTCTCATAAATTACTCCTGTCACAGCTTTTCACTTGAGCTGTATTCCTGCCCCCCCCCCGCCCTTCCCCAAAAAATCTCATGTCCTTTCCTTTAATCATTGGGTTCTAGAATCCCAGAACTGGAAGGGCCCTCAGAAAGCTTGCCTGTCCATCAACCTCCTACATCACACAGTCATGAAATCCCACCAGTTCTGGCCTCCTGCCATTTCCCAAACCTATCTCTCTAACTTTTCCTCAGCATTTATTCTCCCAATCAAGCCCTCGTCACTCTCACCTAGGCTACTGCAGTAATGTCCCAAATCTTTAGGACTCTGCTGTCTATACCTAAATGGCAGTCAACATCTGTATAATATGTCAACATGCTTATACCACTTCTTGCTTAAAATCTTCCAGGGGCTCCCCTTAGAATCAAGTACAAGATGCTTATCTTGGCAGCTGACCCTTGGCATGTTCTGACCCCTGCCTATCTTTTCAATTTCCTCCTGCTCTGCCACTACGCCCCTTATGTTTTGGACCCCAGTCATAATTAACTGTGAATATCTCTTTTGTTTCTGGAATGCTTTAATACATCTGGCACTATCCAAGAGGCTCATGTGCTCTTCATAACTAACATACGTATATTCTGCTTTTTAAGGCTTTTCCTAGCCTTTCTGCCCACACAAAGCACTGTTATCTGCTCCTTTGTCTGTGGCCCCATACATTTTATCACTGTATTGTCTGTTTTCCCCACTGTGCTTTGAATTTCTCAAAAACTAAAGCTTTATTATATAACCTTGGATTCCCATGTGCTTAGAGCAGGTACACATGCATAGGTAGTTTGAAATATTCACTGAACATCTATTGTATGTGCAGCACTAGGAATCTAGAGACAAACATATATCCTATACTCAGTGACCCTACAGCCTGAAGCCACAGCCAACCCAGAGAGGCAAATCCTACTTAATCAAGAGGAAATTCGCAAATTGACCATCATGCTATAACAAAAATGGCTGCACCCACAGTGGAGGCAAGGATTCTGTAACACAAGATGGCTGCGCCCACAGCCTACGCCAAGTTCCCATAATGAGCCTAAATGAGTAATCAGCAGGGACCTGAGGCTGGGTGGTGCTGGGCCAGGGCAAGGAACCTGAGGCCACACTCCCACCTGGTGGGGTGTGATGGGGGACCTCGGGCTGTGCCCCCTGCCCTGTTGGGACTTGATGGGAACCTCAAGGTGTGCCCTGGCTGAGGGACCTCAGTCCATGCATCCCACCCTGGAGCCAGGCCAGGGAACCTGATGCTATATCCCCCACCTGGCTGGGCTTGACAGAAGACCTCAGGCTGTGCCCCCTGGTCTGAGCCAGGGGACCTCAAGGTATTCCCACCCCTGGCCCAGCACCAGGCCAGGCCACCTGAGGCCGTGTCCCCTACCCAGTGGAGCTTGAAGGGGGTGGGGATGGCTGGGTCTGGATCTAGCCCAATGGGGTGGGCCTGTCCAGGTCTGGGTCTTACATGATTTTGAGACACATGTGTGTAGGTGAGGACTTGACTCTGGTTCCCTTGGCGTGCCCCAGACTCTGACAGGAGGAAGATTTTCATATACATTTTACTAATTTTCCTTCATCTCTGACACTTCTATTATAGAGAAAGGGCAAATAACAATATTAAAATATTTCCTTTAATTAATTCCCTTTTAATGTGCATAAATTTTGTACACCCGGTCACTGGTAAATAATAATAGTACAATGAGAAACACAAAATACTCTTGGGTCCCAAGGAAAGGCCCTGAATAATCTGGGTGGTCAGAGAGAGAAGAGAAAATGGTTCTAGGAGGGGATTATCAAGTTATGTCCTTTAAATTAAATTGTGTTTAGACTTTTAAATTTTCAGGTTTATGGCTCCAGATGGAGACTGGACATCCCTCCCAGATAGGACTCCATTGAACAGACAACAAAGATGTACAAAACAGAATACACAAATCCTCAGTGATTCAGATTTAAAAAAACAAAAAAGGGGTGCTATCCACACAAATTTCGGAAGGATGGAAAGCCAATGGGACCATCGAGGCATAATCCAGAGCACAAGAGGTCAGTGGCAGGCACAAGCAGAAGGCTGCAGTGACAGAGCCCTGGGAAGGGGAAAAAGCAAAGGTCCAGCAGTGCCCTCGTTTTACCAGTACACACAGTCTGAATGGCTGCAAAAGTTTATTTATTTTTTTGTTAAAGATATCTTTAGTATAACTTAACTTTTTAAATGACATTTCATATCAGTATTGTCATATGCAATAATTCCTTAAAGATAATCAATTTTACATTTAACAAATATCCATTGAGTGACTCTATGCTAGGCATCCTCTGAAATATTAGGAATATAGCAGTGAACAAAATAGACAAAACCCTTATAACACAGAGTCCACTTACTAGTGAGGAGAGGCAGATTACAAACAAATGAAGAGTGACTTATCTAGTAAGTCAGATGGCAATCAGTACTGCAAAGCAGGAGCCAGCAAACCTTTCCTGTTAAAGAGCTAGATAGATGATCAATACTGTAGATTTTGCAGGCCATTAGGTCTGTCAAAGATACAGATGCTACTGTATTTAAATGCTGGGGTTACTTTCTAATAAATCCATTTACCATAAATTTAAAATATTGTAAGTCAAAAATGCTTTTAATACACTTAACCTACTAGATATCATAACTTAGTCCAGCTTACCTAAAACATGCTCAGAATAATTACATTAGCCTAGAGTTTGGCAGAATCATCAACTACAAGCCTTTTATAAGAAAGGGTTGGCTGTATCATGGAATTTATTATGCATATTGCTTTTGCATCATCATAAAGTCAAAAAATTGTATGTCGAACCATTGTTAAGTCAGGGCCCACCTGTACTTAACTTTGCTATGGAAACAGAAAAACAACCATACAAAATATATAAACAAATGCTTGTGGCTTTGTTCCAATAAAACTTTGTTTACAAAAAACAAACAGTGGGCCAGATCTGACCTATGGCCTGCAGGTCATAGTTTGCATACCCTGTTATAAAGAAAAAACAAGCAGGGACAGGAGTTGATAATTTTGTAGAAAGGCACCACATACAATGAAAAGCCCATTTTAAATAAGGAATGAGAGTGATTATAGGATCTGGGGCCCAAACAACCACATAGATGAATTTGGCATTTACTAAGAGGGAAGCTGTGGGCAAGCAGGTTGGAGAAGGGACAGAGGGAAGTAGAGCCAAAGACACTGAATTAAGTTTGGGATATTTTAAACTTGAAATGTGTGTTAGATATTTAAGTGGACACATCAAGCAGGCAGTTGGATGTAAGAGTTTATAGTTGCAGGAGAGACAACCACCTAATTGAAGAACTAAAAATGTTGGAGAGATAAAATAATAAGATGAGAGATGGAGAGTGTGAAGAGTTTAAGAGACTAACACCACCTAAACATATAAATTGGAGTTACGATGGTCACATACTTAAAATAAAATTAAAAAAATACTCCAAAAGAAATTAAGTGAAATAGACTGTCATAAAATGACAAATAATATGTGATTCCACTTAGACAAGCTACCTGGGGTAGGCAAGTTGATAGAAACAGAAAGTAGAAGGGTAATTACTAGAGGCTAGAGTAGGAAGGAGGGTTGGGTAGTTAGTGTTTAATGCATACAGACTCTCTCTTTGAGAGGATGGAAAAGTCCTAGAGATGAATGGTGGTGATGATTACACAACAATGTGAATGTACTTAATGTCACCGAACTATACACTTGAAAATGGTTAAGAAGGTAAACTTTGTTATGCATATTTTTATCACAATATACTTTTTAATTTTTATAAACTTACATAGTAATCACACACAAGAAAGAAAGAAATCGTGACCTCTTGGGATAAAAGATGAAAAGAGAGAAAGGAAGGGAAATTTTGGCTTTGCATCTTGTACTTTTCTGTACTGTTTGGATTCTTTAACCATATGCACACATTATTTTCATATTTATAAGTCAAATATTTTAAAAGAATGAGTATGCAAAGGGAGAAGTTCAATCCATGTTTCTGCTTGACTTGTACCCAATTTCTCAAACACTATTCTATAGAAGCTGATTTCCAAGAAGGCTTCAAAGCCCCTTTTTATTATTATTACTTGAAGCTATTCCCTTGGAATTAGACACTTGTGTTTTTCCGATAGAGCTTGCATCCAAAGCCTCAGAGGGTTGGTGCATTTGGAAACCTCAGCACAGCCCTGTGCCTTTGAACTGAGTTTTCCAGGACTCCTCGCACATTCCTCATCCAACACAACCATCAGGCAGCCAGCATTTCTTGAGTTGCCCATGGAGGTGGCCAGTGCCTGTTGGAGCATGTCCATTAAAGAAAGCCTCCCACCAGCAAAGCAGACCTCAGGAAAATCCCAGACTGCAGCTGCTCGCTGCTCAGGCTTCAACCAACAGGCTCTATGATGCCAATAGGAAGGCTTCAAGTAAAGTGTCTCATCTTACAGAAGTTACCAGAAATTCTAGATTCCAGTAAGAGAATTCCAGCATGTCAGAGTTTGAAGAGACCACAGAAATCATGCTGTCAAATCATTCCATTTTACAGAGGGGTAAATGACGCCTAAAGATACCTACAGCCTATGGGTTAGAAGCAAACCCCAAACCCAAATGTAGGTGTGGCTATCAGGAAAAATATGCATTCCTTTGCTCAACCCTTACAGCAAAGTTATGCAGAAGAAACTTTTTAAATCTGCATTCTATAGGTACTACTTAATTTGTTCAAGTCACACAGTTAAGAGTAAGGTTGAGAATTGAACTCAGATAAATTTGCAAGGATGGCCCAGATTGGTGGGTCCTATCCTATTGGAGGAAGGGGAGGAACAGATGGTGATTAGGAAAATACGAAAATGGAGGATGCCGGGAAGGAATACACATAGTTGCAGCTAACTTGGCAGAAGGGGTAATAGCATGAGTTAGCCAGAATTCTTAGATGGCCTATGAAGTCATATAATTAATGGATCATTTCTCTGTTGATGACTCTTTTTATTTTTATTTCATGAGCCAGAACTTGCTCCAAGTGCTAGGGACATGGACTTAAATCAGACAGGGCCCTGCCCTCAGGAGAGTCTAGCAGGCCAGATGGTCATCAGGCTGCTAATAGAGACAGTTGCAATACTGTAGTGTGATGACCATGGGATAGAGCAGTATTTTCTAAACTTTTTGTAAGAATTACCCACTCTGGATTCACTGAGTTGGATTATTTAGGGGAAGGACCTAGTCATCTGCATTTTTACGGTGTACCCCAAGTGATTCTTATTATTAGTCACAATGGCTTTAGAATCATTCAAATGTTGATTGTAATTCTGGTTCAGCCAATGATATCATCAGTCTGACAAAATTATCTCTCTGGACGTTCACCTTTCACCTGCTCCCAGATCCTTCAAGATGCTCTCCTCTTCTATCAAGATACAGGCTACTTTGCACTGTTGTGCAAGTTGTGTGCTGCACAAAAGCACCAGCCAAAAGACTAAATGTTTCTGACAACCCATTCTGTACTAATTCCTCCACCCCAAGGAAAGGGCCTCCCTTTTTTTCATCCAAATGTTCTAAGCTCTGCCTTCTTTTGTTCTCTGTCTCCCGCATAGAAGGAGTGACTTGTAATTCATCTGCCCAGAGTGAGCACTTTTCCCTAACTTGGATGAAGGCCCCACATACACTAGGCAGGATCCTATGGTACTGGTACCTGTTACCACTCCAATATTGCTCTACTACATGTGACATTTTCATCTCTTTACTGGCTGTACCAGTGTAATGTCTGAGCCAGTTCCTGGTCTGATTCCTTGCTAGTCCATTGGGCCTTGCAATAAAAGATGCAGCATCCATATCTGTCTGTCCCATGCCTGGAACAAGAGCAATAGGGTTTGTAATTCATAATCATAAGATGCCAGGCCCTACAGAACTTTGGAGTCAGGCCTGAATTCCATTTTTTTTAAAAAATAGATTTTATTGATATTTTACAGAGAGGAAGGGAGAGAGATAGAGAGCTAGAAATGTCGATGAGAGAGAAACATCGACCAGTTGCCTCTTGCACACCCCCTACCAGGGATGTGCCTACAACCAATGTACATGTCTTTGACCAGAATCGAACCCAGGATCTTTCAGTCTGCAGACCAACGCTCTACCACTGAGGCAAACCGGTTTCGGCCTGAATTCCATTTTTGACCTCACTTTTTACTAAGTCAATTGAACAAATTAAGTATTATCTATAAATGCAGATTTTTTAATTTCTTATGCATAACTTTGCTGTCAAGTTTGAATAAGATAATGGATGTAAAAGTCCTTAGCATAGACCCTGGAATATAATGAGTTTTGTTTCCTATGTGCAATCTCATTTAACTTAAGCTTATTATTGTTACTATCCCCATTTTCACAGATAAAGAAAATGAGACTTGGAGGTGAGATAGGGGGAAGTGGTACAGAATTGATACCTAATTCTAATTCTAATTTTCTAATCCATGTTTCTTCTACTTTGATTTTATTTTTATTTTTTTAATTACCATTGACATATCATATATCAGTCTCAGATGTACAACATAGTGATTAGACAAAGTAATCTCCCCAATCAATCTAGTCATGTTCCTTCTACTTTTGCTTCTAGATTCAGACATCAACTTTTCTCAGGGTTTCAGATTCAAGGAGAGGCAAGAGTAAGATTTCATCCTCAGTGAGTAAATGTACCTCTATTAGGTCCAGCAAAACATGTACAATGAAAAATAGGCTTTTACTTTTGAGTGCCAACTCAAATGGGTTAGTAATTTACTGCCCAGAGGACAATGTCATGAAGGATTACAAGAGCACGACAAGGTTCATAGAATATCATGATTGATTAATGACATCAGCCATGGGAATGGGATTCAGGAATGATGGCAAGCCCTACAGAGAGTACCTCACCCCCTTTCAGATTTCTAAGTCTGCCCAAAGTTAAGCACACTAAATAAAAAGGGAGGTTCAAGGGTACTAAACAAAGCTGTTAAAGACCATTAGCACCTTATTAAGACCTTTTCCCGGATGCAGCCAGAAACAGCCAAAGAATACAGAATGGAGGAACATTTTTGAGAGAAAGCATAAAGCTGCCTGAAGCATTTTATGGAAGAAGGAAAACTCAGTCTGTCCATTACCAAAGACTTCTAGGTTCCCTCTTCCTGAACACCCAGGTGAATAGAAAAAAAGTCACTTTGGAATTCTAAAACCTCTGTGAAGCACAGTAGAGGAGCTTTTGTGTGATCATGGGAACCAACTTTGGCTTTCCCAACTTCAGGTGTTTTATCTGTAAAATGTGGACAATGAATTCTAATTCATTATGGTTTTGTGAGTATTAAATATGGTTAGTTACTGGAAGCTTCAGAAAAGAAGATAAAATATTATGACACTAGGCCAAAACTGGTTTGGCTCAGTGGATAGACCATTGGCCTGCAGACTGAAAGATCTCAGGTTCAATTCTGGTCAAGGCCATGTACCTTGGTTGTAGGCACATCCCCAGTAGGGGGTATGCAAGAGACAGCTGATCGATGATTCTCTCTCATCGATGTTTCTAACTCTCTATATCCCTTTCTCTTCCTCTCTGTAAAAAAATCAATAATATATATATATTTTTTTTAATTTAGTTTTTAAAAAATATATTTTATTGATTTCTTACAGAGAGGAAGAGAGAGGGATAGAGAGTTAGAAACATGGATGAGAGAGAATCATCAATCAGCTGCCTCCTGCACACCTCCCACTGGGGATATGCCCACAACCAAGGTGCATGTCCTTGACCGGAATCGAACCCAGGACCTTTAAGTCCCCAGGCTGATGCTCTATCCATTGAGCCAAACCAGTTTCGGCAATAAAATATATATATTTTAAAATATATTATGACAATATAAATATTGATGAAGAGAAACCAAGATGTCGGCATAGGTAATCACCTATACTTGCTGCTCTCACAACTACATAAAAACCACAACTAAACAGCAGAACAACTACCACCCAGAACTGCGAGAAAGCTGACTGAATGGAAATTCCACAACTAGAGAGGTGAAGAAAGCTCATTGAGACCAGTAGAGGTGTGGAGGCGTGAAAAGTGCTGCACCTGGATGTGCTGCTTTTTAAACCAGGAGGGAGATACAAGCTCCCACTTACTCTGAACTCCAGTTCCGGGAGAGACTCTGGGGGACCCAGACACATATGGGAAGAAACTGGACTGTAGTAATCGGGACAGTAACTTGAGGGTGGCTTACTTTAGAAGTGCTCCCAGTGATCATTGTTCCTGAACAGGGGGCTCGGGACATGGAGAACCAGCGACTTCTCTGGTTCAGGGCAGCAGTTTCTATTTCCTCCATCCTGGTGATTCCCAGAGACCCTGCCCCACCCAATTTACAACCACACCCAAACTGTGAACAGTGGCTTTTGCATATGAATGGCCTGTGTGTGTTTTTGTTGTTGTTGTTTTGTTTTTTGTTTTTACCTAAAACAAACTGCAGCTGGGTCAGAGAGCCCCAGAGATTCCAAAAGAAGGTCCATTACCTGGCAGTAGCAGTGGCCTTGCCTTACAGCTAGACCTTGTCTGGAAACTTCCAAACCTCATACAAAGAGGAGAAATCTGCAGATGTCTCTGTAGCTCCTGCTGGGTGGCCCCAGACAGTGGCTGACCTTGCACCTCCTTGGAGATCCAAGAGCCAGTGTACCCAGTGGTCAGAGGGAGACTATATCAGATTACAACTCTTCAAATCCATAAGAGACACACTCAGGGGGAAGACTCAGTGAGCACCAAAGCCCTATTGAAGCACCCATAAGAGTGGCTCCTGTGCAACAGATCTTTCAGTGTAGACACAGCTGGTCATCTTAGCTAATTGGCCTGGAGGTCAATTCCACCCAGTGATATCAACAACAATCAAGGGTTAACTACAACATGACTATGTAAACAGCCCACAAAGGGGTGCACCAAGAGCATCCACCTTGGATGACTGGGGAGGCTTAGACACTGGGCCCTATAGGGTACCAACCACACAAGGTGACTCTATCAACTCAAGGTGACTTAACAGCTAATCAATACATAGAAACAAACACAGGGAAGCAGCCAAAATGAGGAGACAAAGAAACAAGTCACAAATAAAATAAATGGATGAAAGCAAAATACTGGATATAGAGTCCAAAACCACAGTTATAAGATTACTCAAGAATCTTCTAGAAACCTCTGAGAAATTTAGTGAAACCCTCAATGATATGAAAAACGACCAATCAGAAATTAAGCATACACTGACTGAAATAAATAATAATAGACAGAGATCCAACAGCAAACTAGAGGATCCCAAGAATCAAGTCAAAGATTTTAAATACAAAGAAGCAAAAAACGCCCAACCAGAAAAGAAAAAAGAAAAAAGAATCCAAAAGTATGAAGATAGTGTAAGGAGCTCTGGGACAACTTCAAGCTTACCAACATCCGAATTATGAGGGTGCCAGAAAAAGAGAGAGAGCAAGATATTGAAAACCTATTTGAAGAAATAATGACAGAAAACTTCCCCTACTTGGTGAAAGAAATAGACTTACAAGTTCAGGAAGTGCAGAGAACTCCAAACAAGAGGAATCTAAAAAGGACCACTCCAAGACACAACATAATTCAAATGCCAAGGGGAAAAGACAAAGAATCTTAAAAGCAGCAAGAGAAAAACAGTTAGTTACCTACAAGGGAGTACCCATAAGACTGTCAGCTGATTTCTCAACAAAAATTATGCAGGCCAGAAGGAAGTGGCAAGAAATATTCAAAGTATTAGATAGCAAAAATCTATAACCAAGATTACCCAGCAAAGTTATCATTTGGAATTGAAGGTCAGATAAAGAGCTTCACAGACAAGAAAAAGCTAAAGGAGTTTGGGGTTCACCACCACCAAACTAGTATTACATGAAATGCTAAATGGTATTCTCTAAGAATAGGAAGAAAAGGGTAAAGATAAAAATTATGAGCAACAAAGTGACAACAAGTACATATCTATCAATAAGTGAATCTAAAAATCAAGTGAATAAAAAATCTGAAGAATAGAATAAACTGGTGAGTATAATAGAATCAGGGGCATAGAAAGAGAGTAGACTGACAATTCTCAGGGGAAAGGGGGTATAAGGGTGCAGGAAGAGATTGGACAAAAATATTACACCTATAGATGAGAACAATGGGGGGTAAGAGTATGGGGTGGGCAGGTGGGAACTGGGTGGAGGGGAGCTATTGTGGGGGGAGAGGAACAACTCTAATAATCTGAACAATAAAGATTTATTCAAAAAATATATTATGACAGTATGAATGGATCTTGAGACTGTCATGCTAATCAAGATAAGTCAGACAGAAAAAGTCAAGAATCATAGGATTTTAATCATATGTGGGATATAAAACTAAAAACAACAAATGAACAAACAAACAAAAACTCATAGACACAGACAACTATATATATGGTGGTTAACAGAAGGAAAGCAGAGTAGGAGATAGTAAAGGATAAATGTGGTCAAATATTGTTGATGGAAGAAGATTTGATTTTGTAGAGTAAACATACAATCCAATATAAAGATGATGTATTATAGAATTCTATGCTTGAAACTTATGTAATTTTATTAACCAACATCACAAAATAAATGTAATAAAAATATGAAAGAAAAACAAGAAAGAAGCTTCAGAGAACTCCACCCAAAATAGGTATTGGATAACATTCATTCTCCATTCTTTCCCTGCCTCCCTTGAAAGAAACATTGTGATATGTTGCTTGTAATTCACAGTTATCAAGTTATAATTTACATACAGTAGTCCCTCCTTACCCATGGTTTCACTTCCTGCGGTTTTGGTTAGCCACGATCAACCTCGGCCCAAAAATACTCAGTGAAAAATTCCAGAAAGAAACAATTCATGTTTTAAATTGTGTGCTGTCCAGCATAGTACGATGAAATCACATGCCCTCCCAACCAGGACATGATTCTCTCCTTTGTTCAGCGTGTCCACATTGAATAGACTACCCTTCTCCCACCTTCTTGGTCACTTAGAAGCCATCTCAGTTATCAGATCAGCTGTCGCAGCATTGCAGTGCTTATATTCAATGCTTACCTTATTTAATAATGGCCCAAAGCACAAGAGCAGTGATGCTGGCAATTTGGATGTGCCAAAGAGAAGTTCTAAAGTGCTTCCTTTAAGTTTAGCATGTCAAACCCAAAGGCTAATGTGGGCCAAATAAACAAAGTTTAAGTGTATGTGGGCTGAAAAAAAAAAAAAAAAGGCTTCAGTTTTCATAGAAACATGTTTATTTCGATAGAGACATGCTGAATATAAAGGGCTGAAATAAATGAGTAACCGTTAACATAAAATAATAGAACATTTTAATAAAAAGTAATATTTCTTCTTGAACATTAATTTACCAGACACTGAAAAACTGCACAAATTAATAAGTATAATGCAAATAAACCTATTTTTCTTGTTCTCCGAGAGTGAAATATTTCCTGTTGTGCACATCAAGAAAGTCAATCCAACACTAATGATGTGGCAATTGACTGCTAAAATATTTTCTGCTAGTATTAGTGGAGAGAAATGGTGCATCTGCACATAAGGTGCATAAGGGAAATGAAGCAACATGATTATAGTAATCAGTCATTAGCAAATGTTGTAGTTCATTATTAATAATTATGTATAATAGGATATTGTAAAAGCTAAGTTACAAAATTTTTATTAAAAATACTAGTAGTCCTGCATACGAATCCATGCTCCAGTAGCTCACCAGTAGCTCGCTGCCACCTTCCAGTAGCTCTTCATCCTGTAGCTCCCCCTGCATCCTTGCTGCCCTGCCCCCTCTTGTAGCTCTCCACCAACCACTTGTACCTTGCTGCCCAACCCTCCTGCTGATCCATGATCCAGTCGTTATACAGTTGGTCGTTACACTTCACAACCTAACGACCATTTGCATATTACATCTTTATTATATAGGATTTCTTATATACCGTTATATCGCCTGGGCTGCAAAAATATTCATTGTGGGCCACATACAGCCCTTAGGCCATGAGTTTGGCGTGGTTTAAGTGAAAGGTGCTGAGGTTGCTAAGATCTACAATTAGAACAAATCTTCTATCAGTAAAATTGTGAAGAAGGAAAAAGAAATTTAGGCTGGTTTTGCTATTGCACCTCTAACTGCACCAGATAAGGACACAGTGCATGATAAGTGCTTAGTTAACATAAAAAAGGCATTAAATTTGTGGTTGGGAGACATGAACAGAGAGAGAGGCCACATTCATGTAATTTTTATTAGAATACTAGAGGCATGGTGCACAAAATTAATGCAGCCAGTAGGGGCTGGAGCAGGGAGTTGGGGGGGTAGGAGGGGGAGACAAGGTCCCCTCAGCTCAGCCTGCTCCCTCTTGAAATCCAGGAGCTCTCAGGGAATGTCCAACTGCTGCAGAGGCAAGAGAGGCTCACACCACCACTGCTGCACTCGCCAGCCATGAGCCTGGCTTCTGGCTGAGTAGCGCTCTCCCTGTGGGAGTGCACTGACCACCAGGGGGAAGCTCCTGTGTTGAGTGGGATCAGGCCAAAACAAGGTCTGCAATATCCCCTAAAGAGTCCTGCATTGCAAGAGGGTGCAGGCCAGGGAGGGATGCAGGAGGTTGGCCAGCCAGGGAAGGACCACGGGAGGGCTCTAGGTTGTGTCTAGCCTCTCTCACTCAGTCCTGATCTGCCTGACCCCAGCAGCAAGCTAACCTACCAGTTAGAGTATCTGTCCCCTGGTGGTCAGTGCACATCATAGTGAGCAGTTGAGCAGCCTAGCATATTATACTCTGATTGGTTGAATGGATGACCCTATGTCTAAGATGACTTAGCATATTAGGATTTTATTATATAGGACTAGAGGCCTGTGCACAAAATTCATGCATGGGGGGTTGTGTCCCTCAGCCCAGTCTACACCCTCTCCAATCTGGGACCCCTCAAGGGATATGCGACTGCCCTTTTAGGCCCAATCCCAGTAGGATTGGGCTTAAATGGACAGTCAGACATCCCTCTCACAATCCAGGGCTGCTGGCTCCCAACTGCTCACCTACTTGCCTTCCTGATTGCCCATAACCGCTTTTGCCTGCCAGCCTGATCACTCCCTAACCACTCTCCTGCCAATCTGATTGATGCCTAAATGCTCCCCTGCCAGCCTGTTTGCCCCTAACTGCCCTCCCCTGCAGGCCTAGTCACCCCTAACTGCCCTCCTTTGCAGTCCTGGTACCTCCCAACTGCCCTCCCCTGCTGGCCATCTTATGGTAGCCATCTTGTGTCCACATGGGGGCAACCATCTTTGACCACATGGGGGCAGCCATCTTGTGTGTTGGAATGATGGTCAATTTGCATATAACTCTTTTATTAGATAGGATTGAGGCCCTATGCATGAAATTTATGCACAGGGGGATGTTCCTCAGCCCAGCCTGCACCTTCTCCAATCTGGGACCCCTCAAGGGATGTCCAGCTACCCACTTAGGCCCGATCCCACAGGCTTGATAAACTGACAATCGGATATCCCTTTCACGGTCCGGGACTACTGCCTCTCAACTATTCACCTGCCTGCCTTCCTGATTGCTCCTAACCACTTCTGCCTGCCAGCCTGATCAACCCCTAACCACTCCCCTGCCAGCCTAACTGCTCCCCTGCTGTCCCAATTGCCTCCAACTGCCCTCCCCTGCTCCCTGGTTAGCTCCAGCTACCCTTCTCTGCTGGCCATCTTGTGGTGGCCATCTTGTGTCCACATGGGGCAGCCTTCTTATATGAGGGTGTGATGGTCAATTTGCATATTACCTCTTTATTATATAGAATATTGTTATGCCTTTCCTATTTTATTGT
Source organism: Vespertilio murinus (assembly GCA_963924515.1). Taxonomy (NCBI): domain Eukaryota; kingdom Metazoa; phylum Chordata; class Mammalia; order Chiroptera; family Vespertilionidae; genus Vespertilio; species Vespertilio murinus. The sequence goes on from OZ004706.1 coordinate 37,202,191, forward strand.
TTGTTATTATTATTCATCTTTCACTGTGCCTAGTTTATAAATTAAGCTTTATCATAAATATGTATGTATAGAAAAAAAACATTTTAAATAGGTATAGAATTTAGTACTATCTGTGGTTTCAGGCATCCACTAAGGATCTTGAAACATATTTCCCATGGACGAGAGGAAACTACTGTACAGTAAAATTCACTCATTTCAGGTGAACAGTTTGAGTTTTGATAAACATGTGTAGGCATATGGCTATCACCATAGTACAATACAGGATGCTGCCATCACCCCAGAAAGTTCCTTCATGCCTCTTTCAATGGCAAACACCTCCAGCCCATGGCAAACACTAATCTTATTTCTGCCCCTGTTGTATTGCTTCTTGGTGTGGCCCATTTTTTTACATTTATCTTTCTTGTTGAAAGTATTACAGATGCCCTCCTCTCTCCCCAGTGACCCTCTCCACCCTGCAAAAGCATCCAAATAGCAAATAATTCCCTTGAGTTTTTTCATCCAAATAGCAAATAATTATATCCAAATAGCAAATAATTCCCTTGAGTTTTTTCTTTCACATTTTACTCAAAAATAGCTCTACTCTTTTTTGTTCCGGGAAAATTCTTCATTAAATAAATGAATACCATGTGCATATTAAAAAGACATTCCATTTAGTATTCTTCTATTTATAGCCAGAGTTCAATCAGCGGGAACCCCATGAGCCTGTCAGGGTCCACTGTCCTCTTCAGCTCACACTCCTCTCTGCTGCAGCCCAACTGCAGAGCTGGCTCCAGGCCCAGGTGCACAGGCAAGTCAGAGTGCCAATGGGGCCTTAGACAGAATCTACGGTGGAGGTGTGCTCTGCAACCTTTCCAGAAATTTTTTAGGAAACCCTGGAATTCCCATGGGGAATATATGCCTATATAATAATTAACAACAACATGTAGAAGAAAGGGAATTGAAGTAGAAACACAGTAAGAAGAAAGAATGAGTAGACCAGGTGGTCTCCAAAGTGCTTTCCTGCAGAGAAGTCCCATGGTCCAGGTAGATCACTCAACAAGTACCACTCTCACCACCTGTGCCAGATACTGCACTAAGCACAAGAATTACAGATGGGCAAGTAAAGGAAAAATATCACCTATGCCTGGGTTCTTCCCACAAAGAATTTACTAACAGGGAGATAAAACATGCAGGGACGGTTGTGATTGAGTGGAGGAGAAATAGCATGGTCTATGGAGCTAAAGAGAATGTGATTTTAACCTGATTTTGTCACTTGCTAGTTGTGTGACCTTGGGAATGGTGCTTTACCTCTCTGAGCCTCATTGTTCTCATCTGTGAGCTGGAAATTGCATCCATGCTCAGAGGGGTGTTGTGTGAAATGAATGATGTAATGGATATAAAGCACCTCGCCCAGTTCCTGTTATATTGAGGCTCGGGAAAGGGAGATTTCCTTCTTAGCCTCTGTATTAGCCAAGGTATTCCAGAAAAACAGAACCAAGATAGACAGAGAGTGAGAGATCCATAATGAGATTGATAATAAGGAATGGGCTCATGCAATTACGGAGGTTGAAAAGTCCCAAGATCTGCAGTCAGGAACCTAGAAACTCGGGAGAACTAATGGTACTTCCAGTCCAAGTCTGAAGACCTGAGAACCGGAAGAGCTGATGGCATGGTTCCAATCCAAAAGCCAAAAACAGGCTTGAAACCCAAGAGCTAATTGTTCACTTTGTGTCTGAGAACAGGCAAAGACTGATGTCCCAGCTCAGCTGTTAGGCAGGAGGAGTCTCCCCCCCCCTTACTCAACCTTTTTGTTCAGTCGACTGGATGAGGCCCACCCACATTAGGAAGGACAGTCATATTTACACAGTATACCAATTCAAAATGCCAGTCTCATTGAAAACACTCTCATAGACACACCCAAGAATAATGTTTGGCTAAAGATCAGGGCATCCTGTGGTCCAGGTAAAGCATCAAATTGATCATCGCATCCTCCAAGAAAAGAATTTGTGTTCTAAAAGAGGTTTATTTAGAGAAGAACATTTGAATGGGGGGAAAATGTTACTCCTGACTGAAAGGTGTAGAGGAGAAGGTATTTGAATCTGGTTCTCTCAGCTGCACCATTTTCTGAAAACCTGGCCCATTCTACTTAAACCTGGGTTTAAATCCATCCACCCCTTCAGTGTCAGCTACATACCAAGACATGACCGCTCACTTTCTACTTTGCATTATAGCCCCCGTATCAATTCTACTAGTCCATAGGCTTCTTGAAGACATTGTCCATGACTGATGCAGTCTCAGAGCCTGGCAGATGGCAGATATTGAGGAAATATTGATTGAGTGACTATGATATCTAAATCTAACCATTTCGTGCAACTAATAAAGTAAAAGTTTCAAAACATTTCTTCATCCAACCATCATTTTCTGAGCCTCTACCACATACTCTAATAATAAATAAAGTTAAATAGAGAGGGTAAGTGAGAGTTCATGTAAGCCCCTAGAACTCACATTGACATAATGGAGGGAAATGAAAACACAAAGGATGTCCTACTATGAACACCCATTATGTATATCACTTTACCTTATATCCCCAATGTGCATTCATTCATTTACTTATCCAAAACCATTTATTGAGCACTAACAGTTCCTGGCATTGTCCTGGGTCTCAGGAATACCATAATAAATAAAGGAGGTGTAGTTCTGCTGATGCAGAGTTCCCAATATAGTGGGAGACACAGACAAATTGAGAGATAAAATAAAACAAAATAATTTTGAAAACGGCAGTACTTGCCAAATGAAAGGGATTAAAAAAAAAAGAATATAAAATCTGCCAAGGGAGGTCAGGGAAGGTTTAATAGTATTTGAACTGAGAATTGAAAGAAGAGTACATGTTCTACAATCAGACATATAAGGAATATTGAATATATAATACATGCAGTTTAGACCAGCAGAACAGCCTGTACAAAGGCTTGGCAATGTGGGAGAACATACACAAATAAAAGCTTTCATTTTACAATGGAACCTCTTATAGTTTTTTTCCCCCCTAAACATTATATTAAAACCTATGACCACAAACCATTGCATACTACAGCCTAACTCTAATTCTTTGTTCTAGTTCAGTGGTTGGCAAACTCATTAGTCAACAGAGCGGCAAACCGTGGCTCACAAGCCGCAGTTTGCAGACCACTGTTCTAGTTGGTTAAATGTAACCCTCTGCATGGATGAGATCCAACAACTTCCAATAGTCGTTGATCGGAAAATCATGTCAGGTTGGGCTGTAACCACTGGGTCAGGGAGTGACCAGGGGCAGGGGATGCTCCTGTATTACCATATGTAGGTCTCTGTGGTAAGCAACTTGCCTAAAGTTATACAGTGAGTGAGTCACTGAATAGAAGGGACTCAGACCCCTAGCTCAGGGCATTTTCTGCTATTGCATAGTGTGTCTTAATGCCCCATCTCCTTGTCTTCAGGATCTAAACAACTCAACCTCTATAGCAAATAGCTAAGAAGAGCAAGATAAATATCTCTGAACATAGAAAGGCCCCTAGTTACTTCCTATTTGAGTGGGGAAATTGGGGGGGGACGGACGCTTATTTTGAATAGATATAAGAAATCCTATATAATAAAAGGCTAATATGCAAATAGACTGAAGGGCAGAACAACCTAACAACAGGTCGCTATGATGTGCACTGACCACCAGGGGGCAAACGGAACATGGAGGTGAGGGGGGTGTCTGACCAGGGTGGGGCACTGGTTGCTGTCATTGGGGTGAGCCTATTGTGGTTACTGAAAAGTATTTGTTCCCATGCACCATGGTGGGCCCCACTCACACCCACTGCCAGCACCTGGTACCAACCCTGATTGCTTGGCACCATCAGTGGGTGAGAGTGGGGGCTGCTAGCCCTGATCACCCTTCAATGTTCTCCCCCTGTTCCTGAAGGGCAATCGAGGCCCGCAGCAGGGACATTCAGGGCTTGCACCCACTGATGGCACTAGCCCCACTCGCATCCACTGCTGGTGCTGGCTCCAATTCAGCAGGTGTGCCCACTGCAGTCTCACGCCCACAGTTCCTTTCAACGTGCACAAATTCATGTACTGGGCCCCTAGAATATCTTATAAATAATAATTTTTATACCATTCAGTCTTGTATAAAAAAAATATACCAGGTTGAATGTAGTATTTTCCAGTAGTTATTTGGATTAAAACCCCAGGGCAGTGACAGCTGACCTCCCCTCTCTGTGGGCTGCAGGGCACCACCAGGTTCAGGCCACACTCAGGGGCTCAGCCCAGGAGAAACACAAGGAAATAGTTCAGAATCCCAGTGCTCCAAGGCAGCTTGATGACTGAAACCTGAGAGGCCTCTTGAACTTGAAGGAGAGGTCAGTCGACCAAATGCTCTATTACCCACTGAAAGTGATAGCAAACACAGTATTCTTCTCTTACAACAGAGAGCTTTATAGTACTCATTGTGCTTCCATAAACAGCTTCATTTTCCTTTTATCCTACAAACAACTAAAAAAAGGTGTGGGAAGAGATAATGCAAGAAAAATGGTTACGGTCATGAGATTTGGAGACTGACTAGTTTGGATCCCACTTCTGACACTATACTCATGGAACTTTAATGAGTCACTGAGCCTCCAAGAACCTCAGTTTCTCCATCTATGAAATGAAGGCAGCACTATTACATACAGGGACATCATGTAGTCAAGTAGGTGGTATATGTAAAGTGTCTGACTCAGACTCCTATGTTCAATATCAAGCCGATATTCACAGTCCTTCAGTGTGAATTTCTGGATTCCATTCCCCTGAGTGAGATTTCTTTAGAGGGAGGTCTAGCAGCAATCCTCCTCCTCAGCTCATCTCTGTAGTTAAACAGCAGGTCGAGCAAATATTTGTGGGATGAGTCAATAAACCAGTGAATCTCTGCCCCATGATGGCACGGAGCAGCCTTTCCCACTCTCCTGATTTAGGGCACGAATGCTTTTAGCGTAACAGGCTGGCAGGCATTGATGGGTCACAAAATGGTGGGTGTACCAATGCCCTCAGAGCAATGGAGGTTAAAGAAAAGTCCTTTAGGGCACACTGGTGGGATTGAAGGAGAAACAGACTGGGTCCTGGATCCCACAGGCAGCCTGACAGGGTGAATGGCAGCCTCATCAAATCTGTTCTTGGCAGAGGCACTTGGGGAGTTCTCACTTACCAGCCTCTCCAGACCTGTCTGTCTGTCCCTGGCAGACCCCCATCTCTTATTTGGGAGGCCAGAGTCAGGCAACCAGGGGGCCTGCTGATTGTGCTGTCAGCTGGGGAGAGGGGGATATTGAATTCATCAGTCACGTTGACAGGGGACGTGGGGTGGGGGAAGGAGCTCCCAGAGTGCAGGGGAAACCCCGCATAGAGCAAAGCTGTAAAGAGCAACTGGTTTGGCCTTGACCAGAGTGACCCCTTGAGCTAGATTAATGACCCGCAGATTCCCATTTGTGTTTCAGATTCACTAAGTGATGGATGATCAACATTAGCCCTTGGTCCTCACTCAGATAGTCTAAGAAAAGCAGCAGATAATTTCCTAAATTATTTTCTTGTATTCATGATGGCACACAACATTTTGCTTTTCAATCATCGGACATTCTGTATCTCTCTGAGAAAAGGGCAAGAAATTGGAATTGAACACCTATGACGTGAACACCTGTGTGTGTACGTACATCTGTGATTTCATTCTTCTGAGAGGAAGGCGTGCATGTTTTCCAAGTTATAGATAAGGATACAGAGCAAGACAGGTGACAGAACCAGAATTTCAACTCCAAGCTATTCAACTCTAAGTACCGTCTGTCCAGGCCCTGCCACTTTATCTCTGCTCCAGAAATCAAAACCTAGAGTTGATTTGGCCCATTGCTCACTGGTTGATCATATGCGTATGTTTTTCACTGGTTAATTTTTGAGGTGCGTTATTTCTCTCAACCCTCGTTAGTCAGAGCCCTCTAAGTTACCAGGCTAAATCATTAGATCAATTGTCTTTGGTCCTACGTGTCATGAGGGGGTCCAGTGCAGCTGGAAGCTGAGAGAGTCCTTCTTAGGACCTGCTCCAGGCCTGGTCCACTCCAGAGCCTATCAAGCTGCCCTTTTCCTAGATTCTTAGAGCCAGAACAGAATCTGAGGTTCTTATTTTTTCAAATTCTGGGACTGTCCTAATTATCAGGTGGTAAAGGGGAAGAAAAGGTTTACAATTGGTGCAGGGAGCTGCAAAGGATCTCTCAAATACCTCATACTTCTGCTCTCCCCGCTTGGCTTCCATGTCCTTGGACTGTATTGCTCACTCTAGTGCTTTCAGGTTAATTATACTGAATCACATGTTTGGGAAAGGGACTTTGGGGCTTTCAATTCTGATCTACTGTTCAATGTTAGGGTCTCATCTCCATCATCTCTGCTTACCCTTCTCCATCAAGGAGGAGCTCATTGCCTCATTCCTTCTTAAGAAAACACGGCTGTTAGAAAGTTCTTCATTCCCTTTACGTTGTCTCAGGCAGAGGGCACAATCTGAGCAAAGACATGAAAGATGAAGCAGCCTTGTGCTTTCAAAGAGGATTTAGAATCAGAAAACAAGTATTCAAGTCCTATACCTCCTACTTTCGAGCTCATGACCTTGGACAGATTATTTAACTTTTGTGGGTTTGAATATTCCCTTCCTTGCCCCATCTACCTCTAAGAAGTTGCTGTGAGGTTCAAATGAGATAATAAATAGTTAATTTCACAAAGAAAAAGACTTTGTGCATTTAAAATACAATCGCAGATTATCATTACTTTCTTATCCACCTTTTTTTCACTTTAAACAAGAAAGAAAGAAACCAAAGTAGTTAGGTGTTTGGATTTTGTTGTTGTTGTTGTTGTTGTTGTTGTTGTTGTTTTACTATTTGCAAATGAGAAGTCCGATGCCTATCATAAAATCAGAGGTAGTCCTTGTTCAAAGTTTGAAATTTAGTGCACCCCAAATATTCCCAGATGACGCCATGAAATCGCTTTTATCTCACTTTCCAAATTCCCCTCTCCATCTAGGAATGTTCTCTGGGCTTGACGGGGAGAAGGCTGACACTTGTACTGATTTGCACCCAAACTGCCTGCAGCTGGCATTGGCAGAGGCAGATGTCAACAGAGTGAGACCAACAAATTCATTTTACTTGATGACCTAAGCCAGATGTAAATAGAAGTGTCAGAAGAAAGAAAGAGGGGAGAAAGATGTGGCCTCTTCCTGCTGTGTCATAATCATTCTGTTTTTCCCCCAAGATTAACAGCTGTGGATTTTTCATATGAAACCTTTTTGAAACAGTGTCTCCAGGTTATCAGGACTTGAATATCTCAGGACAAGTGTATCACCCTTTGCAAAAACCCTCCTTGAAAATGTCAAATACAACAAACAGTTTATTGCTCTGCATGATGTATCATTTAATTATAAAAATAATCCTATGTCCTAAAATTTATCATTTCCATTATTTAGATGCAGAATGTGAGTCCAAGGAAGGCAAAAGTTATTATCCAAGCTCACAAGGTTAACAGAACCAAAATTAGAACTGAAGTCTTTGACTTTACAATAAAAGAAGTACTAAAGGAAATATCTCTCTTTCCTCTCTCTCTCTCTTAAAGAATATTTTGTTGATTTTTAGAGAGAGAGAAACATTGATGTGAGAGCATAATATCGATCGGCCGCCTCCTGCCCATCCCCTACCTGGGATTGAGCCTACAACCTGGAAATGTGACCTGACCTGGAATCAAACTACAACCTTTTGGTGCATGGGACAATAGCCAACCAACTGAGCCACACCGACCAGGGAAAAAGGCTACATCTCTTAAGTGCACATTTCAACAAAGATGTCAACATTGATTAAATTTTTTCTCTGTTCAAACCTCTGCACTAAACACTGGAGATGGGGAGAGGGTGTAGAGCAGTGGTTCTCAATCTTTCTAATGCCACGACCCTTTAATACAGTTCCTCATGTTGTGGTGACCCTCAACCATAAAATTATTTATGTTGCTACTTCATAACTGTAATTTTGCTACTGTTATGAATTGTAATGTAAATATCTGTGTTTTCCGATGATTCGTGACCCTGATAGTGGTCCCAGATTGGAGAGGGTGCAGGCTGGGCTAAGGGACACACACCCCCATGCATGAATTTCATGCACCGGGCCTCTAGTACATTATAATTGTCTACATTCATTATACTGCGCATTAGGTCTCTAGAACTTATTTACTACTCATTGTAAGTTTGTACCTTTAAACAACATCTGTTCTATCCCCCCACCTCTCTTCTCCTGGTAACCTCCATTTTGTTCTCTGGTTTTACAAGTTCAGCTTTTTTAGATTCCACATGTAAATGATGTCATATAGTTCTTGTCTTTTTCTGTCTAATTTATCTCATTTAATATAATGTGCTTAAGGTCTCAAATGGCAAGATGTTCTCTGTTTTCCTGGACATCTTGTCTCAAATGGCAAGATGTCCTCTGTTTTCATGGCTAAATAATATTCCATGTATATACATATGTATGTATATGTATACATATACTAGAGGCCCCGTGCAAGTATCCATGCACTGGTGGAGTCCTTCGGCTGGGCCTGTGGGGATCGGGCCAAAAATGGCTCTTTGACACTCCCTGAGAGCTCCTGGATTGCAAGAGGGCACAGGCCAGGCTGAGGGTCCCCACTGGCACACAATCAGGGCCCAGGAGGGATTGCAGGAGGGCTCCAGTGCTTGTCCAGCTCATCTCACCCAGTCCAATCAACCGGACCCCAACAGCAAAGTTACCTACCAATCAGAGCATCTTCCCCCTGGTGGTCAGTGTGCATAATAGCAACTGATTGATGAACAGTTGGACACTTGCATGTTAGGCTTTTATTATGTAGAATATGACATTTTATTTATCCATTCATTCATCAATGGGCACTTATGTTGTTTCCATATCTTGACTATAGTGAATAAGGCTGCAATAAACATGGGAATACATACATCTTTTCAAATCCTATTTTCCTTATCTTTGACAGAAAAAGAAGTGGAATTGCTGGATCATTTGGTAGCTTTATTTTTTTATTTTTTAGGAACCTCCAAAATATTGTTTTCCATATTAGTGGAACCAAATTACATTTCTACAGTGTACAAGTACTCCTTTTTCTCCACATCCTCACCAGAATTTATCACTTGTCTTCTTAATGATAGTAATTCTAACAGGTGTAAGATGATACCTCATTGTAGATTTGATTTGCACTTCCCTGATGATTAGTGATCTTGAGCATCTTTTTATTTACTTTATAAAAAGTCTAGTTAGTTCTTCTGACATTTTAATTAGGTTGTTTTTGTTGTTGTTGAGTTGTAGGCATTTTTATATACTGTGGATATTAACCACTTGTCCAATACAGTTTGCAAATATTTGTTCCCATTCACAAGGCTACCTTTTCATTTTGTGCATTTCTTGCAGTGTCGAAGCATTTAAGTTTAATGTAGTCCTAATTATTGATTTCTCTTTTGTTGATTGTGCTTTTTGTGTCATATTCAAAAATCATTGCCAAAACCGATGTGAGGAAACTTTCCTACATTTTCTTCTAATAGTCTTATAGTATTAGATCTATAATAAAATCTTTGACTCATTTCAAATTGACTTTTGTGAGTAGTATAGGGTAGGGGTCCCATTCCATTGTTTTCCAGGTATTTCCCAGCACCATGTGTTGAAAAGACTTTCCTTTCCCCATTGGTGTTCCTGGCTCCCTTGCTGAATATTAGCTGACCACATATGCAAAGGTTTAGTTCTGGGTTCTCTATTCTGTTCCATTGGTCTATGTGTCTAGTTTTGTTTCTATGTGTTAGATTACCATTTTAAAAATTAGTATTAACCAGAAACAAAAAACTGTGAAATAGGTGTAGATTAAAAAAGAAACAAGCACAACTTGCAACCCTCATCTACCACCTTTGTGAAGAAATATAATAAGATAATGATCTTTGAAACCCTTATGTGCACTTTTGGGATCCTATTCCTGATACTTTTCCTAAAGAGATAACCACTATCCTGATTTTTTTGGTTATAATGTTCTTGCTTATTTTTTAAGTTTTACCATTATTATTTAGTTTTGTAAGCATTTGCAAAGCATATAAAAAGAATTAATTAGGATGTTCTCTTCTGCAACTTTCTTTTTCTACTTAACATTATATTCTTGAGGTTAATTCACATTGTTTCTGAGGCTCTGTTTCATTATTTTTTATGGCTGCATCATCCCATTTTAAAACTATTCCAAGATTTATTTAGCCTTTCTCCTGTTGATGGATAATTGGGTGGTTTCCCATTTTTTGTTAGCACGGCAATGCTGCTATGCACTTTTTTATATATTGTCTCTGAAATTATTTAAGATATATAACCAGAGCCAGTATTTCTGTGTGAGAGGGATTGCACATCTTTAATAGGTAATTAAATATTGTTTTTCAAAATAATTTGATCAACCTGCATATCCATCCTCATTGCATAAATATTCAATTACAACACTTGATATTGCCATACTTTCTGAATTATTTTTACCTCAATCCACTCTCCCTTAGCTTCAACCACCACTTCTGAGCTGATGACACCAACATTTAACTCCAGTTTATTTCTTACTCCTAAACTGCAGCTGCATATATTCAACCCTATTTAACATTCCTCCTTCGTAGTTGCCTTCAGCCAGGGCAAATGCTACATGTCCAAAACTGAACATATATTTTTCAGCAAATTGCACCATCTTTACTCAGACATCCAAGCCAGATACCTAGACTCTTTCCTTTCTTTTTATCCTTCGACCAGACCCTGTTAAATCTACTTCCCAATTATCTCTTGAATTTATTTCCTCTGTTTTATTGTGGTTTGCTGATATTTCTGGTACTCCTTTTTCAGGGCTCATAGTAAGATTATACTTCCTCATTTTATGAACTTGGTAAGGCCAGATTATTTTCTTGGCCAATGAAATGTGTGCAGATATAACATAGGTCACTACCAAGTGGAAGCTGGGAGATTTGATGCATAACTCATCATGACCTTTATCACCTGCCACAATAACCGGTGATATTGCATCTGGTAGTGGCCCCAACACCTTTGATTCTGGAGTGAGAACAGCAGAACCCTGCTCACACATAATCCGCATGAAGTATTAATAAAAATAAATAAATCATTGCTGTTTTAAGTCACTGAAATTTTGAAGTTATTTGTAACGACAGCATTACCAAGACTATCCTGACAAATACAACTTTTTTTCCATCTTCTTGACTGTTGAACATGTATAAACAGCAGTTAAAAAATTTTCCAGTTTCCTTAGAGTTCAATGCTATAAGATTTGATTTTTTTCCTTGCAACTTCCTGAATAAACTCTTATGTTGGCATAAAAATAATAGCCTTTGAATGCCCAACTTCAGAGCATGCTGAGTTCATTCCAAGTGGCATTAGTTGAGGTTTTGGCACTTTCTTCCAGAGTACAGCCATTCTCTATCTGCATAAAAGTCAGCTGTTATCTTCTTTCCAAAGTCATCAAATCCTAAAATAGTAGAAGTTTAGAAGTTGGACGTAGACTAATATATTCCTGGCAGGGGACATAACTTAGACTGTCTATTGTGCTTAAAGACCTACAGAATCTTGCTTTTAAGGAACTAACCAAATCAAAGCCATGTTATGACACTAACCAAGTGAAAGAAAATTGACATTGGTTGAGCACTCCCAAGTGCCATGCATTTCATATATTTTGACTTGTTCAGTCTTCAAAACCACTGATCCAGCTGACTAGTCATTCCCAGAAAATAGATTCAAATTCAGTAAGTGGCTGGCCAAGATCATGGTAAAGCCCGGAGCATAGGGCTTCTTATAAGGTGTTCTTTTGACTTCACCATAGACTCTCTTGTGTCATCTCACTTTACCTAAAGGTAAAAAAATAAATAAATAAATAAATAAAATTGCAGGCAGATGAGTTTTCTGAGTCCTGACTCACTCATCTAACAAATACCTCCTCCTTGTCAGTGTGAGTAGCAGTACTGAAGAGAAAAAATGGGGAACAAACAAGATTGAATAGATGAGAAGACTAAGTCTCTGCCCTCAAGGGGCTCACGATACACAATGATGCACCATGATAATGATATGCAGGCAGATTAATTACAATGTGATATGATAAATGCATATATTCATCCATTTGCTGAACATTTACTAAGACTAAGGATTTGGAGACAGAATCACAGCCTCTGTCTTCAAGGAGCTTAGAGTCCAGTGTCACAGATGGAACAACGTTAAGTTTGTTGAGTGGGAGATATGGCCAGTTCTCCTGGACAAGTCACCGAATACTTCAAGCATGGGATGATTCTGGAGATGGGTTCTAAAAGATAAGTTGATGAAACAAAACAAAAAAGACAACCTACTGAATGGGAGAAGGTAATTTCCAATGATACATCTGATAAGGGGTTAATATCAAAATAAAAAGGAACTCATGCAACTTAACACACACACACACACACACACACACACACACACACGCACACCAATCTGGTTTTAAAATGGGCAGGGAAACTGAACAGACATTTATCCAGAGAGGACATACAGAAGGCTGATGGACATATGAAAAGATGCACAATATCATTAATCATTAGGGAAATGCAAATCAAAACCCAATGTAATATCATCTCACATCTGCCAGACAGGTTATCATCTCCTTATTCTCACTACTTTCTGAGATTATCTTGCTTATTTTCTGTCTTTCCCATTAGACTGTAGGCCTTGCACTTTCTGTTCTTTGGCACCTAGGGCCTGGCGCTTAATTGACATCCATAATACAGGCACTGAAGGAATAAGTGAAAATGGCGCCATATCAAGAAATATTTTTGTTTCTTGTTTGTGAGATTTGGACTAAGGAGAATAAAAGACATTTATGCATATCTCAATGAAATGTAAACCCTCTTTCTCTTATCCCTTCCCTTAATACTCTGTCAAACTTTCTCCTTTTTTAAAAATATATTTTTATTGATTTCAGAGAGGAATAGAGGGAAAGAGATAGAAACATCAATGATGAGAGAGAATCATCGATCAGCTGCCTCCTGCATACCTCACACTGGGGATAGAGCCTTCAATTGGGGCATGTATCCTGACCGGATACAAACTATGACCTTCTGGTTCATAGGTTCAACACTCGACCACTGAGCCACACAGCCAGACCAAACTTTCTCCTTATTAAAAAAAATATGACACACAAAAGAGTACTGTGTGTGATTTTGTAAAATCCTAGAAAAGGAAAAATAATGATTGCTTCTTGAGTTACTTCTCCATAGAATTTCAGGTAGGTCAATATATTCCACTATAAATTCCCTTATATAGAATTCTTTTCTTTATAATAATAAATGTAGCTAAAATATGTAATAAGAATATATACAATAAAATATAATGTGATTCATTTTAATATAAAATACATATTTATATGATATAAAGTATTGATGTTTAATATATATTTATTGTATTTATATAAAATGTTTTATAATTTCATATATAGTACATTTACATTTATGTAAATACAATATTTATATAAATATAAATACATATTATAAAAATATAAGAATAGAATAAAAAACATGTTTTGACCTTTCTTTTAAGTAATTGATTCCTTAAAATTTTTAGTTTTAGTGAAAAACAACTAAATTACAACACAGTGACACAGAAGTGTATATTAAAGAAAATATAAATATCAAAAGCATTTAAAATATCAAAAGCACTTCAATTTAACAAAACCCATGGTTTGCAAAACCTCAAATGAATAAAATGGACAAACAAAGAGATACCTCAGAATCTTACCTTCATGTATGGTCATTCACATATTCTTTATTTTGAAATGAGAAGATTCAACAAATATGGTAAGCCTTCCTGAGGTAGATTTCAACATACATGTACTTTTCATCCAAGATTCTTATAAAAGATGATTTCATCAAAGTAAAGGGAACTCTTCACTCTTCCATGAATTATATTCCTGAGTCTCATATGCCCCATCTTGTCCTCCCCACCCCCATGCCCATCCATTAATGACTGGGCAGCGCTCATTAGCCACCTGCAGGTGCATTGACATGGGCTCATCAGATTTACCCATAATTTCTCACAGGAGTAGAATTATACTCACCCACACACCAAAAGCAAGGTCTGCTAGAAATCTTTTAAAAACCGGGTGCTTAATTTATATGAGACGGTGTCTAGACATTTATTTTCTGGAAATATTTAACTTGGATAAGACATGTGGCCCCCAAGATGAATGCAGGATTGAATTATTTCACTTGAAAATTTGTGCGAGGAAATGTCTGGTTGAGTGCAAAGAGTTTAAACACTGAAATATTTTCCTAGAATGGAAAGGTCATCCTGTTTGCTTTGTGCTTGCAGGACATTACATCTGAGTATGCCAGGTATTAGGTTAGAAATAGATATTTAGGCAATAATTGCTTTTGTTATGCCTATTTTTCTGTATTTGCCTATGTATCTGTGGCTACCGCAACTTAATTATTGGGGGAGAAATTCTGGAGATTATATACAATGGGAGCTTTATTTGACTTTGAATGTAGGCCACGGAGGCCAACACAATTTTCTATGATGGCCCAATAGCAAATATTTTAGGTTTTGCAGGCCACATGGTGTTTCACAACTACTCAACTCTGCCACTGTAGTGTGAGCACAGCCAAAGGCAATACACACACAAACGGGTATGACTGTGTCCCAATAAACTTTGTCCACAAAATAGACATTTGATGACCCCTGTCCTAAACCAGTAGCTTTTGCACTATTTTAACTATTACTGATAATAAGAAATGAAATTTACAGCATCACTTGAAACAAACATATATCGTGTGTGTTTGTGTGTGTGTAAGTGTGTGTGCGTAAGTGTGTGTGCATTCACAAAATAAGCCCTGCCTTTAAAGTGAGCATACACTGACATTTTCTATTCTATCTAACTTGATTCTACATTGCTTTTTAAATGCTGACAGCCACCATCTAAATTGATTCCAAGACCCACTAGTGGGTCATGCCCCTCAGTTTGCAGAACACTGCACCAGGCTAACTCTATGCTTGTGTTTAAAGTGAATAGCGTGAGAACAGCTAGAGACAGACAAAGAATCACTGTCCCTTGCTTAATGAATGGGAATGCTTGCCCTTACTCCAAAGCGTCTGCTGCCTGCTTGAGTTTTCACATCTCTGGAATCTGATCAAGTTGTGACCCAAAAACCAGGAAGAGTATGCATTGCTGAGAATGAGTATAAAAGATCTGGGTTAAAGCCAAGGACAGGAAGCTGGATGCCTTATCTTTTTCAAAGCAGAATGGGGAAACAGAACCTTTTCTCTTTAGAATGCGCAGAGACTTCCTCTACATGGAGCTCCAGTGGGTAACAAAAACAAGGAGGAAGAACCTTTCTGGTATAATAGACCAAGCCCCAGAAGAATCATAAGCCTCAGTCCCAATCCTGCTATGGCCACGATCTAGCTGGTGGCCGGGGCAGACCACTCCTTCCTCTGAGCCTCCTCTGAGCCTCCATAATGCAAGTGTGTACACTCTCTGAGCCTCAGATTCCTCATGTAAAGTAATGGTAGCTACTTCAAAGGATTAGAATTGGAATTTAATAAATTAATGCTGTATGTAAAATACTTAGCATAAGCCTAGCATAAAGGGGCTTAATATAAAATGCTTGCTACTAATACCTAATACTTGATATATAATGCTCTTGCTAATACATATACAATTTAATATATAATACCTGCTACCATTTTACCCATCTTTTTATTTCAAAAAGTCTCAAACCAAAAAAAAAAATGTCAACAGAAAAGTTAATAGTTCTATGAACTACTATTTTTTTCTACACTTAGGTTTACCAACTGTAAATATTTTGTAACATTTACTCTTTCCTTCTCTCTCTCTCTTTCTCTCTCTCTCTCTCTCTCACACACACACACACACATACACACACACACACACACACTACTCTCTCTCCCTATCAATATCTCCTTATATATTAATACATATATGTTGTGTGAACCATCTAAATATAACTTGCCAACATCAAAAAAACTGCATTTCTAAATAATTCAGCATGCACCTCTTACCTCTTGCCATTATATTCTTTCAAATGATGTCATAATTCCTCCAAAGTTTAGTATTTATAAAATACTAGAGGCCTGGTGGGGCTCAGTCTGCCAGGCCCCAATCAGGGCTAATCAGGGCTGGGCCTGTCGGGAGGAGGAGATGGCGGGAGGTTGGACGGCTGCCCCCCTGATCGGGCCAATCAGGGTTGGTCTGGTGGGGGTAGCCACCCCCTCAGGCAATTGGCCAGTGGACCCTGTCCCTGATTGGGGTTGGGGGGCCGATTGGGGGAAGGGCCAGCTATGGGGAGGAGCTGTGGGCCGTGGCTGGCTGGCCACACCCCCGGATGGGGTGGAGTGCCAGTCAGGGCCAGTGGCCTGGGGGAGGGACTACAGGAGATTGGCTGGCCTGCCCTGGCCCTTATCGAGGTGCGAGTGCCATCAGAGGTGGGGCTACAGGGGGAAGAGGTATTTGACTGCAGACCCTGATCTTTTTTTTCCCCCCTTTTTTGGCAACTTTACAACTTTTATTTGTGGTGCCTGTGCTATGTCTTGAAAATACCTTCTCACCCTACCCCAGAAAGCGTTGTCAGGGAGGGGGCAACAAAAAAATAGAAGACGCCCCTCCTTATTGCACACGGACCCATATAGAGGCCCACCTGGCCTAAGCCGAGATACTTGGCACGTTCTTGGATCCATGCTCAGGGGCGGGAAGGGTGACTGGTGGCAGTACATTTGAGAGGGGACCTCTACGTGGCCACTCTGTCCCTGGCTACTGGTTCCTTCCTGGTCTTGCCTGCAGCCCTGGTCCCCCTTCCTAGCTTAGCCTCCTGTCTCCATCGTGGCTTAAGATGGTCCCCCTTGGCTCCTCAGGGCTCTGTTCTACCCTCCCAGCCTAGAGGTCCCCAAGGGAAGTTATGGCTTCTCAGAGACTCCCTGGCAGCCCTGTCACTCATGTTCACACAGGGGAAGGAGTGCATGTGACAGAAGCAGCTGTGTAAATGTGTATGCAGGGGCAAGTCCTCCAGGTCACTAGAACAGTTTGCTGATGACTAGGATCAGGGCCGTGTTCTTGTCCTTGCACTAGTTGTCAGCCTGGAGGTTGGACAGGCCCTTCAGCTCCTCTTCCAGCACAGAGTCCTTGCATTCCAGGGCCCTGCACTCAAATCTCTTCAGCTCTAGGAGGGCCGGCCTCTCTGCAAAGTACTCCTGTCTCTGGATGGTGTGCTCCAGCTCCACCTTGAGCTGTGCCAGCCTCAGTGAGGTCTTGGTCAGGGCCTCACAAAGTCTCACAGCTCTGGGTAGAGCTTCCTGAAGCCTCCCTCAAGCTCTTCCGATTTGGGCTGGGGTTCTGGGTTGAGGGCCTGCTGCCTACGGGAGGAAGGGCTGGATTCTGGGCTGATGTCCACTGGCTTTGCCTCCTCCCCTTCCACAGGCTCTCTCCTTGCCAATTCTGTGGTGCTCCCTGGAGGCCTGTGGTCCCTGTCCCCCATCAGGCACCTCTACTCTCTGGGCAAGGCCACCAGAAATCTCAACCCCAGGGACTCGGCGCTGCCAGGAAGGTCCAGGCTCTGTGCATCCCGGCTCTTGATCAGGATGGGAGAGCTCAATCTGGGGCAGGCCGGCAGTGGGGAGGGGCCGTGAGGTGCTCAATACACTGCATAGTGACTGGTCGTTTGGTCAGCCTGGTCAACATGGACACTGGCTTTTTATAAATATAGGTTGTCTAATATATATTTCATATTCAAAATTTCTTCATAATCTCTTTTATGGATTATTTTTTAACAATCTAGAATCCAAAGGAGTGCCATGCAGTGTATTTGGTTGTCATGTCTCTTAATCTTACCTAATAATAGACAAATATATAAATTGACTGCACCTTTGCTAAGCCTATAGTCAATCAGAATGACTATGCAAATTAACCCAAAAAAAGACGGTGATTAATTTGCATACATAGGCGCCCAGCACCTGTGTCCCAGGAACACCCTGGCACCCAGTTCACTGTGAGTTAAGGCCTGAGCAAGAGCGAACCCCTGTGATCAATCACAGGGAGCTGGGGCTCCGCTCCTGCCCAATAGGCTTTTGGCTTGGGCAAGCCTGGGCAGGGGCAGAGCTGGTGATCAGAGGAGCTGGAGGGCCCCCCGCCCAGGCCTAAAACTTCAGCCAGAGGCTTTAGGCCTGGGCAGGGCCCAGCCCTCCATTGGTGTGAACTATAGAGGAAACACCTTTTATGATTGCACATTGGCTAAGCTTCCTGTATGCCACTAAAATAGTCTTAGTAACTTGGGTAATAAGAATCCAAAAGGGTGATCTAGGGTTTTTCTACCACACTTCTGGAGAAAAAAAAAATGAAGGTCTGATGCTGGAGGGCTAAGAAATGTCATATCCTGCCCTAGCTGGTTTGACTCAATGGATAATGCCTTGGCCTGCCGACAGCAGAGTCTGGGTCTGATTCTGATTGAGCATGGTTCATGCTCCTCCCTGGCCGGGGCCCAGATCAGGGCTCATGAAGGAGACAACCAATCAAAGTGTTCCTCTCACTTTGATGTTTTTCTCTGTCTTTCCCTTTCTCTTCCACATTCTCTAAAAGTCAATGGAAACGTATCCTTGGGTGAGGAAAAAAAAGAAAAAAAGAAAAGGAGAGAAAAGAAAAGAAAAGAAAAGAAAAGAAAAGAAAAGAAAAGAAGAGAAAAGAAGAGGAAAGAAAGAAAGAAAGAAAGAAAGAAAGAAAGAAAGAAAGAAAGAAAGAAAGAAATATCCTATGAAAGACACATCTTGAAAATGCCTAAAGAAAGCTGTTATTTTTTTCTTGGTGAAGGGACTGGAGTCCGTGTTGATGAAAACACCTTGGTGACTGTGGTGACTGGGAGTGGCTGCAGCACCAGGGTGATGGGGCTGGTGCCTTCCCCTGATCAGCCCAGTTGCCTCCCACAAAGGGAGGCCAGACTGCGGTGATCAGAGGGAATTAATATATTTACTCATTTGTTTTAATAAAGTTAATATATTTGAACAAATGAGCAATCCAGTGTATTAATTCATGCACCTTCAAAGAAATTGTGGGCTACAAGGCTATGGGCACAGGGGCGAGTCTCAGCCCATCCTCTGTGCTCCTGTCTGACTCCTCCTACCATAGCCCCCTGGTCTTGCTGCCAGAGCTCCCATATTCTAATTGTGTCAGCCCACTCACACCCGCTGATGGCATGGAGTGATTGGGAATGGCACTAGCAGCAGGTACAAGTAGTGGCTGCTGCCCTGATTGCCCCTCAGGAGCAGGGGAGGTGGAGAAGCCTTCAGGGGTGATCAGAGCCAGCAGCTGCTAATCGCACCTGCTGATTGTACCAAGTGATCAGGACCATCGCTGGGTGCTGGCAACCAATGTGAACAGCAATTCTGGTGCTGGCTGTGGGTGCAAGCAGGGCCAGCATTGGCAGTGGGTATGAATGGTGGCTCTGGCAGCCAGTGTAAGCACCAGGTGGGTCTACAACACACAGGAGCAAAGAATTTTCAGTAACCACCAGAGGCTCATCCCATCTTGGTCCAGTGCCCCCACTCACCTGCTCTGCCATCCTGCCACAGCCAACACCCACATGTTCTGCGCATGCGCCCTGGTAGTCAGCATACAACATGGTGACTGGTTGTTCGGTTGTTTGGTTGTTCCACTGTTCTGTCTATTTGCATATTAGGGTTTTATATAGAGAGATAAATCATTCCTTCTCTTTCTTTTGTTTTCTTTTTTTTTTTTTTCATGACATTGAAATTTTTGAAGAATCCAAGATAGTTTAATTGTTATGTGCATTTAGATTAGGACGAATGAGTAAGTATATTATCTTTATTGGAAACCAGGATTTCACTGTAAACGAAGGGAGATACAAGATGAGTAAGAACCCAGTGAGGATTAGATCTGTACTAGACATGTCAGACTCTGTACTAGTCAGGGTTCTCCAGAGAAACAAAATCCATTGGGTGTGTATTTATAAATAGGGGGAGAAAGGTGGAGATTTCTTTAAGGAATTGGCTCACATAGTTATGGAGGCTGGTGTGCCCAAATTCAACAGAATAGGCCAGCAACCTGGATAACCAGAAAGAGCTGATATGTGATTCCAGTCCAAAAGCTACCTGTTGCAGAATTCCCTGATGCTCAAAGGAAATGAATCTTTTTTTTTCTAGTCAGGTCATCAACTGATTTGGTGAGTCCCATCTCATTATGAATAGCAATCTGCTTTATTCAAAGTTTAAAAACAGCCTCACAGAAAAATCCAGAATAATGTTTGACTAGTCAAGTTGACATATGAAATTACTCATCAAAGGCTCCAACAGAAATAGAGATGGAGAACACACGCACACACACACAAACACACACACACACACACACACACTCACACTTATTTATTTCAGCTCTGTTCTTAAAGGCCCCAAAGCAATGCTTAGGATCCCAGTCTGCACTCATAGGAACAAGGACTCTAGAGAAATGGAGGTGATCTTTCTCCTTGTCCCTGGGTTTGGCAGACTTTATTGGAATGCTGAGACCAATTCCTAAACAGGGTTAAACCAAGTGCTGCCCACAGAAAACTGCCCAGATATTTGGTTGGGGAGAGGGGTGGGGGGAGGGCGGAGAGAGGGGTAAAACCAGTTACTGAAAACTGGTTTAAACAAATTGAATGATGATGCTGATAGTAACTATTGTTTATGGAGTGGATACCAAGAGTTAGACATGGTTTTCAAATGCACATAAATGATGTCAAGTTACCTGTGTCTTTCTGCCACTTGCTCTTTTATATCTAACAATGTGTGTCTGCAAATCATCCACATCGCTCAGTGAAGCTTTAACCTATTCCTTCAGCTCCTTTTTAACATTTCATCTACAAATGACCAGTTTGCCTATCCATTCACCTATTAATGTACTTTTAGATCATTTCCAATAATTTACTACTTTAGATGCTGACATGGAACATTTTTATACATCTTCTTCTGCTCATGTACAAGAGCTTCTCTGTGGCAAAGTTTTTACTTCCTAAAGGAGCCCTGGTTCCAATGACATATTCAATTTCACCTCTATTGGATATTGCCAGTTGCTTCCAAAACTGGTTTTATCAATTTATAATACTGCGGGCATGATATGATAGTTCCTGTGTCTCCTTATCTTCATCAGCTTTTGGTATTTTCTGTTCTTTTTGCCAGTCTGATGGATAAAAAATGCTTTCTCATTGTTCTTATTTGAATTCCCCCACAACTAGTAATGTCAAACATCTTTTCATGTAATCATTGGCCATTTAAATTGCCTGTTCATAATCTGTCAATTTTTTCCATTGAGTTATCTTTTTCTTATTGACTTGTTTGAATTATTTATATATCCTGGGTAATAATCTTTTAAAACTTGAATGTGTTGTAAATATTGGAACAAGCTTTGTAAACTTCAAAGCAGCATTAAAAATAAGTTGGTTTTCATTAGTGTTCATTTTACTCTGACATATGTCTTATCACCTAAACCAGAGTCCCCAGAGAACTGAGAATGTGGCTTCCTTATGTTTATTTATCCAAACTGAGTGCTAATAGGAAGCAGCCTGGAATTATGGGGGGAAATTATGGCTTTAAAAATAGAAATGCATTGATACTGCCACTGCCACTGAGTAGCTACCCAAGCTGTTCAAGCCACTTCATCTCTCCAAGTCTTTGTTTCTGTTGCTGCTGTTGTTTGTTGATTTTTATTCTAAAATGGAAAGAGTCTCACAGGTTTTTTGTGAAGAATCACATAAGAGTCCGACCGGAAGTGGCTCAATGGTTGAATGTTGACCTATGACCCAGGAGGTTAAGATTCGATTCCCAGTCAGGGCACATGCCCAGGTTGCAGGCTCAATCCCAGGTGTGGGGTGTGCAGGAGGCAGCCAAACAATGATTCTCTCTCATCACTGATATTCCTATCTTTCTCTCTCCCTCTCCCTTCCTGTCTGAAATCAATAAAAAATATTTTTTAAAAGAATCCATAAGATAACATACATAAAAATGCTTATTAGTACTATGGAGTGTGGCAAAAAATATTAATTCATGATTTACTTAATTCCTCAGTGACTATATAATAGATTCATTGAATGTTTCTGATGATCTTTTTTTATTTTTATTGATTTTTTACAGAGAGGAAGAGAGAGGGATAGAGAGTTAGAAACATCAATGAGAGAGAATCATTGATCAGCTGCCTCCTACACACCCCCTACTGGGGATATACCTGCAACCAAGGTACATGCCCTTGACCGAAATCAAACCTGGGACCCTTCAGTCCGCAGGCCAACGCTCTATCCACTGAGCCAAACCGGTTTCGACTGAATGTTTCTTAAGTGCCTGACACCACTCTACATAAACAGATACCCTGTATTGTATTTCATCCCTCTTTATAGCTGAATACTCTCATTCTAAGAAATATTAAATACTTTAGACAGTTATACAGCTTATAAATGGTGGTATTAAGCTACAAATACTAATCTATCTTATCCTGGCCCCAAAATGTGTTCATTTATCTAACAACACTTATTGAAAGTCTGCTGTGTTCCAGGCACACCACTAGGCACTGGGCTGCATCAGTTGAAAAGATGAACAGAGCTCCTCCTTCAAGGAGCACATTCTACTAAAGAACCAAGACAGGAAGCACACAGGCAAATATCCATCATGAAACAAAGGCCCAGCTCAGATGGAATATGGCACAGTGTTGGGAGGTTCTCTTCAGGGAGGATATCAAGGAAAGCTTCTCAAGGAGGTGACATTAAAGCCTAAATAAACTAGATAAAAAGTAGCCAAACTGACTATTTGAAAACAAAAGCATTCTAAACAAAGATAACAATAGTTAAGTCGAGTTCCAGTCCATACCATCAACTAAACTGAAATGATTTTCTTATTCCATCTCCCCCGCTTGTGGCTCCTGCTCTAGCCCAAGGTAAGGGAGAAAAGAGTGTGAGCCCCAACCAGCTGGGAAAGCCATTGTTTTATCCTGGTCCCAGATCACCCCCAGCTGGGCAGCAGCCACCTGGACATCTTCCAGATGTAGGCCTCCTCCTCCTACCAGCTTCCCTTCCACGTCACTGTTCCATCTCCCAAGCCCCAAGCCTCTGAACTCAGCCAGATAAGTTTGGCTTTGTTTCCCAGGTAAAAACTTTTCACCCTAGCATTCCCCACACCATCAATAGGGTGGACATTTGCAGATTGGCCTGTATGTGTATGAGCTGAGGACTCCAGAGGATTGATTTAAGCCTGGAAGGCTGCCAGGTTTTCATTAAACCCCTTGTAAACCCACACTGCAGTTCTACAGAGCCACATCTGCCGAGGAAGCCATCTGTGATTTGTATCGTTGTGCTCCAACAAAACGCCAGCAGTGTGAAAAACTCTCCCCTCTCCGCTCAGCAGTGAACTGGAAAAGTAACATTAGTAATCACTTCTGCAGGCTCCATAATGACATAATGGGCATTGGCTTAGGTCTTAAACCGCGGTGGATGGTCCCTGCCAACAATCGGGGTGGATCCAACTTGTCCTAAAAATTACAGGTCATCACTCATGCCCGCCTCCCTACCTGAAAGAATTTAGATAAAGAATCTGCACTTCGAAACACAGGGAGGAAAAAGTAACGGATGTGTAATGAGTGTGTGCGAAGTATCAAGCACTTAGCAACCACGCAGACCTTAACAAGAGGCATGAATATACCCATGTTGCAGATGAGGAAACTGAGGTCAGAGGTGTTAGATGGCTTACCCAAGGCCACACAGGTAAGTGACATGGCTGAAAGGAAAACTAGTACCTTGTGAACTCCAGGGTCTGTGAGCTTGCTACAACCCCAGATGGAGAACTCTGGAGATGGCATTGCAAACCAAGGTTTTGGTGGCTTGTTTTGATTTTTCTCAGACACAGTTTAAGAGTTCATTAAAAATGAAATGAGGTGGGACATGTAGGGCATCCATTTTACAGAACTGAAGAACGGACTCCACACATGGGTTGCTTAAATCCATGATACTGCCTTTGAATTGGATGAACTGAAACGTGCTCCCCTCCCCTGTTTCTTTCTTCCTCCTCTCCCCAAGCCCAAACCACCCTGCCAAGAAAAAAAAAATATCAGCCTGTTCCTTATGCCTGAACACACATCCAAAAATAGAAATATCCAGCCAGTGTTCATTTCACAAAGAGCACAAAAAGTCGGGCTCACCCGAGTTGCTGCTCCAGCCTTTTGGTGAGGTCCTGCAGTGTCAACGCTGAAGTCCTGCAGGTATGACATTGTTTCCAGATCTCCCTGGAACTCCACAGGACAAAGGGACGGGCTCCTTAAAGATGGAGTGTAGGGGAAGCAACAGCTCTCATTAGGAGACTTGCAATCCGAGAAGCAGAGAGTAGACGTATAAAGAGCCTGTGTTTTAGGACCAAACCGGCTAAGGTTTGAATCTGGGCTGAGGCCTGATCGCTGCCTGAGCTCAGACACGTGTTTACCTTTGGAGCATCTTTATGTGGCCAATGGATCAAATGATATCTGCCAAACAGGGGGGCTGGGAGGAACGGAGAAGACAATACGTCGGGACACAGGCACGTGGTAGAGTTCAATAAAAGTTAATTGGCTTCCCTGATCTTCTACATTTATCTCCTCTCTGGCTAGCGCTTCAAAGGAAAGCTCCAAAAAAATGTCCAAAGAGCTGATAGTTTTCTTTTGGAAGGGTAGTTTGATATTTCAGATGTTGTCGGGTCATCCAAGAGTTTAACTTTCAGCAGCTCTCCCTCATATAAACTCCTAGAAATAATTTCCTGATCTATGTCCCATTGAAGCCAGAGAGGCCTGGACAGAGAAGCAAATCGTGTTTAAGTGGCTTAGCGGACTCACCCTTCTCCTGTCGACTGCCAGGTTAGCCAAAGTTTTCATGTGTGATTTTTTTTTTAAAAAAAGGGGGGAGATGAGGGAGGAAAAGTGCTGACAGTAAAGAAAAACTGCCCCTGTGGGAGAGTTTTAGGCTTGACTGAGCTTCACGAAATATAATCATCGTGTACATATTCATCATGTAATCTTACAAAATGAAGCCAGTTGGATTTCGGGCACTATCACTTGAGCAAATTACTCAATGCCTCGAATTTCAGTTTCTTCTGTTCTGAAGTGGAGAGTGGAGATGATAATAACTACCTCGAAAGATGATTAAGGGGATTACAGGCTAAATCTATGTAGCTATGAGGCTCCGTGCCTAGGAGAGAGCAGGTGCTTAATAAATGGCTGTTTTGTTGCTTACAACACATTCTATTGATATCCACAACAACCCTATAGTAAGAATCACAGATGCCATTTTAAGATGAGGAAATGGAGATTCAGATGGGGGAAAGAAAGAAAAAAAATGTTCAAGATCCCTTAGCCTTGGTTCTGCTTGCATTGGGAGGACCTACTTGCAGATTTATTTAGCTGCAAAGCCTTTCTTCCTTCTCTCTCTCTCTCTCTCTCTCTCTCTCTCTCTCTCTCTCTCTCTCCCCTCTCTCTCCCTTTCTCTCTCTCTCTCTCTCTCTCTCTCTCTCTCTCTCTCTCTCTCTCTCACACACACACACACACACACACACACACACTGCTACCACACTGGTCCCACAGATGTAGAGAGGGGAAGATGTTTTAAGCATGTCTTGTCCCCATTTGAGTTGCTTCCTCTCCTCTGGCTCATTTGTTCCATCTCTGCAGTCCTGGCGGAGGCCTCACTAGGCTGCCAACCTCCCCCTGCCCCACCTCTGCCGCCTGCTGAAGCCTCTGCACAGCCAAAACAGCGTTTGAGAAACCACATCCTCGTCCCTCCCCACCACGTGCCTTTGAAGTGAGCCTGTCATCTGAGCGGTTCCTACACAGGCTACAAACCCCAGACTCCTTTCCTACCTGGAGGCCTGGGCTCCCCTGCGGTGCAGGGCAGACACTGGATATGTCTGCCTTATTCTTCATTTCCATCCAGTCTGAATTTACTAAGCTCCTACTCAGTGCCAGACACCAGGCTTGGCTGGGGAAAGACAGAAATGAGGAAAACACAGGCCCTGTCTTCAGAGAACCCATGGAATATGAGAGAAGCCAATATGGTTCCTTTTAATAAATAATCGCTGAGCACCTACCATATGCCAGACTCCGTGCTGGCCCCGAGGGAATAGGAAGATAAATAAGATGTCAGTCTCCTGGAATACTTCCTAGTCCAGGGAGCCTCCTAATTAGCATGCTGATACCCACCAGGTACCCACTGCCCACTGTGGCTCCCGTAGCGTGCTTGACACAATCTCTCGAAATAACATAACCTCTTGAGATAGATGTTTGTAAGGGCAGCAAAGTTTCCCCATCCAAGAGCAATCACGATGATGAGAATTCTAGAATTCAGGTCTGCTTTTTGTCTCAAAATTTGCTGGGATTTTTGGCAGGGTTGTGGCAGATCCTCTGTTTCTATTATTACCTCACATGTGAATGGTGTGTGTGGATTTTCCAAAGCATGATACTTCTGTTATCTCATCTGAGCATCAGGATTGCTGCGCAAGTCACCCTCAGCGCTCCGTGAGACCTAGCGATGCTCACAAGTCAGGGAAAGAGAGCCTTCATCCTCACCTCGGTGGGGCCTGGGCTGACCTACTTCCCTCTCTTCGTTTGAAGAAACTGAGGCTTACAGCATTTTCCCCACATATGCAGAACTGCTCAAGAGAAATCTTGGGCTTGAACCCAAGTCCTGCAGCAGCCAGTACCTCTGACAGCCAGGTCTGTCCTCACAACAAACCAGTGTTCTCCTCTCAGACCTAAGGCAGTGGCTAAGGTGGGGCTCAGTGATCTGTGCTTTTGCTTTTAACAAATCTTCCAAGTAATTTGGAACGCCTCTTTTTCCTGGCTGGCTGGAGGTGGAAGTGGCTTCATAGGAGCTTGTTCCCTCAGCCATGCGGCTCTGAGACGCGCACTAAAGCTCACGGGACCTCAATTCCTCATTGGTCAAGAGGCGATGCTAACTTCCACTGTCTGTTTTGCAGGCTTCTAGGAGGGTCTGCTGAGATGTGAAATAGACATGCGTGTGTAGGACTGTCCTTGAGAAAGAGCCTGCTGACATGTTCCTACAGAATCAGAAACCCAGGAGACAAAAAGCAGACAGGCCATGATCCCCTCCAAGGACCTGCCCCTCCAAGGGGTCCAGAAGAAGCCCATCATCTACAGAGCCAGATCCCTGTCCTGGTGATTTATCTGCCTCTGCCTCGTCAGCTGGGCTCCACTTGCAGACATGGGGGTAGGGGTGGGCTATTACAGAAACAGGCGGGTCTGGTCACAGGGTGACAGTGTCCATGCCAAGAGCCCACTTTGTTTTAATGAATGACACCAAACACTTAGGCCATAAACTCTTCAGATTGCTGTGTCTGGCAGTAATTACATGCCTCCCATTAATAAATCCTATTTCTGAATGGTTTACTGCACCCCTTTCTT
Organism: Vespertilio murinus; assembly: GCA_963924515.1. Classification (NCBI taxonomy): domain Eukaryota; kingdom Metazoa; phylum Chordata; class Mammalia; order Chiroptera; family Vespertilionidae; genus Vespertilio; species Vespertilio murinus. The sequence continues at coordinate 37,229,668 of OZ004706.1, forward strand.
CAAACACTGCAGGCTGAAACCTGTCAGATAAAGCCACAGGCAGACTTGGGAAGAGAAGGCAAATAAAACCAGCAGCTTTCTGGGCATGAAAGGGCAACAGCCACAGGCAGTGAGAGCGCCACCAGCTGTGCTCTGCAGCAGGTCCTGGGGAGGAGGGTGGTGTGTGATTCTCTCCCCCACATTCAATCATTCAACCTCTGACTCCCATAGATTTTGACCCCCAAATTTATCTTGAAGCCATCTCCACTGCCTTGGTTCAGAATACATCAGTCCCACCTGGAATCCAGAGTCAGTCATCTTGTCATTATCCATCCCCCCTTCCCCGTGCTGCCAGGGTGATCATCCCAACATAAAAGTCTGACCACTCACTCTCCCTGGTACAAAATCTCCACAGGCCTAGCCATTTTGGCTCAGTGGATAGAGCCTCAACCTGCAGACCAAAGGATCCCGGGCTCATTTCTGGTCAAGGGCACATTCCTCAGATGCAGACTCAAGGCCCTGGTCCGGGTGCATGTGGGAGGCAACCAACTGACGTGTCTCTCTCACGTCAACGTTCCTCACTCTCTATCTCGCCTTCTTTCCTCACTCTCTCTAAAAATCAATGGAAAAATATCTTCAGGTGAGGATTTTTAAAAAATAATTAATAATTAATTAATTAATTAATTAAATGGTAAAATTATTTTTTAACAAATAACAAAAATAAACAAAAGCTCCGCAGTGGTCCCCCATACTCTGGAAAATTCACCCCTCCCCAATCAAGGCCCTTCAGGCCCTGGATCTTGTTAGTGCCCAAGCTCATTTCCCAGAGATGAGCTCTTCCCACAATCCCCCACTGGTCCTCAAAGTGTGGATTTGGGACCAGCAGAACAAGCATCACCCAGGAACTTCTGAGAAACTCAGATTTTCGGGCCCCACTCAGAACTCCTGACTCAGAAACTCTGAGGTGGGGCTCAGTGATCTGTGCTTTTGCTTTTAACAAATCTTCCAAGTAATTTGGATACATGCTGCAGTGTGAAGAGCACCTCTTTTCCCACTGCTTCTTAAACTTTAATGGGGGCAGGGACCACCTGGAGATGCTGTAAAAATTATTTTGAGTTCACTGGTGCAGGGTGGAGCTCCGCATGCTGCTGTTTTGGCACATTCCCGTGATGCTGAGACTGCTGGACCTCAAGCCAAAGGGAGCAGCAAAGCCCTGGATCTGTGAACTCCTTGGAATTTCCCGACCACACCTGCTACTCCTTGCTGCATGCCTTTGTGAGTGCTGTTTCCTCTACCTTCTCTCATCATCTTTTCCTCCCCTGTTCACCTCCCTTATCCATCAGACCAATTCTGCTCACCTAACAAAAGTCAACAGAAAGAACCCCTCCACCCAAAAGACTTCCTTAACCCTCACTCTGGTAGATGAAAGCTTTCCTTTCTCCCCCTCCCACATAACTCTGCAAACACATACTGCATCAGAACACTGAGCACACTATGCTGTTTGTCTGTCTGTCTTTCTGTCTCTCTGAGCTTCCCTGTCTACAAGAAACGCCTTAGGTGCAGCACCTCTTGCATCTGTGTGACCGCAACACCAGTACAGTGCCTGACACATAGCAGGAGAAAACTGGATAGATAATGAATGAATGAGTGAATGAATGAATCCTTAACAACCAGTTCTACCCCTGGAAGTATTGGCTCCTCACTACTCTACCCACCAGGGGACCTAAATGGGCATTCGGACAGCCCTCTTACAATCTATGTCTGCTGGATCCCAACCACTCGCCTGCCTGCCTGCCTGCCTGATTGTCCCTAATTGCTTCTACCTGCCAGCCTAATCATCCCCTAACCACTCCCCTGCCAGCCTGATTGACACCTAACTACTCCTTGCTGGCCCAATTGCCCCTATCTTTCCTCCCCTACAGGCTGGTCACCCCTCATTGCCCTTCCCTGCAGGCTTGGTTCCCCCCAACTGCCCTCCCCTGCTGGCCCAGTCACCCCTAACTTCCCTTCCTTGCTAGCCTGGTCCCCCCTAACTGCCCTCCTACAGGCCCAGTTGCCCCCAACTGCCCTCCCCTGAAGGCCTGGTCCCCCCCTCCCCACAACTGCCCTCCTGCAGGCCTGGTCACCCCCAACTGCTTTTTCCTGCAGGCCTTGTCCCCTCCCAACTGCCCTCCCCTGCTGGCCTCCCAACTGCCCTCCCCTGCTGGCCTGATCACCCACAACTGCCCTCCCCTGCCAGCCATCTTGTGTCCACATGGGGGTAGTCATCTCTGACCACATAGGGGTGGCCATCTTGTGTGTTGGAGTGATGGTCATTTTGCATATTACCTCTTTATTATATAGGATTAGGAGTGGTGGGACAAAGGAAGAAGAAAGACATGAATAAAATATCTGCACATCATAATGTACAATTAGCTAAGCTAGAAAAGAGTGTTCTTGCCCAGCCGGTGTGGCTCAATGGTTGAGTGTTGACCTAAGAACCAGGAGGTCACGTTTGATGCCCTGTCAGAGCCCATGCTTGGGTTGTAGGCTCCATTCCCAGCAGGGTGTGTGCAAAAAAGCAGCCCATCAATGATTCTCTCTCATCATTGATGTTTCTATTCATCTCTTCCCTTCCCTTCCTCTCTGAAATCAATTAAAACATATTTTTTTAAAAGAGAGTGAGTGCTGCCGAAACCGGTTTGGCTCAGTGGTAGAGCGTCGGTCTGCGGACCGAAAGATCCCAGGTTCGATTCCGGTCAAGGGCATGTGCGTTGGTTGTGGGCACATCCCCGGTAGGGGGTGTGCAAGAGGCAGCTAGTCGATGTTTCTCTCTCATTGACGTTTCTAGCTCTCTCTCTCCCTTCCTCTCTGTAAAAAATATCAATAAAATATATTTTTTTAAAAAGAGAGAGAGAGTGAGTGCTTTCACTTTAGATAAAATGGTCAGAGAAGGATTCTCTAAGGAGGTCAATAAAATCAGAGGAGGAGGAAGGGAAGGGCAGAGAGAAGAGAACCCTGAGTGGAGAGGACAGATTAAGTAAAACCCCTGAGGTGGAAAGAAACATAGCAAATTCAAGAAATCAAAAGCAGATGGAATTAGTGATTGAAAAGACAGCAACACAATTGGACAAGAAGGGACTGGAAAGGTGAATGGGCCACAGTCTTGGTCTTGCAGGCACACTGGGTGTGTGGATTGATTCTAAGTGTAGCAGAGCCTTTGGGGGCTCATGAGCAGGAGGATGACATGACCTCATTTGTTTGGAGATTTTCTTTTTTTTCTGTTTTATTCTTTTGTTCCTTTGCCAAAAAAGATAACTCTAGCTCCTTCATGGAAAATGTAATGGAAGGAGACTGAAGACAGACCCTCGTTGGTGGCTATGGCATTGTTCTGTGGAGAAAAATCCAGAGCCAGAACCAATGGGATGAGGACAACAATTGAGAAAGCAACCTTGAGGGCATGTCTCCCTCAAGAAAACTCAATCCTAGAGGCTCCCACACAGGAACTTTCTGTACTGACCATGACTGCGCAGCAAGCGCTCTTTCAGGAGGTATTATTGACGAGAGCAGCTTTCCTTTTTTCAACACATCTTCTAGTTGCCTGAATTCAGGGCTATGGAACCAGCCTTTTGGCATTAGGAAATGCTACAGCAGCCATACTCCTGGCCAGCATCTGTCCCAACGCTGGCAGGCACTGAAAAAGGCCAAGGTAACTCACATGCTCTCCACCTTGCCACTGCTGGGCTGCTGTATGGCAACCTGCCGAGCCAAGACCCCCATCGTGCTGAACACCTGAAAAACGATCTGAAGAATGCCAGAGAAGGGGTGGCTCCGCAGACAGAAAGGCAAGTAGCTCCTAGCACACATGCAGGTGCCACTACTTTCTTTCTCAAACCCTCTAAAATGCCTCTACTGTGAAACCGATCGTGGCATTTGGCATTTTAGAAAAGGGGGTTTTAACGAGCTTTTCAGACTTTTCAATAAATTTAGTCTTTGATCTAAGAGGTCAGCAAGGATGATTTCATTCAAACCCCTTTTCAACAGAAGGGCAAACTAAGATGCAAAGAAGAGTGACTTACCTGAAGTCATAAAGGTTGTTTGTTTGTTTGTTTGTTAGCAAAGCTGTAGCTATAACATTGGTCCTAATTCTGGGCCCTTTCTCCACACACGCTTCAGTGAATGACTTCTTGGAGATTTACTACATGCTGGGCTCTAATTCTCCACACATACTAGAAATGCATTTTTAAAACAGACACAGTATTATAAAGTGTCCCACTTTATAATACTGCGTCTTGTTCTGAATCTTGAATGTAGTCCTGACCTCCATGATATTGTGAACTCCTGAGAACAAGGGAACTAGTCTTGTTTTTCTCTACATGTCCACTCAAAGAACTGGGCAGATGGTCCTGTTTATCAATGAGTGAAGGAATGCACCCTGTGGTTGGTGGAGGACTGTTCACAACCAGAAAATGAGGCCAAGCGCTGTGAATGCAGATGGTTCCAAGCAGCTCAGCTTTCACGGTGGGTCTCTGCGACGCCACCAGTAGTGGGTGGGTGGGTGGGTGGCAATGATTTTTTTTCTCTTGCTGGTCAATTGCCTTTTCAGGTGGTCTTTATTAAGCCATCAATCTCTCAAACCTGACAGTCACTGTGACCCACAGCAGCTCAGGAAAGGAATCTTTCTTAATTACCAGTCCTTTCTTGCTCCCCTGAGGTCCCTGAGTACTACACCAGGTGGAGCTGATGGATGTGTCATCTGGTTCCACCGGCAGGCGAAGTGTCCTGTTTGCTCACACTGGAGGGCCTCACTGGCACTCCCAGTGCAGGGAGAGGAGAGGTCCTGGCAAGCCACCCATGTTTTATGTCTTTAGGAAAAGACCTCTTCGCTCTAGCACTTGGAGGAGTGCTAAGGGATAAATAACACAGACTCAGAGTCAGACCCATGGAGCTTGGATTCCATCTCTGCTACTCACTAGGAAGCAAATTGCTTAGCTACCAACCTTTAGTTTCCTCCTCGGCAGTGGGACCCCTCACCGGTGCCATCTTGAATGCTGGAGAGCTTAGTCCTCAGACCACTTTTTGTTTCCCTGTCTATATCAATTCCTTAAAGATCTTACCCATGGTTTTAAACTCTACATATATGCCAATGGCACTTAAATGTTTCACTATCCAAGAAGTCTCACCAAACCCTAGACGCAAACATTTAATTACATATCTAACATCCCAACTAGACCATGTAGTGGACATCTCAAAGTTAATATGCCCTACATTAAAATCTCAATTTCTGCTCTGCTCTGACTTCCCCCTTTCAGTAAATGGCAGTCCATTTTACTAGTTTCAAGTCATATTGTACTTGCACACCCTGCTTCCACATTTATCAGCAAAGCCTGCTTGCTTCACTTTCCATGGTCCCACCTCTTCTTACCACCTACCCCATTACCACCAAGACACACATTCCTGTCATCCCTTGCTTGGACTATTGGTATAGTCACCTTCCAGCTAGTTTTCCAGCTTCTCCTTGCCCCTTTTACACTTTTCTAATCAGTAGCCATGATGATACTTTATAGAACCATGTCACATATCAGTTCTCTACCCAAATCCTTCCATGATTTCCTGTTTCGCCCATAGAATCTAAAAAGTTCTTACATTGTCCTACAGGCTCTAAACAGTCAGAACTTCTCTCCCTCCTGTCTTTTCCTACCCTACTCTTTCTCATTAAATCCTATCCTACATTCCCTCCTACTGTGCCTCCAACAAGCATATTCCCACCTCTGAGCTCACACGGGTGCTGTTCCCTCTACCAAGACTATGCTTCCTCTGGTTACCCATGGGGCTCACTTTCCCACTTTTTTTGAGAACAGAATGGAACTCATAATAAAGGGGGCCTATAAAGAAATCTTCCCTTGAAACTTTAATTCTTAAACACAGAAATATTGAGCTCAGCCCAAGATGGACATTTTCATCACGTCTTTGGATAAAGGGGACTTAAGTTGCACCAAAGTGATCATGTGCATAGCACACACAAAATATGTAGCCCTTGTTTCTACTTCAAATCGAGCCAAGCTGTCCTCTGCACGTTAAAAGGACATGGCAGCTAATAGAATCAGGTTTCTTTAATAAAAAATTTTTTTAAAAAGGATAGAAATATCTGCAGTCAACTATGTGACTTGATTCAGAGTCACAAACAAAATTCTCCTAGGACCTTAAAGTTGTGAACCCAGATCTCAGACTTCTTAAGTAAGTCTGAATAGAGAATGCAAATAACTATCTAAATCAAAGGCATTTCAATTATGAGAGAGGAAAAAAGGAGGGATAGATAGGAAGAGATAGAAACACATTGATAGGAGGATAAAAGCTCAAAATAGATGCTATTACACAGAGGAGTGTGTGTGTGTGTGTGTGTGTGTGTGTGTGTGTGTGCAGTATACATGTCATACAGAGATTTTATAAGCATATATAATAAGATTATCTCTGAATGCTGGGAAGATGATTTTTCTTTTTCAATTATTATCTTTTTTTCTGCAATTAACACATTTTATTTGTATAATAAGAGGAGGAAATAAGATATTAGCCTGAAGACAGAAAGCCTCACCTTTTCCCCGACAGCACTGAAACTGATTGCAAATATTCCGTTGGTAACTTTACCCTCTCCTGGTCAGGGCCCAGCCATCTCCAAGTTTGCTGGGCTCATAAGCTCCCACTTCCCCTCTCCTCACTCATTCACATGCAAAATTGTGCTTTGAAAAAAATAATCTTCACACACACACACACACACACACACTCATTAAAATGTAACCACAAGTATCAATCTCTTGTGAGGAAAAATGGTCAACCCCAAAAATAACTGAAGACATGCAAATTTAAATTAAAGTGGTTGACCATATTTCCTCCAATGAATCTACCAATAATGATAATGATACCCAATGCTGGCAAGTATGCGGTGAAATTGATGGCCTCCTATATTGTCAAGGACATGGTGAATATGTTCACCCCTGTGAGAAAAGTAAATTGCCAATATGAGTTAAGATCCATGAAATTGGCCATTCAATTTCATTGAGTAATTCAACATCAGGAAATTTAAAATATAATTAGAAGTGCTGTCAAAGACTTATGTCCCAAAATGTTCCTATAAGCAGAAAAAAAATAGCTCTGGTATATTCTTTCAATAAAATATTAAGCCACAATTCAAAATTATCATCATAAAGGCAAGAGGCAATACACTCAGGATGTCTATAAATACACATTATTACAATTACATATAAGTTGTGGCTAAAATAAGTCTAAAACCTTCTAAAAGGGAGCACCAACACATTCATATAGGATATGAAAGAGGTAGAGAATGAATATCTTTGTTAAATTTTCTATAAGGTGGGTATGCTTTTTAAAGAATTTTTAAAAGTCCATTCTAAAAGTGTGTTGAGGGAGAGACATGCCTTCTTTGTACTTTGACCTCTCAGTGCCTCAGTTTCCCTACCTCTGAATGGTATTAAGAACAATTTTCACCTGAGATGTATTATGAATATAGAACAAATTAATACACTTGATACATTAAGTGTACTAAATGTTTAAAGAGCTTAGGACAGTACCTTGTACATAGCAAATACTCGAGGAATGTTAATTACTATTATTATTTTTTATAGTCCACTAGAGGCCCAGTGCATGAAAATCTGTGCACCCAGGGAGAGTCCCTCAGCCCAGCCTGCCCCCTCTCACAGTCTGGGAGCCCTCAGAGGATGTCCTACTGACAATTTAGACCCGTTCCCCATGGCCAATCAGGGGAAGGCACCACCCCCATCACCGCCTCTCTGCTGCTGCCTCTGGCCTTCCTCTGTGGGAGGTGACCCAGCCATCAGGGGAAGGTGATGCCTCATCACACCTCTGCTGCTGCCACTGCCAGCCATGTGGCTGCCTGAGCCTCAGCCCTCTCAGGCACTGTGGTTTGCCTGAGCCTTGGCCCAACCCTCATTGCCTGAGCCTCAGGCCCTGGGCAGCGGCAGCCGCTATCCACATCTTGCCTGACCCTCAGACAGTCACTGCGGCTTTGTCCAAAAGGACACAGCATCAAGTCCCCACCCACCCTCCAATGCCTCACTGTGCCCACAGCCTCCTGCTGGCGGATGGTGATGGCATGACAACAATTAGCATATTAGCTTTTTATTATATAGGATTTTTTTAAAATATATTTTATTGTGGGGTTTTGTTTTTTTTTATAGAGAGAGGAAGGGAGAGGGATAGAGAGCTAGAAACATCGACCAGCTGCCTCTTGCACACCCACTACTGGGGATGTGCCCACCACCAATGTATATGCCCTTGACCAAAATCAAACCTGGGACCTTTCAGTCCACAGACCCACGCTCTATCCACTCAGCCAAACGGGTTTTGGCTATTATATAGGATTTCTACCTTTTCTTTCCAATAATTCTCACATCATTCTAAGAATCTCTCTTTTACTTCAGTCCTTTAAGCAAACATTTCCCTGATCTGCATGTAGGCTCCTATTTATTACATTTCCTGATCACAATTTTCTAAAGACAAGCAAAAGCAAGTGAAACAAGTACTTTTTCACTTCTCACAAACCCCCAACATCTTCTGGCTTGGCGACACTATTCAAATTCTTCAGTCTCTCACTTTATGCTCACGATTAACCCTCAGCTGTCTTATAGACTTTGCACTACAGACCCACACAACAGCTCTTTCCACTACTTAAAGACCACACTAATTTATCCTGCATACCTCAAGCCATCTGGGAATGGGCCAAGTGCTATTGAACTGCATAACTGCACTTAATGCTTGCAACCACCTTGCAATAGTTATATCATTTTACAGAAGAGCAAATAAACTGTGATTAGTGACTTGCCCAAAGTCACACAGCTAGCAAATTAATAGAACAGTGATTTGAACTCTACCACAACAACCCAAGGCCACCCCCTTCTCTCCTCCTCCCCACTTGCCTACCTCCTGAATACTCCTTCAAATCCAGGCCTTTAATTCCCATTCTGCAAAGATACCAGGCTTTATCAGTATCCCCTTAGATTATCGCCTCCTTCCTAAATGGTCTATACACATACTACATGCCCCTATCTAATCCTTAACCTCTTTCTTGAACACGGTTCTTCCTTCTAAGACAATTTGAATTCTTCCTTTTGAATAAAGTCTTCTCTTACCCTATGTTATTCATTGAATTTTGTGTATTATAATAAATAGTTTACCTGCAATAGTGGGCTAAGGAGCTAGCCAGGAGGGGATTGGCATTGTTTCGCCTGCAGAGTACTTTATACTATCACAGCTAAAACTCTGAGGTGCTAATTAGAAAAAGGAGAGACCGATCTCCCAGGAGAGCTCAGGGAGGCTAGAGGAGACCCGAAGGGGGTCAGAATCACTTGGCACAAGGGGGCATTTTATAGCAGTGAGAATAGGACCAAGTCTTCACTGAATCTGTTATCCTAGATTAGTTTCTTTACTCTGGGCCTTGATTTCTTTCTATATGAAATGGTATTCATGAATTATATGTTCTCCAAGTACCCCATCCTCACATCAAACTTAGCATAATGTCTGGTGCATAGTAGGTATTCAACAAATATGTGTTATATTGACCCAAAAAGGATATTCCTGTTAAAAGGAACTTACTGTGGTTGTTTGGGCTCAAACTCAAAATTAGAGTCTAGCAGCTGTTATTTACAGGGGACCTCCTACACATGCTGCATTTCAGGGAAAAGCCACAGATTAGGCTGTCAAGCCTCCTGCACTATGTTCCTGCCATCTGATCCAACCCTTATAAAGAAGTCCCTTGGAATCATATTTTGACCAATGAGTGGGCTGAGACTTGCCCCAGCCAAACAGAACTGCACAGCTCTATCCCCCCATTTGCATCTTTACTGACCAATCAAAGTGGCTCCAAAACAGCAAATGAGGATACAAACTTCTTAACAGTCAAGATAGTGATATGCAGCCCAATCAAACTGTGCAAATTTGGATTATTTATTTGCTTAAAAATGGACTAATAGGGGACCAGGTATTTTCTCTACATAATCAGTCCTCCCATTTATCTTGGAGGAGTGCATGGCCAGGTTCCACCTGGGACTGCATTTCTCCAGTTTGCAAACTGTCCACTTGAATAGTTTTTACTGAACCCCAGAATGGGATACTTCTGTTGGCACTGAATTTGTGGCAGCAACCTTTTGTTGACAGTTGAATGAATAATTGAACTCTGATATTTTAAGATGCACTTAGGAATAAGGAAAAGTTCTTTCTTAAAGGAAGAAAAAAAACCTCAGCTTTAGTCTCACAAGAGATGATTCCTGATAGAGGAATGATCACCCTCCTTCCCTTTCTCACAAGATCCAGGCCAGATTTTCTCTGAGACCCTGACCTTTCTTAGGCTGGGAGTGTTTAATTATTTCTCTGTGAGTTTGTACCCAGCTGGATAGAGTTAATAAACCAGCCAGGTCTTTATCTTAACAGGAGTCTTAGGATCAAATTCTCTCCTCATTAAAGGCCCAGAAATCTCCCCAACAGCAGTGGGAGTTCTGCAGTCAGCCTGAAGGTGGAATTTTGTTAGTGAAATCCTTCATGGGCACAAGGGGTGAGACAATTTGAGTGAGAGGGAAGGAAAGATAGAAGGGAAAGTGGAAAAGTTGGGGGAGGGGAAGGAAGGAAGGAAGGAAGGAAGGAAGGAAGGAAGGAAGGAAGGAAGGAAGGAAGGAAGGGAGGGAGGGAAGAGAAGAGAAGAGAAGGAAGGGGAGGGAAAAACAAGTCTTCCGTAGGCCCAGCACACAGAGATAAGGCAGGAAGGAGATTGCTGCGATGGGTATGGCGTGGAGGTGGGGATAGGGAAGAACCAGGGCTGGACCCTCACACATGCCTGTTCCCAGGACCCTCCGAGCCACCTAGGGAGTAAGGATTATTATCTGAAAGAGGACTGACAGGGAACCTGAGCTCCCCAGCTAGTGGATGTTGAAGCTCCCATGTCTGCCTTCTTTCCATTCACTACACAGATTTCCCCAAATGAACTTGCAAAACGTGGCAGTAACCAAGGCTGGTTTTATATTCCTTATTTCTAAGTTCACAGCAATCATGCAAGACAGATTTGGAGCAAAACAAGTCTTTCCTCTTTAAGACGCTGCCACATATAGTGATATATTTGTAAATAAGTGAATATTTATATGTAAGGAGAGAATCCAATATTTACATACACGTATGCTTGTCTACTTGTCTGCACAAATGTTTAGTATATACTCATGCATATATACCTGTAGACTACAACCTGAACATGAGTTGACTCCTGCCTGTACATGGTATCTTATATCCTTGAAATTTCATTTCCTCTTCTATCAGATAGAAATAATAATAAAGCATATTTCATAGGGTGGTTGTGAGGGTTAAATAGGAGAATACGTAAGCCAATCAAAAATGCAAATACTGCATTTATATGAGATACCTTGAGCAATCAAATTCATAGAAACAGAAAGTGGAATGCTGGCTGCCAAAGGTTGAAGGAGGGGAGAAGCCAGAGGTGTTTAATTGGTGTATAGAGTTTCAGTTTTCCAAGGTGAAAAAGGTCTGGAGATTGGTTGTGCGACATGTGAATATGCTTAACACTACTGAACTTGCACTTAGAAATAATGAAGATGGTAAGTTTTATGTTTTTGCCACAATTTAAAAAGAAATACAAACAGAAGAATACCCATAAAAGGACCCTCCCTGGTGTCACACACATAGTGTGCTTAGTTTTATCAGACAGAAACAAGCACATCACCCATGGGCACATGCAGTGCTCTTTTGTAGCAGCTCTTACAAAGCAGCACACTGGAGCCCTTTTACAAAGCTTGTTTACGAGTGAATTAACAACTCCATACTGTTTGCCTCATTTGATAAACACGAGTTACATGCTTATAGTTAGGGAGAAGAACGAAGATGATGGGGGGTAAAAAAAGTGGGAGAAACAGTAGGTAGTTTCTCAAGATTTGAGGCTAATGCTTTGTTTTGTTTTCTTCCCTTTCCTTTCCAAAATATACCAGTATACCTGTGGATATGCCTGTGTTTTTACATAGCTATCTTTCATTCAGCATCTCCTGAATGCCAAATATGTTAAATACTTTATCCCACTGAATTTCTAAGCTACTTAGCAGCATGTAAGGTAGTGATTATCTCCATTATACAGATGCAACAACTGAGGCTCCAAAAGTCAAGGAATTTTTCCAAGGTCACATGACTAGTTCAGTTTTATTTTGAAGTCAGAAATCTCTAACTCCAGTCTATTCCTCTCTGTTATGACAAGCCCTTGTAATCCTAACCCAGTACAGTGCTGAATAATGTGTGTTTGGATATTGAGTGAATGCATTCCTTTAGAACTAGAAGAAGATACCACACCCTGGAATATGAACTGAATGGGTGATGGGGTAGACCAGTGACCAACTGGGTACTTCTGCCTGTTAGTTCTTGCTTGTGGAGCCTCTAGGGGGGTAAACACCAGGGTTGATGGGGTCCCATACACAAGTAAAATTACAAGGTACTGGAATTCATTGTTGAGTAAATAAAGCTGATTACCAGGGTTCAAGGGTAAGACAGGTCCATTGAAAGCAATGTGGACCAAGATCACAGAAAGGGCCACACCAGATGGCTCAGAAGATGTCCATGAGAAGGAAAAAAACAGTGGGATTCCTCTTTAAGTCCCACTTGGGACATGGCTAGGCTTAGAGACACTGCAGGGGAGATACTTTAACATGTTTTTGAGAAGTGCCTTTAATTATTGAGATATTTGAACTAGTCCATGAACTAGAGCTCAAATACAATTGCCTGACTGTAAATTCCACAGATAAGGGGAACACAAGCCAATGGTATTTTTAAAAAATATATTTTTATGTATTTCAAAGAGGAATAAATAAATAATATATTTTATTTATTTCAGAGAGGAAGGGAGAGGGAGAGAGATAGAAACATCTCTGATCAATGAGAGAGAATCATTGATCAGCTGCCTCCTGTACACCCCCTACTAGGGATCGGGCCTACAACCCTGGTATGTGCCCTGACCTGGAACTGAACCATGATTCCTGGTTCATAGGTTGACTCTTAATCACTGAGCCACACTGACTGGGCACCAATAGTATTTTTTAATCTGGAATCATTCAGTCCTTAGTCAGCCTTACAAGGCTGTCTTCCTCTCCACCTTCCTCAAGCTCGATTATCAAAAAAAGCGTTTTGTGTTTTGAACAATTGTACAAAGCTAAGTGAGTTTTGCCCTGGCTAGAAGATACATTGTGGCACAGAATGCTGAAAGAGGGAAGACTACCCACCTGCAGACAGTATGAGGAATGAGCCACTCAGATGGGTCTGGTGTCAGGTTCAATCCTCTCAGCCCTTCTGCAGCCTCTTGCAATCCTAAAATGATGGTGCTGGAGATGGCAGTGATCACATTCCTGCCTGCATACCTCACTCCATACCCACATACTAATTATAAGATGACCACAAGCAGGGCTCTCTTGCCAAACCAGAAGCTTTTGGTTTTGCTGTTGGCTCACTTGCATGTCAGGTGACAGGAAAATCAGGAAAACAAGGCAGCCCACAGTGAGCCTTGTACTGGAGTATTCTACTAGTCCTTGGACAACAGTACCTAGACAATCTGACCTTGCCTTGGCTATCTGTCTGTTTGCCAAGGTCTTCCAGCTGTCTAGAGTCTTAGTGGGAGGGAGATTATCTTCACTTAACCAATGAGAAACCGAGAGTCCTTCAGTGTCTGCCCCGCCTGCCTCTCCAGCCTCATTAAGTCCCACTCCATTCCTCATTTGCTTGCCATGTGCTGGGTTCCAGCTACACTCACTTTCTTTCTGTTCCTTAAACACTCCAAAATTATTCCTGCCTCGAGGCTTGGGTACCCCATTGTTCCAGCCTTCTCCAATGTGCTTCCCTATCTCTTTACATGCTGGCTCCTTCTCTTCACTCAGGTCTCAGCTCAAATGTCACCTTCTCCAAGAACCTTCTACATCCCCCATTATCAAGTACCCCACTCCTCTGAGACAGGAGCTAGACCCTCCTTCTTCTGAGGAGCTATGGGGAAACTATTCCCAATGCTTTTAGGTCTTGTAAAATAAAATAGGAGTAAATTTCCCATCACTTGTCACAAATTTGAAAACCACTCATTGATCATGACCATTAGTATTGAGCACTACCTGAAGGGTAAGAGTCCTGCCTCTGCCGAAACCGGTTTGGCTCAGTGGTAGAGCGTCGGTCTGCAGACTGAAAGGTCCCAGGTTCGATTCCGGTCAAGGGCATGTACATTGGTTGTGGGCACATCCCCAGTAGGGGGTGTGTAAGAGGCAGCTGGTCGATGTTTCTAGCTCTCTATCTCTCTCCCTTCCTCTCTGTAAAATATCAATAAAATATATTTTTTTAAAAAAAAGAATCCTGCCTCTGAATGGAGCAGGTGAGTAGCCACGTTCCTGGGATGCTCTGACCCAATGGTATGCGTCACTAAAGGAGAGGCACCCAGGCTAAGAGAGGCTAGTGGAGGAGGTTTGGGAAAATTTTTTCTCAGTAACCCTTGCAAGAAGCTTTACTTAGTGATGAGTTGGGTGGGAGGACTTTTAGGCTGTTCCCTGAAGAACATATTATTAATATCCTAATGGTGGCCCAGAATTTCCTCCCACACACTTAGCCAGAATGACTAGCAAGAAAAGGGAGTCTCCTCATTTAAGTATTTGTCCTACATACTTGCCATCAGTCACAACGCATCCATGCCAAATGGTGTAATCTCTTCTCCTGCCCCTCTTTCCAGGGGTCTTCCAAGCCACGCCTTTACATGAATGTAGGAGAGAGTCCCTGGAAAGAGCTAACAGCTGAGAAGAGCAAACACCAGACTGGGAGTCAAAAGACATGGTTTGGGATGCTATGTGCAACTCTTCACAGTTGAGTGAGTATAGTCAGACTTCATGATCCCTCTAAGCATCAGTTTCCAAGCCTATAAAACAGGGATGTGAATCCAACCCTAACTCACACTTCTGGATTGCTTAAGGAACACTAGGTAAATATGTGATTCTACAAACCATTGGCTTTAATAAAGAAGAAAGAGGTGCTGAAGTTACACAGATAAACTCTTTCCTCTAAGAGTTCCAGATGAGACAGGAACACTGTACTGTCATCAGCAGCAATGTCAGTTTCATAAGAGGACTCCCATTGGGAGACCTGTGCATAAGAAACCTCCTGCAGACTTGGAGAAGCATTTGATTTCCATGCATTTGGTTTGCCAACAAATACTTAGGAGCCTGCTCGCCCCAGATGCATAATGTTAGCCTGCCTTTATTGATAAGTACTCTTTACTTGTCCCTTGATTTGACAGATGGCCTCTGCGTCCTCCCACCCCATCCCATCCTCACATTCCAAACCCCAGCCTCCTGGGAGCTGACCCTTCCTGCACCATTATTTATTTTCTTTCCCCAAGATCCTGGACACAGTCATAGCAATTTTCACTCAATTTTTTTCTTATTCTTGCAACAACCCTAGAAGATGGCTTCTATGCATATCTCTGTTTTACACGCAAGAAGACTGAGGATCAAAGAAATTAGTGATTTGCCCAGGGTCACACAGTGCTTAAGTGATGGAGCAGGTTATTTTGGCTCCTACGCCCTCATTTTATTTGTTGCATAGGAAAGAGAACAAGGCTTCCTCCTGTATGGTGCCCTCTATGTTTATTTTACCATAGAAGTGATCATGAACCATGATCACACCCCTCCCTGCATGTCCCCCAGCTCCTCTTTGCCAGTGGTCTAGGGACACATAGCTACCCACAGTTATCTATGCAGCCATCCACACAGCCAGCTCTGATTTCCCCCTGAAGTTCCCCTGAAATCAGACAGCCAAGAGCAGTTCACTTGAAGCAGATCAGCAGGACTTTCCGCCCCACAGAGGACCTGGACTTGCCAAGTTCTCCACCAGCCAGGCTCCTGGATGTGGGCCTTGTGTGTTCCCATTGCATAAGTGTTATTCCAGCCAGTTCCTGGAATCGGAAACATGGCAAACCGTTCACCTGGTGAGAGCTCTTGCCCAGGAGGGAGGTTGTTTGGTTAGCTGCACTCTCTCCATCCAAGAGACTAGCTTGTGAAACGGTTTGTCAACCAAGGCCCATTTCTTAAGCCAAAGTTGTTTTATTTTCCCTATTCTTCAGCCACCCAACACATACTTTTCTCCCAAAGATCTCTCAAATCCACCTCAGCAGCCATTGCTTTAGTTTGGGCCCCCTCATTGCTGTGGTAATCCCACCAGGGTCTCTTTGCTGGTCCCCCAGGCTTCCTGCCTCCAACCAGCCCAGCCCTTGGTCAGCCTCACACTGCAGCCAGGAAGATCTTTCCAAATGCCAATCCTACTGCGTGAGGCCCCAGTATAATTCCTTCAATGGCTCTCCAGCATCTGAACAATAAATGCTTCTCTACTATTGGAATTGTTCACAATGAGAAGGTAATCCTATATAATAAAAGGTTAATATGCAAATTGTCCCCTTGACCAGGAGTTTGACCTGGAGTTCAAACAGGAGTTTGACCAGAGGTGGGGCTGGCGAGCCAACAGCCCTCAGACCCTCCCTGCAGCTGGCCCACCCCACCAGTCCCTAGATTGGGGAGGCTGGCCTCTACTGTTGTTTTAAGATATGCTTTCTCTCTAGGCTGCAAGTTTCTTGATGTAGGAATAATGTCTTTTTTGTCTCTTTATGCCTAGATCACAGGTCAGTACCCTACACATAGCAGGTAGGTATCTGAAGTGTGTTTATTGTAGTTCAATGAACTGATACTTACCAGTTACCGAGAGCTCCAGAAAAGCATGAGATTACCAGTGTAACTAGACTGAATAGTTAAAAGTCCAGCAAAAACAGTTTAGTCAGTGTTTACAGCATTATCTAAGATTAAGATATAATTTCCATTATAATTTCTGCTACTGAAAATAGTTCTTAGACTCTCTTTGTTAATTCATATTAGACTAGAACTCCAGATTGGGATCTGATTGTTTGTCCAAATCTCTGCTAGAACCAACGAAGGAGATGATAGTGCTCTTCCAACTGCCTAGGGTCCCTCATTTTGATGAGTTCTCAGGAAAGAACTGGAATAGTGAGTGGAAATTACCAGGAGACTTGAGCCCCATGCCCTAAACTCCCACCCATATGAAACTCCAATGACAGACTTTCCTGAAGCTTATCTTGGGGTTGAATCTACATTCTGTCATATGATAGCTCTGTGGCATGTAGCAAACCCCTTCATTTTGCTGAGCGCCCATGTCTACATCTGTTCCACAGGTTAGTTGTGACAAACAAGTATATGTACAAATGACGTCATGTATATGATATTTTGTATATTAGCTAATGAATTTAAGGAATACAGGAAACCACTGAAATTATTAAAGTTACTTATGCACAAATCCATCTCTCCTGCAAGATGAGGAAATGGGATTGGAGGGATAATGTCTCGCTCATCCTACCTTCCTCAGAGTTCCTGGGACCTGGTCTTGAATTGACTAGATGATCAGTCAATGATTTGGGCAGGAATTGACACAAGGCCTGAATGTGCAGCCACCACTGGCCTTCAGTTAAAGAACAAGCCCAAGGTATAAGCACAGCCATGGGCCCTGATTAAGGCTTGGGTCTGTGAGGCAAAGAAGATGCATACTGGGGAAGGCAGCAGACAGTTGTCTTCTAAGTCCTCCCAGGGGAGCATTTTTATTGACTTCTGTACTGAATTTGCCCACATTTTCTATTTATCCTGCAATGTCACAGGCTCAGAAATCTGGTTTTGTCAGCCCCCAGCAGCTGATCCTTCTTTCCTGGAACCAGATTCCTTATGTGTTGTTGTACAATGAGAATGAGAAGGTACAATCACAGGAAAGTGGAACCCACACATTGGTACAACTAGTACATTCATTCCCTGCCTGCAACCACACTGCTTGGGATGTCATATCACACACACTGGAGGCTGTCCAGTGTGCATAAACTATCTAGTAGCATCCAATTAAGATAACCCCATGTGATTCCTAGCACATAGCATGGACAGAGTGCCAACATTTCCT
Organism: Vespertilio murinus; assembly: GCA_963924515.1. NCBI lineage: Eukaryota > Metazoa > Chordata > Mammalia > Chiroptera > Vespertilionidae > Vespertilio > Vespertilio murinus. Next base: position 37,247,665 of record OZ004706.1, read on the forward strand.
CCTGTGACTCTGCTGTCCTTCCTTCTTCAAATACATTTGAAATCTACGGTTGGGTTAAGATCAGCCGACTTTCCCAGTCCCAGGAGCCATCCTGTCTCCTCACTAATCCTCTTGTGCCTATCTTAAACTTTAGCTCTCAGAGGATAATCTTGTTTCCATATTTCTGAGTTCTCCTAGCAAGTTCTTTGTAATCCCATGTACTGGCAACAGTGGTTTTCCTTAGTAACAGCCTGGTGCAGTGGAGTGAGTATAAAATCTAGAGTCAAGGAACTGGGATTAAAAATAAGCTCAGGCACTTTGATTAAATGAACTTCAACTTGTCATCTATTAAGTAGGAACAAAATGCTATTAACTCCTCCTCTATGGTAGTGACAAGGGTCAAATGAAGTTGAGGATGTCATCAACCCCATATGACATGCTAGTCATTATTTCTGGTTTGGGTTTTATTTAATATCTAAAGTCTGGGAATTAAAAAAAAAAACACACACACAATATGACTCTCATTAAACCATTTCTTAAAATTGATGCAAACCACTCTTCAAATATCAGGTGGGGTGTAAGACTCAAGCATTGAGTAGCTGTCTTCTCTCCCAGACCATTCATACTTATTTTGTGTGTAAAATAGTAGTCCCTGACTTCCCTAAAGGATGTGTCTGAGGAAGCATCCAATTGCATATATTTGCTGAAGAGCTGTCAAAGAGGTTCCATGTTTTTGCCTCATCTTACTTATCACTGGAAGTTCTAGTGATATGAAAGTCAAGAACTGAGTGAAGATTCATCCAAAAAATAGCCAGACTTGCTGGATACCAGAAAGAGTTCACTGGAATTGGATTGATTCAGCTGTCAAGTAGTAGCAGACACAGAATTCTTTTTTAATGAGGGCTAACCAGCCCTTCCCCGACCCCCTGTAGAATATGAACAGCATGAATGGTATCTGGCCGATGAATCTACCTACTATAGTGTCATCCATATGGGATAGGCTCAAATGTGGCCCAAAAAACTCTGAGAGGTCTTCACAAAACATCCGCTGCTGTTAATTACAGAACAATACGCTGTTGAAAACAAAGCAGATGTCGCCTCCTCACTCTTTCATTCTCTATCAGCTTTAACTTTCTTGCCTTAGTACTTCCTACCACCCACCCTTCGTTTCAGCAAGAGATAGCTGCTAACTCTAATTACCTCGTGCCCTATCCATTTCCCACCTCCATGCAGATACTCTTATCTGTCAACAATTGACAGGGGCAGGAGTCCTTACCTATAAATCCCTAACATCTAGCACATTGTCTAAACCAGTGGTCGGCAAACTCATTAGTCAACAGAGCCAAATATTAACAGTACAATGATTGAAATTTCTTTTGAGAGACAATTTTTTTAAACTTAAACTTCTTCTAATGCCACTTTTTCAAAATAGACTTGTCCAGGTCATGGTATTTTGTGGAAGAGCCACACTCAAGGGGCTAAAGAGCCGCATGTGGCTCGAGAGCTGCAGTTTGCTGACCACGAGTCTAAACCAAGAAATAACTTCATGAGTGAATAAATGAGTTATATGGATGAATGAATCACTTCATGAATTAATGCATGAATAAATAAATTAATGAATGGAAGCCTGTGCTTTCCTTCCTCAAATATAAATTTATTGATTTCCTTATTTTTACTCTAAGATGTTCCATATTGCATGGTTTTACACACCAGCAGAATCAGGTCAGTGAAACCCAGGAGGTCAAAATGATTTTCAGATTAAATGGGTTTAATTTCCAACTGCTCAGTGACAGTCTAGGACTGAGGTCAGCAAACTGCAGCTCGAGAGCCACTTGCGGCTCTTTGGCCCCTTGAGTGTGGCTCTTCCACAAAATACTATGACCTAGACAAGTCTATTTTGAAAAAGTGGCGTTAGAAGAAGTTTAAGTTTTAAAAAATTGGCTCTCAAAAGAAATTTTAATCGTTGTACTGTTGCTTTTTGGCTCTATTGACTAATGAGTTTGCCGACCACTGGCCTAGGGTATCCTGACCCCAGTACCAAGATCTAGGTACACAGATTCACTATGAGCTCTGAAAAGTAACCTGTTCTATTTAGGCAATGGGTTGTTCTTTAAAAGCTCAGGTTATATCTCCATGGTGAATGACCAAGTTCAATGCTACTTCTCTTCTTATGTCAGAACAGGGTCCATGGAGATAAGAACAAAACATATTCTTTTGAAGGGTTGAGAGGGGTGTGCTTTTCTTACATCTGTTATAAAATATAAACGTAACTATCTTTCATTTTACCACTGAGAAAACTGAGTCTCCAAGAGGTGGGGTAAGCTGCCCAGAGTCACATCACTAGTTCATGGATCTAGGACTCAATGTCAAGCCACCCATACTCTTGCCACCCACTACCAAGAGATGGCTTGGTAAGTAGTTCTCAAACTGGACAGTACCTGCAGGGACTGTTAAAATCCTGACTGCTGGACCTCACCCCAAGATTTTCTGATTCAGTAGGTTAGGGGTGAAGTCTGAGAATTTGCATTTTTAACAAGCCCACCATGTGAAGATGCTGATGCTGGTCCAGGGATTTCACTTTGAGAAATACTTTTCTAACGTATCAGAAAGGACTCTTAATTGCAGTTAATAAAATCCAACAGGAGGTAATTTTTGCAAAAACAAACAAACAAAAAAACACATCTTATCACAGATATAAGGGAATGTCCTGAAGCCCAAAGAAAGGAATATAATTAGATCTCAACTAGATCTGGAACCAGAGACAGGCTTCTATCTCTAGCTTTCATCTCTGCTTCTCTTGAAATGTGTCTTATAAATGTGTCTTATTAATAAATAGAGTCTACCTCTATTTATTCTAGCTCCTGAATCTGCCCTCCTGTCCAGTAATAGGAAACATGGAAGGAGGCACCTTCCAAGGTTATACCATGCAGAGCCAGGAACCCAAGGAAAGACTGAACCTCTCTCACTATCTCAGTTCTAATTCCCAGAAGCTTGCTTGAATAGGACACACATTCCTGGTATAATTACCTGTGACTAGGACAGTGGCATGGATGGAATTGTGCAGTGGTCATCAGTGCCCCATCATTGTAACCACATAGATTCATAAAGAAGCATAGTTCCTAAACAAGGGAATTGAATAGTAAACCCAATAGCTGACTACTGAGGCTGGGGTGCGAGAAGTGAGCATACAGGTAGATAAGAAATGAGAAAACTACATTAACCCAGCATAGTGGCTGAAATGTGAACAGTGGTTGGAAAACTTTTCAGAACATGTGGCTGATGACCTTCCGAAATAATACTTTTTTCTTGAACTAGACACAGTAAACAGTAAATCTATCTGGTTTGCAAATTCTCTTCAACAAGTCTCCACAGACAATTCCTAGGGCTAAATAGAGCCAGTTTTGTTTTCTTAGAAGAACAATGGAATGTGGAATTTCAGACCAGTGCAGCTGCCCAAGCTGGGTCAGGGGAAAGGCACAGATTATACTTATTAATGTTTTGCAAACCCACCCAATCCCTGCCCTCCTACCTCCCTTTGCCCCTCCTCACCCCCTCTGCAAGGACAAAACCTAATGTGGCTAAACAAGGGTTGAAACAGAATTTCAGGCACACTGGGTCAGATGTTCAGTGAGGACATCCCAAACAAGCTCTCTCACCACCACCACCACCACCACCCCCACCATACCCCAGCCTGGTACTATGTTTCCGAGAAGGACCAGGCAAGCTATTACCTGCCAAGTGAGGATTGCTGTTCTGGCATCCCCTCTGAGTCTTAGGTGTGCTTGCTGGAAATTTCCATGATGGGAGTCTGGAGAGGGAAAGGTGCTAGTGGGAGGCACAGTGAAAGAGCATTAGATATGAGATCAAGCATCAGCAGATTTAGCAAACTGAGAGGCTAGCCCAAGTCAGTCTGTAAGTTTTTCTTCCCTTCCTTCTCAACTCTATATTGGGAGCATATGTTGTTATATACAGCAAATGTGATTGGCTGAGGATATCATGCATTAGGTCAGGGCAAGCCATCACTGGCATGTGTGATGTTTTATGTAAACTAAAGAAAAGCACCCCTTGCCGAAACCGGTTTGGCTCAATGGATAGAGCATTGGCCTACAGACTGGAAAGTCCCAGGTTTGATTCCGGTCAAGGGCATGTATCTTGGTTGTGGGCACATCCCCAGTAAGGGGTGTGCAGGAGGCAGCTGATTGATGATTCTCTCTCATCGATGTTTCTAAGTCTCTATCCCTCTCTCTTTCTCTCTGTGAAAAATCAATAAAATATATTTAAAAAAGAAAAGCACCCCTTCCTCTATGTCAGAGCATGTGGTTTATCCAGCTGAGCATGGGCTGCACCTTGTCCCATCAGCTAAGCGTCCTTGCACGAGGAATACCTCTGCTACCTTTGCTGGGTCATGGTGGCCTCTTTAAAAATAATAGAGGCCTCCAGGTGGTCTCAATCGGCCCTGGTGATAGTAAGAGGCAAGGAGAGTAATCAAGGTGGCCATAACACTATCATCCCAATCCAGGTTAGGAACAAGTAGTCAAAATGATCTCTCCCTGTCTAGAAACCCACACTTGCACCAATGGAGTGAGGTAGAGCAGGGTTATGAATATGCTCACATCAACCAGCTCAGCTGGAAACTTCTGCACATCAAGAAAAAAAACAAAGTTTTTAGAGGCTTCAAACTGGCTGGTTTGAATTTACATATTTTCACAAAACCCCCTCCAGCTTCTCTTTTCCTGGGTCTTATTATATTAGGCCTGCACTTTACAGTTCCTCCCATTTCTGTGTCTATGTAATCTGAGTAGAGGTTTATTGTTTAAAATTATTTAAAAGTCATGTATTCTCAGCCACTCAAGTTCATTAACACAAGTGAGTGTTAACCCTTCTTTTTTCTGCTTTTTACTAGACACTTATTTTTCTTTCTTTCTTTCTTCCTTTTTTTTCCCCCTGCCTTCTCTAAAACACTATTAGACCCACATTCCTATTCAAATTTTTTGTTTTGTTTCAATGCTCTGCGTGGTTCTGCTGAACCACTTGCTTGAACCTCTAGTACATGGAACCACAAAAAGAGGGTACACAGCACAAATCTTGTCCTCCTTGTACTGAGTTCCAGCTCTCTGTCCTTATCTCTTCCTCCAACCTCACTCCACCTGTTCTTGATCCTCCTAGAAGATTCTGAGTCCATTGCCCTTTTGCCATTTATATCTTCACCTTGCCTAATGACCTTGACCCTGCAAACCCTTCCTTCAGCTACAGATATTGCGATTGCCTCCCAGCTAACAACTTTCCGGTGTTTCCTCCCAGTCTGAATGTCTCCCAGTTTGGCTATGCCCTGGAGGCCTCACAATCATCTATCTCACCCTTCCTGAGTTACATGCTGATGAGACCACCCAACTTCCAGAGCAGGAAAAGAGTAAGGACAGCTGAGGAGAAGTCTCATGGACCTTGGAAGGAGCAGGATGGTGCCCCTCCTTCAAGAGAGGAAAACTCACCCATCCCACTTTCAAAGGAAAACATCCTGAACCTCCTGGGAATAGAGCTTGAGTCCCCTCCTAGTGAACTTTTGGGGAGACCTTAGTGATGCCAGAAGGAGTTTCAGGAGGCTCAAAAGAGCTGTATATGTGTTTCATAAAGAGTCAAGTGAAAAATCAACCAAGTTCTCATTTAAGTTGATTGTCAGTGCTTTTTAGATTACTTTGCCTATAATAGTGTGACCTCTGGGTAGCCTTCTTAAATTCTTGCATGTTTCTGAAATCTGGGGTTTCCCTGCTCCCAGGCCTGTTCCACTTAAATTCACCTTCAAAAGTGGCCAGATACCCTACCATTTGCCCGCTGGGAACCCCTTGGCGGTTTCTTATACTACCAGCTCCTTGGTCTGGACACAGGCCCTGCAGGACCAGGGCTGCCTACTCACCTGTTTAGATATCTGTCCATGTCTTCCTTTTTCTGTGTCCTGTCACCAAGAATCACATCCGATACATCGTGGATACTTCATAAATGGTGATTGCATCGATTGATAATTAATTAATATCAGAGACAAAGTGCTCCTGATTGGAATCTAATCCTGCTTCTTTAACTTCTCATCTTCCTGTGAGAAAAAAAAAATTAAGTGATTTCACTGTGTTTCCAGCTGTTGAACCCCCATAGGCCTGGACCTTGCTGAAGTTCACAGACCTTGGGGATGAGGCATCTGGGACTCCCTCCACCGTCACTATCAGCCAGGCTGTGGTCCTTGAACTCATAGCCTGCCCTGGTTGAAGATGTGGAAAATAGCTAGTAGCCACTGGGAGCTCGCAGCCAACGAGATGTTTTTCTAGCCTGAACCCTCACACCCAGACAGTCCCCAGAGATCCTGAGGCCAAGTCAACGTCCGCTTGTACAGGAACTTGACTTCCCGCAGAGGCCACCCTAGCACCAAGCCCACCCCTGTCTCATTCCCCAGTGCTCGGCCTCTGACGCCCACTTCCTCTTCCGTGTTCCACAGCAATGAGGTCTTCTGGAGCGCAGGCTGGCTTCTGTTCCCACTTGCCTTCATTCCAGAATGCCTCATGGAAAGATTTCCACTTCTCAGTTTTCTCCCATGAATGTGGGATCCTCTGCTGTCCAGAAAGCCAGGAGGCAATCATGCCCTCAGCAGGTCATAATTCCAGAGTTCTCCCTTCCGTGGTTCTTGGTCGAGTGAAGCAGTAGCAGCAGTGCTTCCCACCACAGACACTCCTCACACCCCCAGGCTCAAAATAGCCCAGCAGTGGAAGCACAGGGCAAAGGTCAGAACTACCCCGAGGACAAGCAGGCACTTGTCTTGTCCACTTGATGATATTTCTGCTAACTTGGGCCCCTTTATGAAAGGCACCTTCTCTGGCAGGCAGCTGAAATTAGGGTCTTGGGGAGGCGGTGTGTGCATAATAGAAAGAGCACAGACTATGGAGCCAGAAGGTCCAGGTTTAGTTCCTTGCCACAGGTTGTGAGATCTTTAGCAAGTCATCGAACTATTCTGAGCATCCTTTGAAGTTAGACAGATTGGAGTCTGCCACATAGATAGCAAGCAAGTTGAGACCCAGAGAAGTTATGCCTTCCTTGGGTGGCAGATTCTTCACCCATGAAAACCAGAGCAGCCTGAACATCATGGCTCAGTGGTTGATTGTCAACCTATGGACCAGGAGGTCATGGTTCATTGGATTCTCAGTCAGGGCACATGCCCAGGTTACAGGCTCCTTCCCCACTGGGGGGAGGCAGACAATCAATGATTCTCTCTCATCATTGATGTTTCTATCTCCCTCTCTCTTCCTCTTTGAAATCAATATATATATACAAACAAACAAATAAATAAATAAAGCCCAACTATTCCCTCTGAATCGTCTCAGCAATTTCCTGAACCTCCAAGGGATGAAATAGCTTTCCAAGATCCCACAGGCAGGAGAGGCTGAAAACCCCCATGGCTTCCTAAAAAAGATGAGTCACACTGCAACACAGCTGGCCAACCATTTCAATTGAAAAAGAGAAGGTCACAAAGTCAAATCTAAGGACAGTGCCTGAAGACAGTCAAAGAACTTGTAATATTACAGCCCCATTGGCAGGACTGCCCCTGCTACGTGACAAATAATTCAGAAGCCTTACAAAGACGCTATTCAACACTTTATGTATCTATTTCTCCTCCCTCCTATGTTGTGTTTACCACACAGCCTTCCCAGTAGGTCTGCTTTCAGGGAAAGCATATGCACATGATGCCAAAGGGAGCGTTCCATCCCTGTAATCTTGATTTAGAAAGTTACATGGACAATCTGGCTTCTGAGACCTCCTTCCATCTCAGGAGCAGAATCTACCCCTGAGTCACAGATATGCTGCCAGAAACCTCCCAAAGTAGATGGTGAAGCCTAAAAGCCTACAGGATTATGAAGAATTCATCAAAGGAGTGAATGCCACGTTATGAGACAGACCCTTTGGCAGCCACTTGGGACGATTGGGTAGGATATTCAACTGGCCAGAGCACTCTTCCCTACATTTGAAATCCCTTACATTTGAAATCTACTTCCTGATCCTTTTGAATCTGCTGCCCACAGGGGTGATGTCTGTACTCCCTGCTGTCTGCCCCTTATCAGGGTGCCTGCCCATCTCTCTCCCCATAGACCCCACCTGCCCTGGTGCACTTATCGGCACCTGCTCTCTATCTGGACTGCCCACCACAGTTCCGGTGGGAGGGGGGTTTGGAGCAAGCACTCCTGGCAGCACTCACCCTTCCCCCTGTGCAGTTGGGCCTTTCTCTAAGCACTGATCAACACCCTGTGTGTGAAAATAATTACCAGCACCTCATGCCTCTCCATCCAACCTGTTCCATTGCCTAACCAAACTGAGACCCATACCCTCCCTCCCACTTGGCTCCCTGGCCACTGCTACCCCACCGAGCTCAGGCAGGAAATAGAGATTGTCTCCTTGGATAACTAACCTATTCAAATTTTCCATATCCTAGTACAGAACATTACTAGAACTGGATCAAAAAGCAAGAACATGGAATTGAAAGAATATGGGTTTACTAAAGCAGGCGTTTTGCACTGGGTTATCCATGGAAGAGGTCTTCTTAGACTCCCTTGTTGAAGGAGCAGGGAAACAGGTTCATCCATCCTGCTGGTGGGAAATAAAAATTTTGGTAACTTCCCTAGGGTATAAACTGGCAGTATAGGATATTGAAATGTCTTTAAAACTCAAATGCACTGTAAATAATTTCATTTCTAGGAATGTCTCCCAAGGAAGTAAATATGTACACAAAGATTAAGCTGCAAGGGTATTTCTTGCAACAGTTTTTATACTAGTGGCAAGTTAAATATAAGCTAAATATTTAACAGGAGATTGGTTAAATAAATGGTACATTTATATAATGAAATACTATGTGGTTTTTTAAAATGATATAGAGACACATTTATAGACATAGAGAGATGTTTGTAATATATTGTTAAGCAGAGGAGGTTACAAATATATATGGGGGGAAATCCACAAACTTACCAATGTGACAATAGTTCTTACACTTGAATGGTACAATTTATGGGTAATTTTTATTTTTGATTTGTTATCAATATGTTCTCCTTTCTAGACAAAAAAAATGCATAAGTTGTGTAATAACAAAATACAAACTTTGTTATTTAAAAAGGTATGGACTTAGCATTCACATATACTTGGCTTTAAATCCTAGCTAGGCCTCTGATTAGCCATGTGAGCATAGAGACATGACTTATACTTCCCAAGCCTCAGTTTTCCCATATCCAAAATGGGGATGCTGGCATATTCTTTACATGGCAGTTCTGAGGATTAAATAGGAAAGCACAAATAAAGCACCTGGCACAGAGTAGACACCGAATGACATTTTCCCTTCCTTCCTGGATGTCCAAAAATAACTCAGAATAACAATTGACAAAGACAAAAAGGTCAAGCATGCACTGAATTGTGTAAAACTCAGGGTCCAAAAATGAGGAGAAACCCTTATCTGATGCTCTTATCCTTAATCTTTTCTGCTCCCTTCTCCCTACCCCATCCAAGCAACAGAATCAGAAATCTCCATTGTTATCAAGTCTGGCTCCCAATCCTGTTTTGAGTCAGGCAGGTTGTGTTACCCAGCCCCACCAGTAGGTGGGGCCGGTTTCCACCCTGTCTCTTCACAGAGCCTGGTACACTGACTGGCCTGCACCACACAGCAGCTCATGGAAAGCTGCCCACTTAAAATGCCTGGAAACATCTGGGCCCCTCCTCTCTCACCCCCATCTGCTCCCACCTCAATCCAGGTCTGGTTCATGGCGCCTTCTCCTGTTTAAACTCTCACTCTTACCACTTTGGTCTTAAGCTTCCTGGTTCATGAATTTGGTCACCTATAGGGAATACAGCTGGGATCTGCCCTGCCTTCTCCCAACTTCTCATTCATTCACTATCCATATGTTATGACCACCTCGTGGGAACTAAGCTTTGTGCTGGGCTATGAAGATGAATGAATCAGAGACAAATGCTGGAGGGCCTCAGAGCCTGGTGGAGACATAGACCATCACTCTATTACAGCCAGTTACAGTTACAGATTATTATTAAAATACTTCTATAGCACTTGTTTTGTGACAGAAGCAGTTTTAGTAACTTTACATACATTAAGCTTCCTTTAATCATCACAACCTGTACCTTTATGAGGTAGGTTAAAATTATATCCATAGTGGGGAGGAGACTGAGGCACAGATAGGTTGAGTAATTTGCCTAGGAGAGCAGAACCAAGATTTGAGCTGAAGCTTTCTTACCCTCTTGAAAATGACTGAAGACACTACAGAGTTTCATTTATGTGGGCCATGTAGTGAGAGTTACTGTATTAGAGCTTAAAATTGAAAACATCTCTAAACATTAAATAAATAATTCCTTTAAAATAATAATAATAAATCACTACATGTTCCTCTAAATAACTTACTTTTAAATTTAAAAAAATTTTCTATATAGATTAGTAAGAAGGGCATTGTTTCACATGGTTGAAATCTTTTTTTTTTAATATACTTTATTGATATTTCACAGAGAGGAAGGGAGAGAGATAGAGAGCTAGAAACATCAATGAGAGAGAAATATCGACCAGCTGCCTCTTGCATACCCCCTACCGGGGATGTGCCCGCAACCAAGGTACATGCCCTTGACCGGAATCAAACCCAGAACCTTTCAGTCCGCAGACCGATGCTCTACCACTGAGCCAAACCAGTTTCAGCACATGGTTGAAATCTTTATGATGTCTGACTACTGCACCCAAACTGGACAAGTGGTATTTGGTTTCTTAAAGATGAAAGAAATCTGGCAGCTCATCATGCAGGATACAAGCTTTCCAAAATTCTCATTTTTTGGTTTGAAATCAAATTTTCATCATTGGCAGCAAATACCGTCACTTGTTTCCTTAAAGTAACAGCCCTAACTTCATCGTTTGGGAGAGAAAAATATCTGCCAACTACCCACGTCTGAAGAACCATAGTGTGTGTATCAGTTACATCTTCCAGGGAAAATGATGTCCCATGAAAAAATGTGCATCCCCCAGCTCAACTGCGCCAGCGCTGCCCTGAAGCCTATCTCTGTACCTTGACCTCCAGCAGAAATGCTTGTGTGCAATTTCAATCACACCCAAATTAAAAAGATCAGTACCCACGGTTGAAATTTAATAAATCTGATTCTTTTTTACCACTTTATCAGGACATTCTTAAATGAAACTGGTCTTTTTATTTTGTTTTGGTTTGGTTTTGGTTTTGTGTTTACTGTACACGTGTGGTGGTGAATCCTGTAATGATCACTACTATGGTTTGGTACCACCACCTTGTTTCATACCAAAGCACAGAACTTTTACCCTCTGTTGCTTTTGCATCATTGATTTTGCAAACACCAACTTAATGAAAGGGCAAATAATGTCTTAGTCATAACATGGACATAATTTTGATCCTAGGAATGCCAAAAAGTGTCTCAGATTCCTCCAGGGTCCTTAGGCCACACTTTGAAAACTGCTGCTCTAGCACAATTCATCAAAGCTAAGATTTAGAAACAACCTAAGTGCCCATCGGCAGATGAGTGGATTAAAAAACTGTGTTACATCTACACAATGGAATACTTCGCAGAGGTTAAAAAAAAAAAAAAAAAAAAAAAGGAGTTCTTACCATTTGTATCAGCAGAGATGGAACTGGAGAGTATTATGCTAAGTGAAATAAGCCAGTCAGAGAAAGATAAATATCACATTATCTCACTCATGTATGGAATATAATGAACAACATAAAGTGATTAACAAAAGCAGATCAGAGACAGAGAAACATCGATCAGACCATCAAATCTCAGAGGGAAGGTAGGGAAGGGTGGGGGTAAGAAGGAGAGATAAACCAAAGGACTTGTATGCATGCATATAAGCCTAACCAATGGACACAGACAACTGGGGTGAGGGCATGAGTGGGGGGATTGGGAGGTAATGGGTGAATAAGGACACATATGTAACACCTTAATCAATAAAGAATTTTTAAGAAAGAAAGAAAGAAAGAAAGAAAGAAAGAAAGAAAGAAAGAAAGAAAGAAAGAAAGAAAGAAAGAAAACTGCTGCTCTATACGATACTGTTTAAGATACATGAGCTTCCTCATGTATCAAAGTTCGGATTAAAGATCCACCCTAAGCCCAGACCACTTCTGACCTCCACAACCTACCTGACATTGGCCAGCCTCTTTCCCTTACTTCTAAGAGTCATGCCCAATCCCTTGAACTCCAGGTTCTGGCTTAGATGGACAACAGACCACAATCTGTCCTCAAACTAGACCCGTGGTCAGCAAACTGCGGTTCACGAACCACACGTGGCTCTTTGGCCCCTTGAGTGTGGCTCTTCCACAAAATACCATGGCCTGGGTGAGTCTGTTTTGAAGAAGTGGCATTAGAAGAAGTTTGAATTTTAAAAATTTGGCTCTCAAAAGAAATTTCAATGGTTGTACTGTTGATATTTGGCTCTGTTGACTAATGAGTTTGCCACCCACTGACCTAGACCAACCTGACCTGTGTGATACTTCAGTGCACCTCATGCCTGTTGACACATGAACTCACAGTTCCCAAGTCGTGAATGTGTGTTAGGCATGATATTATCAAATTTAATTCTCATAGCACCCTTGCAACTTAGATATTATCATCCCCATTTTGCCATTGAAGAAACAGAGACTGAAGCAGGATTTCCATAAAGAACTGTCTACCAAGAAAGCTAAGTCCTTACACTGCCTTCAGGTCAGTTCTCACAGTCTTGTTCCCACCCCGTCTGGACTGCCTCCCCTTCTTGTCCGCCTGCTGGTGAGGTTCCAGCATGCCTCAGATCAAAATTTCCTGAAATGAGAAAATTCCCAGCACTGGCGGCTTTAATCATCCAGTGTCTGAATTCCTAATATTCACACATCACTCAGATGCTGGAAACCCTGAGACACATCAGTCCCTGAAATAGATAAAGTCTGAGCTGGGTTTGCTTCTGCCATTGTCTGGAGCTTGTGAGCCCAGGAGACACGGACCTTCCTTTGGGGGGAGACCAATACTTCCACCCAAGCTCACGGTTTGTCATCTCTGTCTTTGTACTGCGACGGGGGCTGACATCCTCCGTCCCTGCCTCTTCCTCAGAGCCAGGGGCTCTCTGGAAAAACCAGAGCCCATTCAAACAAGTCACAAAACAACTCCCCAGGATGTGACCAGGATAAGAATCACATCCTAAGAGTCGGGTTCAGGAAAGTTTTCCCAAAATAAACCCAAAGCTGAAGTAAATAAAGCACCAAGAATATTTGGGGAGAGCCATTTCACAGAACTACAAAAAGGGGAAAAACAAAACAAAAACACAACAACAACGAACTACTGTCCACACTCTTTGTTCAGACAGTCTTCATTTCTGGTACATCTTGTTAAGTGGTGGTTTCGTATTTGACATTGATGCAATGGGGGAATAACCCATGTTTATGAAAATTATACCATTTCTTCTGGGGATGAGTGTCCCCTAAGCACTGGTTTGCGATAGGGCAGAGAGTTTGATGAGGATTCAAGGTTGAGATGATTAAAGCCAGGCTAGGAGGAATATGTAATTTGTGCAAAAGAGCCAGGAGAACAATAGCTAAGGAAGAACAGAATGCCATTTAATATATAGGAAGGGGACGCTGCCGTGTAGTCTTGGCTCCATAGGGAAGAAGGGACACAAACAGAAAGAATGATTTCACAAGACACAGAAGTGACAACACTTGGCATATTTCCAGTTTCATCCATGTGTCTCAGGGTTCCCAGCAACCAAAGAAGGGGAAATCAGCCCAGCCAGCATGGCTCAGTGGTTGAGTGTCCACCTATAAACCAGGAGGTCACAGTTCAATTCCAAGTTGGGGCACATGCCCGGGTTGCAGGCTTGACCCCTGGTGGGGGGGGGGGAGGGGGGAGGGCAGGAGGCAGGTTATTAGTGATTCTCATCATTGATGTTTTTATCTCTCTATCCCTCTCCTTTCCTTTCTGAAATCAATAAAAATAAAAATAAAAAGGATCTCAACCATCAACTTTCTTCAGGCTGCATTTCATCAGTTGACTTAAATCTTTCAGAATTAGTATAACTTCCATGGTCCTTCATTTAAACATGATAAGCAATGGATCCCATGTTTAATTTAGGAAAGCAGCATGCTCTTGTAGTGAAAAGCAAGGTGCTTGGGGACAGATAGATCTGGGTTTGAATTGTGCCTCTTCCTAATTGTGGACAAGTTGCTTGACCTCTGGAAACCATACCTACCTCACAGGGATGTCATAGAAATAGAATGAATCAATTAGAATGTCTAACACATTACATTTCATTCTTTCTCTGAGATCAAGTAACCACATTCCAAATGTCCCTCAATGCCATGGATTAGTCTTTTCCTTCAGTCCCCCAGCCTCCATCCCAGCTGCCATCACCTCTGGCCTTGACAATGTGATGACCTCAGCATTCTGTCCCTGCTTGCTGCCTCATTCTCCCTCAGACCATACCTTGAGCCTCTCACTTGATAGCTGAGTGAGCATGAGCCTGCCCAGTGGCTCACAGTGGACTCATAGCAAAATTTGGGTTACTGTCCCAGCCTCCTAACTCCTAACCCAGAGGTAGTAAAACAAAACTGGCTCACAGTCCTTTGTTATTTGACCTCTGTTTACCTCTCTTAGCCTTATTTGCCCCCACTGTCCCATCATACACCAGCTCACTTTTGCCTCCAGAATTTTGAGTCACTTCCTTTTGCCTGGGCCACAGTCTCTAAGACTGAAGTCTCTCTCATTCTCCAGGTCAATGCCTCTTTCTTCCAGTGCTCTGTGGTCCTATGCTTCTTTCAGGAAGCCCTCCATGCCTACCCCCATCCCAATGCCACAGCAAAACTGGACTTTGTGCCCCATCTCTGCACTTTCATAACCTTTTACTGCCATTTTTCCTGATTGTCATACTCTATATCAATCTACTTCTTTGTTTCCATTTTCAAATAGTCATATCTTAAAAGTATGTTTTGTAGTTTTTATTTCCAGTATCTGGCCTCTTTTGAATAAATGAACAATGTCACGGCCAATGAATGACAGAGATGAGATTAAAACCCAGGTCACTCTAATCCCTAAGCTCACAGCTTGGAATCACCCCAGCTGAAATCTACCTAAAAGCAGGGAGTGCTGTACCCCTCCACCCAATCCATTGCCTTAGTCCCCCAAAGTCTACAGCCTACAGGACTCACTTTCTGCTGGAAATTCAGTTCTCCCTTACAGACTGAGACTCTATTTGCCTTGTACAAAATTTTTATTTTCAAGGAAACACTGGATCCATTCATTGATTTTGGTGCAAACAGTTTGGAGTGACAGTGATAAGCAGGGGACTTTCCTGGGCTCGGGACACTGGCTTCGGGGAATGGCAAAAAACACATTGCAACTCAATTCAGGCGAACATTTCTGGAAATTTGAGCAAGCGGGCTTGGTTCTTCCTCATAAAAGTGCATTGACCAACTCTGCTTGCTTTGTCGATATTTGCGAACTGGAAACACAATAGCCTCCTGTACTGATCAAGATGTGAACACCAACTAAAAGGGCCATGGACCAAACCCTAGGGACAAAAAAAAGTTTTATAATAGAATATAGGATGACATTTTCCCTTTGGGAAGTTCCATCATATGATGGAAGACCACAAGTATCAGCTGAACACAGCAAACTCTCCCTCTCCCTCCTCCACCCAGTTATTTGAGTCCAGAACATGAAGGGACTTGTATGTCATAGTAGGAGTTTGGATACTAATAATAATGCCACTTAGGGAGGACCTAAACCAGGGCTGGGCAAACTACAGCCTGTGGGCTGGATCCGGTGAATAAAACTATTGAATTAAAAAAAAAAAGACTGTACCCTTTTATGTAATGATGTTTACTTTGATTTTATATTAGTTCACACAAACACTCCATCCATGCTTTTGTTCCTGACCTCCGGTCTAGTTTAAGAACCCATTGTGACCCTCGAGTCAAAAAGTTTGCCCACCCCTGAAAACTGTGCTAGACACATTTCATGGATTTCTGAAATTCTAAAGAGAAAAAATTATAACTATATATTAAGAGTAATAATAAAGCTAAGAATTACATATGAATTTGGGAAATGATGGAGGAAAGTTACAGCATGTGCCATTTTCATTCAGCTGCTAAGTGACAGGAAAGGGATTCAAATCTGTCCTTTTTGCTCTGTCTCCTCTGCCTGCCCTCCCTACACACACACACACACACACACACACACACACACACACACACACACCTTGGGCCCAGACACCACCTTTCCTCATTGGAGTAGCTCCTACTAGTTCTCTCTGTTTCCTCTTTATCCCTCTTGTAATCTAGAGGGATCTGTAAAAATGTACGTCACATGTAGTAACCTTCCACTTGACATCTTCCCATGGTAAAAAGGCATTGTTGCTACTTCCTAACATCCTGTGGTTTAGGTAGCATCCACCCCTGCTCTAGAAGTGAGCATAGTTAGCCAATACCGGGAGTCCCATTGGCCCTGCTATAGGAATTGGTAATCTGAGCATTGCATTCTCTTCGTCTCAGAGATTGGGCCACAGAAACTAGGTAGGGTGTGGGAGAGACTGTTACAGGTGGCGAGAACAGCCTCAGGTATTGGGCCAGTGGCATCAGACTGGATCTTGGTTCAGCAACCTCGGTTCTTGAGTTCTGCTAGGAAAGAATTCAGGGCCAAGACTCAAACTACAGAGAAAGTTTACTTAGAAAGTCACGGAGGTAGAAGTGAGCCATAGAAGCAATGGGCTCAGGAAACATTACAGAGGCAAAAGAAGGGCCCTTGGTGCTTAGGAGAGAGAATGGTAATGGTAACATGCCTGGGAGAACGAAGGGGAGGAAGGGGGAAGGGGAAAAGCACTGGCTGCTCCAGGGAGGGAGAGCAAACTGGGTCCTCCATCCCAAGGGCTTTTAAGGGTGGGGGTTTTAGGGGAGGTCCCAGGGGAAGATATCAATGGACTATTCATCCACTTTCCAGGTGTGTCCTTTCAGGGTCGTGGTCTCCACTGATTGGACACCAGGGCAGGGGTCATCAGTTAATGCAGCTGGCCTGAGGTCAGGTCTGGTTCTGCTGCTTTTCTGGACCTGGAGCTGAAACACAATTGAGGCCTAGATGTATCTGAAGTGGGTTTGAACCTCACTGTCCTGGGGGCTTAATGCTTAATGGCTCTTCTCTGCCCCCCTTATTTATTCCCCCTTTAAGGGGGTCTAACCCACATGATTAACAGCAAGCCAGAGAAGGGAAGGGTCCAAACTGCATGACCTGTGATATGAAAGATCAGGGGGTCTAACCCGCATGACCAGTGACATGCTAAGGGAGGAATGGTTACCTTGGGGGCGAGGTCTTTGTTTTCCTAGTTTTGCACTGTGGCTTTCCTCTCTGGTGGCCTTCCGTGTGTGCCTGGCCCATTGTCCTTGCTCTGCTTATGTCTGTCTACCTGCCTGTCAGGAGACTATTAGTTGGAAACTCAGAAATAAATATCGCTTGTGATTGTGGGAGTGATTGTACTCATTCTCACTCTCACTCTCTCTCTATCCAGAATATGAGTGAAAAAGAAGCACAGCATCTGCATCTGCTGGCAGCGATCTGTGACTGTGAGAGAAACCAGCATGTCTCACTGGCCACTGGAGGAGGTGGGGAGGGATGAAGGGGGGCTAGGGGATGGAGCCAGGGGAATCACAGAGACCGGAGCCGGAGGCCTGACGGAGCCACATCTGAAGCCACCTTTAGCCTCTCAGTTATGGCAAACAATAAACCCTCTTTATTGTTCGAGCCAGCGTGGTTTAGGTTCTCTATAACTTGCCACAGAAAGCCTCCTGGGCGATTCAAATGCCTCCCGGTGCCCTGTGAATTACATCCAGACGCCCTACCTTGGTATTAAAGGCCCACTAAACTGCAAGATCAATGAGTGGCGAAGGCAGAGAATAGACTTTCATTTACCCTGGTATTGCTAGCCCCTCACATCAATCTAGCATTTAGCAGGAAAACTGTAAAAAAAAAAAAATTCTTTGAACACAGGCCCCAGGTTTCTTTCTCTCTTACACATCATCTGTTTCCCAAAGGCCAGGCAGCCTTGCTGGGTTCCCCCTGGGGTCTCGCTGCCCCATCTGCAGGACTCATCTCTCTGAAGGTCAGCTGCATTTCACTAGACATCAGTGTTGTTGGACACCCAGCAGCCCTGTCCGTGTCCCAGGGGAGACCATCGTCAGGAAGGGCTGGGCAGTTCTGAATGTGAGGATGTGTCCAGCAGCCGGTCTGAGCCAGTCTGATTTCCAGACACCCCAGTAGGGGGCAGTGGCCCAGCAATGCCCAGGCTACAGGCCTATGTCACCTCAGCACTCCCTGGAGAGAGGACCTCTGGAACAGACTGGAATTTGTTCAAGTAAATGGGGTGGGGGCTCAGGCACTGTGATCTGGGCACTGGTGCGCATGCCCAAGAGGGGCAGGGAGAAGTCAGATGTGGGTCAGAGGAACATTTTATTCCTTTTCTTCATCTATCCAGCAAGCCCCTTCCTGTCTCAGGCCCTCTGCCCACTTACACTGCTATTTCCTCTGCCTGGACAACCAGTTATTCTACTTTGTGACCAACCTTTGTCTTAATTCTCTGCAGTATTTATCAATAACTGATTCGATTTACTTGTGTATTTATCTTTCTGTTCCCCCCTACAGAATATAAGCTCCAATAGAGCAGAGACCTTGGCCATCAGGCTCACTAGCACATCTCTCATGTCCAGAATCCCTCCCATAAACACATGAAATCAGGGAACAGAGGCCTCGCTCCCTCAGGGACCCGCCACCTTAAAGAGCTGGTTCCGTCCCATTCCATCGTTGAGGTGTCATTCACCTGTGACCCCATCATGGAGGGTCAAACTCCTCCCTGAGCACTTCCTTAAAAGCCTCTCTGCATCTTTGTGCTACATCCAGGCCTCTGGTTTATGCTTTTTTTTCCCTCCGCAGCCCTGATCACCATATAAAACGATCTCATGCAATGTGTGTCGACTTGTAGGTTATCTGCTTTCTCCAAGGAAGATAAACCCTGTGTCCTTCCCTGTGGAATCTCCAAAGAAGAGATCCCTTTTGGACATTAAGCAGGTGCTCCGCAAACTTTTATGGGCTGATTTGAAGGGACGAAGGAGGGGCTGAGAAGGGACTCTCCGGGGCTCTGGAACCAGTGACCACGAGGAGATAAAAGCAAGCAGAATCAAGGTTGATGTCAGCGCCGCTCTGTGAGGTGAAGTGGGTGGGTTCTGCTACACGAGAAGATGAGGTCAGCCGTGCTGTGAGTGTCTCAAAGCGGCCTGTCTGCCGGAGCTGAAACTCTAACCCAGGTCCCTCTGATTCATTTTCCAGTTTCCTCTCGACTGAATCAGAGGTTTTCTGTTGAAAATCCATCACGTATACGCTTCAAGGATCAACACTCTTCCCCCGTCCACATCAGTCCAGATTCTCCTGCGGTGGAGACTGGCTGTTTGAGAAACCATAACTAAATCTCTTGGTTTGTTTGTCTTTGCAATGCTTCAATTAAACCACCTTAATGAGGCCCCAGTAGTCAATACCAGCCTGATGTTTTAAAAGCCTCTCTGCGTCTTTGTGGCACAGCCAGGCCTCTGGCTTCTCTATCTCAATTATTACCTTAACCGTGCCCCGGAGACCTCGGGAGCCAGTTTATTTTGACTGGGAGACTGTTAAACGGCGGGAGGCAAACCTGAGACACTGCCAGGCTGTGATTGCCACTGCTCCACATGGCCCGGGGCGCTGAGAATAGCCCGGCTGCTTCCTGCTGGAGGAGGAAATGGCGGTTTCCTCAGCTCCCGGAAACATTGCTTCCTCTCCGGTGCCTAGCTCCGTGTCAACCAATTAGACCGCCTCTTCCCACCTCGAGTCCCCAGAGACCTGGCGCAGCCTGGAGAAGACATCCTGTTTCCCCTGCGGAAGTGGCCAGCTTGAAGGAACCTCCAGGGTACTGGAGTGAGGGGGAGTAGGTGGCAGGGCAGGAAGGGATGACCGGTGGGAATGATAATAATGTGTCCAGTGTCCACTAAGTACTGTGCCCCCACCCGCACCCCCTTGTCTGGATACTCAGAGACCTAAGTAAACTTGACCTAAATGCTTACTGGCCTTTGATAGCCCAGAGTCACTCAAGACAGAAAAGTCAGCTCTTTACTTGTTTCTACAAAAAAAAAAAAAAAAATATGCACACACCACACATTCCAGGAGTTAGAAACATTGCAGAGGATGTGAGTGGTCACAGAGCACCGTCACAGTTCTTGGAAAGTAGCCGCCTAGAGGTGGCTCTGAGGCCTAGCTTCCTGGGTTCAAGTCCTGCCTGTCCCCTGTTACTGAGCAGGTCAAGTTCTCGAGCCTCTGTTTTCCCTCTTTCCCTCTCTCTGGGGGAACAGTAGTACCTACCTTGTCAAGATTCAGTGAGATCCAGCACTTAGAACAGATAGAGAGGTCGGCAAATAGTGCAATACTCAATAAATGTCCATTATTGTTTTATTCTGCTTCTTCCTCCTGCACAGAAAGAAAAAGAAAGCGTGTCTTATCTCACGAAGAATAATGATACTGCGCCTCTGAAACCCTGGCATCTGCCAGTATCCATGTCCTTGGAATTCCCACGTCCACAGGAACTGGCCTTCTTGGGGTATTACTCCGAGTCCTTGTCTCCTTGTAAACCATTTGAGTGAATAAACTTTCTCAAATTCATTATCATTTATTACCATTTAATAGCAACCGCTTACAAAATGATTTTTTTTTAATATTATTCCATTAAAAAAAAAAAAAACTCACTGAAACCAGTTTGGCTCAGTGGACAGAGCATCAACCTGCGGACTGAAAAGTTCGATTTCAGTCAAGGGCATGTACATTGGTTGCGGACACATCCCCAGTGGGAGGTGAGCAGGAGGCAGCTGATCCATGTTTTTCTCTCATCGATGTTTCTAGCTCTCTATCCCTCTCTTCCTCTCTGTAAAATATCAATAAAAACAATAATTCTTTAAAATTAAAAAAAATCTTCATATTTCAAAATAGTTCTAGGCTTTCAGAAACATTGCAAAAAGAGTACAGAGTAGCCATGCATATCATACTCAGATCACCAATTATCAACCTTGTACATGAATGTGGTACACTTGTTCCTTTTAATGAGGCAACGTGGATACACTATTGTAAGCTGAAGTCCATGTTTATTTAGGTATCTTGAATTTGTACCTTATATCCTCCTTCTGTTCCAGAATCCCACCCAAGATAACACATTTACTGGTAGTGTCTCCTCAGCTCCTCTTGGCTGTGACAGTTTCTCAGACGTTTCTTGTTTTTGACGACCTTGACAGTTTTAAGGAGTACTGACCAGGTATCTTGTAGACTGTCCCTCAATTAGGCTTTGTCTGATGTTTTTCTCGTGGTTAGATAGACCGGGGTTTGGGAAGAAAGACCACAGACCATTTTGATAACATTAGGGCCATTTTGATAACATTAGGTCAAAGATACATATCACCAACCTGACTTATTGTTGTTGGTGCTGACCTCGATCGCCTGGCTGATGCGGTGTTTGTTCCATTTCTCCACTTACTTTTAAAAGTAAGATAACTTACTTGTATCTTTCCTATTCAGCACTCTTTGTAAGGATGTCACTTTGCAGGAGATATGCTTTACCTCCTGAAAAGGCAGAGAATCTGCATAAAACATCTGTCATTCTGCTGTATGGGAAATGTGTATATTCTCCCCCTTGATTTATTTATTTAATCATATGTTTATATCAGTATGGACTCATGGATATTTATTTTCACATTTTGTATTATAATCCAGTTATAGCTTATTTATTTTGTTGCTCAAATTGTTTCAGCTTTGGCCACAGGGAGTGCCTTTGATTGGTTCCTGCATCCCTTTGGCATTCCTCACATTGTCTTGTTTGTTGAGCACTTCCTTACTTTCTGCTACTACGAGATGCTCTGGGCTCATCTCACGGGCTTCCTGCCCAGTCTTAGATCCTCTAAGGAGAGCTGGTTCCTTCTATTGTTGAATGGCCTTGGGTGTGCTCCTTGTGACTGGAGTATCTTTGCTTTAGGCTCTCTTTGCTGACAGAACAAGGATATGTGTGTGTGTGTGTGTGTGTGTGTGTGTGTGTGTGTGTATGTGTGTGTGTGTGTGTATACTCAAGGGTAACCCATGTATTTTTACATATATAAATATTTCTATATATAACCATCTGTGTCTATATTAAGCTAAACATGGTTCCTACTGATGTCTCCAACTCTAATGCATTCCCACATGGATCATTCTACCTTCCTCCTCTGGCTCAACTCTGCATTCTCACTCCGGTAGTAAGAAAGCTGGCTCCCACCATCCATTTACTTATTGTTCAGTTCCAGGGTACTTCTATAGCAGTACCAGAATAGTTAACCATATTCCTATGGGAAACAATTTTTCAAATACAGTGCTATATACAATTTTTTTTTGCCTTTAGTTTTACAAATTCCACTCATTTCCAAAATTACTTAAGTCAGTGCCTTTTTTCCTCCAACTCCATCACTGAAGCTGCCCCATACATTTGTAATACAATTAGATTGTTTTGTCACATTCTGCATCCCATCCTGGAATTCCTGACCTTGTAAATGATTTTCAATGGCATACATGACTATGAGATGCTCTTGGCTCATCTCACAGACTTCCTACGTGTTTTGATAAATGCATAACATCATGTATCCATACTTACAGTATTATGCGGAATAGTTTCACCATCCCCCCAAAAGAAATCCTCTACGCTTCACCTGTTCAACAACTGTCCCCGATCCCCTGTCAACTACTGATCTTTTAACCCCACTGTAGCTCACCTCTTCTAGAATGGCACATAATTAGAATCATGGAATATGCAGAGTTTTCAGACAACCTTTCCTTGACTTAGCAATAGGCATTTAAGATGCATATCTTAGGAGGAACATCCAAGATGGCGGCCTAGGCAGTCTCCTAAGCTGCCGCCTCATCAACAATTTAATTAAAAAAACAACTAAAATCAAAAAGGACTTCACCAAAACCTCAGGAAAGCTGGCGGAGTGGAATAGCTACAACTAGAAAGAAAGAGAGAGGCTCACGGATCGGACTGGGAGACGAAAAGCGCTGAGGTAGGGAGACGCTCGCGCACGCAGCCACCGAATACCTGCCTGGCGGGAGGGGAGGAATCCCCGATTGCAGGGAACCCTTTCGGACTGTACTGAACCCCAGCCCCGGCTGAAATTCCGTGGCCCCAGGCTCCTACGGGTTGAGTCTGGACTGTAGAGAAAGGCACCCAGAGACTCAGAGACTCAGAGACTGGGAGACTGGGACCGGAGCCGCAGCCGGCAGGGTCTACAGTCGTGCACGCAAGCAAGTACGCGCTGAGGTCTGACCGTCGCCCCTCCGGAGTGGAGCCGAAGGAGTCAGAAGCTCCAGGTCTGGCCATGGAGGCTGCTGCCGCCTCTCTGTACAAGGTGGCGGCCTCTCTGTAGCTGAAGGAGTCAGAAGCTCCAGGTCTGACCGCGGAGGCTGCTGCTGCCTCGCTGTACAAGGTGGCGGCCTCTCTGTAGCAGAAGGAGTCAGAAGCTCCAGACTACAGAGACCAGCCCAAGTCCGGGTGAGCCCCTGGGGCACCCAGCTCTTGCTTGGGGAAACTGGGACGGTCAGGCGGAAACTCAGGCGAGCGCACAAGGGCAGGGCAGAAGCCAAGACTGTCAGTTCAGCCCTGAGACTCCGCCCCATCCAAGCTGAGCAGAGGCTTCTGCAGTTTTTCAAGTCTGATCCTATAAGACTGTCTCCAATACAGAAGTTATCCCAGAGTAGACACAGCTGATACCCACATCCAATTGGCCTGAAGGTCAATTCACAACAATAAAGACTTAGCTACAACAAGGCTGTGCACGCAGTCCACAAAGGGGATCACCAAGAGTGTCTACCTCAGGTAACTGAGGAGGCTGACCCCCTGGGCCATATAGGACACCAAACACACAAAGCCATCCTACCAACTCTGAAAAAATAGTGATAATGCCGAGACAAGGAAATAGATCTCAAACAAAAGAGATGGAGGATATAGAGTTCAGAACTACGGTTCTAAGGTTATGCAACAATATCCTAGAAAAGCTCGATAAACTTCATGAGACCCAACTAAAAAGCATACATAAACTGACTAAATTGGAAAATATTATGCAGAGATCCAACAGCACAATGGAAGAACACAAGAATCAGGTCAAAGAGCCAAAAGACACTCCGCTGGAGAAGGAAGAAGAAAAGAGGATCCAGAAAGTTGAAGATAGTGTAAGGAGCCTCTGGGACAACTGCAAGCGCACCAACATCAGAATTATGGGGGTGCCAGAAGAAGAGGGAGTGCAAAATACTGAAAACATATTTGAAGAAATAATATCAGAAAACTTCCCTCACCTGGTGAAAGAAATAGACTTACAAGTACAGGAAGCCTACAGAACCCCAAACAAGAGGAATCTAAAGAAAAATTCTTCTCGACACATCATCATCAATATGCCAAGGGTAAAAGACAAAAAGAGGATCTTACAAGCAGCAAGAGAAAAGCAGTTGGTTACCTATAAGGGAGCACCCATAAGACTATCAGCTGATTTCTCAACAGAAACCATGCAGGCCAGAAGGGAGTGGCAAGAAATATTCAAAGTGATGAATAGCAAGAACCTACAACCAAGATTACTGTATCCAGCAAAGTTATCATTCAGAATTGAAGGGCAGATAAAGAGCTTCACAGATAAGAAAAAGCTAAAGGAGTTCATCACCACCAAACCAGTATTATATGAAATGCTGAAAGGTATTACTTAAGAAGAGGAAGAAGATCAAGTGAATTAAAAATCTGAGGAATAAAATAAACTGGTGAATATAATAGAATTAGGGGCAAAGAAAGGGAGTGGATAGATAATTATCATGGTGAAAGGGGTGTGGGGTGCAGAAAGAGACTGGATTAAAATTGTATAACCTATGGATGAGGACAATAGTGGGGGAAGGGGGTAAGGGCAGAGGGTGGGGTGGGAATCAGGTGGAAGGGAGCCATGGGGGAGAAAAAGGAGAAACAATTGTAATAATTTGAGCAATAAAGATTTATTTAAAAAAATCAAAAAAATAAAATAAAATAAAAGCTAAAAAAAAAAAAAGATGCATATCTTTTCATGGCTTAATAGCTCTTTCTTTTTCTGCTGTGAAATAATGTGCCGAAGTGTATCCACCTATTGAGGAACATCTTGGGTGTGTGGGGAGAGGGGTCCAATTTACGGCAATTATGAATAAAGCTTCTATAAACACTAGGCTTTTGTTTGGACATTAGGTTTCAAATCAGTTGGAGACATACCTAGGACTGCAATTGCTGGATGATGCTGAGGCTATTTTTAGATTTCTAAGAAACTGCCCATCTGTCTTCTACAGAGGCCATGCCATTTGCATTCCCACCAGCAACGGGTGGGAATCCATCCTCACCAGCATCTGGTGTTGTCAGTGCTTTGAATTTGGGTCATTTTTATAGGTGTGTAGTGACACCTCCTTGCTGCTTTCACTTGCAGTTCCCTAATGACAAATGATCATTTTTTCATGTGATTTTTCCCTTCTTTGTATGTCCTTTGGTGAGGTGCCTGTTTAGATCTTTTCTCTGTTTTCTTATTGTTGAGTTTTAAGTATTCTGGTATGTTTTGAAAACAAGTCCTTTATCAGACACATTTTTTGCAAATATGTTCTCCCATTCTGTGACTTCTCTTTGGACTATCTTAACAGTGTCCTTCACAGAGCAGAAGTTTTTAATTTTAATAATGTCTAAGTTACCAGCTTTTTCTTTCATGTGTCATGCCTTCGGTGTGATATCAAAAAACTCATCTGCATGCCTCAAATGATTTTAAATATGTTCTCTTATGTGACACCATGGCTCTTTAGCAAGGTGTTACATCCATTTGATAGGAGAAATGACTTCCTATCAGTTTGTCTCTGAAGTATATTTAAACAGGCAAAAAACAAAAAAAAAGGAGAGAGAAAATGTGTAAGCACTAGGAGACAAAACAGGCCAAGACAAACATTAAACAGAGTTCCCCGTTCAGTCTTCAGTCATGAGCATAAGACTATCTCCTTCACTACCTAGCTAATATTTAATATAAATATTTATTCTTGTTTCTGGATTGTCCCACATACATACACACATGCATACATACACATGAATCCACACACACTCACACACTGCCAGTGTTTTGATAATAGCAGGTGCCTCGTTAGGAAATTACTTGCTTACAGACATGGTGGCTTTGCATCGCCAGCTCAGTGATACTACCTTCTAGGAATTGTGCGCCTCCATTTGGGGAGCAAACTGGACTAAAGGAAGGAGCAAAGCTAGGTCATTTGTCCCATATCACACAGATAGCAAGGGACAGGCCCAGGATTTGAGTTCTGAACAAACCGACCCCTAAAGTGGTGTTCCTGGGACCTGCAGGAAACCACACGTGTGCCAGGGTCCTCGGCCAGAGATGACTCGGCTCAAGCTGCTATGTCCTCTCCATGTCAAGGAGAGACCCTCCTCCCTTCTCTATTGACCTGGTCTTTCCTGGCCTCCACAGCCTCTAGAATCTGCCCATATCATTTCAGCTTCCCTGAACCTCCAAAACATAAACTAGAGGAAAGGAAAAAGCAGCCCCAGAATGCTCCTACCATCGATGCATGTGAGCATGGAGGAGAACCAGTCTTCAGGGGATGGTTCAAAACTTTGTTAAATTACCATTTTTTTGTCAATAATAATAATAAAAAAACTTGCTATACCCAAACATGTTTTTCTGAAACAATACACATAATAAAACATGCTGAGGAAATGTATAATTATACCAAATTAAACTGCATGGCAGCGTCTCTCTGGCCATGAGAACCCTTTATTTCTTGGTGCAGCTCCACTCCATGGCTGGGACTGGGGTAGCCACAGTTCTGAAAGGGACAGCTTCAAGAGAGAAAGAGATCATTTTCTCAGCAAGATGTCCTTTGCTCTAAAGAGCTGGGATCTGACTGGCTTCTCTGGAAAGAGTGGGAGCTGCTGGCATCTCTCTGTGAGACCCTGTTTCCAGAACCAGCACTAGGCATGGGACCCTCTTCCCTCCCTGCCCCTCTCATCTGGATTTTAGGTACCCAGCAAGCATGACTATGTATATAGGCACACACCCAATTCCAAGCCTCTCTTCTGGATTCAGTGGCCCTAGAACTTCCCTAGAAGTGCCCCCCCCCCCCCCCCCCCACTCCCCACAGGCTGTCCTGGAGTCAGCGAGACCTTGGTCCTCAGCCAGAGATGCCTTGGCTTGACCTGAATTTAAGTCTCTGCTGTACCAATGACCAACTCTGTAACCTGGCTTGACCTCTCTGAGTCACTTTTCTCTCATCTGCAAAGCAGCAGTAATGGGACTCTGGGTGGGGCTGGGTGGGATGCTTTCACTTGTGCGGTTTGAAGGAGATAGCCTAGTGGTCGGCAAACTCATTAGTCAACAGAGCCAAATATCAACAGTGCAATGATTGAAATTTCTTTTGCGAGCCAAATTTTTTGAACTTAAACTTCTTCTAATGCCATTTCTTCAGAATAGACTAGCCCAGGCTGTGGTATTTTGTGGAAGAACCACACTCAAGGGGCCAAAGAGCCACATGTGGCTCGCGAGCCGCAGTTTGCCGACCACTGAGATAGCAAATTTTCGCAGAAAACCTGACAAGGAGGTGACCATAGCGTTGAGACTGCCCTGAAAGCTAGCTGCAAAACCTTAGACCCTGTTGGCAGCACGTGCTTCCTCTCAGATGTACTAGTATGTAAAGCATTCAGCAAAGTGTGCTAACTCAGTCTGCCTTGGTGCCCTTTCCTTCCCTTTTCTTGCAGAACTTCAAAGAGCACCCACCCGCTTTTGCACGTCCCACTGCCTGGGACAGGGCAGCTCTGCCTCACACCCCTGCACTGCAATGACCTTCAAGGAAAACTTCAGGGCCACCGCTACCATTAAGTTTTCACATGGGGCTCTGAGCCCCATCCCCAGCAGCGTGACTGAGGGATGGATCTGGACCAGGGGTTAGGGAGGATTAACCAGCTCTCCCTCTGAGAGGCCAAGCAACCTGTGTTACCAGATCCTCCTACTGGATTAAGCCTGAGCCTGCAGATCACCCACAACCTTGAACAGATGTGACACGATGGGACACTTTCTGGGCCTGGGTCCAATGAAGGAGCTAAAAGTGGACGGCCCATGCCACATGGCACTTGTCACTCTCTCCCTGGTGTTTGTAGAGGCAGTGAGGTGTCTTGAAAAGAACCTGAGCCCAAAGCCCTGGGTTTGCCCTCAGCTGTGCCCCTCACCAGTGGTGGGGTCTTGGGTGGGTCACTTCACGTCTCTGGGCCAAAGGTCCCTCCATAGATAAACAGAGCTTGTTGTGTGGGTTTCACGGAGTCTCTGAAGGATTCTGAGATAACACGTCAAAAATTTATTTCCTCAGAGAGCATGGCAGGACTCCTGAATGTGACTGCCCCTGGCTGGGAGGCAGGCCAGGCTCAATGGGTGCCCCCCCCCTCCACTACTTCCCCCATGCATTATGGTTCTGGCACAGGCTTCCATCTTAACTGGGTCTTCTCAGAAACAGAGGTTCTGGGATATTTATCTCTGCTTTCCCACACCTGGACATGCCTGGATTCCTAGAAATGCATGTCAAACCAAAAACACTTTGTAACTGATTCCTCCTCTGGAATCATGAAGTAGGATTTCCATCAATATGTCCGCTCCCCTCCTAGACTATGGATGCTCTGAGAGGAATGACCAGATCTATTCAACCATGAATCCACCATGGCACCAAACTGGACACTGATCATAGGCTGGCGGGGGGGGGGGGGGGACCTAATGGGTTTCAGGGAACCAGGAAGAAGAGATAGTCATAGGCAAATTGCCTAAGGAAGGCAAAAGTGTTGACAGTGTTTTAAAGAGCTAACTGGGACAGGAAAAGAGTGGCCTGCATTGTCCACCCCTCGTAAAGCAGCTGCAAAGAGCTCTTAAAGCAGGGGAGAGGCCACCTCCTTGCAAGAGAACAAACACCACACCGGGGGCCCCTTGACCTCCTTCCTGCAACTCCCATCGCTGCCTGTGCTGGTTTCCTCCCCTGAAAAATGGGAAAGTGATCTCTGCCCTGGGCTGTGCATATGAACTCGCAAAGGTTTTGCAGACTGAACTACAGGCAACCCTGGTGAGGAAGGTTTCTGTCTCCTTACTTCTGCCAGACAAGCCTCCTCACCTCCACGCTGCGTGCTCAGCACGACCTCTGTGCCTTCCTTCAGGTTCCCCTCACCTAAAGTGCTACCTTCTTCTTTCCGCTTTCTAATCCTTCTCATTCTTGACCATAATATTTCCAGGAAGCCCTTCCTGGTATTCTCAACAGGTCTTCATATCGGACCACACCATAAGACAGTCCATCTCTTTCTTTTGTTCTTTTCTATTTTGCTGTATTCTTCTCTCATCAGACAAGAGCCATCTGGTCTCCCACGTCTCCTATCATCACTCTCAATGGGCCCTCCCTCTGCACCCTCCTGTGCCCATTCCAAGCCTAGCCTCGCTTTCATGCTGCAGCCAAGGCCACTCATCTGTGCTATGTATCATGATGATTTAGCTGTCACCTTCATTGGAAGCCTTCTTTTGATTTTTGCCCCCAACACTATGCAGATGAGGTATGAGTCCCTTTTGCACCCTGGATCTCCCATTACTCTTCTTACCAGGGCTAAAATTAACTAGTGTGTTCCTTTCCCACCTCTGACAATAAACTATGAGAGCCAGAGCTATGTCTCCCATTCTTCAGAGTTATAGTTTCACCCCCTAGCACAGTGTCTACCGAGGGGCAGGTGCATGAATGACCTATCATGAATTACCTTACTCTCCACTGACTTAACTGAACTCATACATATGCACAACCAATGTTACCATTGATCCATTCAGCCCACAAACATTTATCCAGTGCCTACTATATGCCAGGCACTAGACTAGGTCCCAGAATAGAATGATAAATAAGACTGTCTTTGCTCTCAAGAAGATCCAGGCTAGAGGAATCAAGGGACCACTGCAGTAGAGGATGAAGCCATGGGTAGAGGTGTGACCCCATTACTGCAGAAGTACAGGAAATAAAGTCAAAACTTCATTTGGGAGAGTCAGAGAAGGCTTCTCAGAGAAGGTGGCAGTTGAAGAGGTGAGTGGAGGTAACTAAGCTTGAGATGAAGGCAGAGCCCAAATGAGAATGGCCTTGTGTGCGATACAATTGGGCCCTGATCTTGCAGGCCATGGGAAGCCATGGAGACAGTTGAACATGTTAGTCATGTGTCCAAGTCTGAACTTTAGGAAGATGATTATGAGCACAATATAGTCACATTTCCTACTCTCCTTTCTCCCAAACTCTCACTCACCCATCCATCCATCCTTCTTTCCTTCTGTAATTCTCAAAGAGTGGCCCTAAACAAGTAGCATCATGTCAACTGGAAACTTGTTCAAAATATAAATTCTGTATACCCGCCAGTCACCCATGGAATCAGAAGCAATGGGGGTGTGGCAGCAACCTGTGCTTTAACAAGCCCTCCAGTTGACTCTAAGCACACTCAAGTTCAAGAGCCCGGGCTCCAGAAAACCCTGTCTTCTAAGAGGGGAAAGGGAGAAATAGCAATATTCTTCCTTTAACTTCAGAGTTCAGTGGCCGACCAATGTGGAAGTCCCCATCACAATGTACTTATTCTTTCCTCCAACAACCATCACAGCACACCTAACTGCATCTGGGGAAGGAAGGCAGAAGGGTTCATCCCTTGTTCATTCTAATTGATCTCACAGATACAGATTGAGCATATGTTATGTATCCAGCTGATCTCAGACATATCTGAGTATGAGTCCCAACTCTACAGTTCATTGTCACAAGTAAAACACGATGGGGCAGGGACTCCAGTGAGTGAGACAAGAGATCTCGCTCAGGGAGCTCAGGACCTGACTGTCTGCAGGAGGGGACAGTTCAAGGGCTACCTGGCCCTATCCCTTGTACAGGACCCTGCAGAAGGGGCTCCTAGCTGTGCAGGGAAGGGTAGGGGTGGGGCACTCTAGCAAATGCCAATGACACATGTTTCATATTACGTGCAACATTCTTTGTGGGAGCCCTAGTGAAAAACACACGTGGTCAATCATCCCTTTCTCAGAAGGAGGGGGCCTAGGAAAGGGTGTGTTTGGCAGCCGGCTTTATCAAGAGTTAGAAACGAAGTGAAGGCTCTGAGCTAGGAAAACAAACTGTTTGTGCTTAGGCTTTTCATGTGAAGGATCAGGAGATGGGTCTGGATAATGTGGAGATGTGAGGAGCCCACCTGGGTCTCTAGACAATGGTACTAAGTACATGGGACTTGCATCTACCCTGGCCCTGGACTTCCTTGCTGTGTGACACTGCCTGGAGGGGATCTGCTGCCTGGCTGAGCTTCTAGCTCTTCATTTCAAATATGAGACCAATAGCCCTTCCCCTCACAGGGGGGCCACTATGAAGACCCTGTGACTTGGCACTTGCAAAGGTGCTTTGTAAAACATGTTACATAAAAGGGAATCTTCCTATCACTATTATAGGTAGAAAATTCAGGAGGAAATACTATCCAAAAATTTAACTGGCAGCACTACAGAGTGGAAGAAATGTAGATCTAAAGACACACAGAACTACATATAAATCTCATCTTTATCACTTACTGGCTGTCTAGCCTCAGGCAAGTTACTTCACATCTCTGAGCCTCCACTTTCTCATCTGTAAAATAGCAGTACTCCCCACCAGTAGGGTTGCTGCAAGGACTAACTCATACTTTCTGTGAGTGTCCCAGGCCTATAAAGGTGCCCCATACAGGTGTGCACAGCAGCCCAAGGATGCCCAAAGCAGCACTGCCCACGACTCCCAAGAGTCAGCTGTGCTCTGCCAGCCCCTCACTTGAGGGATGGATGCTGCCTCCTCCCCCTGACACTCCTCAGAAAAGCTATTCTTTACCCTCACAGCTCTGGCAGCCTCCCCTCCCGCCTGGATCAAGTTACAGGCCCAGTTGTTTTCCCTTACAAAGCGCTGCAGTCTGCACGCTCCTCCCCCTTCTCCTGCCTGGTGAGCTGGGCCAAGAGTTCAGCACTGAGGAGCACAGCCTCAGCACTTCTGTGAAGCACACAGAAAATGTCACAGCTGGCCCCGTGTTCATTCCCTTGTCTATGTCTTCATCAATTTCCTGGCTCCTGGAAGCAGTTCCCAGCGTCCACTCCTTTTCAGCTAAACTCCCTGGTGGGAAGGGGAGTTTGGTAAGCCAACTCAAACCCAGCAGGTGTTGGAGAGGGGTCTGATCCAAAGCAGAGGGGGCGGGAACTAACGCCTGCCCACCATCTCCTGGTCCCAGGCTCTTTGAATGCCAAATTTCAGCAAAAGCATCACTTTTCTGTGGATCTCTCTACTACCTCTCTTTCCCTCCCCCCCACCCCCGCCCCTTCCAACACACTCCCTGAAATCTCAGTGAAGTTCGTTAGCAATGTGCATTTCTTCTTGCAGGATTCAGTATGTGTTGCATGTCTTCCTTCTCTGGTAAGAAAGCTTCAATGTAAGCAAGATCAAGTCTATCTCATTCTCCAGAGTTTATTTAGCACCTACCATAGTGCCTGGCACATAGTGGGTGTTTTACAGATATCTATTCAGTGAATTAATAAAAACTCACGGCAGCCGAAACCGGTTTGGCTCAGTGGATAGAGCGTTGGCCTGCGGACTGAAGGGTCCCAGGTTCGATTCCGGGCAAGGGCATGTACCTTGGTTGTGGGCACGTCCCCAGTGGGGGATGTGCAAGAGGCAGCTGATCGATGATTCTCTCTCATCGATGTTTCTAACTCTCTATCCCTCTCTCTTCCTCTCTGTAAAAAATCAGTAAAATATATTTTTTTAAAAAAAACAACTCACGGCAATGCTGTAGGGTAAACAGAATCATTTTCCTGATTTTGCCAAGAGGCAACTGAGACTCAGCCCAGGCTGACACAGACAGTGAATGTCTGAGTTAAGATTCAAAACCAGGTTTTCTCCAGGCCTCGTGCATTTGATTTATATTTAAAGATCAGGCTAAAAATGTTAACAAAGGCAATTTTTTAAAATAAAGAAGCTGAAACTATTTGCCCAGAATTTCCTCTCCACTCCCAACACAGCATGATTTGTGGCGAGGGCGAGGATGCTGAGAGCTTTGTGCAACCCACGCAGTGCGCAAGGCGGACAGCAGACAGGGGCGGCCCTTGTCCCTCAGCTGCCAGGGACTGGGTCCTCCCGGGGAGCCCCTCCCAGCTTGTCCCCACCAGGGCAGGACTGGGATAGAAAGCCTCAGGAGAACAAAGCCCACATTTTCCCCTGTGAAGCAGAGAGGCCAGTGCTGGGGAAACAATGGCCTCACTGGGATCAAAGAGAGCTGGGCCCAGATTGGGGACAAAAGCTGAGTCCCAGCTGGACAGCTCTCCTCCTCCTTTTACAAAGGTCTCCAGAGAGCATGCACGCAGGGCCCTTAGAGGCCCGCTCCACCTTCCCATCGGACCCCACTTCCAACTCCTCTCCCCTCCCTCAGCACAGCCCCTGAAAGCAGCCTAATGGCTCCTCCCCAGGCCGGTATGTTCTCTTATAGTCTAGGCCTTTGCCAAGCACATGCCCCTTCTCTCAGTTCCTCTTAAGTGCACTGAAGCTTCAGCTTTTTAGCTCAAAATCTGCTTCCTCTCTGCCCTCTCTTACCCTTCAATTCCTGTATCAACTGCACCCCACTGTGCATTTGCCCAAACCCAGGTCCTGCCTCCAGTTATAGCACCAATCACACTGAATCATCACCCCCGGGGTCAGTACCTGCCTCCCTCTCCAAACTGTGGCCACATGGAAGCTGAGACAATTGCTTAATGATTTGCCTAACATAGGAGGAGATGGACGGGTAAGCATTTGTTGAATGAATACTAAAGCAATGAATGGTGTAGAGTGAGCCACCTCTAAGTCCTAGAAATTCTCATGGATACCATGTCTTTTTGAAAAATTCAATCTCTCTTACTTCTCAATCTTTTTAATTTAATCTTATTCAACTAATATTCTTAAAGATCCCCCTCTTTTTGAGGTGCTGCTGGGTGTTGAGAATGGAATGGTCAGCAAAACAAAGTCCCCACCCTCATGGAGTTGTAGTTCAGTGGCCAGGGTGGGGGAGACAGACATTAATCAGTTGCATAATTTAAAATTATGATAAGTGCTGTGAAGAGAAAGCACAGGTTAAGGCAATAAAATAGACTATTAATTTGTGCATCCATATTTGTTGAGAGCCCACCATATGCCAGGCAGAAATACGTCAGGGAATTATGCATCTGTTTTGCATAATTAGCTTATAAAAGGGGAACATGGTCCAGGCTGGGAAGACTTCCCTGAGAAAGTGACAGCAAAACCAGGATCTAAGGAAGAGATGAGCAAGCACTAAGGAGGCAAAAGGCAGAAGGCAAAAGACTAAAAGTTTGCTGTGATTGGCACTGGGATGTGGTTGCTTACAGGAAAACATAAGTGCCTACACATTAAAATATCTACAAAGAATTTGGCAGCAGATGCTGGCAGAGCAACTCAGAATGTGTGAAGGTCAGACTCAGATGCCAAGACAGGCTTTGGGCTTCATCCAAGGTCACCCTATGCCTTTGGCGGATGGACAGAAATGGAGCCCCTGAAACCTGGTTCCAAGTCTACTGCCTCACAGTGCTCTGTGACTGTGAGATAGACTGGGGAGACCCCTCTCCAAGCCCAAAGATGGCCCTCTGGGATTGAAGACCAAAGCATCTCCAGGATATGTCCCTCTGGAAGACGAAGCTCAACCTGGATTTGCCTCTAAGGAGACTGCCACTTACCATAGCAAAGATATGAAGGAATGCCTTAGGATGCTGTGCTCATTCAACAACCACTTATAGTTTGCAATGCACTTTCATATAACTGATCCCATTTTTGTTAAGACCTATGGTCAAGCCTTAGGTTGCACTGACACTGCATTCTAATAAGTCTTCTTATTTACTGTGATTTTGGACAAGTCATTTCACCACTCTGAGCCTGCATTTCCTCATTTGTTATTTGGGATCAATGCTCCCTAGTGGCAGGGCTATATTTTTATTAAATATATTTTAATTGATTTTTTACAGTCTGGGAGCCTCAGGGGGAGGAGGCAACTCAGCGATCAAGGAAAGATGGCACCCCTATCACACCTCTGCTGCTGCTGCTGCCACTGCCATCAGTGTAAGCCGTGGGCAGCCCTAAGCAGCTGGACAGCTGCCATCTGAGGCTTGCCTGCATCTTGGGCCGACCTTGGGCATCTGGGGGAATGGGGCACTCAGGAGGCAGGCAGGGCTGAGGGAACTGGGCACTGCCATCTTGTGGCTGTGGGCACAGCCATCTTTGAGGGTATGGCAGTCAATTAGCATATTCCCTCCTATTGGCTGTGGGTGCCACCATGTTTGCATCAGTGTGAGGGTCAATTAGCATATTTCCTCTTTATTAGATAGTATGGTGTATTATTAGTCTGCTTGGGCTGCCATAACAAAGCACCATATACTGGGTGGCTTAAAGAACAGAAATTTATTTTCTCACAGTTCAAAGCCTAGAAGTCCAAGATCAAAGTATCAGCAGGGTTGATTTCTTCTGAGGCCTATCTCCTGGGCTTGCAGTTTACTGTCCTCTCCCCTCTGTGTCTTCACATGGTTTCCCCTCTGTGTCTTGATTTCTTCTTCTTATAAGAACATCAGTCCCATGGGATTAGGGCCCAGCCTAATGATATCACTTTAATTTAACTACCTATTGAAAGGTGCTATCTCTAAAGCATAGTCACATTCTGAAGTGCTGGGGGTTAGGATTTCAATATATAAATTGGGGAAAACATAATTCAGCTCATAACAAATGGAATGATGTTTCTAAATTTCTGCAATATACCTGGCATACATCTGTGGCATTGGTGTCAGGGGGAGGAAAGATGGGGTAAAAAACACCAGTTCTCCCTCATGTGCTATAGTGGACAAACGAGGGCTGTGAGGGTCCTGGGTCCTAATCCTTCTTTGCTGCCTGGATGACATTGACAAGACCTTGGTACCTTCCCCTCCATAACAACAAAGGGGATACACCCCCTAAGGTCTACATTTCTTTCCTTCTCACATAGTTCAATTGTATAAATGGAAAAAATAAAATCCTCAATACTGGCCACTCCAATAGCAGTACAGGAAGGAGGCTAAGCTTCTACCATTTTCTGAAATAAACACCCCAACGATCCCAGAGGGCTCAGCTTCTTGCTGCTGCCCTGAAAAAACTCGAGACATTCTTTTCCTTACCTTTTCCCTCATGCGCTCCAGAAAGTGGGAGTTCACGTTTTTTTCTAGAGGCCATCAGTTACAATATTATCAGGCACAGAGACACAACTTAGGAAGCTGTCCCACTAAAACTCAGCTGTCCCCAGGTCACCAGATGGTATCTTGGGCCAAATTCATTCACCCACCAACCTGCCCTACCCTGCCCTGCCCTGGCACGCCTGGGACAACTAACCCTCCAGGTGCAGGTGGCAAGGCCAAAATATCACCTTTCAGGTAACTTTCCCATCAAAGCTGTTTGTTTTGTGGGATGCTAAAGAGACTGTTGGCTTTTGGGTTGTTTTTTTAAGACTATATCAGCACATCCTATTTGCAACATGAGTCTGGGCAGTTCCTAAAGATTGGCTTTAGCCTATTGTGTTTGCTTCCTCTTTGAACCCAGAAGATCAAGATAGTGGTGCCAAAAGAGATGAGTGAGCAGAGGAGAGATGCTGAACTGGCACTTTGGCACAACAGGGGGTAAAAAGGGGTTTTTGAAAGGCGTTAATTGATCTTTTGGTCAGTGTGGCCCTATTTGGGGATAGTTCTTTTTGCTCCATTCTGAGCTCCATCTTTTGTATTGATTTTCAAAACGACCTGTGATCATTGCAGAAAATTTGGAAAACAGAAAAATGTAAAGAAATATCGCATCCTTAATTTCATATTCTGCATACTTGAAGCAACCCTGAGAATTAAATAGTATTCAAGTGGAATAGATGAGAGACCCCAGAAGCCAAATGATGAAACGCAGCTAAATCCAGAAAGTAGAGATGATTCCTGTTCAGTCTAAGGAGAAAGTGTGGTACTATGAGATGGACGTGAGTTTGAATTCCTGCTTCATCACTTACTGGTTGTGTGACCTTGGGCAAGTCATGTGTGGTCTATGAATCTCAGTTCCCACAAATTTAAACCAGGTAGGATTAATCTGAGGATTAGAAGTCATGTGCATTTAGTATATGATTTGGTGCATACTTGGGGGCTCAAAAATAGGGTCAACTACTATTTTTAAACCTAAATGATGGTTGTGTCACCCTGGAATCCACCACAGTGAATGTTCAACCAGAGTTGGGACACACATCTGTCCAATATGTGGTGCAGGCAGCCAGAGGTTGAACCCAGCAATCTCTAAGCCACATTGTAGAGAAAATGTGAGCCAGAGTTAGCCCTGGACACAGACCTGGCTCCATTACTTAACAGCTGAGGCATAAAGACAAATGACTTATCCTTTTGGCCTCAGTCATCTTGTTTGTAAACAAGGTGCTTGGGAGAGGAAAGGATTCTGTGGAGGTGCAAGCACTCAGTATAACTCCAAAACTTCTCACCCAAGTCCATGAATTTTATGATTGTCATTCCAACTTGACGATGCAATGACTTTGAGGTTGCATGGAGAAAATAAACTGTGTTTGTTTTTGTTTTTGTTTTTTATCAAGTTGTTGCCTTTCAGCCTCCACCACCCTTCACAGCAATCACCGTATTTTATAATGTTGCTTAAAAAGAGAGCCAGCCAGGATGATCAGTGCACGCCTGGAGTTTGGAGGGGCTTAGGTGCTGCTTGTGAAACTGTCTTTCATCTCCCAGGAATGTCTTTGGTATTTACAGGGCCAGGGTCAGAGACTGTGCGGACACTTCCCCAGCCCCCTCACCTCTGGGTGTGGGGCACTCACAGGTTTTGGACAGCTGACCCTTTGGGCTGGAATGCAGTAAGCTTGGCCTGACACATCTTCCATCAATTTCCTTGGGAAAGAAATATCCCAGAGGCAGCCTGCTTTCATTCATCTGATCTCAGCCATCCTGGTGTCTTTGGGATTTTATCTCTTCACTGATCATAGCAACTAACTGGTGCCCTTCACTCAAATGCCCCTTAGAGGAGGCCAGACATTCCTGATCCAAATGTCACTTAGGAATGGACAGGAATTGCACTCAAAGGAAGAGGTGGCCATAGCAGCTTCATCCCATAAATTCTGATTAGGTGTTTTCATAACCAACATAGCCTTTCCTCCATTGAAGACTCATATCAATCCTCCAGTCGCCTTAAAGCAGAATGTGTTCATTGAAATCTTTGAAGGTAGGTAGATCTGTTGATAAATACCAGCTCCAGCATTTACTTGTGACATAAGGCAAGCTGTTATATAGATTAAAAGCATTAGTGTATGTTAGACTCTAGCCTGGGCCATAGTGAAAGCTGGCTGTTACTTAGCTGTTGTACTAGCCGCATGATTTGGGGCCATACTTGCAGCTTTTTCCGAGCTTCATTTTACTCATCTGGAAAAATAGGTTATCTGGAAAAGGTGGTTAAGAAGGAAGCAATAGATTTCACAGTGAGCAGGCTAGGTTCATTACCTACTTCTTTCGCTTTGGTAACTGTTTCACTGGCATGTTGTTTAAAGGAACCTCACAACTTCAGATGCCTTTTCTATAAATTACAGCTAACAATACTCATTTTTAAGGGTTGCTGGGAGAGTTAGAGATATCTGAAAAGTTCCAGGGATGAAGAGTGATTATGATGCAATTTCTGATGGGTGACTGGCAGGATGATTGCCACTTTATTTTTATTTTTTAAAAATATATTTTATTGATATTTTACAAAGAGGAAGGAAGAGAGATAGAGAGCTAGAAACATCGATGAGAGAGAAACATCCATCAGCTGCCTCTTGCACACCCCCTACCGGGGATGTGCCCGCAACTAATGTACATGCCCCCGACAGGAATCGAACCCCGGACTTTTCAGTCTGCAGACCGATGCTCTACCACTGAGCCAAACCGGTTTCGGCTGATTGCCACTTTAATTATGAACAACAGCAATTTAATTTTTGTGTTGGAAGCCATTGCCTTCTTCAAAGGGTGAAACAATGTGACCACCAGCCCACATCGCAGCCATGGCACACTGAGGTAGATGCTGTGGGTACAGCTGATGGGCCACAGAAATTAAATGAGAACAAGGCTCAAATTACACAGGCAGCGACTAAGGGCCTTCCTTCTGTCCATCCCAGCCTACCCTGCTCTGATTCTAGAATGGAGTGTTCCCCTGGACCTGAATTCATGGAATAGCCAAAATCATCTAGATGCTTGGCCTCTAGACTTTATCCCATCTCCAACCCCCACAGTTACCCTAGTCATCTATCACCTGAAAGCAGCTTTGTCACATGACTCCCAGATCAAAGGCCTTAGTGTACCCCCAATATCTCCCAAACAAAGTTCAAATTTAAAGCCTAAATTAAGGTCTTTTAGAATTTTTCAATACTTATCCTGAGAAGACCTCATTGTGTGGTAGGTGTGGGGTGGGGTGGGGTGGGGTGGGGGAGGCGGGTGTTCCTTGCCATGTAGTGCCTAAGCCAGTGGTCAGCAAACTGAGGCTCGCAAGCCACATGCAACTCTTTGGCCCCTTGAGTGTGGCTCTTCCACAATATACCTCTTGCGAGCACAATTGAAACTTCATGGCCCATGCGCAGAAGTCGGTTTTCGGCTCTCAAAGGAAATTTCAATTATTGTACTGTCGATATTTGGGTCTGTTGACTAATGAGTTTGCCGACCACTGGCCTAAGCTATGTGGAGCATAGTTCCTGGGAGAAACGAATGAATATTATTCCTCACATACAAAATAAGAGCTGGTGCTAGTCACGTCCATGTGTTATATTAGTCAATTCTTACAATAACCACTGTGAGGTAAAGATGATTAATTATCTCCATTTTATAGATGTTGGAACAGAGCCCAAGACCAAGCAACACAGGTAGAGTCTCTGACCTCACTCCTTTGTGTTAAAATGAGACCCTAGGACCCCTCAAATATAGTGAGGTGCAGAGCTTTTGCTAACACCATTTCAGCTTGAGCATTGGTACTCTTTTTGGCCTTATGACCCCTTCTTCTCTATCTAAATCTAAGGAATAGAAAGCAGCATGGTGTTTGTAACTAGTGTGGATTTAATCAAAATCTGCAAATATTTTTTGGAGCCTGGACTCATTACCAGGTTCTCAGCATAAAGTAAAAAGAAAAACAAAACAGACAACTCCCACCAGCTCGACTAGAGCAGGCCTGTCTGTTATGCATTCTCAAAGTTCCATTGCATGTACCTTATAGCTCTTATAACTATATTTAGTGGGAACAGGGAGGCTGTAGAGTTCATGACGGTAAGAATTATGTCTAATGTGCTCATCGCCATATCCTCAGTGTAGCTGATTTATGTGTATGAATGACTAGGTAAATGAATAGGAGTGTTTTTCCTGGCACCACTGTGTGTGCAGTATGAACTGTAACAGGAAGGAGCAGATGAGAAAAGTGCTGTAGGTTCACACTGATGCAACCCAGAAACTGCAGCCAATGTTGGTTAAATACTAATAGCGATAAAGAGACAAAGGTAAAGGCTAGTTATAACCTATAAAAAGACAAAGGGCTGAGAGGAAAAAAATTGCCATTTATTCTACTCACTCCCTCCTCTCCAAGAAAGCAAAGGTTTAGCCCTCATGGACTTGAACTCAAGTTCCACCTTTGCCTAAACTCATATAGCATCATCTA
This sequence comes from Vespertilio murinus, assembly GCA_963924515.1. NCBI lineage: Eukaryota > Metazoa > Chordata > Mammalia > Chiroptera > Vespertilionidae > Vespertilio > Vespertilio murinus. Next base: position 37,288,519 of record OZ004706.1, read on the forward strand.
GGGAGGTATCTGTTCTGGATGATGTCTTCCTCACCTGAGACTTGAGATTTGAGGTGGGATCAGGAGAGCTCATCACATGCTTCCAAGTCTGATAGCCACATGTTTCCACTGGCTAATTCCTCTTGCTCCAGCTTTTAAGGACATCTTGAAAATAGCTGAAATTGTGTTCTGCATATTAGTATGTTAGAAGCAGCTACCAAGTATAAAACACATGCTGACCAAACCCTCGCCTCAGAAGTGCACAAAGATTTAGGATATAGATTATTCAAAAGTGTAGAAAAAGCCAAAACTCATTAAGCCTCTCTCTCCCAGTTTCTCTTTCATTTTCTGTCTCTCTTTCTCTCCATACTAGAGGCCCAGTGTATAAAATTCATTCATGGGGGTTGGGGAGGTTCCTTCAGCCCAGTCTGCATCCTCTCCAATCTGGAATCCCTCAGGGAATGTCTGACTGCCAGTTTTGGCTCAATCCCGCAGGGATTACACAGACACACACACACACACACACACACACACACACACACAATCCAGGACCACTTGCTCCTAACTACTCACCTGCCTGCCTGCCTGCCTGCCTGATTGCCCCTAACCATTCTGCCTGCCTGCCTGCCTGCTTGATCACCTCTAATCGCCTCTGCCTGCCTGCCTGATTGCCCCTAACCACCTCTGCCTCAGCCCTTGCCACTGTGGCTTTGTCTGGAAGGACATCCAGAAGATGTTGGGTCTATCCAGTCTAATTAGCATATTACCCTTTTATTAGTATAGATTTCTATCTATCTTTCTGTCTCTGCTGTCTTACACACACACACACACACAGATTGCAAGTCTGTTCATATGCAGATCTCCAGGCCTCACGAAGCTCTCCAAAGTAGATCTTTTGTACATACTCCCCACTCCCCCGCTTCTTACGCTTACTAAGTGTTGAGGCTCACTGTGTAAATGTTTAGCTCAATGTGAGGACTATTCAGATGTGCCAGGCAGTTTACATAGTACCTTGAAACATATGAAATTGCCAATGTTTTACCGCCTGTGGCCTCGAAAAGGGACAATTTCATGTGGTTTAACCTAAGCCCTTGGTTTGTTTGCTTTAAACCTCTACACACCTTCAGGTGGGTGTAGTTGTTCCTATTTGACAGAAAAGAATGGGGGGGGGTGGAGATTGGGTCCAGAGGGGAAGGCCGAGGTTGCATGTCCTGTTGAAGGACACACCTTTGGCAGGAGGAAGAGGCGGAGCACCGCTCTCCCCTGCTGACCTGATCACCCTGCTCATGTCTGTCTGTCTCCACAGCCCCTCTGTTCCTGCACTTCCCACCACCGCTTCTTGGGACAACCAAGGATCAGTGGGCCTAGGAGACAGGGAAACTGAAACACAGTGTCCTAGGTTGGCGCCACCTCTGGCGCAAAACAGGGCCTTGAGCCTGTCCCTAGAGGCCTGGCTGTGTGCGCAAGTTTTCAGAAAGCTTTGTTTCTTGTCAAAAATTAAACTGATGTTTTTCCTGGAATGGCTTTTGGAAGGGAGCATGATTGCTGACTAAATATGAAGTGGTTTGAAACCCAAGTGTCTCTCTGAATAACGTAATGTTTACTCCTGAGCGGGAATGGGTGCCAAGGGGCTGTCTCCTGGGGTGATTTACGTGTCCTTCTCTCCTACGCCCACTCTGCAAGCTGCTGCCGTGACCCTCTCTGGGTGTGATGCTGCCCCTGGGGATTGTGTCCTGAAGTGGCCTGAGGACTGGGAAGGAGAATGGCTGTCCCCAGAGCCATCAGCTTTGCTGGCTGAACCCCATGTCTGTTCAAACACTGGCTGCTTGGCTGTGCTGGTAGGAGGAGGCAGAGGCTTATGCACAGTCTCCCACCACCTTAGTTTGGGACCACGAACCTTAGGACCAGGAACCCTAGCCTCAGAGGCTGGGGATGGAGTCCTGGTGGAGGATGGAAGGAATGAGGGAAGCTTTGTCTAGAAAGGCCTCCTATGAATTCCTCAAAGACCCCTCCATACTGTCATTCCCATTGCCATTTTATTTAAAAAAACACACACAAAAAAAAACACTAAGGCCCAGGAAAGTTAATACTTGATCCAAATTCACACAGGATTTGAACCCAGGACTCTCTGATTCCAAAGCCCGTGTTTATTCTAAGAAGGAAAGAGAGGGAGGAGGGCAAAGGGACTTATTTTATCCCAAGGACATTGCTAGGCAACTTGTCCTCCTCATCTTCTACCACTCCTTCAAGGGAGATATAATTAAGTCCATTTTACAGGTAAGAAAACAGAGGTTCAAATATCAGAGTGTTTGCCCACAGTCACAGGCAGGGAATAAATGGTATAACCAGGCTACAGCCCAGGCTGGTTCTCACTTCCCACACTCCCTCATGCCCTGCATGGAGTCCCAAAGTCAGGACCTCTTCCTAACTTTACCAGTAATTGGTATGTGATTTGGAACAAATCACTTGCCTCCTTCAACCTCAGTTTCCCCTTCCGTGCCTTGAAAAGGCCTCAAGAGTCTCCCAGGTTTATAAACGCAAGACAAGGGAAGGCCTTCAGGACAGTCTTCACATCTTGGGAAGGTGACCTGGCTCCTGGCTGGGTTATAAACAAAGGCTGTTTAAGAAGCTGGCCCAGGAGCTGTCTTTGTAGAGGAAAATATCCCAGAGGATACCAAAGAGTTCATGTTGGTCACTAGGGAGAGGTTGGAGGGAAACTGGAGTGTGGAGTGTTTGGGAGAAGCAAGGAACTTCAAGAAATCCTTGGAAAGTCCCTGAAATAGCTTTTATGGAAGTCTCACCCGAGCAGAGCTGGAATAGTGCGCACAATCTGGATGGTGTGTGAAGTGATTCTGAACCTGCTTAGAAGGAGGGTGGTATGCTCTGCCCACCTGCCTGTAGCAAACAGCCCCCCAGATTATCAACCCCAATTGCTTCACCCCTTCCCACACCTCCAGCATCTGCAAGAGTCAGGGCTTCATGAGCCCCTTGCAAGCATTCAGTTGTGGGGCCACCACTTACTGTAGAGGCTCCCATAGACGTGCCCCTGGGAGGGAAAGGAAGTACTTGGTTGCAGTTTAAGTGTATACCAGGCAGGTATTTAATAACAACAGTAGCCAATACCACATTATATCTTTTTCATAATAATTAGAAATAATACCAATACAAAGGAGAATAAAGACAATAAGAACAACAACCAATGCTGATGGAGCTCTTTGTGCTAATGTGTCAGGCCCTTTGCATGTATTATGTTTGTCTTCACATCAGTACTATAAAGCATTTACTATTCTTGTGCTCATTTCACCAACACAGCTTTCTGAGGCTCCGAGAGACTGAGCAATTCATACGAAATTGCACACAAGGCAGCTGAACCCTGGTTAATTTGACCTGAACATTTTTGGCTGCTCTTGGTTAAACCAGGAGGCCTCCTGGAGGCACTGCACCAACTTCCCCTTCTTCCCTCCTGTCAACTGTGTCACCTTGGTCAAGGCATCCAACCCCTCTGAACCTCAGTGTCCTTATCTGTAAAATGGACTAGTGTGGGGACCAAAAAGATTAGATCCATCCACGTATTTAGTTGTGAGGCCACAACCACTGGTGGGGCTTCGCTGGTGTATCAAGTGCTGAGCTGAATCTGAGGTCTGGAGATTCATGAGAATCTCCGTGGACAAGGTACAAAAGACACAGGTGTTGCAACTCCTTCAGAAGGCAGCTTGCTAAGCCTTGTTAGAGAACTGTTTGCACACCTGGAAGCACTGGGTAGATGGTTGGTGTTTTTACAAGTCTTATATTCCGGTAAATTATTATTGCTATTGATTGCTACTATCAAAGGGCCCTTGCCCTTCTGCATTGCACTTCCTGGGGTTCTCCCTTCAGATCCTGCAGCCCTGGTTTCATAACTTTCAACATGTTAAACTGGTTTTCTTTGTAACCCTCCTGGAGCCTACAGCCTGGAAAACCCCAAAGGTGACTCAGAGACTTTCAGGGAAAGTGACAAAGTGGCTGTCTCTAAAGCACTGGATTCTACCAACTCTGCAGCTACCCCTCGCCCCAGAACAGAACTGGCTGAGCTGAATCACACAAACCTGCTCGTTCCCCGAGGCAGCTGAGGGGGAGGGCATCCATCTGGGAGTGTGTGTGTGGCTAGGCGGGGGGTGGGGGGGCTTCAATACCCAAGTTCACCGTGCCCCTTAGTGCTGTGTTGGTTGTGGATCTCTGGGCAAGTTCCTCCAAGCTCAGTGTCCTCATCTGTAAAGTGGGGAAAGAATATCAGACCTCTCTTCCTCTCAAGACTCCTGTTAAAACTAAATGGGAAAATCCAGATTATGCAATGATATTTCTGTAAGAGAGAATCCATTCATTCTCTATTTATTAAGCATATACTTTGCATCACAAACTGACTATAATATCTAACATTTACTGGGCACTATTTCATATATCAACTTAGTTTATAATTCATAATTCCATGTATTAACTTCCATATATTAACTAAGTTAATATATGTAAAGGTACTGCATACTAGTTAATATTAACACAGTTTTACATATATGAAATTAATTAATATATGGGAATTAATATATGAAATTATTAAAAATATATCGTTTTACATATATGTGGTTAATTCTTATAACAGCCCTTAGGTAGATACTTTCTCTATCCCCATTTTACAGATAGGGTGATGTCCCAATAGACTTAAGTCTACACAGAAACAACTGAAGAGCTGAAATATGAACCCAAAATCTGTGATTATAGCTCTCTACTGTACTGCCTCATGCTCTATGGACAAGATATGGTTCCTGCCTTCAGGGGGTTCACAGTCTGGAAGGAAAGAAAGACAAGTAAGCAAGCAATTAATATATATAAAAGCCTAATGTGCAAATTGTTCCCATGGGAGTTCGAATGGGAGATGGATCACTCCCTATGATGTGTGCTGACCACCAGAGGGTGGCATGGAATGAAGGGAAGCCTCGGCCGGCAGCCAGAAGGCCCCAATCAGCCCTGATCACCAGCCAGGCCTAGGGACCCTACCTATGTATGAATTTCATGCACTAGTCCTCTAGTTACAGTATAATATGATATACACTGTGACGGGGGAGATACATGAGGCCCCTGGAGCCAGAGAAGGGACTCTGACTGAGCCTGGGGATATTAAGTAATGCTTCTTGGAGGAGGTGTGTAGGGAGTAACAAAGTTATCTTGGCCAAAGAACCACGTACATGTGGGAAATCTCTGAGGTGAGAAATAGGCTGATGCAGGTGAATAATGAGGAAAAGTTGGATCACTGGATACAGGGAAGAAATCTGCTGGGGTAGAGCTCCATCTCAGCAGGAAATGGGTGGCATTCTCACCTGAATGATTCAAGAAAAGCTTAAGAAGGAAACTTTACCCAAAGTGTGGGCAGGGAGAAGGGGAAGTAATAATGGATGCTTCAGTATTGCAGGCTAGTCACCATTACTATCCTGAAGCCTGAAGGACCAGAGAAGGGTGGAGTTTAGGAAAGACTGTGAAGTACTGTGGTCTCTGAGAGGTGGGCATAGTCCTCCCATGGAACATGGCAGGAGGGAAGCAGAAATAAATGCTCTGACCACTCTTCATGGGGCCAATCAAAAGGCATCCTTGCTCAGGAAATTATTCTTTATTCCAAGGATCCTGAGGAGATATTATACTGACACTATCACATCTTCATTAGAGAAGAATAGCTTTCATCACAATGTGGTAGCAAATGAAAGCAGTACATTAGACTGGAGGCATGGAGGCTAGTTATGAGGCTGTGGCAGGCATCCCAGTGGGATGGGTGTGGGCTTGGACCATGGCAGTGGGGTTTAGGTTAAAGAGACTTTGACAGGTCATTAGGTAAGCCCTTCCTTCTCAAACCTCAGGAAAATGCAAACCTTTCCTCTTCCTCCTCCTCCACCTCCACTGTAACACACCCTTATACCATTGTATATCCAAATGCACAGGTACTACCACCACCACCTCCAATCCACGTGACCTGGTGCAGTCACAGGCTGCATCCTCCATTCTGATTAAAATTCAAGGTATACTTGGGGAGCAATCCCAGTACAGCTGACACTGTGCCACTGAGTTGTTTTATTCATATGCTCCACTTCATGGTGATCTGTGACCTGGGGACTCTGCTCACATCTCACAGAGGAGCGACATATACTTGTTCAGAACTCCCACAGCAAGTAAACAGCATAGCAAGGACTTGAACCTCAGTTGGCCTAGCCTGCCTGATCTGGCTCATCCTGCTTTGTCTATAAATGGAGTAGACCACCTCCTCTTTCCTTTATCGTTACCCCTGTCCTGCCATGAGGCCTTCGAGTCTTACACCTTGACCCCACAGGGTTTCCTTGACAAGAGGAAACTGAGTTAAGCAGATTGAGTTTAGCATTATTTCCCCACTGCCACAGGAAGCCTCGTGCATCGCTGCAGCGTTGCCAGGTTTGTGGTCCCAACAGCAGCAGGTCTGCTCTCCCCACCTTCCTAGTCAGAGGGTGACAACCACAATAACAAGCTGGGAACTACTAAAGGGCTTTACAATTAATGGTCACCAAACCCCATGTGGTGTGTCCTAAGAGTATTCCTATTTCACAGATGAGGACACTGAGGCAGAGGGGTTAAATGAATTACCTGAGGGCAGCACAAAGAGAGTGAGCAGCAAGACTAGATCAGAACTCAAGCAGGGTGGTTCTAACATCTGTTTACTTAATCTCTGCATATTTTTTTTGTCTAAGCTGGAAAACCCCAAAGCTCATTCAATACCACCCCTCATTTTGAAAATGAAGAAAAGGGGACCCAGATGGAGGGAATGACTTGCACAGGTCAGTGACAGCACACAGACTAGAACCCCTGACTCCTAGTCCAGTATTCCTCACACCTCCCAGCACTGCATCTCCTCCCTCCTGAAGTGTGCCCCTAGGTAGCCATAGAGGAGGTTCTCACTAACAGCTCAACGATGCTGGGGTGAGCACTCCCCTCCAGAAAGCCAGCTTACTGGACATTCAAGTATCTTGCTAATGACCTATATTCCTCACATCCCAGCTGGAGCATGGCCAGGTACTCCAAGCAACTCCTTGAAGGAGTCGAGAAGCTTTTGGCTGGGAATTACACAAAGCCAAATATTTCCAGAGCAGGAAAACCCCTAGGGTCCCATTTCTCAGCTCCTCCTCAGCTCACAGGAAGTTGCTCTGCAGCCAATTGGAGATGTTTTTCTTTCGTCCTGAGACTCAACAGATGGCACTTGGTTAGCCTGAGGTTACCATCACCTCCTAATCACCTTCACCCCCGAAGCAGACTATACTGGTAGATGGAAAACTTAGAGATGGGAAACGTCTTTCTCCAATGTTGACCACTGGAGACACTAAGTCACACAGTAGGGCCAGCAGAGGCCAGAGGCAGGCTGAAAACACAATCCATCCGCTCTGAATTCTACCATTTCCCACCACACTTTGTTGCATCTTCCAAGCACTTTGTTTGACCAGAGCAAGCATTGGCTGAATGTGTTTTAATTATCCTTAAAACCCTAAACAGTTGTAGATGTCCTTTCAAAAACATATTCGTAGAAATAAAGAAAAATTGTTCAGGGAATTACTTGTCTCCCTCTTCCCTTACTTCATCTGTTTACCTCAGGATTACTGGGTTACCAAGCTGTCCCCTTCCCTTCCCTTAGGGGCTTGAAGGAGGTAAATTTAGGACATATCAACGAGTCCAATGAACTAATGTTTGTGAAGTACTTCAGTGTACACAGTGTTTTCATGTTACATTTACACCAGCCTTGTGAAGTAAACATATGCCTATTGCGGGAGGCCCTGTGTCCTGGCCATGTCCCCGATGCACAATGGAGTGAGGCCAGTCTAGGGCTGGATCCCAGCCCCAGCACACACAGGATGCGTGAGCTCAGCCCAGTTATTTGTCTTCTCGAAACCTCCAACTTTCTCATTTTATAAAACAGGCATCATACGTACTTCGAAGATTTGTTGGGAAGATAGAATGAGGTAAGGCACCCAGCACATTGTAGCACTTAGTAAATGTTAGTGTTGGTTATCTTTGTGCTGTCCTCTGCCAGGGACCACATTACCAAAAAGGTAGTTAACCCCGGGGTTTGTTATCCCAATACAGGCAGAAAATATAAATAAGCATTAGCAGGGCTTGATAGGTTCCAGATGACAAATCCATAGTGGGAGCTAGATAGGTTCAGGATTGGCAAAGTGCTCTGATTAATCTAATCAGAGGGATCCAGATCTTGTGTGGGAGCTCCGAGGAAGATGCGCTATTTTTTTTCCTGGTGGATGTGAACACAGCAAATGTAGGCCAGGAGGGGCTGGCCAACATCTTGCCACCATATGGAAACTGAGAACAAAACCAGCATGAAGGAGGCCTGAGCCCGGCTGGCATGACTTAGTGATTGAACATTGACCTTTAAACCAGGAGGTCACAATTTGATTCCTGGTTAGGGCACATGCTTGGGTTGTGGGCTCAATCCCTTGTGGAGTATGCAGGAAGTACCCGATCAATGATTCTCTCTCATCATTGGTGTTTCTATCTCTCTCTCCATTTCTTTTCCTCTCTGAAAATTAGTAAAATATACATTTAAAAAAAAAAAGATGCCTAAGAAAGAGAGATGGGGTCTTACTAATATCATATGAGCTTCCGCTTTCAGCAATATCCCACTTAAATTGTATGAACCGATGCATGATTTTTTTTTTTTTTTTGGATAGAGGAGGGTGTCTCACTTGTGAATGAAAGAGTCCTACAGATTCACCCGCTGGCCTTGAGGGCTGTTGAAAGATCAAGAGAGATGCTGCCCTGCTGAGTGAGAAGGGTTGGATGATGCCATCGGATTGAGATACACAGGGCACTTCATAGAATTTGGAAATGTTCTACTTCTTAACCTGGATAGTGGGAACATTGGTGTGTCTTGTACTATCCTTTGTGCTTAGCTTGTATGAAATAACTCAAAATATATTTTTTAATTCTACCTAAAAACGTAGAGCTTGGAACAGGTTTTTTAGAGACATTTTTGGCAATATTGATCAGTTACAACGCACAAATTGATCTATCAATTTAATTATTTAGATGACCAATTTAAAATGCACAAAACTTCTAGCCCTGATATTCCTCTTCTTATCCTAAGAAAATATTAAAATGTGCACAAAGACTTATGTTCCACAGTTTATAATTTTCAAAATGAAAAGTACGTATGACTTCTATCAAGAAGGAATTGAGTAACATTTGGTAAATTCTTACAATTAAATATTTATATAGTCATGCAAAGGAATAGAGTAGATTTTTTATACATTGACAGGAAAAATAATCTTTAATATAATGTTAAGTGTGGGTTGGGGAAGGCAGTGATTTCTATCATTTAGAAGTTGCACCTGGTACCAGTAACAGAAGACCTCAGTACAGTGGCTTTAAATCATGGAATTATTCTCCATTGTCCAAGCAGGACTGAAGAAAAGCAATCAGGACGATGTGGCTCTTCTTTATGGTAAGTTATTAAGGACTCAGATACCTCTCTTTTGGTCTGCAAAGTGTGGCTCGCATCCTTATATCCTACAATAATGATGGATGGGCCTTTACCTTCCCATCTATTTGGCCAGTGAGGAGACAGACAAAAGTCTGAAAAGACACATCTCCTGTGTGAATTAGCCTCTTTTAGGCATCTTTCTTAGTGCCATACAGCCTGCTGTGAACATGTTATTGGCCAGAACTTAGCCACAAGCACCCAAGCCACAGGAATGGAGGCTGGGAAATGTAGCTATTATGTATGGTGTGTGGAGCTAAATATTGAGATTCTTCACTAAGACCCGTGTGTGTGCGCACGGGCAATCCAACATATACATTTATATGAATACAGAATCAAGTCTGAAAGCATATACAGCATAACAAAAAATGGTGGTGTCTTAAAAACCAAATTAAAGAGTGTACTTTCACTTGCTACTTCATATCATCCTGAGTTAATAAAATTATGTTCAACCAAGTTATGTTATTTTTAGAATCAGACAAAAAAATAAAGGTATCTCAATTTTAGAGAAAAAAGGGACAATAGTGTTAAAGGGTGCATTATGTAATTAGCAGCAATGTTACCTGCCAGGGTTTAGTATATGCATTTGTACTCATGCAGTAACCAAGCATTCTTACAGCCTTCAGAGTGGAGCAGACATTGAATAAGGAAAAGGCCCAATACAGGAGACAAGGAACTTCACTCCTAATCTAAAGAAATTCGCATCTACTGCCGATATTCTTATGGCATTTCAATGAAGACTTCCTTTTACAAACATTTCCTCTCCCTGTGAGGTTCATTCATTGAACATGAAATGGCTGCCTAGCAATCCCTGAGCAATGCATTAGGTCCTTTCGACCTTTTCTCGTGTAATTTTTAACAAAAACTGTCGGGCAGCTACTATCATCCCATTTTATAGATGAGGAAACTAAGCCTCTGAACAATGAAATAAGTCACTTGCCCAAATGTAGCTCAACACTAGGTCCGTCTGATTTCAAAGCTCATCCTTTTCTACTCCACTGGGGGGTGCCTCCAAGCTGAGTCACCCCCAACTGTTCCTCTGGAGGCCAGTGGATGATGACTGACAAGTAATCCTCACCGTGTTCCTTGTCTTGGACCTTAGGAGCCTCCGAGTCTGAGGCTTTCTAAAATTAGGTCCATGGCTTCCTTCCTTACCTCCAGCCAGTTTTAAATAAAGGCTCTCCTATCCATCTTCCTCACTCATGGATGTTTCCTCTGCACTTCATGGACCATCAAACCCCAGCAGTATTTTTCCGATTGCCCTCTTAATTTCCTGTGGGAGTCTGATTTGTTACTCATTTTGGACCCAGTGTCTTGTGAACTTAATGGTTCTCCTCACCTGTCAGCTCTGACACAGGTCAGGAAAAGCCCCGGTGGTTAGTCACCCCATAGGGACAGGGCGGTGGGTGTCATTCAGCCCCTTCTACAGAACCTTGAGTGAATTTCCTGGAGCCAGTGGGTGGGATGGAGAGGATATGGGCTTTGGAACCATGAGGATTTGGGTTCAAATCTTAGCTGGGTGATATTTCTGACTCCTGGTTTCTTTGTTTCTAAAATTCAGGTAAGAATACATATTTTCCAGGCTGCCTGTGAGGATTTATTGAAATAATAGAAGTATTTTATCACCTGGCACCTGGGGATTATTAATAATTTTATTTCTTTTTCTTCCAGTTTTCTTGGTGGAAAATGCCCCAAATGCTCACTTTACGGCTACAGACTATTAACATCTATGATAATTATGCCAACAATTACATAGCACAGGCTCTCTATAGGATGCCTGAATCTGAATCTCAGCACCATGACTTAGTGGCTCTGTAACCTTGGGCATTTATTTCAACTTTCTAAACCTCCGTTTTCTCAACTGCAAATGAGTTTTATGCATCTACCTCATGGGGTTAAATCATGTAGAAAAATGCCTGCCCATTGTAAGCACTCTATTTCTATAAGCTGTTGTTATTGTCACTATGTGTTGAGCTCTTGCAAAATGCCAGGCTCTCCATTAAACTCTCACCCATTCTCTCTCATTTTCACAATGACATGGATCATATTACCCCCATCTTTGGGCTGGGGAAACTGAGATTCACTGTGGGAGAGTGAATTCACTGTGATTTGTCCCGTTCCCACAGCTAGTAAGTGGCAGAGGATTCATGTCAGGTGACCCTTTTCACTGCACGATTAGGTTATCTCCCTCTGACTTCCACCTCATTCTCCAAGGAGGCCCTGTGGCTCCTTCGCAACTTCCTATCCTGATATCTGAGGGACATTTCCACATTAATCTTGGTTTCCTTAGCTATTTATGTTCTGTTACCTTGCCCGTGCTGTATCCCCACGGTTGATTAATCAGAACTTGTGATGACCCTAAAGGAAATGTTCCAGAACCCACATCAGCCTGTCCCTGATCTCAGCTCATGAATGATGAGCTGTTTATCAGAGGGCAGAAGGCAGCCTATTGTTGGGACGTAAAGGGAAGATGACCAGGTTAGAGGGCCTGCTCCAAGACGTGGGCCTCTGCTGCTGAATAAGCTGGTGTTCACGTGGCCCTTGGTAAACAGGATAGTATCAGCCCAAATTGCTGACAATCAGCTCTGCTGTGCTACATGCTGAGTCATCCTGAAGCAAGGCCACATCCTATAGAGACAGTCATGTGTCCATGTAACAACCAGTAGATAGTAATACTTAGCAGTTACCTCTGACTGAGTGCTTCCCGTGTGCTAAGGAGGAGGTACACATACCTCTTGGGTATCCTCCCTGTCTTGCTCTAGGAACTCAGAAAATACCAAAGAACTCAGAGCCTTCCCAGGGGCACCATGCTAATTCTTGCCCCTATGCCTTTATCCATTCAAACTTTCATTCAACAAATATATTTGTGACTACCAACTATGCATCTTTGACAAGTTGAATTGCATCCCCTTGCCCCAACTCTTATCTTGAAGTCCTAATACCTCATGTCTCAGAATGTAATCTTATTTGGAAATAGGTTTGTTGCATGTAATTAGTTGAGATGAGGTCATCCTGGCTGTTGACGTGGACCATGTTCTAGGCCACAATTCAACTGGCCTGAATGGTTGAAGTAGCTGGCTGGGCTATCACTAGTTAGACCCAAGTTCCTTGGAAGCGCCTAGCATTTTACAAATCACACTCTGACATTTCCATTTGATCCTTACAACAGTCTGAAAGTACGCAAACAGGATAATTGTCCTCATTTGACAGATAGAAAAATCTTGCTTCTGGGAAGTTAATTGAATGGCCTGGGATCTCACAGTTGGTGAGAAGAGCAAGGACTCCTGGGCCACTGCTTTTTCCATTCATGGTGCTGGCTCCACAACTAACTGACCCTCGAACCCTATCTCAAAGTCTTGGACCTGAGAGGACCTTCCACTTCCTCTCATCCAAACTCGTACAGACAAGGAAGAAGTGGCTCAGGGTTGGTGACTCCATGCTCAGCATCCTCACCCCCAGGCTGGCCTCAGTTCACTTGCTCCAAAGAAATACCAGAGAGATGCTGCTCTGTCCAAAGACAACAGGAAACACCTGCCCTTTAAAACAAAATAAACTAAAACCAAACCAAACAAAGGAAGAAAAAAAGAAAACCATTAACTAGACATTGCCCTTAAATCCATTTTTTCCTAAAAACTGTACTTTCTCCTTCAAAGCCCCCTCATTTGAATAGCATCAGCTTTCCTGGAAGGTTGAGTTGAAGGAGGACAGAGTGATGATAAATTCACCAACCACAGCAGCCCCTTCCATCTTTAATGAGAAACACATGGCAGTAGATAGGAATGACGGCAGGGATGGACAGACTTCAAGGCCCTGCATAACCCTATCTGGTGTGGATGGTAGGTTGTTGTGTATTTGACAGCCCAGCATTGCTAGCAGGAAAATGTCAGAGAACAGAAGTCCCGCCGTAGCCAGCAGACTGTGGAGTAGGCAAAGGTTACAAAGGTCTCCTCTTCATCTGAGAATTGCTGTCCTCTGTTTTGTCCCTACTTCCCAAGTCAAGGATATGGATTCAACCTAGAGATATTAAGGTCATATCCAGGAGCTGCAGTCAACCCCAGTCCCACTTGTGAAAAATATCTTTCAAGCTTACAAAACATTTGGGGGTAACGTATCTCAAAACAGATCTAAAAGAGAAGGCTCTTATTCTCCCCCCTTCCCATCCCAAAGCCTACTTCTATTCCTGTGTTCTCAATAAACACCAGTACTCACCTATCAATTAACTAGAAAAAATCTGTATCTTAATGTTATCTTTATATTATCATTCCTATATTCAAATGATGAGTAAAAGCAGCTGACTCTACTTGAAAAATGTCTCCCCACTTCCTCACTTTCACTTCCTCTCCCTTCCTGGAGCACCTGCCCTAGGTCAAGCCTCATTGCCTCTCTCTTGGCCTTGTTACAGCAGTTCCTCTCCCTTCTTCCCCCACCCGCCTTGCCAACCCACCCTACCTCTTGGTGGGATGTTCCTGCACAATTAACCAAGTCAATCCTGTGCTCTAACTGTTGCATTCCTATTTCCCTTGAGATACATCTAAACTCTTTATCAGAAAACATAAGGTCCTGCCCAGGCAGCATGCTCAGTGGTTGAGCCCGGACCTATGAACCAGGAGATCAGGGTTCAATTTCCATCAGAATACATGCTGGGTTGTGGGCTCAATCCCCAGTGTGGGGTGTGCAAGAGGCAGCCGATCAATGATTCTCTCTCATCATTGGTGTTTCTATCTCTCTTACCCTCTCCTTCCCTCTCTGAAATCAACAAAAACATATTTTTTAAAAAGTAAACATGAGGTCCTGCAATAACCCAACCACATTCCCTAATCTGCCACTTCTATCTTCCACTTTTCTTCCCAACAGCTTGAACTGCTTGTAGTTATAACATTACACCATTTATCATCTCCATTCATTTCCTCATATTAGTCCCTTCTCCTAGAATGCTTCCCCTTCTCTCATCACCTCCCACCCCCACTTTCCTGCCTAATTGCTACTAATTATTTGATGTGAGCACAGGTATCATCTCCTTCAGAAAACTTTGCCATGTCTCCCTTGCCCCATCCCAGCCCTAACCCTGGGGTATGTGCCTTCTTCACACTCCATGGCAGGCACTTACTATATTACATTCTCAGAGTGATAAACTTATGTTCATGTGCATTTCTTCTAATTAAAAAAGCTAGCTACTCAAGGGCCAAAGATCTGCTCTATTTATTTCTTATGTCTATGCTAGAGGCCCAGTGCATAAAATTCATGCATGGGGATGGGGTCCCCTCAGCCCAGCCTGTACCTTCTTCAATCAAGGATCCCTCTCACAATCTTGGACTTCTGGCTCTTAATTGCTCATCTGCTTGCCTGCCTGGTTGCCCCCAACTGCCCCCCCTGCTGGCCTGGTCATCCCATGCAGCCTACTTGTTCAGGTGTTTGGTCATCCCTCACTAACCCCCCTGCTGACCTGGTTGTAGGCAGCCATCTTGTGAGGATGTAGGGTTAATTTGCATATCACCTCTTTATTATATAGGATTAGCAAAGCCCTGGCAAAAAGTAAGAACTACATAAATGTTGAATGAATGAATGAATGAATGAGTGAATGGTTGATGGACTTGATGTGACTCATGAAGGAAAATAAGGAGTCTAGTTTGATTCCAGGTTTGAGGATATAATGAGTGGCTAGATATTAATACTTTTCATAAGCATAGTAAATACAGAATAAATGAGGGATTAGGGAGCAGAGACTAGAGACTTCCACTAGGCAGTTGGATCGATGTACACATCTGGAGTTCAGGAAAGAATTTATCTGGATGAAACATTATTGGAGAATGACTGCATTGGGAAAATTCCTCAAAGAAGGGTCTAGAGCAAACTACAGCCCGCGGGCCGGATCTGGCCCATTCGGCTTTTCTATCCAGCCCGAGGAGCTGAAAGAGCAGAGGGTTCTCTTGCTCTCCCCTCTGCTCCTTCACCAGCAGCCCAAGATGAGGGTGCCAGCATGGTCAGGTTGCTTTTGTTCCGGCCCTCTGGTCCAGTTTAAGAACCCATTGTGGCCCTCGAGTCAAAAAGTTTGCCCACCCCTGGTAGAGTGGTAAAAACTATAAAGGGAGCACTGAAGAACATTGGCATTAGAGGGTAGACAAAGACAATCCCATGCAAATGGTAAATGGGTAATGACCAGAGAGGTAGGCCCTGCTCCATCAGAGTGTGATATCACCCAAACCAAGGGAGGAGTGAATTCCAAGAAGAGTGACTATTGCTTCCAAATGTAGCAGTCATGGCCACACTTCCTAAATGATGGGCAAGGTCTCATTTATAATCTGCCCTTGTCTGTATTCCCTACCTCAGCCTTTTGCACTATCAGTTCTAGCCTGTCTGCATAGCTTAGAGTTCCATGAATATTACATGCCATTTCACTCTCCCACACCTTTGCTCAGTCATTCCCTCTGTCAGAACCACATCCACCCACATCCACCCACCCCATCATTAATCAAATGCCATCTTGAGCTTTTCCTCCTGCAAAGCCTTCTCAACCTGGCCCCCACCCAAGTGGAACGAGTCGGCCACTCCCTTCTCCAGGCCTCCACTCTTCTATAAACTTGGCTCTAACGCATCACCTGGAATACTACAGTCTTGTCCCATGCCTCTTTTCTCCACAAGATTGAGTTGCCTTGAAGTGCAGGCTATTTTATTTACATGTGTAATGCCAATACCAGACTCAGGATCTGGCATAAAGTCAGAAGTATAATTTATTGAATGAGAAAGAGTAAATGAAGGACTTGGCACATCAGCATCACCAGAGAACAAATCATTAAAAGTGCAAAAATAAAAACCTGGTTAATTGAAGGTTTTTCTCTGTTGGGTTTTTGTTAACTGAGATTTCCCTGGAAATGCCTGGGTTAATGTTATACAAAATACATTAAGTGAGTTTTGCCCTGGTCTGTGGCTCCTGAACATAGTTGTAAATGAAATAATCTGGGTGGGAGGCAGCACCTTTGTGGGGTTAAATAGAAACAACCTTTTGTGTTGAGGCTACTAAAATGCCTTTCGGTCACCTCTATTGCACTGAGGATGTCTCATAAATGTTAAATAATCATAATGACCATGCTCAAGGGAGTATAAGTGGCCATAAAAACTAGCTTTTATGGATGCTTCCCTGCATCTCCTGGTGGGTGGTTAGAAATTGAGCAAGCCTTATGGCCAGAGGTCTCCATACAAGCTGCATTTGAGAGACCAGGCTGCCCAGCCATTGATTGATTGTAGAAGGCCACCCACATTGAGCCTTCTGGAATCCATTGGTGAGTCATGAGCCAAAGGATTATGTCTTCAATATGGGCCATTGGGCCTGATACCAAGGCATTTCCTGCTTACAGCTTAGGGGAACCATCCTTAATGAGGGTGATGACCTATAGGTTTAAGAAATAACCAGATGAGGAAAAAAAAAAACCTATTCTTATTTATACCTTGTAGGACATGGTTTCCTAAGCTTATTCTGTTTGATTCTATAGTCTCCAGGAGAGCTCAGTTTACATTCATTCCATCATTTATCCTTTGTACTAGGATTTACTCATCCCATGGACATTAATTGACACCTGTGCCCAGAGACAGTAAATGATCTATCAAAAGTCATCCTTAAATTTGGGTCAGAACCAAGACTCAGGACAAAATGGAGATATTCTTCATTCCAACCCAAGTTTGATCAAGTTACCAAGTTTGACCTCAACTCCTTCCAAGATACTGTAAACTCCCTGGGCCGTGTTTCCTGGGGGGAGGGAGGGAGGAAGTAGGAGGCAAAACCAGCATCTTATCAAGAAGTGTAATGTTGGTAAAGAAATCTACCTGCAGATCTTCTCCCATGCCTTTTAGCCACTGTGCCTCCACTCTGCTGATTCCCAAAGGCAGAGCAGAAAGTTGACCATTGGCCAGATCTGCATATCTAGAACCATTGCAACCATCCACCTGATACTTCTTTGGAATATAAAAAATCCATAATCTTTTTCTTATAAGTAAATTAAATCTATGGTTCAAGACACTTTAGACATAATAAAAATATTCTCAGGACATCCATCCAGGTACCCAAGGAGAAATCCAAGTGTGGTTCTAGCTCCTCCCTCTCTGTCTCTCTCATTCCAGTCCTGAAGCACACTCTTCTCTCCATCCTCACTGACTGATTTCAGAGCCACACCCTTTGTTTTCTGGGCTATTGCATTAGTTGCCTAACTAGTCCTCCTCCTTTTTATCTATCTTCTCTGTGCTGCCACCAGGATGGTTTTGACAAACCAGGGACATCCCCACTATTATCAGGTAAAACCCAATCTCTTTCATGTAGCATACCATACCTTTTGTGATTTCCCCAAACACCTGTCATTGCTCATCTCTACCTTCATATTCCATGAAAGCGTACAAGTATTATTCATAGTTCTACAGATCTATTGTGTTCTCTAAAGTCTCTACCCCTTTGTTTGGGCTATTTCCTATGCCTGGAATGCTTCCCATCCTCAAATCCACCAACCTTAGACATCCTTACTATATTGGTCTGCTCAGACTACCATAACAAAAGACCACAGACTGGGTGGCTTCAACAACAAAAAAATTTATTTCCTAACAGTTCTGGAGGCTAGACGTTCAAGTTCAAGGTATCAGTGAAAGTTTTATGGTAGTTTCTGGTGAGAGGTCTCCTTCTGGCTTATAAACAGCTCTCTTCTCTGTGTGTCCTCATATAGCCTTTTTCTTTTTATGTGGCATAGTGGGTTAACTTTCAGGTATCTCTTCCTCTTTTTATAAAGACACCTATAGTATTATAATCCCATTCTTATGACCTCATGTGACCTTATTACCTTCCTAAAGGTGTCTACTCCTATATCTCCAAATACAGCCATATTGAAGGCTAGGGCTGCAACTATGAATTGAGGGGAATGGGACACAATTCAGGCCATAACACTCAATTACAGCTCTTACGTCCATGTATTACTATGATGTTTTCATGTTTTTCTTCTCCACTGGCTTCTGAGTTCTTGAGTCTTATATCAGTGAGAACTGGTCCAAGTTTTACAATGCACAGGTTTATAAAATGTGGTAGGAATATTGAGAAAAGGATTAAAAATTAGGTATTAAGTGAATTTATAAAGGGGTTTATATATAGCTTCACAGTTTATTTGCTTCTGAGCTCATAATAAAAGGCTTATTCTTGTGGACCCTGAGAAGGAAGATTCATTTGATATGGACCTCAACAAGGAATTTATCTGAGTAGATAGCTTCCCATTGTCAACCAAAGGCCCAATTTTTAGAAATAATAAGAATCTAGCAGTAATTTGCTGACAGGGGCTTCTCATATACTCTGTATACTGAGAACAGCCTCATACTGAGCTCTTGGCTTCATATACTATGGCCCACTTGCTTACACTGAATCAACCACTGCAGGGAAGCCTTGATTTTATCTTTTGACCAATGGACTGAGACTTGCCCTGTTCAATCAGAACAGCACAATTATATCCTCATTAGAGTCCCGGTGCACAAAATTTGTGCGGGGGAGGGGGGGAGTAATTCAGCCCAGCCTGCACCCTCTCCAACCTGGGACCCCTCAAGGGATGTATGACTGCCCGTTTAGGCCCAATCCCATTGGGATCGAACCTAAACAGGTACTTGGATATCCCTCTCACAGTCCAGGACTGCTGACTCCCAACTACTCGCCTGCCTGCCTTCCTGATCACCCCTAACTGCTTCTGCCTGCAAGCCTGATCACCCTCTAACAACTCCCATGCCAGCCTGATTAATGACTAACTGCTCCCCTGCCAGCCTGTTTGCCCTTTGCCCCCAACTTCCCTCCTCTGCCAGCCTGGTCACCCCTAATTGCCCTGCCCTGAATGGTTGATCACCTCTAACTGCCCTCCCTTGCAGGCCTGGGCTCCCAACTGCCCTCCCCCGCTGGCCATCTTGTGGTGGCCATCTTGAATCCACATGGGGGCAGCCATCTTGTGTGTTGGAGTGATGGTCAATCTGCATATTACTTTTTTATTAGGTAGGATAGAGGCCTGGTGCACGGGGGTGGGGGGAGCAGCTGGTTTGCCCTGAAAGGTGTCCCAGATCAGGGTGGGGGTTTCCTTGGAGTATGGGGCAGCCTGGGCAAGGGGCCTGTGATGGTTTGCAGGCCGGCCATGCCCCCCAGCTACCCAAGCAGAGGCCCTGGTATCTGGAATTTATTTACCTTATACAATTGAAACTTTGTAGCCTGGAGTGGAGACAAGCCTCCTGCTCATTCCATGGCTGGCAGCCATTTCTGTTTGGATTTGTTTATCTTATATCACTGAAACTTTGTAGCCTTGAGTAGAGGCTTAAGCTGGCAAGGGCAAGTGGAAAGCTTGGCTTCCTCTGTTGCCTGGGAAACCCAAGCTTTCTCCTGCTCTCTGTGGCTATAGAAATCTTGGTTGGGTTTATTTGCATGCTCACTCTGATTGGCTGGTGGGAGTGGCTGGTGTGTGTAGTGGGGTGATGGTTAATCTGCATATTATTCTTTTATTAGGTAGGACTAGAGGCCCGTTGCTCAAAGAGATTTGTGCAATAGGCCTTCCTTCCCTTGGCTTCCAGCACTGGTTTTCCTCCGGCACACAGTACCCAGGCTTTTGCTCCAGCCAGAGTGTGCCTTCTTCATCTTCACTGCAGACTCCAACTCCAACTCCAACTCTGCCCTATTCTTCTCGCTGCAGACTCCAGAGTCTGCAGTCTTCATCTTTGCTAGTGGCTTCTAGTGTCACTCTGGTAGATCCCTTCACCTCCCCCCCCCCCCCAGCCCTCCTTCTCAGAGCAGGCATCCTGCCCTGCCAATCCATGCCTGAAACAGCTGGGCAGCCACCATCTTTCTCCTTCTAATTTGCATATCTTCCTGATTGGCTGGTGGGCGTGGTGGCATGGTGGTTAATTTGCATGTTTCTCTTGTATTTGTGTAGATTTGCATCTATACCAAGCAGAACTGTTCTACTATAGTTTTAAAAAAATCTCTTCTGTGGTCCAAGATGGCGGCATAGATAAACACTTGTGTGTGCTGCCTCTCACAGCCACATCAGAGCTGCAACTGGGGATCCTATCTGAGACCTGAAAAAGCCACAACTGTGGAGACCACTGAGCAGCTGTGGGGCCCTGATCAGTGGGGACACTCGGATTCCACAGAAAGGTTGGATTTTGCTGGGGATAATGTGAGGTGTATGTATCCCAGCAGTGGCAGCTGCAGAAGCAGAGACAAAAGCGCGGGCGCACTGGGACTGCACCCTGGGAACTCGGAAATCTGTGTCCACAAAAGCCCTCTGCTGTTGGGTGTGGCGTGATCCAAGAGAGTGGACGGGTTACACAGGATTGCCAATTGTAGGGTTCTCTAGAGAGCAACCCATTCTGATCTGACACGGAGGGAGAACATAGTTGGAAAGGTATACAGTCTGTATGTAAGTGCGTGCAGACTGGCCCATTGCGCACCAAGGCTGGCTCCCCTGCAACCCTTTGCTTCTGATTACAAAGCAGAACTGTTCTATAAACAACCAATCAGAACCTATGATACCAAGCTATCAACAGCACAATTCAGACCAATCAGAACCATGTGAATTTGGAAACCTTATTTGCATAAATGGGGCAGGAGTTTGCTCTATAAAAGGTGAGCTCCCCTTAGTCTTGGTGGTGTGTACTTTCAGTTTCTAACAGAGGCTTCATTTCTCTGGTTTGCAAACTATTTCACCTGAATAATGTTTCTCCCCTTTTATGTGCCTCTTTGGGAATTTTGGTTTACATACGCTACTAGAAAGACCACAGGCTGGGTTGCATTCTAACTTTTCATCTCACTTTGGACAAATCTGTCACTACCTGCAGCTCAGTATTTCTGCATGTGTAAAATGGGCTTATGATACTTGCCTTGTGAGGTTGTTTTGAAGATATACTTAGGAAACTGGAAAATAGGTTAAATTTTTGTTTACTTGCTAATTGTCTGTTTCCAAATACATTGTAAGTTCCGTGAAGAAAGGGACTTGGCTTTAGTTACTGATGAATTCCCAATGTTCCATGAGTATGCCTGGGAATTATTGGATGCTCAATAAATATTTATTGATTGAAAGAATGCAGTTCCTTGTGGCATCTGAAAGAATGGTGCCTGGTATTCATCAGTAAGTAAGTTCTCCCAGTTGTAACTATTGCAATTATTGATGAATCTTAGTTAAATAAATAAGGAATAGACAGAAAACAGCAATGATCAGAAGACATAAAATCACTGTTAACTAGACTTTGAAGAGCATGATGACTCAAAATTTCTCACTGTCCTAAATGTTTTTAAATCTAGAATAGTAAAGTATGTAGAAGGAAGAAAGAGAAGGAGGGGAAATGAGGAAAGGAGGGAAGAAGGAAGGAAGGAAGGAAGGAAGGAAGGAAGGAAGGAAGGAAGGAAGGAAAAACACCAAAACCATCCAGACAATGGGACAAATTAAAATAGGAAAGCCCCAGAAATTTGCCATTATTTCTTTGGTGACCAAGACAATATATTTATTTATTACTCCAGGGAGTAGAGAGTAATCCTGGATTCTGAATGCTCTCCAGTCAGCTGTTTAAGAGGAGGCAGGAAAAGCCATCATCAGATAACCTCAAATCATGTCAGGCCCAGTTTCTTCTAGCCCAGAGCTGAAAAACCAATCCTCCAACTTAGCTCTGAACTCTTCACCCCAATCAATTAAGAGAAATCCCATCAAAATCCCAAACAAGTATGCTTGGCCTGACCTTGAGGATTCCAGTTAAAGAGATATCACTCCTCCTGGAAGAATCTATCATTTTTAAGCACCTCACACTGATGTTTGAGAAATTCGTGGCGAGTTAGACCAAATCCAAGCACTTGAGAGCCAAGAGGGACCCCAGCCCTTCATTACAGAAGAGGAAACTGAGGCTCAGACACATAGAATGACCTTTTGGGGTCAGATAGCTTTGCTACTATGATTGTTGAAAGAAGTCTCTTAGATTGATTTGCTTTCTACACAGTCCATTTAATTCTCACACTTGACCATGTCAGTAACTCTGACTCATGGTTCAAGAACAAGTGTGGCCTCAGCTTCACAAAGCTTATTTCAGTTTCTCATTCTGTTCCGTATTCACTGTGGGAACTTGGACAAGTGATTTCACTTTCTGGGCCTCACTTTTAACCTCTGCAGGACAATATATAGCATTTTTCTCACATGGGTGTTTTCAAGATTAAGTGTGATAGGATTTACCTAAAAGCTGGTACTTTTGGTGCTGAATAAATGCTGATTCCCCACCTTCTTCCCACTCCCTCTTTCCCATTCTTCTTTTCTTTCTCCTTTCCTCCTCCTCCTCCTCCTCCTCTTCTTCTTCTTCTTCTTCTTCTTCTTCTTCTTCTCTCTCTCTCTCTCTCTCTCTCTCTCTCTCTCTCTCTCTCTCTCTTCTTAATAGGTACTGTGATGAATGCAAAGAGGTATCGCAGAGGCTCAAAGGACATTTGTCTCCAATCGGGCTTCCATTTTCACATCCATAGAATGTAAAGGTGAGAAGAGATGGTTTCTGGGGAGACTCATGCTCCCCTGACCTATTTCTCCATCACCTTATACGTTGATATGTATTCATCCCTGACTGCCGACCACTCCTTATGGCCAGGTCCTGGGCCACACTGCAGAGATACACAAAGGTATATTCCCTGTCCTCAGGAGCACATAGAAAATTGGAGCCAAAGACAAGGGGAGAAAATCCCACAGTAAACATAAAAGTACATAAACATTTTCAAGAGCTCAGCAGTCATGTAGAAGAAGGGAAATAGTCATGTCAGGGTCCAGTGATATGGTCAGAGGGGGGAAACCCAAGAAGTACTGTAGTTCTCCTACAAGTCAAAAAATAGCAAGCAAAAATAATTTTCAAAAGGAAGTAGAAGTTCACCAGTCAGAGCTATATCTTTCTGGGAACCCCATATTCTGAGGAGAAAAAAGTGAAAAACTATACATTTATTCAGTCCTCAGGGTCCTGTGATTATTAAGCCTGGTGAGAAAAAATATATAAAATCATGTGACACTGGAAAAAAAAGAGAGAAAGTAAATGAAAGGAGGAGAGGAAAGAAGGAGGAAGAAAAGAAGGAATACCTTTGGTTTATATTCATTCCTCTGTACTAAGTTCCATCCCAGGTGCCTTCATTTATTCATTACAGGAGTGAAAGGAAAGGGTCTTGAGGGAGAAGAGAGGAGGAATAAAATGTAGGGATACGGAGAAGGAAAATGAAGGGAGAAAAGGAGAGATGGGAGGGGAAGGGAGAAGGAGGACAAAGAGGCGGGGGAGGGTGAGGAAAAGAGAGGTCAGAGGAAGGATGGAAGAAAAAGAAACCTGTGGGAAAGATATTATCTTCTTTTTAAACTGAGGAAACCAAAGCCAAGAGAGAATGTGCCTTGCCCAAGGCATTTCAGTCTTGAGAAGCAAAACCAAGATTGAAAGCCAGCCTAGCTCATACTCCTTTAGGAAATCCTGATCCTCAGGGCAAAGTCTACTTTATCCCCAGTGATGGCATAAGAACAGGTCCATAATATCTTTATCATTTAAGGAAACAGACTGGATTAGTACAACTCAAGAGCTCCCTTCTAATTGGAAGTCCTTAGATTCTAATCCCTTCACAGAATTTCATTCCCAGAAAGAACTATAGAAATTAGTGTTCCTCCAACTTGAGAAATAATTAGACATGCAGAGATTTCCATTTGGTCCCTTCATCTGTTCTCTTCTTTGCATAGTAATGTAAGTTTTAGTTGGTCACAGGGGCCACAGCAGCCCAAAATGTAAGTTTTAGTTGGTCACAAGATTGGCCTCCCTTGCAGCTATGTGTGGCTCTATGACCAACTTACCTATAGTGTAACATGTGCATCGTTTTGTCCTTAAAATGAAATGGCAGACTCTCTCCTTCCCTTCTTTCTTCCTTTCCTTTCTTCCTCCTTCCCTCCTTCCTAGGGGATGAAGGAAGACTTGCTGGCAGGAACAGAGGCTCCATATAGGATCTCAAACTGGAAGGCCCATGTGGAGGACTACAGAACAACATGACAGGAGTGGGGTCCTGATGCTTGTGGAGCCATTATTCTAGCCCGGACCACCTACCTGAATTTTATATATGAGAAAGAAGTTTTTATCTTGCTCCTACCACTGACTTCTAACAAATAAATCCCTATAAAAAAAAAATTAAAGGCCGAAACCGGTTTGGATCAGTGGATAGAGCATCGGTCTGTGGACTGAAAGGTCCTGGGTTCGATTCCAGTCAAGGGCATGTGCCTTGGTTTCGGGCACATCCCCAGTAGGGGGTGTGCAAGAGGCAACTGATCGATAATTCTCGTCGATGTTTCTAACTCTCTATCTCTCTGTAAAAAATAAATAAAATATATTTTAAATAAATAAATAAATAAATAATAAAGATTTCCCAATTTTGAAAACACACTACATGGAATGGGAAGTGGGAAATACTTTAAATTGTTTTATGGTGTAACCACAATCATAAATACAAATTCAAATGGGGCCAATGAAATCTTACGTCTACACAAGGAAATCAGGGATAGAAGGGAGTCATCTAGATTATGTTCTATTGAATGGAGAGAGCATTCAATCATTTCAATGTAAACACAAAAATTATAAAAATTATCACAGAACTTTTCAATTGTCTTCATCCCTAAGCTGAGCCCAGGGGCCACAGCAGCCCAATGAGAAAGAAAATGGAAAAAAAATATATAATCCAATGATTTCAAACTGAAGTCCACTATGACTCTAGGGCTGTCGTTAGTAATGGCAGAAATCCTGAGAGGGTGAGGCAGGACAAGGTGGAATTGAAATAAGCAGAACTCCAGGCCCCAATCTTTGCCTCAACTACAGAACCACTGCTTTTACCTGGTTTATACACCGGGATTCTCTAGAAGAATTTAAGGGCTGTGTTGTTCAAGCTTGAATAAATTCAACTTCCTGGTTAATAGAGGAAGAAACTAGTCCAGTAAGGAGCAGTGACTTGCCCACAACCACACCATGAGGCAGAAGCCACCTTCCCAAACCTGGGAACAGCCTATCTCACCTGAATCAGACTAACAGCTTCTAACCTCGGGACAACCTGAACTCCTGGAATCCCTTCTGGAATCCCTCAGCCCACTTTACCCCAGAGACAGCTTCCGTTGTGTCAGTCATTTTAGGTGATTCTGTCATCTTCACTGGTATTTTAACCAGACGAGAAAAAGCCTTGACCACAACAGGTACCACAGCCTAAGGAGGAGCCGGTTAAAACCTGCACAGGCCTCGGGAAATCACAGGCCATCCAGCCTGCTCAGCTAACCCAAGAAGAAATGGATTTCTTTGCTGGTCAGGATGGGCCTTGACAGTGGGATAAGGGTGAGTGTCGCAGTTCCTGTATCATGTGATCCTAACCAAAGGTGTACAATTTAGTGGTTTGACAATCATGTACTTCACCAGAAGATCCCAGTTCTTAAAGGGGTTTTACACATACATTATCTCATTGGGGTGTTGCACGGTGCTAACTGGAACAGTGATCAGTATTCCCTCAGGAGACCTTAACGGACACTGCAGGCCCATCACTAGGATGTAAATTCCTTAAAGGCAGGAGATCTTATCAAGTCTGTTCACTATTATTTCTCCAGTGTGTACAGAAATAAACTTGGAATAAATATTGGCTTAATGAGTGAATAATAAATACCTTCTGCCAGTCTTCCCAATCTCATCTCTCTTCAGTTCCCCCAATAACTACTCACTCCAGTCACACTGAACCAACAGCATACCCAAGTGAAAGAAGCTCTTTCCCAGGCCTGCAGGTCTTGTACATGCTCATTCCTCAGACTGAACTGGAATCTTTGACCTTTGCCTTCCACTAGATCTTTACATTTCAATCTCAACCTTCAGGGCTGCTGTGTCCAAATATACAGGTTGTTCACAAGGCAAAAATGACGAGCCCACGGGCCAACCGGAGGCACAAATATCTGCTTGGCACCTACTTGCCAGCTGTGCACCCTGATGTGGTGCTGCATCTGTCCAGAAAAAAAGGTGCCTTTTTCAACTTTTCACAAAGATTCCAAAAGGGCAAACAGGGATCCTGTTAACATCTGTCATTCCAGGAGGCCTTTGCCCAGACCCCAGGGTAATTTAGAATGTACTCACAATTTCTGTCCTTATCTATTTCCCCCCTCAAGGCTGTATATTCTTCCACTGCAGGACCTGTCTACTTAGAAATGGTCTCATCCATTAAGACTGTGAGCTACGCCCACAGTACTGGTTCAAGAATTTTTCCCCCAGTGGTGAAAGGTAGTAGTTTATTATAAGATTGACCAAGTTAGAGAACATATCAGCTCACTCCCTGAAAGACCCAACCCCCCCAACGGCATGTAGGTTACAGATTATAAATAGGGCAAAATCAAAATACACCGTGGGTTAATGGTCGGGGGTCATATAGGAGGTGATTGTGTCACCACACTGGTTTCGAGCAGGGGCAAGCCTTACCTTGTCACAGTCTGGGACCTCCAGGCTCTTGACTCACATAGGAAACAAGTTCACGTGAGTTCAAAAACAAGTTTTACAGGTAGTAATGCAACCCCCTTACAGAAGACAGGCAGAGAGACTCTAGTCTTCCAATTCTGTTCTTGGAAACACACCTTAACTCAAGAACATAAGAGATTATTCAAGAAAAGCAATCATTCTGAAGAGGGAATTTTTGTTTTGTTTCAGCCTCAGGCCCAGAAAAGCAGGGAAACCGGACAAAAGACACCATGGCTGACATCAGGGCCCAGCTGCATTGACTAATGACCCCCTGCCCTGGTGCAGACACACCGGTGGAGACCAGGACCCTAAAAGCATGCACCTGGAAAGCTGATGAATATTCTATTGAGACCTCCCCTGGGACCTCCCCTAAAACCCCCACCCTTAAAAGCCCCTAGGCCTAAACTCTCTACCTCTCCCCCGGGAGTATGCCTGCACCTTTCCCCCCCTCCTTTGACTCCCCCTGGCCCATTACCTCATTACCTCTACCTTTTTCTCTCCTAAGCACCAGGGCCATCCTTTTGCCTCTGTGACTTGTTTCCTGTGACCTTTTCTTCTATAGCTCACTTCTTTTACCTCTTCTCCCTTTATGACTTTCTACATAAACTTTCTCTTGTAGTTTGGAAAAAAAGAAAGTTTTATGTAGGTAGAAAAAAAGGCCAGGATTGCAGTTGCTGGAGATGGGATCTGGGGTATGCCTGTTGCTCCCCTGGCTCATAGCCTCATATGTGTGGCTCCACCATACTACCACTCTGTGACCTTTGGCAAATCACCGAACATCTCTGAGCGTCGGTCTCTACGTCTGAATAAAAGGGATAAAACTTTCCACATTGAAAGGGTTTTGTTGGTGGCACCCTTCTTTCCATATCCACGTATTAGTATAGCTGGGTAGGGAAGTGCGAGGCTCCAGGCTCCCCCTCGCTGTGTCATCTTGGGTAAGTTACTTCTCTTAGTCTCAGTTTCTTCCTTTGTGAAATACTGCCGACCTCATGGAGTTGTCACAAGGACTAAAAGAAACGAAAGTATATAAAGTACTCATTTAGTATGTGCTAAACAAGTGTGAACTCCTCTTACATTACATCTGACTACAAGTTATTAAGAACACAGCTCAGCGGGTATTGCTCAAGAGTTGAGGTCACAGACTGATTCCCAGTCAGGGCACCTGCCCAGGTTGTGGGCTCAACCCCAATAGAGAGCATGCAGGAGGTAGCCAATCAACGTTTCTCTCTTATAAATGTTTAAACTTCTCTCTCTCTTAAAAAAAAAAAAAAGATTAAAAAAAACCTATTTTAAAAAATGAAAAAGAAGAAGACAGACCTCAGATTACAGGGTAGAACCCCTGGATTCCAGGCCCATTTCTGTCACTCTCTTGTTTTGTGATCTGAAATACCCTCTCTGGGCCCCCATATGCTTCCTCAGTAAAAGGAAGGGGTGGAGGCTCCCTAAGGATCTTACCCTCTGTGGTCACCAGAATCTCTGCCCCTGTGAACCTCCTGATCCCTGAGTATTAACAGTCCATCTCTGTTGTGGAACTTCCCGCTCATCCTGTGTGATGGGTTAAATTTAATTTCCTCTGGGTATACACCTTCCTGAACAACACAGAACGAGCAAACAAAAACAAGCTTGGACATTTCCCCTGCCTTTAGAATACAGCACTGACTGCTTTACTATCCTTAGTTTCTCTTGTTCTCTCCTCACCCAGCAAACCAGGTGCCCTGGAGGGCATGGTTGGGGGAGTGTAATAAAAAGTGCCTGGCCTTTGAAGGCCCATAGAGACCAAACCCGAATTCTGTCTCTGCTAACTAGGTGATGTTAAGAAAAAAAAGAAGTGTGTGTGTGTGTGTGTGTGTGGGGGGGGGGGGTGTGTACATCACAGGGTTGTGAGGATTCAATGCACAAAACGCCAAGTGCTGGGACAGGAAAATCAGAAGCAGTCACTGGAATGGGCTGGAAGTTGTCTCTCAGGAAACATTTCTAGGGTGTGGCGCAAAGGAAGCAAGAAATAAAGTGTCGGTGGGATGAAGGAACGCTGCTCATTGAGCTGCTTGGAATTCGAAATCCTGCAGCTGCCAGGCCTCCCAGCGATTAAACTGCCGCCAAAAGGGTTAATATTCAACAACTCTTCTAGCATGAGTGGGAAGGAGGGGGTGGGATAATGGGGGAATAAGGACACATATGTAACACCTTAATCAATAAAGAAATAAAAAATAAACAAACAAAAAGCAACCCTTTTAACCCCTAACTTTTAACAGAAGGACTGGCTGCAAGCCCTGGGTTGCTGCTTCTGGGCCCAAGCCTGCCCGCCCTTCCATTCGATTTGGTCTCTGGTGGGGGGGGGGGGGGGCGGGGGGGGGCGGGGGGGAGTTGAAATCTGACAAAATCCTTTTGCTGTGACTTCACCGCCCTCTCCAACACAAACCAAAGCATGCAGCGCTCCCACACTACAACGTCTGGGCTAGGAATGAACACAGGGGAGGTGCCAGGCGTCCCGAGGAGCTCTGAATCTCCAGCCCCCCGCAACCCAGCCCCTGGACCCCCATCTCACAGCCCCTCACACTCAGGAGGGCACTGAGGAGCGAGGAGGAGTCCTAGCCACCGAGAAGGGACCTAGCCCCTCCACTCCGCCCTCCTCCCCGGGTCCGTGATAGGCCCCGCCCACAAGCGCGGGACTTCCAATCAGCGCTTCCTTCTCTCCTGCAACCGGATTGGACGTCCGAGGCAGCAGAGGCGGGAGGAAAGCCGGGGACCAAAACAAATGGAACCTCCACTTCTCAGGAAACCAACCAAGCGGCCACGCGGGCCCCAAAAGTACCACTGAAAGAAACCGCAACTAACTTCCTCCAAAGAGTGAGACGGCAGTCCACCCGTGGGAACGACGGCAGAGGCTATTAAGACAGAGGAGAGCCGAAGAGCCAGAAAGTGCCCTTGGAGGAAATATATATATTTATAGTATGATGAATAAAGTTTACTCCACATGCAGCAATTAGCCCACAGATATTTAATAACCCATCAAAACCCATCACCCAACCCCATGCCATCCCTTCTCTACTTCCGCAGCTTCAAGTCCAGGCTCCATCATATTTTTACTAGGTCTTTTTACTCTCTCATACTCCCTAGCCAGTATGGCCTGTCCATGTTCACACCTGTCAAACCCCAAGCTGGTTGAATACAGTTCTGCTGTCCGCCCTCACCTGCACCCACCGGGAGCAAGCAGCACACTGCCTTGCTGAACTGGTCTCAATAAGTTCCTGACACCAAGCCCAGAACCTACTAAATTTCCCGAATAGACTCTCTCTCACTCTTCTTTTACATCTATTTTACATCCTCTTCTCTCTTGTTGGCCTCAACACCTCTCCCCCATCCTTACTCACAGCTGCGAATCTTTGCTTTAGTTTTATTGAGGAAATAGAAGCAATCAGACCAGAACTTTTTGTGCCCTGGACCTCCGCACTTACATCCGCGCCTGCCCTGGGCCCATCCTCTCTGCCCTCCCTCCTGGGGGTTGCAGAGTGCTCTGTCCCTTCTTAGGTCTCAGCTCTGCTAGCACTCTATGCCCATGCCCTCCACCGCCCCAGCAACCCTCACTCTTCGCTTGCACCATCACCTTCTTTCCCCTCTTGACTAAATCATTGTCCTCAGCACACAAGTATCTGTAATTGCTCTCATTTCTAAGCAGCAGCAAACTAAAACCAAACCAAAACCAAAAATCTGTTAGTTCCATATCTTCCTCCAACTCATTTCTCAGCATCTCTTTACAGCACAAGCCAATGGTTTTCAAATGTGTTTGGTTAACCTACATCCAAAGAATTTTGAAAAATATGTTATCTAACATACATGTTTATGCCGATATCTAAACTTTCTCATTAAATAATTGCAAGGAAGGTAATTTATGGCAATTTCTAAATATTACTACATTTAAAAAATAAAGTTACTAAGTCACTCCTTTAAATGTATCTACCGGTAGTTGAATTTAAGTATCATAGCATTCTTAATACTTAAAAATATATGAAAGAGCTCTTAATATTCAGACATTTTACATAGTTACTTTTGTCCTCATATTTTCATTCCATTTACCTGGCATCCAGAATCTTAACCTAATGCAGATTATATGATTTAAATTCTTTGATTGAGCCCTAGCTGGTTTGGCTCAGTGGATAAAGCGTAGGCCGGCAGACTGATTCCCATCAGTGCAGGAGGCAGCCAATCAATGATTCTCTTTCATCATTGATGTTTCTATCTCTCTCTCCATCTCCCTTCCTCTCTGAAATAAACAGAAATGTAAAATGTTATAAAATTCCATCTGAGCTAACTTATTATTATCAATACTACACAATTGATCAAAATAAATACATTATAAATTTAAAAAGTAAGTCTTAAACTTATAAAGTACATTTTTATAGGAAATTCATTTCATAATGAGATATATGAAGATTTTTAAATAAGTTCATGCATCTATTGGCATATAATATTTATTGCTAGAATGACATAGGGATAAACATCAGATTTATTGCCTTTTTCATATTTAACAGATGCCAACACTGAGAGATCTTACTCTCAAAAATAAGTATGTAAGGGAAGAGTTTTGTTATAGGGATGTGACTCATTCTTTGAACCCCATCTAAGCTGTATTCCAAAAACCGCACAGTGAACTAACATCAAAATTATTTTGAAGAGCATAGCATCTTATAGCTAATAAAGCAGGAGCTCAGTATAGGGCATGCTAATTGTGAGGTGCCTCTCAGACATTCAAGCGGAGATACAAGGGACTGCTTCTGTCTCCTGTGGCAGGTGGTGCCCCGCAGGAGCAGGATGTGAGAGGTGGCTGCAGAGGCTGACCCTGACCCTGATTGCCAGTGGAACAGGAAGAGTGATACACTGGAGACAAAAGACTAGAGTTCTAGTCACAGGACAACCCTGGCTGGCAGTGTGACCTTAAAGCTCTCTGATTCTCACATTTCCTCTTCTGCCTTCACGCAGGGCTACAGAATCAGAAGGCAGGGGGAACTCTGACTGGCAACCCATATTTTTTGAGTTCTTTAATTTCTAGGATAACAAAATTTCACAGATCCAGGTGTGGATGAATCACCAGTCATGCACTCTGGTTTTTATTATAATACACTAGTAGCCTTGTGCATGAATCCATGCGCCAGTAGCTCACTGCCGCCCTCCTGTAGCTCTCCCCGCCTCCTTCCTGCTGTTCCCCCCTCTCCCGCCTCCCCGCAAAGCTTGCTGCCCTGCCCCCTCCTGTAGCTCTTGGCTGCCCGCTTGTAGCTCGCTGCCCCACCCTCCTGCTGATTCATGATCCATGATCCAGTCATTATGCAGTCGGTCATTATGCTTCATGGTGTAACGACCATTTGCATATTACGTCTTTATTATATAGGATTTATGTAGTAAAATATTATACTTACTATGTGTAAAATACTACATAAGATGGTAACATAAAAATACCATCTTAATCATTTTTTAATGTACAGATCAGTACATAAGTATATTCACATTGTTGTACAACCAAGTGTCAGAACTTTGTCATCTTACAAAACTGAAATCTATACCCATTAATAACAACTTTCGATTCCCTCTTCCCCTCAGACCCTCAGCCCCTGGCAACCACCATTCCACTTTCTGTTGCTATTACTTTGACTACTCTAGATACCTTATACAAGTGAAATTATACAGCATTTGTCTTTTTGTGACTAGTTTATTTCATTTAGCATAATGAAATAAGGTTCATCCATGTTGTAGCATGTGTCAGAATTCCTTTCATTTTAAGGCTGAGTGATATTCCATTGTAAGTATATATCAACTTTATATTTTATTCCACTCAGATGAGGTTTTTGTTAATCAAAAACTGTTGATTGAGCACTTAATATAGTTGTGTATATCTTATGTGTGATGTACAACATGTGCCAAACTGATAAAAAGTTTAGAGTCTAATATAGATTTAAATTAGACTCATTCTCTTTCCCCATCTTTTCATCAATCAACCAAGGGTCTAGGTCATAATATCAAATTAGCACCACAATCTCAATATTCCAATTTGGAGCCTGAGACTACCTAGTTTCATTCTCCACGAAGACAGTACATCTCCAGATTCTTCTTCACACCCATCCAAACCTCTGCCCCACCTGTATTCACTCCTTTTCCTTTTTAATGGCTGCATGGGTGTCTGTATCTCTCAGGAGATTGTACACCTATTGGCAAATAAGAAGAAAATAAGATTTAATTCTGTATCCCTGGCATTTTAACAAGGTATTAGGCTCATAGAAATCTTCAATAATCGTTTTCTAATATTTATTCCTAAATCTGGAAAATCCTTTCTCTATTTACTCAAAATTATCCAAAATAATTTTAAAATCACTGCCTGCCTACTTGTGCCAGGCTCTGATCTGGGACTATTATAAAGAACAAGACAAGACTGACCCATACTCACATGACAAACTCTGGTCCGGTGGTAGGAGAATCAACAATGAGTAAAACACCAGACAGTGAATAGATAAGGGAGCTAGAGTAGCAAGGGCCTGGCTTTCTGCTGATTTCTCCTGGAGGGTCAGGGAAGTCCTCTCTGCAGACGTGTTAGTTAAGCAGAAATCTGAAAGACAAGGAGCCAAGTGGGGGAAAGTTATAGGGAAGGACATTTGAGGAAGTAGGAACAGGGGGAATGCAGAGGTCCTGAAGTAGGAAAGTTATACTGATGCAAGTTAAAATCATACTATGCCTATTTTTAGAAATAAGACAACCAAATCTAAGAGAGAGGGAGTGATTTGCCCACCTCTCACGGAAGTGGTGGCTAGATCAGGAGTTGCATACAGTCAGAAAGTAATAATACCTGAGGGATTTGCAAACATTTGTCCAAGCAGTTCAATCCTCTAAGCTAGAGAAAAAGAAGACTAGCCTGGTTGAACTTGATCCATTACACTGGCCATCTATCTCATCTTCTGTTCATGGTTTTCTTCACTTTCTCCATGTCCAGGTGGTTTACTCCTAAAAGTATATCTTCAGCCCAGACGTCTTTTCTGAGATTAGAGATACTAACCTGCATGAAAATACAAGCTCTACTTTACTTTGTACATTACTGTGTGTTCAAAATCAAAGCATTGCCGCAAATAATAGATACTCAATAAGTATTTGTTAATGAATGAACTACTGGCCTATTTATCCAAGTACTTACCCAACTGGATGTGTTTTTCTCAACATTCCACAAGCACCTGAAGTTCAACATATCCAAATCAGAATGCCTGGTCTCCACATCTCTCTCCTCCTAACTGTTCTTTCCCTGCTTTCTCTCTCTGAGATCAGTATACACTCCACCTAATTGTCCAAGTCAGAAACCTGGGCATCACATCTGTTTTCTTTCCTCTATTTTTAATCTATATCTAATAGATCATGAACGCTTCCCAATTCTAACTCTTTATATTTCTAGAATCATCTCTGCATCTATATTCTTCTGGGTATGCCTTGTCTACAAACCTTATCATTTCTCTTCTGGGTTATTATAATAATCAAATAATTGTCTCATTTCTGTCTATATGTCTTAGTTAACCTATATTCTATACAATGTCTGTAAGAGTGATAATTTTAAACCAGTTTTTAAGTGATAAAATCCACATATTAATTTTAAAGATATGGAAAGTGCAGAGAAACTTAAAAAAGAGACAGAAATCACTGGTAATCCCACTATGCAGAGATAACTATAGTTTTTTGTTTTGTTTTGGGTACAATTCATTTCAATAGTTTTGTTGCACTTTATTTATTTATTTACAGCCCAAATCAGAATCATTGTATTTTAGATTTGAACTTTAAAAAATGCAAATCTTATCACATTAATCTCAGTTCATTAATAAATGAGAGCTTTTGATATTGTCATGTTCTCTGCCTAGAGCACCCTTTTTTCTATCTATCCAACTCCTAGCTGTTACTTCAAAATATAGCATTAAATCCCATCTACATAAGATTAAATAAAATATCTTCCATTTAAATACTTGCAGAGTCAGACTCTATGATAAAAACTCATTTCATTTAATTATCGCAACCATTTTGCATAGATATGTTATTGCCAATGTCCAACTGAAGAAATAGAGGTTCAATTAGTGAGTGGCTAATGCAGGTGAGTAGCAGAGTGGAGATTTAAGCTCATTCTGTCTGATTATATAATGCCCATGTTCTTTATCAGTATGTCTTTAACTTTCTTTCCCTCCGATCTCCCTGTCATTTAGATTCCTCTGGGTTTCTGTAGTACGGAGGGCTCACCTTTGTCTTTCTGTGTGTCCAAATATCAGTCTCCCTTGTTGGACTGTAAATTCTTTGAGGGCAGGAACTATGTCTGATTCACAGAGTCAGAGCTCAGAGAATATTCATCGAATAGGGGAGGAATGGATATACAAACAATGGTTGTAGTATTATAATTCTGACCTCGGTTTTCCTTAATTTCCTTTGCTTTCACCCATGATGACTTTATGAGCTTGTTGCCAGGGCAGGGGTGGTGGGGAGGGCTCACCACTCATTTCCTCAGTCTTGATTCATGCTGGGGTCCTCCAACTGAGTTGTGGTGACATCATGGTCGGAGAACTCCTCTGCTAGTAAAGGTGGATCCCAGGCAGCAGCCCCTGAATCAAGCAGAGGAGAAAGATGTCAAGAGGAAAAAACAGTAAAAAGTTTCTGTTTGCCCACAAGTGCCAGAGTAATGATGAGGGGAAAGGAAACAGAGAAATAGAAACTGGTTTCAACAGACTAAAATGAAAAGAGTCAAAACTTGGCATTTAAGCTTCAATTTAAATCAGAGAGATGGGGTCCACAGGAACCATTGTTGTCCATCAAAGCTGTGCCGTCAAGGTCAAAACTTCCTCACAACACCTTGAACCCAAGAGCAGTGTGCTGTTAACTTAGGTACCATGGATTCCACACCCCATGATGGGCACCTTCCAGAGGGAGAGTTTCTGAGAGCTGCTTGGACCACATATTCCACAATTTGGTAACCAAAGTGGCAATTATCCTCTACTTCTCCTCTCCACTGTCACCGCAAACATCATAGCATCTCCACAAATGCTACCTAAGGGTTTGTGTCACCCACTCAGAAGAAGCAGTGCAAATATGCACATAACATGCCTATTACATGAACACACACACACATATACACAAACTTGTATGCATATCCAGAGATACACAATTGTGTATTTGCAAATACATATATATACTTGTGCGCACACACACAGACACACACACACACACACACACACACACACACACACTTCTACATATGTAAGCTAAAGAATGGACTGTCTAGGCATCCATTCAACAAAAAAAATACCGAGTACTGCCATAGCTGGTTTGGCTCAATGGATAGAGTGTCAGCCTGTGGACTGAAGGGTCCCAGGTTCGACTCCAGTCAAGGGCACATTCCCCGGTTGTGGCCTCAATCCCCAGTGTAGGGAGTGCAGGATGCAGCCAATCAATGATTCTCTCTCATCATTGATGTTTCTGTCTCTCTCTTCCTCTCCCTTCCTCTATGAAATAAACAAAAATATTTACAACCTGTTTGGTATTTTTTTAAAAATTACCAAAGCTTACCAGATACTCTGAAATCTGGGGGCCATTCATTCCATATCTTCCTTTAGAAGGAGTGGAGAATCAAACATGATTGGTGTACACAAGTGTTTTTCAAAATGGAAAATGGAAAGGGCTGTTAAAGGCTAATTGTCAACATGGGCAGGATTCATGCACAACTGGCTCCCCTTCCCTCCCCCCCCCCCCCAGAGTTGTATATTCTAGAAGGTTACACGAAGAGTATCAGTCTTTTGGACTCAGTCTATTTTCATTCCCATAGTAGTCCATCTAGCCCCTCCTCCCCTTATTACACTGCCATAATCATTTACTTACTCATGTTTCTCTCCTTCAGCAGGGCTCGTCCCATTCATTCTGGTGTGTAAACAGACTTTGGGCTCTAGGTAGAACTCAGGGAAACCACCCTCAGATAGGACAGATCTTCCTGCCGAAGTCTCTCACAGCGTCCTGTTCTATCTAAACTAATAATAGACTAGGGCCACCACGACCAGAGGACGACTGGTGCAGGCGGAGCTCCGTGCAGGTACCCTGAGCCCACCGCCAGGCGCAGGAAAGCGGAGTCCGGGCAGGAGTAGCCCAAGCGCCTGTGGTCGGGTGGCCTTGGGGGCTGTGCAGATGGACAGACCATGTTGGACGGACCACACTGTACAGCGCCAGCTGGCTTCGCAAAGGGCCGCAAAGGTATGTAGCTGTTAGGGCAGTGGCCGGCGGGGTCAGCGAGGCTGGGGTCCTTGGGTGCTGCGGGGGCCGGGGAGGGGGAACAAAGGGGGGAGTGGCCATCCAGAGTGGGAGAAAAAGCCCTTCTTTCTGGAAGAATGCGGATGGTTTAAATGTGCATAGAGAAATTGCAACGGTACCTACGCGACTATGTCAGGTCCCCGAGCCGCCTCTTGGTGCCCAACCGCAGGCTTCTCTGTGGGGCATAGGCCCAGACATGGTCCAGGACGGGGCCTTGGCAGCCGCACTCACTCCTGGCATCGCCTCAGCATCACGACTTCACGATGTCACCCGCAAGTGGCCATCGCTGCTGGTCTGTGGGCCTGGGTAGCCAGCACCGTGCATGCTCAGGGCAGCTCTCTGTGTTTCGGTAAAAGGACAATATATGTGATGGGTTCACGTGGATTCCTTTGAAATGGGGCATCCTGAACTTGCTTACCACGCCGTCTTTTCTCCATATTTTACCGTAGTCTTCTCGTGCACCGGGCCACTAGTTTCTTCATGACATTCATCTTAGTTCTTAATTACATAATTGTGTGCTCATTTGAAATTTTCACATTCTCTCCTATCCTACATAAATAATCCCCTGGAAGCCAATACCCCCTCCGTGTTATCCATTATCCTATCTCATGTGTCTACCAGCACATGGTACATAGTGGCTAATAAATACTGATAAAAACAACTAATTCAAATGCTTTGGATCTGAATCCCAGAGCTAACCCATTGTTTGGCATGGCTTCATTGTTAATGAAGTCCCCAAGACATGGGGTTATTTCTTTTTAGACTAGTTTAGATTAAAAAGACAGGGGGCTGGTCTAGAGCCCTACCCGGTTTGGCTCAGTGGACAGAGCCCTGGCCTGTGGACTGAAGGGTTCTGGATTCAATTCCAGTCAAGGGCACATACCTCGGTTGCAGGCTCCTCCCTAATCTGGGCCCTGGTGGGGGCTCATGCAGGAGGCAACTAACTAGTCGATGTGTTTTCTCAAATGATTATTTCTCTCCGTCTTTCCCTCTCAAATCCACTGTCTCTAAAAATCAATGGAAACAAATATCCTCAGGTGAGGATTAAAAAAGGAAAAAAGACTGGAAGACTAGTAGTAAGGGGAGTCTTGGGATTTGGTCTCACCAGCAAGTCCACTAACTTGCTGTGTTCCCCTCTTCTCTCACCAGCAAGTTATTTTGTCTAAAGCGACCTATGTTTCCCTATATTTCAAGGGGGAATTTTGGACTCTGGTTTTCAGTGTCTCCCTAGCTACATCTTGGGGCCCAAAGTTACATTTCTACATCTAGCAGAATGCTGAGAAAGTGTTGAGCTACTGCAGGGGCCTACATGGAGCTGGTCTAGCAGCAAAAAGCAGGCTGAGCTTGGTGCCTGTAAAGGAAGCTACAAGCCACATGGGTTTGTTCCCCAGGCCCTGAAACCAAACAGACTTTGCCTGTGGATTTTGAAATGACTCTTTTCTCCCATGTTCTCTTTTGAACAAGAATATCTGTAACTGTTATTCTATGCCTGTCCCATCATTAAACTTTGAGAGCAGATAACTTGTTCATTGAGTTTCACAGGTTCATTGATGGATAACAATTGTGCCTCAGGATGAATTAAACTCAGAACCTTATATTTACCTGATTTAGATAATGCAGTTCAGATGGTGAGATTTGGGACTTTGAAGTAGAATGAACATTTTGGGTTTAGAGTTGATGCTGTAATGTGTTGAGATTTGGGGGAATGTTGCCATATTTTGAATGTGGGCCAGACTATACAATGGTAGGCAGAATAATGACCCCCTCAAAGAAGTCTATGTCCTCATCCCTAGCACCTGTTAATATATTATGTGACAAGGCAAAGGAGAATTAAGGCAACAGATGGAATTCAGACTGCTAATCAGTTTACTTTCCCATAGGTGGGTTATCTTGGATTATCTGAATGGGCCCAATGCAATCACCAGGGCCCTGAATGTTTAAGGATGGCAAAAGGGGAACCGGCGAAAAGGGTAGAGTGAGGACTGGCTCAGTGTTGCCTGGCTTTGGGATGAAGGAAGAGGGCCAGAAACCAAGGGGTGCAGATGGCCTCTGGAAGCCAGAAAAGGCCAGGAAATAGCCTCTCCCCGGAGCCTTCAGAATAGTAAGATAATAAATTCATGTCCCTTTAACCCACCAAACTTGTGGTAATTTGTTAGCACAGAAGCAGAAAATAAATACAAGTCCTGGCTCGCAGTTTACTCTTCTAGTATCTTAGACAAGTTGTTTCATCTTTGCATTCCTAGTATTCCTCATTTCTAAAAACAACAACAACAATAATAATAACTGCTATAATGATCAAAAGTGTCAAAGTGCCAAGCACATAGGTGGCTCCTGCTCCCCTCCACCTCCCACTCCTTCCAGGTTAAGGAAAGAAATGAGGGGCCATAGACCATTCTCAGCAGTGCTCCTTTCTTTGTTGTTGTCTGTGTGAAAGACGCCCACCCTTCTGAGCTCCCAAACATAGCAATACTCCTTAGCTGCCTTTGGGCATCCACAACTCCTCCTTTCCTGGTGAAACCCCTTAGAACACAACCCCCTTTTAGAGGAGCCTGAGGTCTGATCTCTTCAGAGTGCAGTCAAGATGCAGAGTATGTGGAAGCTGCACTCACCTGCTCCCATGACCACATAACAATTACAACTGAATTACAGAATGATCAAACCTCGATAACCATCTGAAGACCAGCTGAGCAAGTCCTATAACTAAGGATATAAAGAAGCCACACAGACCAGTGAGAGGGGCAGATATGTGCACGGGCTGACCCTGCGCCCATGTGTGGTGGCTGAGAATTAGAAGGGATCTCAGCTGCAGAGGTAGCCAAGGAGTGAGGGGTCTCAGCTCCACACCAGAACACCTGTGCTAAGAAAAGGGGCCCACATAACATCTGTCTATGGAAAAGCATGGATTCTGTCTGTCTGCGAGAGAGGGAAGGCTGCTGGAAACCCAGGCACCCTCTGAAAGGGCCAGCACACAAACTCTAATTCCCAGGCACTCACCTTGGGTTCCATAGGGGGTCAGTGGCTTGGGCACTGCAGACATACAGGGAGAAACTGTGTTGTTTGGCTTTGAGGTGCACAACAGAACATTAACCTGTGTTAGCCTAGTGAACTTCACTAGCTCCACCTAATGGCTCAGAGGCCCCGCCCTACCCAACTCAACTTCTGATGCCCTACCAAGCTCAGGTGATCAGGGAGACTGGGCTTCCTGGCTCCACAGGCCACCTACCACAGAGGGCTACCCTCACAAGACTGGGAGTCATAGCAGATCTACCTAAAACACAGAAACAAACACAGAGAGGCAAAGAAACATGCTCCAAATTAGAGAACAGGAGAAATCTCCAGAAAAGGAGCTATATGAAATGGAAGCAAGCAATCTACCAGATACAGAGGTCAAAATAATGGTTATAAGAATGCTCAGGGAACTTAGGGGAAGAATAGATCAACTCAGTGAGAACTTCAACAGAGAGAGTAAGCATAAAATTGACATAAAAACCATAAAAATAACCAGTCAGAAATGAAGAGGACAGTAACTGAAATGAATGAATCAACAGCACATTAGATGAAAGAGCGGATGGAATCAGTGATTTGGGAAACAGGGCTGTAGAAGATACCCAATCAGAAAAGCAAAAAGAAAAAATACTTTTTAAAAAATGAGGGTAGATTGTGGGATCTCTGGGATAATAGCAAGCATAACATTGCATCATAGGAGTACCAGAAGAAGAAAAGAGCAAGGGTTATTTATAATAGCCAAGATATGGAAGCAACCCAAGTGCCTATCAATAGATGAGTGGATAAAGATGCAGTACATACATACAATGGAATATTACTTGGTGATTAAAAAGAATGAGATCTTTCTATTTATAACAACATGGTTGGACTTAGAGGGTAGTATGCTGAGATGAGTCAGACATAGAAAGACAAAAACTATATGATTTCACTTATGTGGAATCTAAAGAACAAAATAAAAACAAACAAAACAGAAAGAGTCACAGATATGAAGAACAGTTTTAGGGTTGCCAGTTGGGGGGCTGATGAAAAGGTGAGGTATTGAGTACAAGTGGTAGTTACAAAACAGTTATGGGGATGTAAAGTACAGCATAGGGAATATATTCAATAATATTGTAATAACTACACATAGTGCCAGGTTGTACTTGAGTTATTGCAGCGATCACTTTGTAAATTGTGTAATTGTCTATTCACTATGCTGTACACCTGAAACTAATCCTATATAATAAAAGCCTATAATGCACATTGACCACCAGGAGGCAGATACTCAATGCAGGAGTTGCCCCCAGCCCACAGGCCTCGACCAGTGGCGGGGGGAGGAGGGGGTAAGAGGAGGAAGGTGGGGGGGTGGTCAAGGGGTGGAGCCATCAAGTGGATGGAGCCAGACCTGCCAAAGCCGGTGCCAGGGGTGGGCCCAATTGCCCTGCTGGTGGCCCCACAAATTGGCCCTGATTACCGGCCAGGCCTAGGGACCCCACCTGTGCACAAATTTCATGCACCGGGCCTCTAGTATAAAATACTGCATGACAACTGTAATTGGGGGGAAAAGAAGTCTGAGATGAAAGCTTGGCAAACAGGCTCTCAGAGACAAAGAACAGCTTCAACTTCTGTACCCATATGACAACACCATATTTCCCTCTGAAAGAATCAGGAGGTGGTACCTTGAGTTAAGGCAAGCCCATTCACAGAGAGGGGCCTGCTATTCCCCCTCCTCTTACCCACATACCCAAGGCAAACATCCCTCAAACATGCCAGGCTTCCAACTCCTTAATTAGTTGTGTTATGAGCTTTTATTTAAAAAGCACATTTAATACAAGTATAGTTTCGCAGATACAAGTTTTCACTTTGTATTCTACAAAAGTCTTTGAATATTATTCTCTTTACAAAATGGAACCTTACAAAAATACTGACAATTTAATGTTTTTATACAGTTTTCTCTAGTTGCAGTTATTTCTTTTATTGTAAAAACAATGTCTACCACAGAACTACAATATTTTAGTTGATATTAAAAAAATTAACTCAATGCTTTTTTAAGCAGCTAATGAAATAACACAGGTCGAGACACAGTTTATAATCATAGTGGATATAGCTAAACTTGTTTCAGAAATAATATTTTACATAGTTAACTTTTAATGTTTTATACATTATTTATATAATATTTATATATAAAAATCATAGCTTGCTATATGTTGAAATGACAGGACGGCTTCTGTGGTAAAGATGTGCTTGTGGTTGATCCGTGTGGTTACATTTAGCCCGGTGTGCATCCGAGATCTGAAAGCATTTCTTCCTTCCTCCTTTCCTCAAAGGTTCAGTAGAAGGGGTCCTGCCTACTGCCTAGAGTGGACCTCGCCTGGGAGGACGGATACAGGATGAAAACTCTCTACGGAGATTTAACCCATGTGTTCTGCCCAGCAGAACCTACCAAGATCTGCCCTAGAGATCAACCCCAAGACAATAGTGCTTTACACAACTTAGCAAGAGCGACTCCCTCAGAGACCCTCATCAGCTCTGTTATCTGGAAGGGCAACCTCTCAGGCATGAGACCGTCTGCTACTCTGGCTCATCCTGACTTTGAGTAGCCAAAAGGTTGATTCATTTTTCATTCTTGCCCCTTCACTCCCCCATCTCGTGTACAGAAGGCTGCTTTCCATCAGCCGGTGGCAGACCACGCCTTAGTTCCTCTCTGGACCCTCGCAGGAAATCCCGATGAGCACAGAGCAAGGATTTTGAGGGGGAAAGCAGTAACCAAAGCTAACCGTGACTAAGAGCGTGCAAGTGCCCAGGTGATTGCTACACGTCAGCATCCTGCAATCCATGTTTCAACATCACAGGATGATGCGTCCAAAGAAGACAAATGAGGGCCTGGACCCTCTATTCTCT
Organism: Vespertilio murinus; assembly: GCA_963924515.1. NCBI lineage: Eukaryota > Metazoa > Chordata > Mammalia > Chiroptera > Vespertilionidae > Vespertilio > Vespertilio murinus. The sequence continues at coordinate 37,331,711 of OZ004706.1, forward strand.
TCTGAAATTGTGCTATTTGTGAAATTCACTCATCCACAAAGAGTCTCCTAATCACTAACGTGAGGGACTGTGGTGTTGGCCGATGGGCCAGGAAGTGAGTGATAAGGCTTTAGGTCTAGGAATCTGGATTGGATGAAGCATCTGCTCTTTCTCCGTATTAAACAACAGCAAAGCTTAAGAACAACAACTTCCTGAACCCAAGTCACAGTAGAAGATAGAGTGGTGTGGACAGAGAGACGGGAGGCTCCCCTCTCCCCCGCCATGGCTATTTTCTTTCTTCAGTGCTATTTCTGGCATCACGTGCTACAATGTGAATTTGAGCTTTTCTCACAAGCCTGGGACATGTCTCAGGTCACAAAGGTGACCGGCAGACTCTACTCAAAACCTTTTAGTGTTTGTTCCAGAACAAGCCCGTGTTCACTAGAACATGAACACTTCAACCAATTGCACATCCAGGTTTCTGGCACTTGGTGTTAGTTTGCTGTTGTCTCCACATAGGTGAACACTACCTATTTTGGAAGGCCACAAAGTAAGACTTTTTTTTTCCTTTTTAAAATCAGTCGGGTAAAAAGTTTTTTCCCTACATTCTACTGTCTGATGAGATTGGAGAGCAGCAAGACCTTGCTGTCAGCAGTCATTTAGTAAGAACAGCTCAGGAGGCGGGCGGCGCCTACACCATGTTGTGGTGATTGTTCCTGTCGATAATGTCCACAGGTGAGAGGATCTCCTTCCTGATGGGGGCAGACAGGGAGAGTGCCGTCTTGGTCTTGAAGAGGTCGGACACGAAGAAAACCTAGAAGGACACATCAGAGATCCAAGTCAGAAAATGACATCTGGGGTCTGAGGACAACAAAGGGAAGGTGATAAGAGCATTGATTTCAAGAAAAAGGGGGTCCCAACCCATAGATCTTTGAATAGGGAAGGACCCTAATGGGCATGAGGTCCAACTCTTACTGCAAAGACAGGGAAACCGAGGCCCAGGGAAGGGCCACGACGTGCCCCAGGTTGCACAGGTTGCACAGCCATGGCAGGAATAGAGCTCAGTTCTGTGGACTCCCGGCCCATTGCTGTGTGACTTCAACCGCCCCCCCCCCACTCCCTTATTTCTCAAGGCAAATGAACAGCAATGAAAGCTAAGTTCCTAAACAAAGGAAGCAGGTCCAAATGGGTCCGTCATTAATCCACGATCATTTCCCTTGCCTCACAAAGGACTCGAGGGTGTAACCAAAGAGATCAGCCACTAGGAATTCCTATCAGCAGGAGCTGGAGTAAGGAAGTTGCTGTGACCACTTTTCCTGGAAGCCCAGTGATATCAGTCTGATGGGGGTCAAGGAGCTGGGGTTTGCAACTAACCCAGAGGAAAGGTCAATGAAAACTCGCCTATCGCTCCGCTCAGGTCCTTCCTCCCTCTGCGCACTGACCTCCCCGGGTCTCTGTGGAATCACTGAGAAACATTTTTTTAAAAATAAATTTTTTTGATTTTTTACAGAGAGGAAGAGAGAGGGATAGAGAGTTAGAAACATCGATGAGAGAGAAGCATCAGCTGCCTCCTGCATACCCCCTACTGGGGATGTGCCCACAACCAAGGTACATGCTCTTGACCAGAATCGAACCTGGGACCTTCCAGTCCACAGGCCGACGCTCTATCCACTGAGCCAAACCGGTTTCGGTAACTGAGAAACATTTACTGAACGCCCACCAGCAAGGGGGTCAGGATGGCGCAGGTGTAGTTCCTGTCTCAATTAGCTTCCGATGAAAGATTCAAGAATTTGGTGAGTTACTGGGGTAAGAAAAATTTATGCTTTGTATTAGATGGCAAAGTAAACACAGACATCCATTTGAGCCATTTAGCAACGGGCGTTTGTATTAAGTCACCATAAGCCGCACCTATCGGTCATGCCATGTAATAGGAAACACATGGCTGGGCTTCAAAAACGGGGAATGAAACACTTTCACAGTTCCTCTGTCTAATGGCTTTCTGGATGGAAAAGTCTTTGTCCTGCAGAGGGTAATGTTCTCACTATTAATGATGGCACTGTGACTCATTCCGGACACATTCTGGGCAAGAAAATAAAGTTCTTCATAAAACTTCACCCACGTCACGGCTCTCACAGCCAGCGACTGGCCACGCTAAGGACTTGGGTCATTTGTGGATCCAATTGCCACAATGTCCCTTCTGTAGTAATGCAACAATTAGCAAAGTGCTACAAAAATCACAACAAGAAACCAGTGACGCTGACTACTCCAGGAGGACTGGCTGACTAGAAGACAGATTTGCTGATCACCACAAAGCCCTTTACCTCCTTTGAATTTTGGACACATTACATGCGTTTTCCCCATACATTTGTGAAAAGATAGAAGGCCGGGCTATTTCTATGCTACTAGAAGAAGATAAAATAGCCACACAAAAAAAGTAAGGTTTTAGTACATTGACAGCCTCAGTGCTCCTGAATGTACCACTGTGCAAAAGAAAAAACTCAGCTTTGCGTCCCTTTCCTTTCTAAGGAGGTATAGCCATGGGGAACTGTGGACCAGAAAGGTTTGTCCCCCAACCAGAGTCACCCCTGGGAAGCAAGAATGAAAAGGTCAGCCCAGCCAGGAGGCCCTACACTCCTGTTCAGGAACCTGCGCAAGTGCTCAGACAGAGAAGGAGTTTCACCTGCTCACATAAGGAAATACTAGCGAAAGTGATTTAAGTGAAATGTGGAAATACACTCTCCAGCTCTCCTCTGACAGGTATAGAGCCCATGTCCTCACCTCTGCCTGGAAACCACCGTCCCCTCCCTCCTTCACTGCATGCAGAGGAAGGTTTCCATCAATCTCTCCATCGCTGGCTTCCAACTCCACTTCACCCAGCCTAGCAGCTAGCTCTACCAAAGAAGGCTCTGTCCACGCCCATCTCTGAGAGGTCTCTCCCCTGAGGGCAAATACAGCAGGGAGAAGTCTCTCCACCCCCAAATATAACACCCCTTTCCCCTTCAAGATCCTGACACCACTTTAAGCCACTGGCTTATTTTCCAATTTAATTTTCTGAGCACATATCCACTGCCTACTGGGGCTTCTGCTTCCTAGTTGCGATATAGGAGTAATATGAAGGTTAAGGGCAACATTGTGCTGAGAAGACCTAGACCTAGGCCCGGTACAGAGTTCAATCAAAGGCATTCCTTTCTGTAATTCCCAAAGTAATGACTGAGCCCAAACTTTGCTGATCAGCCTTTCTTCCTAGCTGGGAGGCTTCTTGAGGATGGAGCCTTGGACCTACTCCTCCCATATCACCTACAGCGCTCAGCATTGAGCCTTGCACACAGCAGGGGCTCAACAAATGTTTGTTGTTAAATATCTAAACTCCTCTCTACTGGAGCAAACACTCCGGCCTTGGATCCTATCAGCACACAAAACGCCTACGGACTTCAGGGGAATCACATTCTCACACGCCACATGCACACAGCCAAGCGGCAAGATGAAGAGTGGAGTCTGGTCCAGCAGAATCCCTACCCCCCGCCCCCCACCTCCCTGCAGCAGTATTTCACGTTCAGCCTGGCTTGAGGTTACACAAACACTTTTTTGGGATCCTGAAACATGATCCTGTCAAGACTCAAATAGGGCTCAGTCTTCCTAATGCTTGGACAGCAGAACACAAAAAGGACCTGTAAGAGCGAAAGTGTCTCGGCTTGGAGCCGTTCCATTTCCTGCAGAAGACCATCTCCACCCAGAAAGAAAACCCAGAGGCCCAGGCTAGGGAGGGCCTATATAAAGTAGCTAGCTCTCTTAGGTCTCCCAGCCCCAGTCCCACTCCACAGACCTCCCCTGGAAAAAAGAACACATCACCCAATGCACAGTCTCAGCAAACATAAAATCTGTATCCGAAGCTCCCAGAACAGTTCTGAGTTAAACTGCTCCGATAGATGCTTTCAATTCCATCCCTCCTTTTGTTTGCATTTTATAAATTGCTTTCTTGCAAAATGCAATCTGTACTGGTAAACACTTATTGGACATTCACTCTGTGCCAAGTCCTGAGGTTAGAAGATTAAATATACATAACGCAATGTCCTTTGCCCTCTGAGAGCTCACAGGGCAATGAGGGAGAGATCTAGGTAAACAGACCCCTTACCATGGCGCTGTTGTAAGGATTATGATGAGGGGAAGTCAGAGTGTTAAGAGAAGCACAGGGAATGTGGCATCTAACCTGGGCTGAAGGGGAGGCGAGGGCCTTAGGAGGCTTTCCCCGGAGGAGGTATAGTTGAGCTTAGCTTTGAAGGATAAGTAGGAGCTAGCCAGGTGGTGACTGACAGGAATGTTGTTCTAGGCAAAGGGAGCAGTGTGCGCAGAGGCTCGGCAGCGAATACGGCACGTTCGGGGGCTGCGGGAAGCTCAGCATGGCCGGCTTCAAGCAGTCGACAAGGCTGGAGAGGAGACGGCCAGGTCTTCAGAAGCCTCCTAGGACAAAGAGGGAACTCTGACCTTATCCTCTTGGCCTTTGGAGCCAATGTCAAGGCTGAATCAGGAGAGCAGCTTGTTGGGACGACTTGCACTAAAATCATGATGGTGAAATCTAAGATGGAGAAGGAGTTAGAAAGAGAGCGTGAAGGCAAGGGCACCAGTCTAGACATTATTGCAGAACCTAGAAGAGGATGAGTCCTGGACTACAACCATGCAGTGAAAAGAGGAAGAGATGAGTGTGTGTGTGTGTGTGTGTGTGTGTGTGTGTGTGTGTGTGTGTGTGTATGTGTATGTGTGTTTAACAGGAAGGGAGAGAGAGAGATAGAAAGAAACATCAATGATAAGAGAGAATGATTGATCAGCTGCCTCCTGCACATCCCACTGGGGATCAAGCCCACAACCCAGGCATGTGTCCTGAACAGAAATCAAACCATGACCTTCCGATTCATAGGTTGATGCTCCATCCACTGAGCCTCACCGACTGGGCAAGAGATGGATTTTGAAATGCTGAGACAGAGCCACAGTAGAAGAGGGGTGTGCTTGTGTGCAGGGGGAGCTGATCCTTTTCTCTCCACTTCTGTTTCCACCTCTAGAAATCTTTGCACTTGTTCCCATCAAAACTCTTAAAGGTTGGGTAACTATGCTAGTGAAAAAGATTCCAGCTCTGCTTCCCTCTGCCTTCTAATATTTGGGCTCCTTCTGATACTGGCTTGGGGGAGTGGTTCCACCCTTCTCCTGGGTGGGAACGGCAGGCTGTTCTGAGATCAGATTTACTCAGGCAGGACAAGGCAGCCCTTCCACCAAGAGCAAGACCACACAGACAAGGAGGGGTCCCGTTCACTGTGATGAGGAGCTGGGAAATAGAGGTCCTTACCAATGACGACTATCGGAATGATACCATAGGTCACTGCCTCCCACTCCCCACCAAACACACACAGCTTTGCACTATGGAGTGGGACAGACTTGCTTCCAATCCAGGTTTTGCCATGTTCACCAAAACGCCTAAATGAGGGATACATTCCCTACCTCAGAGGTTTACTCTAAGGATTACATGACATAAAAGGCACAGTGTGGTACAGTGCCTGGTGCCTAATAAGAGGTTAATAAAAGGGAGCCATTTCATGAGGCCTTGTGTGTACCTATCTGAACAAAGTCACTTCTCTTCCCTTCTCCTAAGTGTGGAAAGAGGAGAAAGAAGAGAAAGGACTAGAAAGAAAAAAAGGAAAAAATAGGAATGATTGAGAAAATGAAAATTGAGAACACATGAAAGCCTGCACAGATTCAAGCCAGCCATGAAGATCACCTGCAGATGGGCATTGTCCATAGGACAGAAAGGACTCGCTCTCAAAGTCCTATAATTTCTGAGGCTATTCTGGAGAATGAGTCAGCACAGTCAAAAAGGAAGAAGCTCTGATGTCTTGTTGCCGCATTCACCCACTATGGCGATGCTGGCCTTCCTGGGCCCTCAGAGCCCAGCCCTGCCAGGGTGTTGCTGGCTAGAGCTCCCAAGGACCAACCTTCCAGAAACAAGAAGTCCGTAGTAGCCAGGTTTCCATGCCCATTGCTGCGAATGGCCAGGTCAGCAATTTCTGAGGGTCATTTTAAGGGCAGATTATGACAACAAAATTGTCCTTGAGATGTCTCTGGAGTCCCTGAGTGTGTCAATTCCTGAAAGTGTGTACGTGAACAACCTGAAAAAATCATGTGGGGCTTAGGTGCCAGCACAGAGTAGAGAAGTATAAAAGCAGAATTTTGGAATCTTAAAACCAGGAGAAAATGAAGAGTTGTCTATTCCGGTGTTTCTCAAAGTGTTGTTCTCAGACCATCTATTTCAGAACCAGCTGGATGCTTCCTGGAAAACCAGATTCCTGGGCCCACCCCAGACCTACTGGAAGGTTGCCTGGAACCTGAATTTAATAAACACTACTGGTGTTCATTATACACAGCAAAGTCAGGCAAACCGTTAGTGGACAGTTTTTTAAAATAGATTGGCTCAAATCCTAGATCTGCCATTTCATGGACGTATGTCTTAGATATATATCTTGTTATCTTTTCGAGAGCAGCTCCTTTATCTGTACACTGAGCTTCATTAAACCTTCCTGGAACCACCCCTATCTTCTCTCTTTGGCACCCATACTGACCTTCTAATGACCTTCTGTCTTAGCTTGAGCCATAGGCTTTCACACAGAATGCCTTCAATGCTGGGTTTCCCTCTCCAATGTGATCTACTCCTCCGGTAAATCCAGCCCCTTCCACACACACTGCTCCTTTTGTGCACATCCCCACATCTTTGCTCTGGGATTCCCTTTTGCATCCCACTCTAAAGTAATAAGCAATCTATAGGTTAAGGAATAATTTTCTTTGCAGGAGCAAGTCTTGGGACCTGGCTCACCTCATGCTCTAAGTATAGTAAAGGTCTAAAGAAAAGCCATCTTTGGCAGCCCTGTACTTTTTACTAAATGGGAGTTGAAAGCGATATTTTTTTTTGTTTGTTTGTTTGCTTGTTTGTTTTTTTAACCTCAATAAAATGCTTTCAGTGGCTTTTGGCCCTGGTAATTTATAAGGAAGCGTGAGGGGTGGAAAGAGTGTCCCACTAGGAGGGAGGATCTGGTCCCCAAACTGCTACGGCTGTGTGACCCAGGCTAAGTCACACTCTTGTCTAGGCTTGAATTTATACAAAATGAAGAGGTTTATAACTTCAGATGCTGAACCTGCACTGTATTTTGTGCAAATGTTATTAAAAAGGTCTATCCAAATCCTACTTCAGGTACCATCGTTTATGATCATCTTGCTACTGAGGGACATGAAGGAGGAAGTTAATATGAAGGACAGCTTGGAGCAGCAGAGGAGAGAGAATTGTGGGCAATTCTGAAGGTCAAGTGGGAGCTATGTCCTGCCAAAGAGACTTACAGAGAGGCACTTCTAGGCTGTCATGATGAAGAGTTTCTGGTAAGGAGGACCCCAAGGGATTCTGTCGAAGGGACTTTAGATTCAGCAGGAGCCGGAGTTCAAGAGTGTGGTAACCAAGGATGACAGGGGCTGGCCAACGACAGGGAGCCCCATTCCCAGAAATCATACACTGTAAATCTGCAAGGGTGAAGGGGATCATGATTTACTGAGCCCACCTCTCCCGTTATCCTACAAGTTCCATCATTTTGAATTGCCGGGGTTACAAGACATACTATACTCTCATCCATCTCCAAGTCTATGTTATTCCTTCAGTATAAAATGCCCTTCCTTATCATTTGCATCTCATAGAAAATGTTCATGCATTTTTCAAGACTTTTTTTCTAGCCTTCTAATAGCCTCAAGGAGAATGAACTAACCCCTCTCTTGAGCTCCCACTGTCCCCAGTAGAGGGTCCCTCCTTGCAGCTGAGACTTCAGTTGCATGTTTGTTCACATGTCTGTCTGCCCTAGATCAGTGTTTTTCCAACTGCATGTCATAAAACATTAGTAAGTTATAATATGAATATACTGGGTGGTCAACACCAGCATTTAAAAAAATTAAATTAAAAATATTACAGTGTAAAAAATATTACAGTGTATCACATACTACAGCTAAGTCTTAGTTTGTGAACTGTTTTAGTAATGTACAGGTATTTCCATTGGGTTATAATGTAAAATGTATTTGTTGTGGGTTGTGGTCAAATCTTGGAAAGCTACTTTATTATAATTAAGCTCTTCAAGGACCAACGCTTTTTAGTGAAAATCTTTTTTTTTTTTGACTTTTTTTAAATATATTTTATTGATATTTTACAGAGAGAAGGGAGAGAAATAGAGAGCTAGAAACATCGATGAGAGAGAAACATCGACCAGCTGCCTCTTCCACACCCCCTACCGGGGATGTGCCCGCAACCCATGTACATGCCCTTGACCGGAATCGAACCCGGGACCTTTCAGTCCGCAGACCGACGCTCTACCACTGAGCCAAACCGGTTTCGGCAAGTGAAAATCTTTAACCTAGTGCTTAACACATGATACACATATTATCAATGTGTTGCTTGTGCCAAGCACAGTATATCTTTCATTCACTGAATTCTCAATCCAAAGATCGTGTAAGGTTATTACCATCCATATTTCATAGAATGGGAAAAGGTGGATGAGAGGAATTGACTTGTCCAACCAGCAAGTGGCAGGAATAGCAGTACTCCCCTTTCTGAGTCTCTGCCTCATCACCTATCTCATCCATCTCGGCAGGGGAATGCAAAGATTTTAAAAGGATGCTGCAAACCGTGGAATACTTCAAAGACACTTCATCCTCTCCTGGGGGTCATAGTTTATCTATGCCTTTGCTTCCTTCTCTCTCCCACATCCACATTCCTAGCAACCCTGCCCACCAATGGGGGCCTGGGATGGCAAAGAACTGGGCTTTTGCAGGACCAGAAAAGTTTTGAGAGGTCATTTCATCTATTCCCCTGTGCCTAGGCAGAATAGAATAAATCCAAGGGGAATAGGTGGTAATCTCTCTTGTTGGAGGAGAAAGAGATCTCACAAATTCATGGCATAGACCAAGCATGTTTTTGGAGCATACTATTCTACTCCTTTGAGATAGAAACAAGACTCCTGGGCTCTGGTTCCACTCTGCCACTGTGCATCCCCGGGCATGCCACACACTCCTCCTGTACCCCAGCTTCCGCTTGAACTCTTCTTCACATTCACATCTCTACTTCACAGGGGCAAAGACAAAGAATGCCCTCGCCCTTCCCTACATCCTGGAGGAAGACAGCAGCACACAAAAGAGCGACCAGAGCAGAGCCCCACCCCCAGGGAGAGGAAAACCAGGAAAGACTCTGCTGGGTGTTTATGAAATTCACCAGCAGCTGCTTCCTCTGCTGAACCCACAGCCACGACGGTCTAGCTCTGCCCTGACCCCTCCCAGGGCCCCATAATTTGCCATCTGTTAGGGGGTCAAAGGAGGATGTGACCAGAAAGGAAATGAACTGATGTCTGTCCCCTCATCCCAGTCCCTGGAGTGGATATGGTGAGTCCAACTAAAGAGCTCACACCTTGACAGGGTGACTGTGTATGTGTGTGTGGGGGGTGGGGGGGGGATGCCGGGGGAGGAGGGAGGACTGAGAATGTCAGCATGTGCCCGTGTTTACATGGACCTGTCTGTGTGTGTGTCTGTGGTTCTGAGCGCAGGTGAGACATGGAGAGAATGGATGTCTGTGGATCTGGGTATGACTGGATCTGCCCTCTGGGTCTCTCTGGGCACTGGCTAACATCATCCTGTGTATCTCTGCCCACATGTGTGAATATGTACACCAGTGTGTGGGCCCAACTGCCTCTATGTGCCCATGTCTTTGTATTGAGTCCATGACGCCGGGTAGGATTTCTGTCTGGGTTGGGTACCATTGTCTCCTCTCTCTTAAAAGGGTTCAACTAGTGATCAGGGGGGAGGAAGCCGAACCTACTCCTGTCTGGCATGTGATTGCTGTCTAGACACGCCTGCTTGCTGTGACAGGACTTACTCCCAGACCCGTGTAAAAGTGCTTGGCTGTCACTGCTTATTGCTGAGGCTCCACAGTGACTAAGCCAACATTCTAGGGTGATGCACTGCACTCTTGGGGGCTCAGAGACATGTCATGATCCCCCGTAGAGTCCATCGTCCTGGGCATTTCAGGGATTTGGTAACATCTGAGAGAGCAAGTCCAGCTTAGTTACTAACAGAGTCAGGGGTGCCACAGACTGTGGGAGAAGGTCACAGAGCTACAGGGTCTCTAGGATCAATTCACAGTTGAGGAAACTTGGCTCAGAGGGGAAGTGTCTTGCCTGAGGTCACAAGCTAATTCATCACTCATTCTTTAACCAATGCTTACCAAGCACATATTGTGTGTCAACCACTGCGCTAGGTGCTGAAAATGAATAATCAGAAAGTTAAGCCATGAGTCTGCTATTAAGGCATCTGCAATTATATTGGAGAGACAGACACTTGAGCAGACAATTATGATAGAACCAGGCTGAATACCACAGCAGGAAAAAACATGCAAAGGGCCATGGGGGCACAAGATGTGGCAGACTAAACAATGGCCCCCAAAGATGCCCTGTCCTAATCCCCAGAACCTATTACTGTTTTATCTGACATGGCAAAGTAGACTTTGCAGAGGTAATTAAGATAAAGATCTTGAGATGGGAGAGATTACCTGGATTATCCAGGTCAGTCCAATATATGTCCTCATAAGAGGGAGGCAGTCCTCATAAGAGGGAGCAGAAAAGTCAGAATCACAGGAGATGTGCCTATGGAAGCAGAGGCCAGAGAGAGCGAAAGAGAGACTTGACGATGCTACACTGCTGGCTTTGAGGATGGAGGAAGGGACCACAGCCAAAGCACACAGGCAGGCTCTAGCTCAGGGGTAGGCAACCTTTTTGACTCGAGGGCCACAATGTGTTCTTACACTGGACCAGAGGGCCGGAACAAAAGCAACCTGACCATGCTGGCACTCTCATCTTGGCCTGCTGGTGAAGGAGCGGAGGAGAGAGCAAGAGAACCCTCCGCTCTTTCGGCTCCGCAGGCCGGATAGAACAGCCGAACGGGCCGGATCCAGCCCGAGGGCCATAGTTTGCCCAGGGCTGCTCTAGATGCTGGAAAGGTTAAGAAAACGGATTCTCTCCGGTGCCTCCAAAAGGAATGCAGGCCTGCCAACACCTTGATTTTAGCCCAGTGAGACCCTTTTTGGAATATCAAACTCAAGAACTCTAAGACTATGGATTTGTGTTGTTTTATAGCACTATGTTGGTGGTAGTTTGTTGCAGCAGCAGCATGGGAAACTAACACAGAAGGTTTCATCAGAGATGAGGGAAAACTAGCACTGTGTAACACCAGCAGGGTGACTGTGTAAGAGCTCAGGGAGTTGGAGAGTATTGACAAGCTCCGTGTACCTGGAGAGGAGAAGGAGATGGGGCCCTGAGAAGAAGGCTGGGTCTGACAGCACTGGCTCTGTGCAGACCCCCCTCCTGGCTTCTCTACTTAGTGCACACACCCACCCCCCACTGTCACTTCACACAGAAGGACCGAGCACCAAGCACTAAGCACCGAGAACAAGCTGTTCAGTGACAGCCATTCCCATCAACAGCTGCTCTCCCAATTTCCCTCCCTCTGGCCTTGACTAAAAAAAGGAAAGGAATGAATAAAACCACCAAAACAGCCAGTCCCTAAGGTTAGGATTCCCGTGCCAGGCTGGCATGCAGCTCCGAGGATACTTTCGTTGTGGTGTCCACTTGGATTGCCCCAACTCCCCACCCCTGTTCTTGCGCACTGCACTAGCCCAGCCCTCGCCTGCCCATTGAAGTGACCTGGTCCTGTCTTCGTTGCAGCCCCACACGGTACTGTAACTCCCGTGCTTGGCCTGACCGTGGGAGTGACTAGACTGGGATTTCCTTGGGAGCAAGGCCTGTGTCCTATCCATCCTCTGATGGATAGGACAAGAGCATGCCCTTAGAGCAGCCGTGGGCAAACTACGGCCTGCAGGCCAGATCCAGCCCGTTCAGCTGTTCTATCCAGCCCTCAGAGCCGAAAGAGCAGAGGGTTCTCTTGCTCTCCCCTCCGCTCCTTCACCAGCAGCCCAAGATGAGAGTGCCAGCATGGTCAGGTTGCTTTTGTTCTGGCCCTCTGGTCCAGTTTAAGAACCCATTGTGGCCCTCGAGTCAAAAAGTTTGCCCACCCCTGCCTTAGAGTGTTCTCAGGAAATGGAACATCCACTCATTGAGTGTAGCCTCTTGCCGCAAGGCATGCATTTATTTACTCTGAGCTAGGATCCCTGAGAGGCCTTGGTGAGACAGGGAGAATGAGATATATATTATACCTGGGCCTGCCCCCATGGAACACACATTCTAAAAGGAGGTACATTAACTATTTCAACACAGATAAATGCTCTCACAGGAGGGTGAGAGGTTATTAAAAGGGGATATGGGGCTGCAGCCAGGCTTAGGAATTAGGAAAGGACAGGGGCTGGCCTATATCGCTCCATTTTCATGATTCTTTCTGTGAAAGAGCAAGGATTATACCAACAACTTATACACGCCTGGTGCTTAAACATCCAGCCATTGCTGGATTCCTGGATTCCTGATGGGCTAGGGGGAGCCCCCCTGAGAAGGGCCCAGGAGACACAATATCAGAATAGGTGCTCCTTCATGTTTGCTGAATACACCCCTCAAAACTTTTAGCAGGCAGGAAAAGCAGATCCCCAAAGAGAGCGAATCTCAGAGAGGGGGAATACCTTAGCCCACCCTCACTAGGATCAGTATGTGGAAAGGGCAACCCATTCATTTGGGGCAAATCAGAATGTGGCCCGTCCCAAGGCCATTCTCTAGGGAGCTCCGTGACAGGATGGGTGAGGCCCTCAGGCTGGGGGAGGCCTTAGCTTCACCAAACCCCCTCTTCTCCAGCCAACAACGAGGCTAAGGTCAGACCAGAGGTCACAGTGGGGCAGACAGAAGTTTCCCAAGAAGCTGAGTTCTCATAAACAGTAAGTGTCCACCAAAGCAGCATTTGACTCGGAGTCAGGACTTAAGAGTTGACATGTGACCCGGGGCAAGTTTCTTCCCCTCTCAACCCTAAGTGTCCTCAGAGACAAAGTGAGTTGGACATATTCTACGATCTCTTCCAGTTGTGACATTCTGTGAGCCCCAAACCTGCCATTGTTTACGGAGAAGAGGATGTCAGACCTTATTGGATGAAAGAGGCGGCCATGATTCTCATTTTGCTAGAGGAGCTGGGGGGGCGGGTGACTCCTCAGATACCAAGCAGAGAAGAGGACGAGAGCTCCCTGGCTGTGGTCCCTGAGCCGGAAACACTTACAAAGCAGCAGCCCAGGGCTTGCTTGCATACTGAGGACGAGATGCTACTTACTATGCAGCAGGCGACCAGAGCTCCTTGAGCAAATCCTGCCAGGACGTCAGTGGGATGGTGCTTATGGTCAGACACGCGGGACAGTCCTGTGTAAAAGGCCATCATGATCAGGGTGAACTGCAGGAGGGGCCGGAGCAGACGAGCACCCCGCCAAGTGAAGCGGGCCTGAAGGTACAGCTGGAGGCGGGAGAGAAAAGGAACAGACAGTAAGTCACTCAACTGTTCAGGGCATTCTAGTGCCTGGCTGACACACGCTGCATCTGGATCTTGGGGTTGGTATCCTGTAGAAAGAGCATTCAACTTGGATATGACCTCAAGCCAGTTTTTAAACCTTGAGCTTTAGCTCTCATACTAAAAAAAAAAATAAGAAAATGGGAGTTTTCCAAGGGAGATCAGCTAGAGCAACCATGGGAAAACTCTAGCTGTTCTACCCGGCCCACGGAGCCGAAAGAGCGGAGGGTTCTCTTGCTCTCCCCTCTGCTCCTTCACCAGCAGCCCAAGATGAGAGTGCCAGCATGGTCAGGTTGCTTTTGTTCTGGCTCTCCGGTCCAGTTTAAGAACCCATTGTGGCCCTCGAGTCAAAAAGTTTGCCCACCTGTGAGCTAGAGCGAGCTGAAGAAGACAATACATTACAGTGGCCTTAGCATATATGACTGGCACAAAGTAGATACCTAATAAACGTTTCATTTCCTTTTCTTTACTTCTTGATTAAAACTAATTTAAAAATAGTAACCAGGGTTACTAGAGGTTACTTTTCAACATATGACAACTCCTTGAGCGCATCTACATGTTTTCCTGGAGCCTGTGGCTATGCAATCCCTGCAGGGCCGGCCCCTCAGCACTGTCATGGAAACAGAGATGCATGATAATAAGCAGGTTATCCTCATAGTCAACAGAGATGCCTGAGCTTCAGGAGAAGCAACTTATCCGAGGACAGGTTCCTAAGTCATGGCTTGTGCCTGTGGATGTCGAATTAGAATATGAGGAAACATAAATCATCCAGACAATGCCCGAGGACTTTCAGACAGAGGCTGACAGACACTGGGTTGGGTGGGGCAGGAGAATAACCTGAAGAAAAATTAGAGAAAAAAAAACCACCTCTGGCCGAAGCAAAAAGGCTGAAATGACGTCAACTGGGCATTGTCCCCCATAGTTATCTTGCTGCAGTTTCCGTTCTAACCTCTGGGCACAACCCACTTTTCAGGTTCCTGTGGGAACTTGGGAAACATGGGGGGGAAGAAGCAAGGGGACAAGGGGAACTTCCGATGACAAATCAAAGCAAAGCCCTGGGAGAGGCCAGGAAAAAAGGGAAGAGGGCTGAGGGGAGGGGGCTGGCGGCCTAAAGATAGGCCTCTGCCCTTCCTGAGACAAATGGATACTTTCCTCTTGGTGGTCAGGAAAGACCACGCCAACAGCCAGGCCTGAGAAGACAGAGGGTGGAAGATTCTGGAGTCACTCTTGCCTGTGTAGGAAAGAGGGTCTAGCACTGAATCCTCAACTACTTGGAAGACTATCTGTTTCAACAGCCCAGGCCTGGAAAACAGCAGGCGATTCTATAACCCTTATGAAAGTATATGAACATAGTATTGGAAATCTAAGAATAACACATGAAAACATAATAAAGAGAATGGATGTATTGATATTGCTGGTTGCTAAACAAGGGATGAAAATCATTGTGTTTTTTTCACATATAATAAATAACCAGGGATCTAAAAGATAAGATAATAATAGCAAAGATAATTAAATAACTAGTACTTATTTTACAAAAATCTACCTAGCTTTTGTGAAATAAGGAACATAAAGGACAATTTAAATGGAGAGCTAGAATTTTATTTCTAAGAACACTTTAACTTGCAAAATTGAGTAAACTGGAATGTAAATTCAATCAGATTGCCATGGATATCCTGTAAAAATTTGGAGGGGAAAAAAACTGGAAAAAAATATTCTAAAACTAACCTACAGGGCCTAATCTATGGAACTAGGGAGAAATAAAATAAAAATTAAATTTAAAAAAGTATTATGCTACACGTGCTAAGGATACAAAATGAGAAGTTATAATTCCTGCCTTATGGATCATACAGTTGGGGGCAGGGAAATCTACATGAAAGCAAAAATAAGTATACTTAGGGATTTTATAGGAACTATGAAAAAAGTTGGGGTGAGCTGCCAAGTGAAAGGGATATTTGACTTGAATCCTCAGGGTGAATAGGTGTTTGCTGGGAGTTCAGGGGACAGTAGTGAGGGGCATGTATTCCAGGCAGCTCAATGACTTAGAACCAGCAATCAGAGCTCCAGGGCACTTGAGTGGCTCAGCAGCTGAAGAGGGTGTTGGGGGCTGGTGAGAAACCGGGGCTAGAGGCAAGCAGAGGCTGCTGCTGAAGGACAATGGGTGTCAAATGGAGGAACTTGTCTTTATTCAGGAGGTCAGTCTTTCCTAAGCTGTACTACATGGACTTTTAGGGTTTTTTTTTGTTTTTTTGTTTTTTTTGTTTTTTTTAAAAAATGGTAAATGCTCTATACTAAATCTGTGTTTTCACCATTTACAATAATTAATTTCACAGGACTTCTACCTATTGAGAAATGTTGCTGTAAGCAATGGTGAAAAATTAAATGGTTCTAAGAAAGGCATGATGAACCATAAAAACACACACACACACAAAACTCTACTTTAAAAAATAATCTGCATATCATGGGAGTGGCAAGAAATATTCAAAGTGATGAAAAGCAAGAACCTACAACCAAGATTACTCTACCCAGCAAAGTTATCATTCAGGTTAGAAGATCAGATAAAGAGCTTCACAGATTAAAAAAAAAGCTAAAGGAGTTCATCACCACCAAACCAGTATTATATGAAATGCTGAAAGGCATTCTTTAAGAAGAGGAAGAAGAAAAAAGTAAAGATGAAAATTACGAACAACAAATACATATCTATCAACAAGTGAACCCAAAAATCAAGTTAATTAAAAATGTGATGAACAGAATAAACTGGTGAATATAATAGAATCAGGGGCATAGAGAGGGAGTGGACTGATAATTCTCAGGGGGAAAAGGGTATGGGGGTTGCAGGAGGAGACTGGACAAAAATTGTACACCTATGGATGAGGACATTGCGGGGAGGTAAGGGCAGAGGGTGGGAGGAACTGGGTGGAGGGGAGTTATGGGGGGGGAAACTATTGTAATAATCTGAACAATAAAGATTTATTAAATTTTAAAAAATAATCTGCACATCAAAGGCTAGTCCCTCATTTCTGCTGAAATGACACAACAACAGATTCTACAACTATGAATTAAAGGCTCCCTTCCTTTGGGAACTTGGGATAGGGATGATGTTGGTGTAACTACAATTCAACCCAAGTCTTAAGGACAACGGTAAGTTCTGGGAACAAGGAATTTGTATTGATCCCATGATGATCTGATCTCCCACCAGCAAATCTTATCAGTGGATGGGGTGAGGTGGGTAACAGAAAGAGCACAGGTTTTCATCAGAAAAACCTCACTGGCTGGTGTGGTTCAGTGGTTGAGTGTCAACCTATGAACTAAGGAGGTCATTGTTCCACTCTTGATCAGGGCACATGCCAGGTTGTGGGCTCCATCCCCAGTAGGGGGCGAGCAGGAGGCAGCCAATCAATAATTCTCTCTCATCATTGATGTTTCTCCTTCTCTCTTCCTCTCTGAAATCAATAAAATAACACACACACACACACACACACTTTTTTTTAATGTGAGAAAAACCTCACTGAGCCTCCGTTTTCTCACATGTATGATAAGTGTGATTACCACTTTCTTACTGATTGCAATCCAAATTGGTGGTAACACAGATCCAGCACCTGGCACTATATGCTGCTCAATTAACAGATGATCTTACTCTCTAACCATGTTCTTCACTTGGACCTAAGATTTTTCTAATTTCCCTCAATTGAAAAGTCAGGAGGTCTTCGGAAAAGGCTAATTCAAAATTCTCCAAAACTTCCCCTGCCCGCTCCATGTAGACTTAAGGTCACAGGCCTTGGAAATCAGGGTGGGGCAGAGGAAGGGTGGGTTTCCCAACCGGACAAGGCACACATCTCCCCTTCCACTGACTCACATACTTAAGGCTGAAGCTTAATGAAAGAAAAAAATGACAGGAACTTGAGAGGGAGAGAGACCAGTCATCAGCAGCATGGCTTCAGGAAAAGAATGCTTAATGAATGAGCAAGGAGCAGGGGTCACGGAGAAAGACTCCTCTTGGAAAGCAGTAAGACGTGGAATTACAGCCCGGGGCAGGGGAAGGTTGGACACAGGGAAGCTTGTCCCTCCCCACACATTTATGGAGAAATGTCTTGAGATCTCAGGACTGATCCTGGTGTTGGCAGCTTGGAGCTTCAGGGGAAAGCGCGGTGGTAGTAAAGTGAGTTTTGGGGTGACAGCCCTGATACCTGGCTCTACCATTCCCTGAATGATCACTTCTCTAAGACTCCTCATCTTGGCAGAACAGCAAGCATCTCCCTCTCAGGGTTGGCTGGACTCAATGAGACAACACGGGACCCTGCCTGGCGTAAGATGGGTAGGCGAAGCACTCTCCCAGAAATCCACACTGCCCCTTTGCCTTGGTAAATGAGGTTTACTCAATGCCTGTGCCTGATTTCATCAAAACAAATCAATTGCTAAACAAAGATTACACAATGACCTTCTACCCAGTGGCTACTTCTGACTCGAGAACTAAGTAGGCGGCAACAGGCTGTGAGGTTGATCTAAGGACCTGACAGATTCCCTCCATCCCACAGCAATCGAACTGCCAAATGAACTGAATTTTGCTGGTTCATTGATAGCCCAGTTCGCAGGAACCATTCCAGGCCAGAGGCGTAGGCCTCACGGCGACCAGTAAGAACTTTCTGGAGCGCCCTGCTTCCTTGGAAACCTGAGCCTGGGAAGCTATGTGGGTCAGCAGGCTCCATTCACTCCCACTCCACAAGGGCAGGTTCCCCGAAGGCAGGAGAGGAAGTCAAACCTCCTGACCACGAGGCTGTAAATGGACCAAACAGCAAGGAGACGTTCCCAGAATCAGAATTCCTACATTCGTCACAGTCCTAGGCACCCTGAGCTGGGGAGAACAGAGCTGGAGAGAAAACCAGAAAGCCTAAATCACCTTGACTTCTCATACTGGCCAGCAGCTTTCAGGACCTGTCTGGTCCACCTTCACATCCCTGTGTGTGGGAAGGTGTCTGGGCTGGAAGAATCCACTCCCCAACCGTCAGTGTGATGTTGAAAAACCAAACAGTGTTTGACTTGCAATCAGAGCAACTAGGTTTGAATCTTTGCTTCATACCAGCTGTCTGACCATGGACAAGGCACAGTGCTTCTCTGAATTTCTGCTTCCTCATAGGTAACGTACGGAGATTTGTTCACTAAAAAGAAAACGCACCCGTAGGTGGTGAGCATCTGTTTTATTCAAAACTCTGCCAAAAGACACAGACATGAATAAAATAAGTCCCTTCCTGAGAAAAGAATATAATTTGAAAGTCCTTTTCTCGTACCAATGTTTTTTCTGCCAATTGCTAACACTGCTATTGTAGATATGATGAGAATGACATCATATCTACAATATGTGTCAGGTCACCCCTCTCCCCCATCATGTGTGTGGAAGTCCCTGGCAGAGACCTCACCCCCATGAATGGAGTTCTCTTCTTCCTGGCCCTCGCTTCAAAATCGGGGTCCTGTGGAATTCTAACAAAACCTCCTTAGAAAGCTCTGGCTGGACTCGATCTGGCTCCCCTGGTCTTTACCAGCAGAGTTAGATGTGGGGTTTTTGCTAAGTCATTTGTGTTTCATTATGTGATTTGCATACTGGTGAAACAGGTCTGCACTGTCCTCCTGCCTCATTTCCATCACTCCGGGGACAGCTCTGCTGGGAGTGAAAAGGAGGCTTTTGTCCCTCTTTCTGTCCCTGCCTGCTCTCTTCCTGGAAGTGTGTCCAGATCGCTGACACCCTCAGGGTAAAACTTTCTCCCTTCTCTCATCTCCTCAAGTGGTTCACACTTGGCTCTGGCTCATGTGCCTAGTGACTGTCTACATGGAGCTGGGATTTCTCTCTAGGAAGTTACTCAACTACTTTCAGGGCAAAAAAGAAATTTTTAGTTGACTTTTCTTTTTCTTCAGAAGGGAGTCAGCCCGGCTCATGTGGCTCAGTGGTTGAGTGGCGACCTATGAACTAGGTCAGGGTTTGATTCCAGGTCCGGGCACATGCCCAGGTTTCAGGCTCAATCCCCAGTAGGGGATGTGCATGAGGCAGCCGATCAATGATTCTCTCTCATCATTGACATTTCTATCTTTCTCTCCTTCTCTCTTCCTCTCTGAAATCAATGAAAACATACTTTTAAAAACTTCAAAAAAGGGGGGAGTCAGATCTTTTTTTCCTGTCACTATCAGGGGTAGAAAAAGAAACTACCATTTTGCTGAGCACTGTTTTAGATACTGTGCTAGGTGCTTTAAATGACATAACCAACATTGTTACAGCATTCTCTTAGGTTTGATAGCATTGTGCCCATTTTGCAGATAAAGAGAACAAGTCCAAAAAAAGGTTATGCCACTTGTTCAAGGTAGCAGAGAGCCATGCTTTACATGGAGTAAGATTTGCTTCTTTCTAAGTCCATACTCCTAATCACAGAACCACCTGGCCTCCTTAAGTAATTAGCACTTCGCACACAAAGTATTGGGAGTTTATGTATTGGAATTCTGCCTTTGGAGAAAAGAGGGGACTACAGAGGTGCCCTGGAACTAAAGGACAATCTGCATGGGACATTTGGAACTTCAGGTTCCTCCCATATCCCAATTTTATAACACCCAGGTCGGGAACACAAGTGCACAGCCTTTGTAAGCATTGTGTAGCATCTCTGACCCACTCATAGGCTAAAGGCACCTCCCAGCAGTTAAGGGCCCTTTCCTCTGTGCTCCAACCCTTCCGTCTACCCTGGACCAGAGAACTTAGCCAGTTGTTTTGTAGTCATGCGCTTTTCAGGCTTCCCACACAAAATGGCGCTCTTTCGATGTCCCCAGGTGCTCACAAGGCCTAATTACAGGTCACTAACACTGGGAGGATGGAAGGAGGAAGGGAAAGAGGAAGGGAGGCGGTGAGGAAGGGAGAGAGCAAGGGATGAAAGGATGGGTGGACGGATGGATAGATGGATGATATAGAGAATAAACATCTGGCATAGTGGTAGATTCCACTTGCAAACAGCAATCTTGTTCCTGCAAAGTTTAAAAAATATATATATTTCATTGATATTTTACAGAGAGGAAGGGAGAGAGATAGAGATCTAGAAACATCGATGAGAGAGAAACATCGACCAGCTGCCCCTTGCACACCCCCTACCGGGAATGTGCCAAGGTACATGCCCTTGACCGGAATAGAGCCTCGGACCTTTCAGTCTGCAGACCGACGCTCTACCACTGAGCCAAACTGGTTTCAGCCCTACAAAGTTTTAGCAGACACCCCCAGGATCTGTGGGAATGCCTTGTGGGTACACCAGACCTCACTGCTCCAGGATTCTAAACATGTTGAACAAAACCTCAATGACTAACAACCACAGGCCGGAGAACACGACTGTCGAGCCACTTTCCTGTTTCCTTGGTACCCGGCATACCCTCTGACATATAAACAGTTCTCACGAGCACCACAGGAAAGAGTCATTCATTCGGTAAACATATCAGTGAAGACACAGCAAAGGTCTCCTTTACACCACACAGGCCCCTCGTGATCTACTAAGTCAGCGTTGAGGAGACAAAGCTCTGATTGCAACAGAAAGAAGCTTACAGTTTCTCTGGTGGATATATACAAAGAAGTGAATGATGAGAAACTGGGACGAGCAACTTCCTTACACTCCCCAACTGGGGATCAAACCTGCAACCAGGTACGTGCCCTGACTGGGAATAGAACCTCTAACAGTTTAGTGCACAGGAAGATGCTCAACCAACTGAGCCACTCTGGCTGGGCTGGTTTCTGTAAATTTTGGAAATTACTTGGATTTTCAGAGTCTGACTTGGTAATCCTTCCCCACAACAGAAATAATGTTACTTATGAGATAAGATTCCTGTAATGATCAAGTGAGTTAATGGATTTTCAGAAAACAGTGCTTATTAATAAATGTTATACAAGTGTTTTCATCACTTTATAATTTCCAAATCGGTATGAAGTGCTTATCAAGCAGATATGCTAAATATTATTTTTATTTAAAAAATGAGAAAATCCTGGAAAGTAAAATAACTTCTGCTGAGGCAATGGCTGAGCTCAGAATAGAAGTTAATTTTTCTAGCTAATCTCTTTTTCAAGGATTTCACAGTAAATCTGTCCCTAATCAACCAGGGGGGGTTTATGTATGGAAGGGATTTAAGCTGGGGCTGGATGCTGGACACTGGAATCAGAGGGCAGGTACTTACCACCAAATACAGCATAGTATACATGGAGAAGGAGGCGTGGCCAGAGAAGAAGGACTTCCTGCAAGAGCAAGAGAGGGCCTTGAGAGATCAGTATTCACATTCCCATACACATTTCACTCCTATCTTCTCTCCCTAGATTGTCTCCTTGAGAGCAGCACTATTTGTTTATTTTTGCAGCCCTGATGGTGCTTTGGGTGAGTTGTCTGGAACCTTGCAGGTACCCATGAATGAATGAATAAACAAATGAATGAATGAGTGAATGAATGAAGGTACCAATACTATATTATCCTTGTTTATCTGCATATCTATCTCAAACATTTGTGAGTTCTTCAAGAACAAGGACTCTGTCGTACTCGCCCATCAAACCCAGAGCCCAGCACTGGGCCTGGCACCTAGGAGATGCTTTGCATATGCTCACTGAACTGCCTGCATCAAAAGGTGCACCTAGTGGTCACGGAAGCGGTGCCTCACCTGGCTTCCTGGACTTTGCTGTCATCGCCTCTGCATTTGTAGTTTTGAATGTAGCCCTCAGAACAGTTGATGAGGCTGAAATCAGGGTTGCAGACGCTCAAGAAATGGGGACGCAGACGTCCTATGGAGACTTTGGCAATGTCTGTGAAGGACTGACTGATGGCACAGCCAAAGAGGAAGCAACCCACTTGCTTGTAGAGGGCTGCTACGTAGGGATTTCGAATCGTGGACCGGGACTTCTCCTTCAGGTAATAGATCCGGTAGAATTCCCCTGTGATGATCTGAAAGGAAAGCAAGAGGGGAATTAGGATCAAGACCCATCATCAGAACTAATGCTGTAAAGGATATTTAACAATAGAAGAGAATGTCCAGTACATGACTGCAAGTTATAATCTAGGAAAACCCAAGTTCTATTTAGAGGCCTAAAGATATAAATATGCATGGGAGGAAGCATGGACATTATTTCCCCTGTTCAAATAAGTCCTGTATAGCCATATAGTACCTTCATAATAAAAATGTATACCCAAACAGTGTCATGCAAATATATATGTTAACATAAGAAAGAGATAAATAAGAACTTAGCTATATAAAATGCTCAGTTAAGAGTGCTCAGGATATCAGAGGATTGAAGCAAATGTGAGGACTCTGGGGTTGGGGTAAAGGATCACCAACAACAATCTAACTCTACAAAGGGCCTCAGCCTTGTGCCAACACTGAGCCACGGTGGGGGTTTCTGTAGTAAAGGGTGAACGCCCCCAGGCCAAGTCCCGAGTTTGAGTCTGAACTCTGCCACGTACCTGGTGTCCTTAACTTCTCCAAGCTTCAGTCCCCTCCTTCCAAGGAGGCTACACACCTTTGCAAAGTTTGGGGCTTACATGCGATAAATAAACTGGGTCATGGAAAGTGATTATTCCATCTTCCTTTTTACAGTACGGTAGGATGCAAGGAACACTTGTTTACAAGCCAAGAACTTTTCATACAATGCCCTTCAGTGTTTGTGAATTTTCTCAAGTCCAGGTCTGCATTGTCCCTTTGATCCTGAAGGACAGCGAGTCTTGGTTTTCGTACCCTTCCTTCAGCCCTCAATGTCTACCTCTTGACACTCAGGGGAAATTTATCTCTATTAAAAGAAGAAGAAGAAGAAGAAGAAGAAGAAGAAGAAGAAGAAGAAGAAGAAGAAGAAGAAGAAGAAGAAGAAAAGAGCCACTGATCACTGAATCCCTACTTCATACCGTGCATTGCTTTTATATACTTGATTTTGTGAGATCTTCACAACAACCATGATGTATACAACTGAGGCTCAGAGGGGGATACACTTCAAACGAAGCTGCCTGGTTTTATAGTAAGAATGTGGGGCCAGCGGATTCCCTGTACGATAAATGCCTATGTTGCCTGCAGCAGAGGACTGATTCTGCTCTGGTGATGCACCAAACCACACAGCCTGCTGCCCTTCCCTTAACTCCGAAGCACAGCCCTGGCCACTTCCTGGTTGCAACCAGTCCTGGGGGAGCGATACTCAACTCATCACTCACCACAAAGGCCCTTTCACTCTTCCTCACAGGGCAGGAAGATGAGCCACACTTGCCCTTTCAGGGAGCAGAGGGCATGTTCACAACCACAAGGGAAGCAATAGGCTGACATGTCAGGCACTCCTTCCCAAAGTCTCCTGTTATTCTTCCACAGCGGGGGCAGGCGTCAAGGCATGGGGTCTGAGCCAAGTCCTCCAGGGCTCCGGAGGCTGGGGATAAGGAAGGCCATGAAAAAAGGGGCATGCCAGCTGGGCCAAGGGGCCAGCAGGTGCAACAGTGAGAAGATCTACTTCCACAGGTAGCGTTCAGACAGTGATGCTGTGTTTAAAAGTGCTTGCTATTTGTTTTTAATGTTTTTTTTTTTACTGACTTCAGAGAGAGAAAGGGAGAGATAGGAACATCGATGAGAGAAAAACATAGATCAATCGGCAGCCTCCTGCAAGGCCCCTACTGGGGATTTAGCCTACAACCTGGGCATGTGTCCTGACTGGGAATTGAACCAGTGACCTCCTGGTGCATGGGACAATGCTCAACCAACTGAGCCACAGTGGCCGGGAACTACTTATATTTCTAAGTACTACATTTTGGTTTCCCATATCCGATTGAATGCGATCCTATATTAGAGGGAAACAGGCAAAGGCCAGGCCAGCCGGTCTCCTGGCTTAGCCACCCCCTGAGTGAGCAGGACAGAACTCTTCACAATTGCCTTATTGCAAAATTGAAAATATCCTCTAAACTTTACCAAGAGTCATTTGATAACACATTGCAAAGATTAAAACATGAGAAACATAGCAAGTCGGAAATGAAAGGGTCCATTATGTACGGAAGAAACTGAGGTCCAAGCTAACTCACATTTTAAAGATTAGACCCAGGTGTTCCAAGTCCCCACCCAGCATTCTTTCCTACCATTCACGGTCTAATTCCCCTTTTGAACCTGTTTACACTTTTACCCTATGTAACCTTACAGGCTAACAAGTTCCAGATGTTTATAACGGCCATCATGTACTCGAACTCTTATTCTTCTTTATTTATAAGTCACGTGACTTTAGACGCAGGGGGAAGAACACCAAAGTAGGAATCAAGGAACCAAGGTTCAAAAGTCCCTACTCAGTGAGTGAATTTGGAATAAGTTAGGCTTTCCATTTGCAAAATGAGGGCACAGGGCTCAATAATTTATTACCTCCTAATTGCAATGACATGTATTCTCAACTCTCCTGTGCCACCTCCACCACTACCTCCCAACCCAGCAAAGGTAATAAGCAGTAGGAAAACAAAGTACTTCCTAGGAGATGACCGCAGGCAAGGAGCGGAAGCAAGGCCCTGTGCACAACCCCTGCCCTTGGATTGCTCCTGGGGTACCTGAACCATATCACTGTCACAGATTATGAAACTGTTTCTAATTGGCTCAGCTTGAGTGTGATTTCCTGTTTGATGCTGAGAAAGAACATGTGGGTTTCCACTGCAAATTAGTATCTTTTACGTGAATTTACTAATGCATCTCAGGTGGGTCACCTCTATGCATCAGTCAGCTTGGAGAGAAAGGGCTTGATTACAACTCAAAGATTCCTTTCAGGTCTGATATGCCTTCATTATAAAACTTCACTTTTCCGTGCCCCAGTCTTGCAAGCAGTAAATCATTAATTAAAATGGTTCCTTCGATCATGGGGAGATAAAGAGGACATTTTATGGTACCTCAAATTCCTAATAACAATGTTAATCATAGCAGCAATCATTCTCATGATTCTTTTGTTCTTTATAATTTCATTTAATCTGCAACTCGATGGAGAAGATATTCCCATTCTACAGATGGTAATATTGAGGCTCTGAGAACTACTGATTTATCTGCAGGATTAAAAGGAGAGCTCGGATATTCTGACTCTCAAGTTCCAAGATCCCACGGCTGACTACACCGAGAAAACTTTATTATTTCTATTATGAAAAACAGGTTCCACGGTATTATAGCAATTGTATATTTTCAAGGATTGGGCCAGGCTGAAGCCATTTAACAGACACATGACTCCAGGACCACATGGCTTCTGGGCCAGCCCTGACAGATCTTGGAGTTAATGAGCAACAAATTATGTATTTTCTCTCTCCCCTTGTACAGAAGGGTCGGGGAGTCGACAACACAGCCATAAATCATCATTATGAACCAGCCGGACTTGGCTTCTTGTAATCCTAACCCTTAAAAGACCATTTAATGAAATTCGGGCTGTGAATGACGGCCCAGCATACCTCACCTCTGCACAAGATGGGAAGGCTTAAATTGTTCCCTGACACGTTACACACCTAACTCCGGAGTCCCAGATTTACTGCTTTCGGACTTTATTCATTACTCACAATGTTTTTATTCCTGGTTAATAAAATAAGCTCTTCTCTTCCCCTCCCTCTCCCCCTCCAAAGGCTGTGTCCCCACCCCCAGACTCAGCCCATGGAGCCCCCAATTCTGCTTCAGTCAGCAAGGTTGTGATATGGAAATTTCACTGCTGAAGACAAATGCCTTCAATGTTGATCCCTTTCTGAAGCAGCAAGCAACAGATTCCGGGGGGATGGCAGGCTGCCAGAGGAGCAGAGAACTCTCCCCTACCTGCCTCTTAAAGCCCTTGGCACAGAATCTGGAAACTAATAAACTGGAAAGCACTGCAATTAAGCTACGAAGGGACAGAAAGGGATCAGTCCTTGCCTGAGAACGGCTGCAGTTGGGGAGGGGGGTTGTCTCCAACTCTAAGAGGGCCACTCTTCCTGTCTTTCCTGGTGAAAAAGAGCTCAACTGCCCACCTAGTCACAAATATTGAACTGTTTGGGGGAGGAAATTTGGAGAAACATCGGGATAGACTTTCTGGATAGGAGAGTGCCTAGGGTGGTGAGATAGCACTGACTCTGGAGCCGGCAGAACCTTGCTCTGAATCTCATCTCTTAACCTTAGGCAAGTGACTTCATCGCTCAGGGTTTGATAGCATCTACCCGGCAGGATGGCGAAGGGGACTCAAGTGGGAGATATGTCACATGGCCGGCAAGTAGCTGGGGAGCCCTCTGAAAGCTAATTTTCTTCTTCCACTGAAGAAGG
This sequence comes from Vespertilio murinus, assembly GCA_963924515.1. Classification (NCBI taxonomy): domain Eukaryota; kingdom Metazoa; phylum Chordata; class Mammalia; order Chiroptera; family Vespertilionidae; genus Vespertilio; species Vespertilio murinus. The sequence goes on from OZ004706.1 coordinate 37,358,480, forward strand.
GGAAACAGAAAACCAACAGATACTCATAGAGAATATCTTTTCCCAGATACTTCCAAGGGCTCCGTGGAAGAGAACATTCCAGGAAGTAGTTTAGAAGTACCACCCCTCCAGACACATGTGTATAGATGACTTGGGTTCTGACCATTTTATCTAAGATGACTTTTTCAAGGGAACAAACTGGAAGGCAAGTCTAAACCCAAAGCAGAAAGGGCATACTGTACCATCTGTTATTTTTTTAAACATTCCACTCTATTTTAAATTATATCAAGATCTTTGCAGTGTCTCAAGGATCCCTCCTTTTAGAGATGCAAAACTCATCTGCTTTCCCTGTCAAGTTTGAAGGACCAACTTCCCTATGTCCTGATCTGCTTAAATAATATTTGCATAGCACTTTACAGCTTACAAAACATTTTCACATCTACTGTGTTATTTGCTTCTCACAACAGCTTGTGAATTACTAAGTTACTATTGACACTTTATAAGTGAGTATGGTGAAGGACAGAGGGGCCAGTAATTCAGGCCAGTGAATCTGGGTCAGAAATAAGGAGGTCTGAACCTCCTTGTTCTAGTTTTTGTGCTCCGTCTGATGGCATCAAGCTGGCTTTCTTTCAGAAGTGTTAGCAGGCGGCAGCATCTATGTCTCCAGTGAGACGGATATTGCACCTGGTGAGGACACGTAATCACCACAGAGCAATGAGTTGTTCTTTCACATCCCAGCGGTGTGCATCAATGAACCTCTTTCAGTCCAGAAGAGATTCACTCAAACAAGCATTTGATGATGGAGAATACTAAAGGGAGAATCATTTTTCTCAGGCCCAAGGGAAGGGAAACATAATGTATCCAAGTCCTGCTTCTAAGGATGGAGAGACAAGTGCAGCTGTATTTTCTCTGAAGCTGAAAGCTCAGTCCACTGTAAGGAATCGCAGTATCGTTCTGACTACAAACACTTGATGAAAATTTCCACTTTTTTATTTGCATAGCAAATCAACCTCTTTGGCAGGAGATCAGCACTTTGCAGACTCTGAAAGACGATGAAGACACAGATCTATCCAAGGCCACCAGTGGACTCTAAGGGTAAGTTAAAACTCCAATATCTAGAACACGGACAGCAATGAGGCCACATAGAGGCCACAGAAGCAACTCATAGTTGAAATCACCACTGGCCACCCTAGACTCACTAGCCATACGAAGAAGGCAGCCTGAAGCATGAAGCCTCATTCTTTTCCCAAAAGTCAAAGACTTGACGAAGCCATGGGTCTCTGAGATGCCTAGCTCTGCCTGTACATGCAAGAGTCTCATGGCTGCTCTTTCTCAGCATTGCTTACTGCCCATCTCTTACTCCTTTGTGACATTGACTTTTCTAAGCTTCCTTGAGGTAGCACCGCTGTTCTTTTCTTCTTATTTCTCAAACACCTTTCTCCTTGTTTCAGTGGCTCCACTTCTGGGTTCTCCCAGATAAGTGTGGATCTTCCCTAAGGTTGTCTTCTTACCTGTCTGCTGTGATCTCAGCTGTTCCAATTATACTTTTGTGAAGAAGACCTCCATTAGGGATTTTCTTTCTCTCTCTCTCTCTCTCTCTCTCTCTCTCTCTCTCTCTCTCTCTCCCTTTCTAGTTTCAGATTACACCTTATCCATATCTGCCATAAAACATACAACTTCAAAGACATGAAGCCTAGACTCCTCCATCTTCCTTATCCCACTGTCACCCAATTCTGCTCATCCTGCTTTTGCAAGGCGACTCACACACCCTATTTTTCTCTCTCTCTTCTCCTTGCATTGCCCGCGGTTCAGGTTTCATGTGTATCTGGGTTGGAAAATAGACCAAACTAGCTTAAAATACTTTTCATCAATCTCTAGCCAATTAATTTTAGAAAAAAACTCCTCAGCATTCAAGGAATTTCACAATCTTGCTGTCATCTTTTCCTATCTTATCTTTGTCTACTCCCTTATAGGTTATTTCTCCAGCCAAGCAGGTCTATTGTTTAGTCTCTCCCATCCTTGACGCAATCCTCTGCCTGGAATGTCAGGATCTCTGATGAAAGTTCTGACCATCTTTCAAAGTAGAGCTCGAGTGCCAACTGGTATACGAGGTTATAGTTCTGGCTCTTCTACGTAAGGGTCTTGCACAACCGAGCTGAGAAGTCTCAGTTTCCTTATGTGTAAAAACAGGCATGTTTCAGTACCAACAGCTCAAGGCTGTTGTGATAATTAAATGGGTGAAGTTACTCAATGAATCATGATGCTGATGAAGTCCTCGCCAATGAAAATAACCTTCAGCAATCTTTCTCTGAACTCGTGTAGCACCTCAGACCATTTATAGCATTTGGCCTATTTTGTTCTTGAAGCTCTCACTCCTCTGAGGCCCAACACCCTGCACTGTCCTGAGTCTCCTCTTATTTTCTGAACAATTCTTTATCTCCTTGGGAGTCTAACAGTATAGTCAGTCTTATACTTGCGCTGCTTCTCTTTTAGACCATAAGCTTTGAGGACAATATTGTTTTATACATCAGCTTCTAGGCAAAGCTGCCTATCACGTGCCTGCTTGTTCCAGGGGAGGTCTTGCCAAGTGTGTACCTATCACCTCCTGCACAAACCACTTCCCACAGAACACTATCACACAGTGTCAATCTTAGACAGCCACCTGCCTGGTGGTCTCGATGTTTTGTCTTCCTCCTATACACTAGGCTCTCCAAGGCCCAGGTCTAAAAACTTCGGCAGCTCACTAAAGAAAGAGCACTCTGCAGAGCGCCGAGCCGGCCTTCCATAAATGTCAGTGCAAGTGCTGGGCTTTGGAGTCTGACAGATCTGGGTTTTAATTCCCCCACTCACTAAGCAGAGAAACCTTACACTGGTCACGTCACCCTCGTAAGCGTCAGCACACTCCCTCCCTCGTGGTAAGTGGGGTAAATAATACCTATCTCAGGCAGCTGTTGAAGAGGATTTAAGATAAGGCATCTTGGTTTCTGGCCCATTATATAGCTGGCCAATGTTATCCAACTCTCTACCCCACCCCCTAATACACCCTGACTCACTGGAACAGACTTTTCAGCCGCTTAAGCATTATCACTTAAAATGAAGAAAACTGTCACCTTCATAGTAGATACCTTTTCAAACAGTCATTAACCCCTCAGACCTCTGCATAACCAAGGAAAAACTAACTGCACAGCTCTCCCTTCTTCCAATGCAGGAGTGGGGCTGAGGTGGGGTGTGTGTGTGTGTGTGTGTGTGTGTGTGTGTGTGTGTAGAACAAGTTACAGTAAATCCTAATCTCCATGCTGGTGTTTTGTTAAATTGCAAATAGATGCCCCCACCCACCACCCCTCCAGGGATAAGAAGGCCTCAGAAAAAACGCCATAGCCATCTGATCAGGGAAGGACACAGTTGAAGGATTAATGTGGCTGCTCTCTGTTGGTGGTCTGGGTAATTGTACAGATGCAGTGGATTGTAAACTGGGGGACAGGGTCTCCCACTAAGGCAGCGCCGGGCCAGCACGGCTTCACTTTTTTTTTTTTTCTGAGTTGAAAACACGACTAACCTTTAATGAGGAGGCAATCTTAGGGAACCTTGTTTTTTTGGCAGTGCTTTCTCAGATAAAGAGAGATGGGGGTGGGGAGGAAGTAATGAAGTCCAGATGTAGGCACACTGAAGCCTGATCCTGCATAAACAAGTCTTGGAGGAATTAAGCTCTTCTTCATGTCTCTCCAGCAAGAAATGCTCATGTGGCACAGAGCATGTTCTGTGTGCATCGTGGACTATATAGGGAAGCCAATAGGCCACTTCTCCCTGCTCCAGACATCTTTTGACCCAATGGTTTTTGATTTTTCTGCCCCAAATGCATGGCCTCCTGTGATCTTTACAAACATATACTGACCATCAAAGTCTGGGCCTGGTGCTAGCAATATACAATCACACCAGACTGGTCCATATCCTGATGCAGATACCAGGGTACGCAGGAAACAGACGAGTCAATAGACGTGACACTTCCACACCGTAACCGTAAAGATAGAGACGGGCCCAGGGGTCTGGGGGGACCTTTGGAAGGTGGGGGAAGACAGCCAATGCATAGTTGCTGAAGAAGGAAATGTCTGAGTGGTGTTTGTTTAGTACCAACCATGTGCAAGAGGAAGAGGCCTGGTCTCTGCCTCCCAGAAACCTATTATCTAGCTGGGGAGACAAGACCTGGCCACAAATCACATTACAAGGCAATGTGTATTGGAGAGGCTATTTATCTGCTTGAGGTGGGGCAGCGCGTAGCAGTTTAGTAATGGGAGAAACCACCCAGCTGGTTGGGATAAGGTTCACCACTGTGTCCCCAGCACCTGCTACACCATAGGTGTTTGATAAGTAAGGTGGGCAGGCTTTAGGAGGCAGCCATGGTGCCGTTATTTCTGCATAGAGCCTTGGCCTTAGCGTCAGAGGACTCCTGTTCTGACCCTTCCACTAACCAGTTATGGGAAAGCCACCTCCTATCTTTGGGCCTCAGTTGCCTAAGCCATAAGGATCAACCTCCCAAGCGGACTTCCAGGAACACACGAGAGAATGTGCAAATAAAAGCCACTTTGTACACTCCACGACAGACATGAAAAGAATGATTCTCTCTGGGGACACACATAATGCCACTTGTCTTGACCCCCAAAACAAGCCATGGAGTTGGTGAGCTTCTGTCAACAACTTCCAGAAAAGGAAGGCATAGCTCTTTTCCAAGGGAGTCAATGGCTTTGTCTGAGGTTGAAGGATAAGTAACAGAATAAGTAAGCACAGAGGCTGGGACGTGGACCTAAGTGAGGTGATGACCAAGTCTGAGCTTTTTCTCCAGTTAGGAAGATTATCACAGAGGATTAGATTCACTGGGATGTAAGAGGGAAGTAGCCGTTTTATGGCTGGGGAGTCAAGGGGATTCACCCATGCACCAACTCCTAGATATTAAGGATCTAGATAAACCTTTTGACCAAAGCAATTCCTGATCCCATGTTTATTTTAAAAGAATACTGAGCATTTTTTCCATGTTAAAATCTTTGCCCATAATACTCTTCACAGCATAGAGCCAGGCAATATGACAGGAGGCTGATAGGAGATGATGTTTTACTCTTTGCTCCTAATCTTACTCCTGCTAGAGCCATTAAGTCTTTATAGGGGCAGGGATAGAATCCACTGCTTTGTGGATTTGGAAGGAATTTCCATCATGCTAATTCCAGAACCCGAGGTACATCTGAAAAAGAGGTCAACATGACTCGATTTTTCCCGCTCTCCTGCCACAGAAGGGTGTCTGCTTTCTCCATAATTCTGCCGATCTCCACCACCGCCAGGCCGTTGTTATGGGCACATTCAAACTGAAGCAAGGGAACCCCATCGGCCAAGGCTCCCCTTGTTATTTGACACAAACCTGACATTTGGCAGAGCAGGAGGATTAGGTTTCCAGCTCCGAGTGCCCAGCTGCCACCCCTGACTGTCCCCCGTGCCCTCTGGCCAGAAGCAGATTCTGGATGGAGCCAGCCGGCCTCCAGGACTGGCCATAAAGGGAAAGTGGGAAACAGGTTATTGTTGTTGTTTAATTTAAGCTGTATAGCTTTTCCAGAAATGAGTCTATTAAAATGAAGGATTCACTTTTCTTTATTTGTATTTATTTTTCCCATCACCATTTATCCTCCATACTTTCTTCCATCTCCACCCACTCCCTCCTCCACCCCAAACACCACACTGTGGTCTATGTTGATTCACTTTTCCTCTGAGGTCTTTGCTTTGACTTTTTTCCATGAGGACTCTGGCACTTCATGGCAGGTAAACAGCCCCTCTTAGGAGCCCACATTTCACACCACCCTCTCTCCCCACCCCCCAGCTGACATGCAAGGGCAGCTGGGTTAGGAAGGACAGGTCCTTTTGCAAAGAGCAGAGGAGCAACAGTCATGAGACTTGGGTTCTAGTTCATTAACTACAAGGAAAGTGCAGGAAATCAGAGTCCAAAGGCTAGTATTTCTTTCCTGGTTCTATTTCCATCAGATACAGGGTCTTGGCTAAGTCATTTCACCATTCTTTGACTCTGTTTACTCATAATAAAGATGTAATATGCAAATTGGCCATCACTCCAACACACAAGATGGCTGCCCCCATGTGGTCAGAGATGGCTGCCCCCAAATGGACACAAGATGGCCAGCAGGTGAGGGCAGTTGTGGGCGATCAGGCCCGCAGGGGAGGGGAGTTGGGAGGGACCAGGCCTGAAAGGGAGGGCAGTTGGGGGTGACCAGGCTGGCAAGGGAGGGCAGTTAGGGGTGACTGGACCAGCAGGGGAGGGAAGTTAGGGACAATCAGGCCAGCAGTAGAGCAGGTAGGTGTCGATAAGACTGGCAGAGGAGTGGTTAGGGGGTGATTAGGCTGGCAGGCAGAAGCAGTTAGGGGCAATCGGGCAGGCAGGCAGGCAGGCAGACAGGAGAGCGGTTGGGAGCCAGCAGTTCTGGGTTGTGAAAGGAATGTCCAACTGCCTGTTTAAGCTGGATCTCAGTGAGATATTATCTAAATGGGCAGTTGGACATTTCTCAAGGGGTCCCAGATTGGAGAGGGTGCTGGCTGGGCTGAGGGACACAACCCCCCACGCCCCTCTAGTTTATAATCAAAATAATTGACATTTATTGAATATATGGTAGTTGCTGGGCACTGAGTTACTTTACATACATTAACTCATTTAACTCTGAAAACCTTAATAAGTAGGCATATAATCTCCATTTAAGAGATGAGCCTGTTGAGACTCAATGAGGCTCAACTTGCTACTGTTCCACAGCAGGGGATCTCAGATGTGAACCAGAGCTTGTGCCTTTAACCACATCCTAAATTAAGAACCATAAGAATACCTAGCTCTTGGAGACTCTGAGGAGGATGAAATGCTTGAACATGGGCTACAGGTTTTTATGGCAGACAGCAGGACCTGACGAAAGATCATTATTCCAGTACTAGTGTTTGCTTGTGTGGTCTTTCTCTGAACTACAGGAAAGCACTATCCAAATCTATTTTGCTCATGTTTTCATGGGATGGAGCAGCAATGATATTGCTTATTCTACAACCAAGACCACAGCACATGACTATTTCAAGGAAACCAGGGAGGCCAGGGAGCATTTATAATTTAAACATTGACATGACATGAAGAGACAGGCCAGTCACAATGAAGCTCTTAAAAACAGTGTTCATGGAAATGCTAGCATCTGTAAGGTGGAAGGAATGGTCTTGGCAAACAGCAGGAAAGAGCTGCTGCTCAGGAGATTTGCTGGAGGAAGCATAGATCTTGCAAAAGCTGCTTTAGCACCCTGGGTTCATCTGGCCTGCTGCTACAAAGTGCATTCCCGCAAATGACAGCATTTGATTCTTAGGGAAATCCCCACCAGGGCATTCAAACACCACTCTCATTTTACATATGAAGAAAAAGGAAGCTAGAGAAACCAGAGATTCGCCTCATTTTCATAGTCAGTGGGTGCCGGGGCCTCGGAAAAGTGTCTCTTTCCACAGTGCTGTGTGCGGGAGCATCTCACTAGGCAAGCCGGTCATAATCACATGCGCTATTCTTATCATCATCTCTCCCTGGTTACATACAGTCAGCCTCCTAAAAGCATTCAATTAACTGATCCTCCAAGAGTCAAAAACACCTGTTCAAACCTTGATTCAATTATTTGTTTTCTATAACAAACATCTTTTCCAGGAAAAGCCATTCTTCCTTGAGAACTCAATCACACACTGTCAATTATGAACAAATAGTAAAATCAGATTTTAAATTCTTCATTTTCTGAACACAAAGATCCTTAAGTCCACCTTTTGAGAAACTACTGCAGTTGCCAAATGGACTGTTTTTCTTTTAAAGGTTGGAAAGAATTCTACTAGCCTCCCTTCCCCCTCCCCAATTTCAAACTGTTGATTGTGTGCCTGGTTTATGATGTTATTAAAAAACAAAGAGGGGTCTCAAAGTTTACAACCAACCCCCAGAGTGGGGAAGTCAAAAGAAAAACTTTATGAAATGTGGTTCATGTACCATCAGCAGCTTACATTGGATCCAAAATAGGCAAGATTAGCCAACTGCCTATCCCCTTGAGCAGTTCATTTGGAATAGACAACCTCCATTCCAAAATCAAGTCTGTGAGATGGAAAGAGGGCTTTGAAATAAGCCAGGGATAGGTATGAACCCCAACTTGTATGAGCTGTAGACTTTGAGCTCATCGTTTAACCCTTTAGACCTTCTGATTTTCCATTTGTATAATGGGGATAATGGCACTTATTTCACATGTAGTATATTTAATATTAACTTCCTTTTTCTTGGCTTGCTCAAACAGGCCAAAGATAAGCTTCCAGGCTATGGCTAAGACACATATGACTCAAGAATCTGTGAGGAAGAATTTATGATCTTGGCGGACATGATGTTTATTTATGGGTTTCATCCACATGGCTAAGGTTCAGGAGCAAAGAACAAACTTAGAGGAACACTGGAGATGTGGAATGGACAGCTGTGAAAAATGTATGACTCACAAATTATAAGACTGGATCACAAACAATTACTCTTTCCCTCCCATGCCCCAACTGGAGAGATCTAAAACTCCAGTGGTCACCTTCCAAGTAGAGCCCCGATAGGCCATTCCCCAATTTGCATGAAGCTACCATAGCTCAAGATAATTGTTAAATTTTGTTCAAGGATGCACATCTCTGCATCCTCAATGAGGACTTTGTCCTCCTTGGGACGATCCAGATGTAAGTCTGAACTTTACACCTGCATACGAGTAACCTGTTCAGCAGTTAAGAATTTGCGAAGTATTTCAATATTCCTGATCTCTTTTACCACTCCATGTTATGCTATGAAGCAAGATGATCATCCTTGGATTTAAAGGTGTAGCTCGTTGGTAGAGGGCCATGTCTAACACTGAGGTCTCTAGATTCCAAGTCTCATCTCATTTTCACTCTGATACCACAGCCACTGACTGAGAGAACTGAACAGTATGTCAGAGAATGCCAACGGCATTGTCCCTGTTACAGCAGCAAAGCGATGACACGGAAGGAACCCAGAAAATGCCTGTGGTATCTGACAAGGCATTTCCCCCTCCTCTGAGAATCAGAGCTCAGACTCTGGATTAAGGGACAATTACGTTAAAATCCCAACCCTACCACTTAATAACCAAGTGAACTTGGGCAAACTACTTTTACTCTGTGGACCTCAGTTTCTTATTATGTAGGAGAAAGATAAGGAGAATATCTAGACTTCATTGGATTGTTGTAAGGATGCTAGTATATTTTAGCAGGGTGTTCAGCATACTTTTATAATACATTTAATATACAGTAATTTCTCATCATAGGCTCCATGATTTTGAGCAAAATGACATAAATAAATTTTACCACAGGCTCATTGATATAAACAATAATTCATTCCTATGGCATCTCACCAATGCTATAATGAAAAGACGCGGAATGAAATTGTTATTGGAAGAGCTGCTGCATATGTATGTGTGTATGTATTAAGTATTTTAAAATACCTTTAATAATGGTACTAACTACATTAAAGAAATAGTGCTAATCAAGTGAAATTGTGATTGATCTTCCAAGTCTCTGCTGACACAGGTATTCTACAAGGGAAGTGAGACGGTGGGCACAGCAGTCTGGACACTTACCGCAAGGATGGCGATGACGATCCCCACGGCGCAGAGCACAGCATCGTTTATTGTCTCCCCAGTTTTCAGAGGATACTTGATGCTCTCATCGTTGCAGTAGAACCCTCGGTGGTAAGGCTTGATGGTGCTGGTCTCGATGATCAGGAAGGGCAGGCCCGCTGGTCAGGATGGAACCATGGCACATACCAAGAAAAAACAACAAAACAAGGGGAAAACATCAGTGCAATGTGGTTAAAGAATAACTACAGCAAAGACCACCCCAAATGACAACACTGACAGTGATATTAACTCCTTGAGGACTTCCTCTCCACACATCCCCTCTTCTCTTTTCCTCGTCCCTCATGTCTAAGGCACAGGGGAAGGCGGTGGGAGAGCCAGAGCGGCGCACGTCCCCACTCCTCTTCAGCATCCTGTTAAAAGTTAACCCCCAATTTGTCCTAATGACTAACACAGCCCACATCTAATGATGGCTCATTATGCCTTCAAGCACATTCTTCTCCGTCTTAACCATTTCCCCTTTGAGAAGTGCATCCTAAGGCTGTGGAACATGGCGTCGTGAAGGCCTGGGGTCAGATATCTTGAATTTGAACCCCAGATCCACCACTTCCCAGTAGTAGGACTTCTGGTTCTCACGCTACCTTCCCGGGCCTTAGTTTGCCCATATATCAAAGGCCTGTGGTGATGACTAAGGGAGGAAAAAGCACAGGGAAGTGCGAGCACAGTGCCTGGCACACAGTAGCTGTTCAATGAATACCACTTTCTGTCCTTTTCTTTCACTGTTCAAAGAGTCATTGAGAAGATGGAGCGGAGCTGAGCTGGCCCCACTGCCCGCAGTCCTGGAGCAGCGCCCAAGGGCACCTGAGAGCCAAGCTGCTTAGTGCAGCTGCTGCGGGTTTAATCAGTGGCCAGCTCAGATGCCGTTCTCTTAAAGGTCATGGCAAATGGATGCCATCACCTGCCAGGAAAAAGTTCCTCATAGCCCTAAAGGAAAGGGTGAAAGGTCACATTATTTCTTGCCTCAACACAGCCACAGCCTCTAAATCAGTCCCCTGGCCTTCACTGCCTCTTACACATTGCCTCCCTAAAGCATCTTCAGAGGTTCCTCGTTGCACAGGACGAGATAAAGGATGGCCTGCAGTGACCCAAGACCTGAGCCTCCCCTCTTCAGACCCGGTGTCTCCTGCCCAGCTCTCATCCTACAAGGAAATATGCTCAAAGACTCTTATCCTGCTGCAGGCTCTTTTCTGAGACCAGAAGACCTATTTCTCCCCTAGCACCTAAGATCCACACCAAGCCCCAATGCCACCCCACAATGCAATGTAAAGGGCGAGTCACTGAATGTCAGGACTAGGGAAGTCCACGAAAAACAGCGGGTTAATGGCCACAGACACCGCTGATGGGCACCTACAATGTGTAAGATACTTTACATCCATTTTTGCATCCAATCTTTCAACAAATCCTGAGAGGTTATTTTAAAGCATCATTTAAGCATGACTATCGCTCATTTTCAAGTGGGAAAAAAGAGATTCAGAGAGACTGCTTAGTTCACTCAGAGCCTCTTAGTCCACCCCCAAATGCCTAAATCCCAAGTTTTACTTTGCAAATTGGATTTATCCCAATGTGAATTTCATTAGCTAAAAAAATCCCCAGATAAGCTGTTGTTGAAAAGATAAAATTCCATTGTCATGTTTTTCAAAAAGAATAAAATTCATATCACGTTGCTCAAGGGCCTGGACCACCTCTTTAAAAAAAAGAAAAGAAAATGTACCATGAACTCCACAATTTTTCAATTACTTTGGTCCAGACCGGCAGCGATAAAAATGTTCACTTTCTAAAAAGTGTATTTATGTATCACTGGGCATACACGCATGGATTTATTTGGTTTTATTCTTTGGATTTATTTGAATTCTACGGCTATTTATTTTGTGACCCCTAACTGCTTCCTGCTAGAACAACAATTTACTTTATCAAATTCATGCTAGTGCTTTGAAAAGAAAGAACAGCGACACACACCACAAGCATTGTGCCTGACCTTCTCAAAGTCAACACAGAGGGGCCCCGAAGGCAATAACCATCAGCCCTTGAAAGTCCGTCTGCGCAAAGGAGTCAACGGGGCTAGGGAGGCGGCGGATAAACGTGCTGGCTTAGAAATGGCAACAGCAATTAGCTGATCTTTTGGGGCTGCGGAGCTGGGAGGGAAAGCTATCACCTGGGCTTGAGCCATCTTCATTCCACTGCCTAAACATTTTGAAACGTGACCAACTTGGCTAGGAAAAGTCTCTGAGAAGCCAGGCGTATGATATTAATAGTCCACTTTCAAGTTCCACCCATCGTGATAAAAATCATTCAGCTTGGTGTCCGTGCACAGCCGCAGCCTCCGTGGAGCCTGGGAGCCAAAACATGGCTAGTAAACTCAGGTAGGGAACAGACCCTGAGTTCCTTAAATGTGTGCCGCCCTCTCGGGCCCCCAACTTCTATTTTTAATGGCGTTCACATGATAGGCCTGTAAAACATATGTTTCTAAGGACAATAAAACACATATAAAAGGGCTGCGGAGTGAGACAGAACTGGGTTAATGATCTCAACTCCGCTCCCTTCTACTTGAACAAGCTATTTCACATCTCCAAAAGCCCTGCTCATCTGTTCAATGGGAAGGATGAAATCAATCTAGCTTTGGGATAGCTGGGAGGATGACTGAGGTAATATAGTCATTCATTCATTCATTTATACAAATATATAGAGTCTTTACTCTGTATACAAACTACAGGGAATACAGAGATGACACAAGCCCTGCCCTCAGGAAGCTTATGACCCAGAAGGGGAAGGCACATCTGCTCAATTAAAATCAGAACGGGATGTTGCTTCAGTTGGAAGGCACCAGGCCACCGCATTGGTAATGTGAGCACAGCCTGGCACATGCTGTGGACCCTCAGTAATTGTTAAAAGGAAGGAGAGGGAAATGTCCCACAGAGAAGGTTAGGAAAGAAAATGTCCAGTCAGTGCCTTTGCCCTCCTAACCGGGGAGCAATCCAAACCCTTTCTTGCTCCCCTGTTCAAAGCTTGGGGAGGGTTTCCGGTTCTGATTATGTAGAGGATGACCACAAACAGACAAGAAGTTGGATCTGAATATGTTCTGTTTGTATTCTTGAAAGGCATTGAAATAGCAACTGAGGAAACCCAGTGGCTTTTTTCTTTTTTGTCTCCCCTACCAACTGTGTTCTGAGTGGGGTGGGAGGTGGGGGTGATGCGAGTCGAATTTTGTTTCACAGGAAAAGAGTACCCTCAGTTTTCTTCAGTGGGTGGGAAAAGTTAGTCCAATGGGACAGCTAGTTCTCAATAGATATATCACCCTGCCTTCTCTCTCTAGGACACAGACAGAGAAGAGGCTAGTTTTGTTTGTTTTTTTTCCCAAAGTAGGATCTCCATTTCCAACTTGGCACCCCCTTTACTACCAACCACTACAGTGCCTAATCATTTCATTTCAAGAAAATTCCCATTACTGGCCACGGGGAATCTAATGGTGAATACATCACAGGACTTGTCCTCAAGAGGTTCATGGTATTGTAAGAAAGACACAAAAACAAGTGCACTAAAATATTCCTAACGTGTGACTGACATGTAGACTATAGCGAGGAACGAAAGACTACGCTGCTATGGGTACTAATGATGACAGGAGGCTTGAGTTGACCTTATATGAGCAAAAGATTTCTGGGGTCCAGAGGCTAAGTACACTCATGAGAACTCAATGTACCGGTAGTTTAGGGGATTCCAACAAGGCAATCAACAAAACTGATGGCCATTATGAAAATATAATTTTAAATTTAGCTACAGAGTTGGAAGAGATACATAAGTAAACACTGAAAGGAAGAAAGGGGAAAATAGCATAAAGAACAGTAATAATACCTAACAGTTAATAAACAATTGCGTGCCCTCACTGTGCTGAGGTCATACTGCAGTCTGACAACCCTGGTTGCCTATAATGTTCTAGGTACCGATGGGGCTGCTGAGATGAAGGAATTCACATCCAAGCCGTCATGTAGACCACAAGCTAATGGGAAAAACAGTTATGAAAACTAATACATTCGGGCCTTGGCTGGGTAGTTCAGTTGGTTAGAGCATTGTCCCGATACACCAAGGTTGTGGGTTTGATCCCCGGTCAGGGCACATACAAGAATCAACCAATGAATGCATAAATAAGTGGAACAATAAATCTCTTTCTCTCTCTCTCAAAACAAAACAAAACAAAACAAAAAAAGACTAATATATTAGTAGTCACCTCCAAATGGTAAGTTAGATACTTTTGCTTTTTGTTGCTCCTATTGGATGTATTTTCTAAATGTTTTCCAATAAATACACATTTACTTTAAAGTAACAAACTTATTTCTAAAGATAAAAAACTAACATGTTAAGTCACCTTAAGGTTCAAAGGGATTAGAATGACTTACCGGTCACTGTGCAAGTACATAGTGGAGTTGAATGGGGCTCAAATAATCTGACTCCTAAGTGCTTTCTAAAGCAAGTGAGTCACTTAAAAAAAGGGATAAGAAAGCACCTATGAGTATTAATAAGTTAAATAAAACTCAGCAAACCTCCTGACCTTTGAAGAAAAATAATGGTTTGTTTGGAATAGCTAAGACAACAGCACTGGATACTGTCCACTGAACATTCACCATGTACCCCGAGTGCTCAAGATCTAATTTAATTGAAACTCTGGAGCCAATATCCCAGAACTTAGATTTATCTATAATGAAAGGTAGATTACCAGCTTTTTGCAAAACAGAACCAAAAGTGTACACACACACACACACACACACACATCTGGTGACTCCAGACCCAGACTCAAGTATTTCTCCTTCTTTTAATCAAGGATCAATTAACTTCCTATACCTCCAGGGACCTCTTGGGATGTGTAAGCTGCAGAGGAGGCGAAATACGAACTCACTGACAAACACTTAATGGGCAGAAAATCAAAGCATGAAGAAAGGCCCCTGTGTTGGGTTCGGGCCTTTGAAACTTCTTGGGCTTTGAAAAACTAACACTCGGGAAGGTTGGGTGGTTGGGAGTGGAGTGTAAAAAAAACAGAGGGTAAGTTTTCGTGGCCCACCCATTGATAAAGTCATGTGGGAAGTGTTACCAAAGTGACCCAGCCCGTGAGCCCTGCTCCCCTCAGCCACAGCTTCGCATTTGCACAAAATTAAACACAGCCTCCTGCTCCCGGTGCTTGTTAGAAAGCCCTGGGTGTGGGTAGGGAAAGAGTGGGGGTCGGAGATGGAATGAGAAAACTTTGCACTTTAGCGTGACCCAAATCAAAGCATTAGGGAGGGGCTTCCCATGTCTCCTATATTTCCAGTCTTTCAAGTGCCTTTTCCCTAGTTGTCCAACTTTTCACTTCTCCCGATCTGTATTTACCTTAAAATAAGCAAAGTCCAGGATCTGTTATAGGAATAATTAAACTCACATCTGCAGAAAGCCCACACACCTACCCATAAAATAATACCGAATGCAGAATATGTGCATACTGGTAAGTATCAAACAGAGTAAGTTGCTCTCATCAGGCAGCTATTAGGACTCTGTGACAGGAATTTACCCATCTTACCTACTCTATAGAGTTCTGCTCATTTTATAAATGAAAAATTAAAGTTCAGAAAAGTTAAGCAGCTCATCTGAAGTGCAAAGCTAGCAAATGGCATCAATGTGGACCAGGTGTTAGAAATATGGACGGAAGATGTTGGGCTTCTGATTTTAAGGAGTTTAGATTCTAGTTAAGAATTTATATATGTATTCTAATCTCTACTGTCCCTGAAGTTATAGGTCATTATTTTCATTTGTACCCAACAGAGGTTTTATAACTTGTCCAAGCGTCCCAAGGAAGTCAATTGGTCATGGGATTTGAACCCAGGCCCTTCTTTCTGTTGGGTCATGTTTTCTTACTCCATGGCCTGACCCTCCCCTTCTTTATAAATGTATTCCCTGTTAAAATATGACCAACTGATTTTCTTTTTCAATCACTTAGGGCCAGAATGGTCAACCCAACTACTACTTAGAGGTTCAAAATACAAATATTTATGTTGCTTGTAGGTGACAGGGTTTCTATTTAAAGTAGTTAATTGCTACTTGTCTTAGAAGTGTGCAAACTTTCTCTGGTTTACAATATTTGTCCAGATTTTCAGACTGGATACAATCCAGATGAGACAACATTAATGTGCTACGAAGGTGTTTCCCACCTTTGAAAGGGGCTGCCATGAAAAACACTTGCTGTTGGCTGGGGTGAGCACGCAGTCCTCTGGGTCTAGAGGTTCTCTTTGATACATGCTCAGTTCTTCAGTGCTGGAAAGGTCAGGGCCTTTCTTCACACAAAGAAGATTGGCGGAACCGAAATTACCTACATCAAGCATGTCGAACTGGCCCACAGGCCACATGCAGCCCACAACAAATATTTTTGCAGCCCAGGCAATATAACAGTTGTAAGAAACGTTTTCATAAAAATGTGTAACTTAATTTTTACAATTTCCTGTCATACATAATTGTTAATCACAAACTACAGAGTTCGCTAATGACTGATTACGATAATTGTGTTGCATTCATTTCCCTTTTGCACCTTATGCGCAGGCACGCCATTCCTCTCCATTAACACTAGCAGCAAATAACTTGTGTGGTGTGTGCAACAGGAAATATTTCAATTTTGGAGAACAAGAAAAATAGGTCTACTTGCGTTACGCTTATTAATTTTTGAAGTTATTCAGGTGAGTTAATGTTCAAGAAAAATATTAATTTTAATTAAAATGTTCTATTATTTTATGTTAACGATTATTCACTTCAGCCCTTTGTATTCAGCATGTCTCTATTGAAATAAGCCTATGTTTCTATGCAAGTTGAAGCTTTTGTTTTTTTTGCGGCCCATATAAACGTAAACCTGGCTTATTTGGCCCGTGTTAGCCTTTGAGTTTGACATATTTTACCTACATGGTAGGCGTGAAGAAACTAATAGCAAGTCTAGTCCTGGTGCCTAGGTGTCCTGACCCCAGGTCCAAGGTGTTTAGACTAAACTGAGTACTGGGAACTGTGTCAGGTGCTGGGGCCATAATGATTAGCAAGACACTGCACTATTTTTGTCTTTTTTATTTTCTTTCTTTCTTTCTTTCTTTCTTTCTTTCTTTCTTTCTTTCTTTCTTTCTTCATCACCCTCTGCACTATTATTGAGTTCCTCAACTTAGGAAAGTTTCAGGTTCCCTGACAAAGAGACACCTGTCTTTATTCTAATCGTAACTATGAGAAAGAACTGTGGATGGCCTTTCTTATTTGAAAAATGCTTAAAGTAAAAACACTTTATTCCTTAAAATAATTATAATCAGTTGCCTTAACACCCCCAGATCTGGCTGTTTTGGCCTTATTAAAAGGGCTGCCATATTCACCAGGAACTGAAAACAAACTGATCAACAGCCATGGCTCATGCCTTTCACTGGGACAGATCCAGACAGCTTTTGTGGCTATTCCATATTTCCCAAATGGAATATTTTCTTTCTAGTGCAAACACACTGCTCCCAGAGCCAACAGGACTTGTGATTCCTGTACCCCAGGTAAGCCTGGGTCATCTCCCAGACTTCCTTCCTTTCTGGTGACCCCACTTTTAAATAAGGATAAAAGTAAATTTACATTCATTGAGCACCTACCATGTGCCAGGAGTTTTGGATACATCAGCTGGCTTAACTCTCAAAATAATCCCCGAAATTAAGTAGCACACAAGCCCAAAACCTGAGCATCAGAGATATTATAATTTGCCTCAGTGTCCACTCTGCAAAGGGTCATAACCAGGATAGGTAATAGATACTCTGACTCTAAAGTTCACTCAGAGATGTGGCCAACTAGTCTTTCTTGCTAAGTACACATGAACTGTGTTCATGCAGATATTAGCAAAGCTACAAAACTCGGGAAAGTATATGTTGACCTTGAACACGGATTTTTAAAAAAAGTTCCTCCTAAGATGTTGAGATGTTGAGATGCAGACCCAGCCACCTCTGCCTCAGTTTCCCTTATGACCTAATTAAGTTCATTTACAATAGGGTTGTACATAGTGAGGGCACCCCAAAAATCACATGTGCACAGGGCTTTATAGCTCTTATATAAAGAATCACATTTGATCTTCCTACCAACCCTGTGAAGTAATGTTTTAACATCTGGATTACAGCACCACTGACAAACTCCTATCCATCCTTCAAGACTAAATATCTTTGCTCAGAGTTACTTATTTCCAATTGACCCAGGAACTTTGGAGTCAAGCAGACAGGATTTCACTCCCCACTTCTACCAGCTGTCATACTTACTGTGGGACCTTAGGCAAGTCCCTTTGCCTCCTGAACTTCACTTTCATCACCGCACAATCAGACTTAGTACTAAGAACTTCCAACATACAGAATTCATTATGAAGACTAGCTGAGACACAGTCAGCATGTCCAGTAATCACCTGGCACCCTATATGGTTGTTCCTGCTCCCGTCGATGACAGAAAGCTACTGAAAACTTTTTAGAGCAGAAATAAGATGCAATCAAAGTTCTGTCAAAATCTCACTGAAGTGGCCACAGGCCTGCTAGTCACTCCCCCAAAGCAATGTGATCCCAAGGGAAAAGCATGCTCATAAAGTCTTATAATTCAAGGGACTTTGGGGGATTGTATAAACAGAAGGAGCTTCGACAGTGGTTAACAGGACCTGGCACCCCGACTCGGAGAAGAAATGTCACGGCAGGAACTCTGCCATCATTCTCCAAGATCACACGAGGCCGAAGGGGAGGTAAAGCTCTAATAAGGGTGGAAAGAAACATTTCTTTTTATTTTTCCAACAGTTAAACATACATTCGTCAGTATGCATGGCCCCATCCAAGCCGGGCTGCCCAGGTGTACACAAAACACCAAGTTCACATGGCGGTAAAATAAACATCATGTGGACTGGCAGGACATCAGACACCGGGGAAGGTCAAAGTTTGAGATAGTCAAAGGCAGAACTGGAGCCAGATGCAACGCCAAAAATGAAGAGGGGAAGCATTATTGGAGGCGCTGTGAGAACATGGGGCTGGTCTGCACTTCAAGGCCATTGACGCCTTCCAAGTTCTACATCAAAGGTCACAGACTGTCAGCCCATGGCCAAATCTGGCCTGCAGAGATGTTCTGATTGGCCCACCCAGGGTTTTAAAGTCTCCAAATTAGTTGTTAATGTTTAATAACAGGAGGTCTCATATAACATCCAGCTTCTTCAACCAGTTCTCATGCCATGCGGCAATGCAGGCAATGGTAATCCTGGCTGCACGCATTCCCCACCCCAGGGTGCCAACATTCCCTACTGTCTTCATAATAGTAAGTGTGGCAAGCCGGCACAGCCATGGCATACTCAATCCCAGGACGCCTTATGTGCCACACCAGCTCAGTCTGGTTCGGTGAGCCTGAGTGGGGGCGGTGAAGGATTGAGAAAAGACAGACAAGAGAATGAAAGCTGGGTGAGACGCTGTCCTCTCTTACTGAGAATTAGCAACAGGGCCATGGACTACAAGCTGTGTCTTTATTTTACAGCCAGATTCTATGAGGCAAAGGGCGTGGTGAAGATGTGTACAACATTCTCATGCATTTCCATCCTACTCAATTACATGCATCTGAACTCTATCAAGCCCATGTCACTCAGGCACATGGGACCACATGTTCGGACCACAGGTTCAAGCTTACAACTATAGCTGTTGGCTATAATTGTGCTGGGGGGCTCTGACCTCCAGGCTGGAACTTGCATGTGGCCATGAGAAGACTGGGCCCTCTCATTAGTCTGAGGCTTGAACCTGTTCAAACACTGTAGCCACTCTCCACAAGTAAGACTGCATGTGAGTTGCTATTCTTACTAAGTTTTCTGTACCTGGTCTACACCAATCATTTATGTTAAACTGTCGGACCCCTGTAGACATTTGGCTTTTCCATCCCTGCTCTAAAGAATATGGAAGTCCTTGCATAAACCCATAAAAATAGAAATAACACCCAGCCTGTGTGGCTCAGTAGTTGAGCATCATCCTGTAAACCAGAAGGTCACAGTTTGATTACTGGTGAGGGCACATGCCCCAATTGCGGGCTCAGTCCCCAGTGAGGGGTGTGGAGGAGGCAGCCAATCAATGAATCTCATCATTGATGTTTCTATCTCTCCTTCTCCCTTTCTCTCTGAAATCAATAAAAATATATTTTAAATAAAATAAAAATAGAAATAATTAACTCTTGATTCAACTGGATCCTCCGTGGTAGATAATATAGCCACATTGGACATCTGTGTATATGTGAATAGATATGTTCATGTGTTTATGTATATGTCTTTTTTTGGAGGGTGTTTCTTTTTTGAATGAAAATTTTTATTTTTAATTACAGTTGACATACAATGTTATATTAGTCATAAGGACAGAACATAGTGATTAGAGATTTATATAACTTATAAAGTGATAAGTCTACTACCGAATACGTATATGTCTTAATCTTATCCTAAGACTGAGTCCATCTATGTTTTCCATTATAAATCCAAGGACTGTGGCAAGTCACCACTACAAGGAGTTAAGAATATTTGCACTTTAGAATTCAGAAGTGAAGTGACTTGCCAAAGGTCTCAGTTAGTAAAAAGGATGAGTATTAGGCGCCACAGCTTAACTCAAAGCCCATACCTTAGCAAGTTTACTCCATGTGGCTGGCGGTGGGTGGAGTTATCCCAGAGTTCTATTTTTAAGTCAACAACTATTTAAAATAAAAACAAAACAGCCTTCTTCTGATAGAATCTCGTGAATTGTAAAGAGTAAAAGCCAAGTGACTAAAGCCCATCAGATATTTATCTAAAGGGAGGGAGGCAGTAATATGCTAATCAAGTTTTGGAACTACAAGCGATCTTAGATGCCATTTACTCAATATATGGGAAATATATGGGAAAACTGAGAGACCCACCATTTTCTGGCATTCTAATTATTCCTTCCCTGTATGTCTCCTTCGCTAGCTGAGCATCTTTTCAGAAAAGGGTCCATATATTTTATTTGTCTGTATCCCCAGCACAGAGAATAATTCCTGGCACCTGATGGAAGCTCAGCAAATGTGTTTTGAATAAAGGTACAGGGAACAAACTAAAATTTAGAATATCTGACTCCACCCCTAATACACTCTACGGCCTGTGGATTCTTTTTCTCCCTGCTAAATTCTGAACTCCCCCTCCAGACCTCAAATCTTGTTTTTTAAGACAATCCCCCAAAGCAACACAATGTCACATATTCTCATGAAGGAATAATTTATGGGGAACTCCATCAGCTTCAAATTCTCAAATGGGTGGTGGAGTTGGGTGATCTTAATTGTCAGCTTCCAAGACTTTTTCACAGAGTGAAACTACCAGACAATAGTTGGTAAGGCAGCCCCAGGTAAGCTGAGGAGGCCATTGGTCCCTGACTCCTGACTCCGCAATCACATTGCAAGGGGCCCAGCTGCCCCAGGGCCAGAAGGGATCCTTATCAGCCCACCCTCTAAGTTCCAGTGTTTCCCAAGCTTTGTTCATGATGAGAATCACCTGGTGGAGTTGTTAAAATACAGATTCCTGAGTCACAACTAAGAAGTACTAAACTAGAATTTTTGGGAACATACAGGTAACCCATTTGCTGGGATCCTGGAGAATCTCTGCCCTGAAGAAAGCGCTAAGTCAGAGAGCACCAATCTCAACAAAGCAACTCAGAGCTGGGTTTGAAAACCAGTTTTGCCACTTGTAATCCATGCAATCTTCAGCAGGCTGCTTAACTCCCCTGAAGCCCAGTTGTAAAGAGGATGCCAATAGCCATTCACATGGTAGGTATTAAGGCTACGACATCCCTGCCCTCCCAATCCAGAAAATCTACCACCCAGCTGTTTATAGGATGCCAATCAACCGGCTTGACTGGTTTGCGAAAGAAAGAGGCTAAACCAACCTGGACAGAGCTGTGTCGGCTCAGAGGAGAAGACTGTCACTCAAGTGGAGGGCAGACTGGAGCCGGTCCAGTGGGCTGCGAAGTAGACAACCCTCACCCCAGGAGCACGGCCCCCCATTCCCAGCCCTATCAATGTTCCTTTTGTAAAACACTGAGACCTTCTTCAACTATGACAGCTGCCACCTGCACAAATAATTCAGGGATGTAATTTTGTAACTGAATACAAGCCCTGGACGCTGAAAAGTTTGAAGTCCAAAATAATCCCTTTGACCTTCTGCTTAAACACTCACTAATCACTTTTTAATTTGTAGTTTATTTCCTCTCTCGGTGCTGTCCTCATAGGCTCCATTTTCACTTTAGAAGTATCCAGGGAGTGAACGGTATTACAAAACACCTGATTAAAGTACAAGTCAAACCTCTTTCCCAGACATCTGAGGCCCGGCCCGTGCCCGGCAGAGTTTTACACATTACACTGGGTGGCAAGAAAGTGAAGGAGAAGAAGGCTGCTTTGAACCGGGGAGCTCCTCCCTGAGAGAATTATGGGCTACAGAAACTAATAAGACGTGGTCCCCGCCCTGGAGGAATGCATACTCGGGGGACAACAACCCATGGTGCAACATGACAGGCACTCCCATAGAGGCACGTCTGAGACGTTCAGGGAGTCAGAGGACGTGCTCGGCACATGACCTGCAGGTGGCAGGGATGCAATACCAGTTTATCAACTAGCGCGGCGAATGCATTTCAAACATTCCTTGTTATCTTTGAATGGCAATAATGCACTTAAGGCTACACTAAAAGAAAAAAAAATCCACAATGGAAAAGCCCCCACCCCCTCTCCCCCCAAAAAAGTTAACAAAATTGTTGTGTTCTACCCTCATCCCCTACTCAACTTAAAAAAAAAATTTTAATTGATTTCAGAGAAGAAGGGAGAGGAAGAGAGAGATAGACACATCAATGATGTGAAAGAATCATTGATCGGCTGCCTCCTGCACGCCCCACACTGGGGATCAAACCTGCAACCCAGGCATGTGCCCAGACCGGGAATCAAACCCTGACCTTCAGGTTAATAAGTTGATGCTCAACCACTGAGCCATGCTGGCTGACCCCTAACCTAACTTTTAACCCTGAGGACAAAGGATAAAAGTAGTTTGAAGGAGCCCATTTGATTCTGACAACACAGATGCTGAAAGTATGCGGAAAAAACACACACACACACAAAACAAAAACAAAAAAAAAAACAAAAAAAACACACCACCTGGTAGTTAAAAATGTTGTTCAATCCAGAAGACAGTTCTTAATTGAGGGAAAAAGGTTTCTGGTTTAATCATTACCAGGATTACTATAAATTGAAGTAAACTGATGGCAAATGAAGATATTGGGGTCATTCTACTCTGTGTGGCTGTCTAGCAAATTAGCCAGCCTTTCACCTCTGGAGTGATAGTCTCATGTAGTCTGCGCTGGGTCAGCTCAGCCAGTATCCTGGAAAGGAAGATCATTTCAACCCCCGTTTTTGGTTCAGCACACACATGCCTGATATCAATAAGATAACCTAGGTGACTTTGGGAGTATTAGTTAAGTTTCTTTTGCCAAGGCAACCTTAAAAATCAAATACTAGGCAACAATGATTGATAACTTGCATTCCTCAGTGCTCATCCTGCTGCTAACTACAATCACACCGCGGCTCTCTCAGGCTCAAGTCTTCATGTGCGAGCGAAAAGGGTGGCGTTACCAGGTGTCTCGCGGTATTTTATAAACACACTGAAGGCTTCATTTCCACAGCATCTCTACAGAGCAGATGGGCATCACTCTGCCCACTATCCTGGCTGGGTAACTGAGGAGCACGCTATTTTACATTTGTAAAGGTCGACTGGCCAAGCAGAATCCCCCAGAGTTTAAAGATTCTCCCTTATAGCGAACAATCCCAGAAAACATTCCCAAATCTGCAAACCTTCAGATACAAAGGAAATCAATGACAGGCAGCTCTTGGCTCTGTCAAAGGAGGGGCTATCAGCAAAAATGCGGCATGGGTTGGAAGCAGGTGGGAATTAGCATTAGCTACAGCTGCAAACAGGATACTACTATTCTAGGTGCTTTATATCTGGGCCTCATTTATTCACCCCCAGGAACCCTTTCCTGGTAAGTAGTCCCAGCTTGATGTGGGACACCTCAGAACTGAAGATGGGAAACAGGGTCTCAGAGCAGCATAGCGGGCATGGCGCTGGGTCAGGGGGGCTCTGCACAGCCATCCCCTTTCCCGTGCTTAGGTGCTGTGATTGGACCCGAGAAGGGGTGCATCTCAAACTGGCTGGCCCCCTGTAGAGAGAAACCCATGACTTGGGCCACCCTCAGTTGCTTAGGCAGCCCAGTCCCTTCCCCCACTGGGATTCGGACAACAAAGTGTGGGGGTATCCAGATCCTCGTGGGAGAACCAGCTGCAGCACAAACTCCTAGGTGGTTGGCTACAGGAACCCTATTGTTCCAGGGGGAAGTTCTTTTGCCAAAGCTCTCCAGGAAGCCACAGTTCTGTGATGCATTTTTCAGCTGTTGAGAGAAAGGAGTAGCTCCTGGGATGTTTCTTCAATGGATCTGGAAGCCAGGCCCTTAATCCCTGCGAGGCAGCGAGGAGCCAGCTTCTCGCAGAGGGACAGAATGTCTAGTGTCCTTCCTCCAAATAAAAATACAAAAACTGACCAACTCCCCCTTTACAAAGGCCCCAAAGGTGGCATCTACTGCACTAGAGAGGTCAGGTGGGCAGGGTCATGAGGGGAGACTGACCTCTCTAGTGCAGTAGATTACAAAGTCCCCACTGTTCTCTCTGCCCGTCCTATCCCCCACCGACCTACCTCCTACCATCACCGCATACACTTTTTTATAGAGCAAAATGCCAAATAACAGTGTTCCCCTTCAACATGGTATTGCCAGAACTACCTAATCTGTTTGCCTGAAAAACGAAGGTTTTCATGGAAATCTTGGCCTCCCCCCTAGCTCCCTCTTTGTGGAAATAGACTTGGAAAAAAATGGAAGGATCCCCAACTGGAACCTAATGAGCGGGGAAGAGCGGAGAGCGGGACCCCTGGAATTGCTCAAAAACCCAAGGAATAGTGTTGCCTCCTGGAACAGACCTCTGTGCACCCTCCCAAAGCCACCGTTTCCATGCCTCTGTGCCTCTGTACGAGGTGGCTCTCTGAATGGGTGGCCTCCTTCTCCCCCCCCCAATAGGGGACCCTATGATATACTTTGAGGAGGGAAGGGACCATTGCCAGTCCCTAGATTACCCACAATGCAAACAGTATTCCTGTGTGCCATGTAAATTGCAGGCAAGTGTTTCACTGCCTGTATGAGTCAACTGAGCAGCCAGAAAAAATCAAGAAGGGTTTTCCGAGTTTGGTTTTGGTGTGGTGACAGTTTGTAATTAGCAGACCTAGGAGAGACGCCCTCTCTGCCAGGTTGTGGCAGCGTGACCCCGGATTAGTGAGTTCTCAGGACCTCTGGCATCCTCATTGGCGAAACAGGTCACGCAGTCTGGAAGGGCTACTCTGGAGGATTTCCTGAGATGGGGGTGTGCAACCGTTGGGCACGGAGCAGAATCACGCTAATGCTCTCATGCTTCTTTCTCCCCACCTAGTGCACGGAGGGAAGGGGGCCGGATTCGGGGAAAATCCAACAAGATCGTGAGAAATAATCTCTCCTATCATGCTCCAAGTACCGCGGAGAGCAGAAGCGCCGTGCGGCCTCCGCATGTCCATCAAGCTGACAGAATGGGTTTGGGGGAATTAATTATTCAACAAGCTCGCCCTTCACAAATCCCATCCAAAGGAATGGTTTGGGGCCTTTCAGCACGCTGACTATAGAAAATACTGAAAGACCAGTGCACTTCAAAAGCCTCACAAAAACCCAGGCCCGGGCTTGGCAGGAGTTCCTCAGCCACTGGGTTTTTCTGTGTGTGGTTTGTAATAACATGCAAACCCGATGCCAAGTCCTAATCTATTAAGGGACTGCCAATTAGCAGGAGGCTTAGAGCTGCAGGTTTGAGAACCAGGCGCAGGTCTAATTAAGCTTGCAAATCATTTCTCTCCATCGCCCTTCTCAACCTGACACTGGTACACTGGCCGCTTGTATTCCTGTGCACACGTCGGTTTGTTTGTTGGTGGTTTGAAGCCTAGCGCCTATTTTCACATCCGTCTTTAAGGGTAAAATTGGGAATTGAACCAATCGGAACAATTGAATAAAGTGTTCTCAAATCTGGAGAGTGATTCTCAGATTTGGCCAATCATTAGGGTCACTAATGACAAAACACATTCTAGGCTCTACCCAGCCCTACTCAATTATTCAATCGGAACTTCTGGGGCAAGGGCCTGAGAATTCTCCTTTTTAACAAGACTTTGAGATGATTCTGTCCCAAGGTGATTTGGTAGTCGCTGCTCAAAAAGGAAAAACAATTTTTTTTTTTTTTTTTTTTTACTTTCAGGGTTTAAAAAATATTGATATATAATAAGGGTAAGATGCAATTTTATCTATGTATATACCAAATGCAACACAGTGACTGAAGGTCGTGTTTCCTCAGCCTATTGTGTGCTAGGGATGGAAAACACTGGAATGGTAAGGCAGGGTTTCTGCCCTCAAAGTGCTCCCTGCCTAGGGGCCCAGTAACATCCCGACTGAAAAACCCGTCTTGCCTTCGTAGGGAAACCCGTCTTGCCTTCGTAGGGATCCTGTAAGAATTCAAACCTGCTGTTCTCCTCCCGCCTCTCTTCTGACTCCTGTGAATCTAACCTTTCCAATATCTCTGCCAGGCTGACTTCAAAAAAGAAACAGAATGATTTCAGACACCAAACAGCAGAGGCTAATCTTAGAAGGGGAGGAAAGGCCTGAGAAGCATATGGTTTCAAGATACGGGAGGGAGAAATATGTGCCTTCGTCTGAAGACAGAAACAGAGCGAGGAGTAAAATGACTAGGCCCGGCGCAGCTGAAAAAGCCCTGGGCCGGGTCTTGGAGCCCAGGTCGGAGTCTTTTGCGATTTAAGTCCCTTTTCCTCACTGAGCCTCCTTACCTACTAAAGAAAGGTTGGATCACTTGGTCATAGCCCAAAGTATATCTGACATGAACCTTCCTTCCTTTAGCCTTCATCCAATTTCACTGTGAGCTTCAACAGGGAGATATCCCACCTAGAAGAGCCAGTGATCCAGAACACTCCCTGAGAGAACGTGGCCTAAACAGTAGCCTTCCGACATCTAACCGGCTCTGAAAGTGTGTTTCTTGGGCATGGCTTTCAAACAGGACTGATTTTCTAGCCATCAGGGACAACATTTTTATGTATACCTCTACAGTGATAGATACACAGAGGAGGATCAAAGCAAGCACTACGACAGTGGCGTGGCCAGGCTGTGACAGAAAGCTCACTCTGGAGGCATGGGGAAGATGGATGGGAGCAGGGGTCCTTTGTAACTAAAGCTCCCTGCTCAGTGAGGTGTGACCAACCACCTTCCCAAGAAAAGCCTTCTGCACTCTTCAGACACATCCCCACCAACTCTGAATAAGGCCTATGAAGGCCTCTGCCCATCATGACGCAAGCCAGGCCCCTAGACAGCGCAGCTCAAACACCGCCTGCCCTCCAGGGGCGCTGGGGCTGCTTCCCTCTTTGATTCCAACACCTCACTGAACAGATGGCTAATCTCCCTCTTCAGACTTGCTCAGAGTGTCTTCACACAGCACTATTTAGGAGCACACATAGGGGCGGATTAGAACTTATCAGGTAAAAAGGGCAATCCACCTGTGGCAAAGACCATGGTGTAGCTCTAAGCACATGGATTTTGGAAATAGATACTCCTGGGTCCTGTCTCCACCTTAAATAAGTCAGTGAACCTCTCACAGTGATGAGATAGGAAAAAGATATTTTAAATTTTTTTTTACTGATTGATTGACTTTAGAGAGATAGAGGAAAGGGGAGAGAGAGACACACAGAGACACAGAGACAAAGACAGAGACAGAGACAGAAAGAAGCATCAATTTGTTGTGCCACCTACTTATGCTTCTTGTGTGTGCCTTGACCAAGATCAAACCTGGAACCTTGGCGTATCAAGATGATTCTAACCAACTTAACTACCCAGCCACGGGAGAGGAATAACATATTGTGTGCAAAGATGCTTCATATAATGCCTGGCACAAAAATGCTAAAATAACGTTGGCATATGAATATGGGATGGTGTGTCTTCTGTAAGGAGAGGCCAGTGTTATTTTGGCCCATTAAAAAAATCCATTATTCACTTCACACAGAGTGACAAAATATGTACTCCAAAAGCCACTGCCTTTGGCTTTGGGTGATTGACAATACAAATGTTCAGGAAAAGCACAGGCTTTGGGATAAAAAAAGATTTGCATCTGGAGCTTGGGATCTGCACATTTTACTCCTGTGACACTGGGCAAGCTGTAAGCACTATAGGCCATCTGTAGAATGGGGCTAATACCGCCGGCCTTGAGGGCTAATGTGAAGTGTACAGATACAGTACCACATGTGGTGCACTCAGCTCATGGAAGCTATTGTTACTGTTCATGGTCCTTCCTCCAAAGACATTGGGATGAAGAAAGATGCCTCTGGAGCCTTGTCTCCACATGGGAGCTTCTCCTTTCCTTTAAAGGAAGCAAGGGCAACGGGGTAGGTAGAGTATGTAAAATATCAATGTCTTTTCGATGTCTGATTATTCCCAGCTAAAGGAAACAATTAGGGCTTTTCTTAGTATTTCATGCTGGTTTGAAGGGTATGTGTCCCTGGCTTCCTTCAAACTTTCATATAAGAATGGAACAATCTACGCAATAGGCTTAACAAATGCTTTAGAACAAAGCAAAGGTTTTAACTTAAGCACAGTGTGCTCTACTTAACCTTGTTTGCAAATAGCATGATTATAAGGTTTTAATTGGTCAAACTCAGTTAAATTTAGCAGCTAATAACCATCAAACATAGTCTCGCCCTAATCAAACTCAGATCAAGGAAGACTTTTTCTTTGTTCACAGTATTTTTTTACTTCGTGGGTAGAAAACAGGATGTGATGAAAGCACACCATTTCAGTCTCATAGGCCTAAATTCAACTCTCAAACTACTTGGCTCAGGCCTCAATTTCCTCACATATACTGGGGGGCAGGCAGTTATAGGTCTAACCATGTTCCCCTCTCCAAAACAATTTCTCATGTTGAAGTTCTAACCCGAGGACCTCAGAGTGTGACCTTGTTTGGAGACAGGACCTTTACAGAGTCAATCAAGCTACAATGATGTCCTTAGGGTGGGTCCTTATCCATCGCGTCTGATGACCTGATAAAAAGGAGGAATTTGGACAGAGATGTGCATATGGGTAGAGTGACATGAAGACAGACATCTGCAAGCCAAGGAGAGAGGCCTGGGACAGATCCTTCTCTCATTTCCCTCAGAAGGAATCACCTTCATTTCGGACTTCTAGGCTCCAGAGATTGGGGACACTACTTCTCTGAGGTTTAAGCTTGTGGCATTTGTTACAGCAGCCCTAGAAAATAGGGAGCAACTGTACCTACCCCAGAGAGTTGTGGTCTGGGGGAGTGAGGCAAAGCAAAGCAAAAAAGAATAAACAATGCTTAATTCTGAATGATATAGTCAGGGGTCACTTGGTCAAATAAAAATAACTATCAGCAACACAGAAAAGCATATGAAGATGTACCTAAATAACCAACAGGAAATAAAATAAAAATTACTAAAAGGAAATATGCCCGAATGGTGTTTGCATCAGGCAGTGGATTATGGGTGATTTTCCCCTTTTCTCTCAAATTTGTGCTGATGTAGTTTAAGACAGCAATAATGGAAAGCAAATTTACCTTTTAGAAAAAAAGCTAAAAGTTTTATGCTAGTGTCCAAAATGACCGGGGTCTTTCAATGTTGTTCAATTTTCACTAAACAACTTATATACACTGGGCCACAAGGAAGGCACTAGGAATATAGAAGAAAATAGAGGAGGTCCTTGTTTCAGATTTCACTGTCAGGGTTTTCATAAACTCATACTTATTATCTATACCTCTCTTTATATGCATAGAAATGCAGTGTTTTCACTGGATTTTAATCAACCACACAAACACACTAAAGAGAAAAGGTGTGTATCTTATCAGGAAAGACCGTCTCCTTCACTTCAAATCTTCAAGTTTTGGTCAACTAGATTTTGAGCTCCTTGAACTGTGTGTGAGTGTGTGTGTGTGTGTGTGTGTGTGTTTAACTTCATAGTCCATCAATATAGCCTGGCATACAGGGGTGATTAATAAACATTGTGTGATTAAGTGGGCGAATGAATGAATTCATGAAAGTAGTTGCTTTAGGTCTTAAAAGAAAAGCATTGGTCTTCCAGTCTGACATCCTTGCTGGAATGGTAACATCTACTCGTACCTTGGCAGATAATTTTCCTTTTGTGCTCAAAGACAAAATGTGGTTAAGTCCACCTTTTATAGGCACGGTGATTGAGCTGACAGGGGAAAGATATCGCATCTGAAACTAACTTTCGAGGGTTTAGAAATAAACTCTCACTGTATGGAGAAACTTTATACTTCCTCCATCCATCGATCTCCTAGTCCCTCTTCAACTCAGCAAGTCCCAGGGCACATTTCCAACCGCACATTGCTCTGTGCCGAAGCCAAAGCCCAGTTTCCTGCCTCAAAGGCCCTTTGTTTGGGGCTCTCTTTCCAAATCAGCGTATCCTGAGCTTGAACCCTCTTGCTTTTGAGAACTCCGATGCCTTGGCAGCAGAAGGTTTTGCCAGAAGGTTTGTGGTCCTAACAGCTTTCAAAAACCTCAATGTGAGGGCATGTCTCTAGCTAAGAAACTCTTTTCATGGGGGGGGGGGGGGGAGGGAGAGTATTATTTTAAGAGTTGCAAAAACAACTTCAAATTGACTCTTTAGTCGTTAATTGCTACCAGAAGACTGAGAACTTCTTGTTCTCTTGTATTTAATTAAGATGATAGTTTTAATCAACTTTAAATGATATTGGTTAATATGCTCTGCTCAATCTCTGGCAAGTTTTGCCTCAGAATACTGGAATGCATTAAAGACAAATATTCAACGTGTTCTCTCCCAATTGGAAAACACCTTCCTAAAGCAAGTGCAGATGGGGAGGCGGCTATCGTGCAGGTGCCATATGGTGCTCTGGAAGGATTCCAAAGCTACTTCTCAAAGATCAGATAAACTGCACCTAATCCACACTGTATATTACAGATGCTATAAATGCACGCAGCGCTCTTTTATACGCTTGTTTGTTCTGAAGCTTGCTAATTATCTATGACAGATAACAGTTCCCAAACAAAAAGTTTTTAAGATGCAGGAGAGATTAACGTGGAAGAACCTGCTCCCTGCCACACATCTTCTCATCTTGGGACAACCAGTAAGACAGGAATCATTGTCCCCATTTCACAGATGAGGAAACTGAAGGTCAGGGAGGTAAGCTAAGCCAACAGTGGGGCTAAGATTTGAGCCCGGAACTGCCTGACCCCAAGACAAAAATCCTCTTTCCACGGAGCCACACTGCCTCTTATATAAGTTTAACACTTTACAACTCCCAGTTTAAAATCGCGAAGCCCTGCGATGGCGGATCTCTTCAAGTCACCTCTCCTGTCACAACCCTGTGACAGGACTCAACAATTCAACGCGCTCAAGATCTCCCACTGTGCTAAGTGCAGTTTTTTTCATTTGACGACCTCAGCAGACCTTACAGACCATCTAATTCTGCCCCATTCTTTAGATGAGGAAAAGTTGGGCCAGCAGAATGTAAGTGATTTGTCTAGGGTCACTAACTAGTGCCAGAACTGGCGATGACTTTGAAATGAGGGGGAAGTACCCCAAAGGTGGAAGTAGTGAGGAAGTGGGGTCAGCAGAAACCAGCCTTAAGCATGAAAACCCTTTCCCATACATCCGCAGAGAAGAAGGGGAGGGTGCTTTGAAGGGAATAGACATGATCAAAGGCCAGAAGGCAGACACCTGTGGGGTGGGTCTAGGAAACAATGAGGCCAGTAAGGATGAAGGTGGATGTCAATGAGAACACCTGTGAGCTCAAAATAAGGCTGGCAGGAAGTTGGAGGGATGCTGAGAGGGTTATTCCCTTCTAAAGTAATCTTATTTCTGGAATATTGTCACAAAAAAGAATATTTAGGGGTGAGGAAAAGTAGGTTTACAGTGGCAAGTACATGAGACACGGTTTATGCTGGTATTATTATTGTATTATGTTCCACATGCGCAACTATAAGCCTACTTTTGCCCACCCCTGATTTGCTGTGCTTTGGGATGTTATGTTAAGGTTTAAGATGCTTGTAGATTACTGACATGTGGGGCCAATATCTGATTTGCGGAATAAGCAAATCCAGAGTGTAAAGGGATCCTTTAAAATATGGTAGCTAGTGGATTTAAACTTTAATCTGTACAAGGTAAGAATTTTGTTTCCTCTGGATTTTACCCATTTCCGAAGCCAGTTAACTTCTCTGAGTCCAGTTTTCCCATCTATAAAATGGGAGTGGGCAGGGACCACATCCCATTCATCATTAGGTACCAGCTACACTCGAGGTGCTCAATGAATGTTTGTGAAAATGACACATCATTACCATTTATTTAGGGGCCTTTAATTATAAGACTGATGAATATTATTAGGGCTAGTAATTACTTATCAACATGAAACCAAACATAGTTGATGCTGGGCTAAAATTATAGGAAGGTAGATTGTATATTAAGATAACCTTTTGAACAATTAGAACTGCCTCCAAGGAATAAACTCGCCATCACTGGAAGTATTAAGCAGAAGCTTCACACTAACCAAGAAAAGATGACTTAGTGGGGTTGTGTGCCCTGAATGGGGGTCAGAGTAGGAGGATTGATTATAGTCTTGAAAAGCCTGAATTTTGAAATAATATACACAATGCTGGGGTTAATTCCTAATACCTAACCTCTCTGTGCCCCACTTTTATCATCTGTAACACTGGAGTAATATAACCATTCCACAAGGATACTGTAGGGACTGAATAAAACACATGAAACATAAGGAACACATTTGGTGCACTATACTGAATCAGACACTTTGGTATTTCAATGTCAGTCCTCTCAGAATGGAGAAGCAAAAGAAACCCAAATAAATATCTAACAAGGCGACCATAGAAACATGCAGTGTGCTGGTACATTAGGGGATTGTTTTAAAGTTTTCCCATAGATAAAAGCAATGATCCAAATACATTTAAAGTGAT
This sequence comes from Vespertilio murinus, assembly GCA_963924515.1. Classification (NCBI taxonomy): domain Eukaryota; kingdom Metazoa; phylum Chordata; class Mammalia; order Chiroptera; family Vespertilionidae; genus Vespertilio; species Vespertilio murinus. Next base: position 37,391,282 of record OZ004706.1, read on the forward strand.
AGAATTAAGAACAACTATGGAAATATGATCAAACAGAAAAAAAGTTAAAGGAGAAAAATCCTTAAAGTACCTAGGTGCTCTTAGGTTACATACTCCCAATCCTCCCTTGAAGTGAAAACGTCACCATATTTTAAGAAATAGTGCTAAAACTGGTTTGACTCAGTGGATAGAGCATTGGCCTACAGACTGAAGGGTCCCAAGTTAGATTCCGGTCAAGGTCAAGGTCAAGGGCATATATATATACCTTGGTTGCGGGCCCATCCCAGTGGGGGGGGGGGTGAGGGAGGCAGCTGATCAGTGTTTCTCTCTCATGGATGTTTCTGACTCTCTATCCCTCTCCCTTCCTCTCTGTGAAAAAGCAATTAAAAAAAAAACCCATATATATATATGAAATCGGGATTTCAGCGGAAATACCCAGTTGGGCAAAAGAATTAGGGAATTCTTCATGCTGGAAGATTTCATTGTCCCATGTCACAGATGAGGCAACAGAGTTACAGAGAGGGAAAGTTAGTTGGCCAAGGTGACCCAGTAAGTTAGCAACAAAACCAGGATGTAAACCCAGATTTCTTGACCCCCAGCTTGGGTGTCTTTTCTCCATAGGAGGAGGTTTCTACTCTCCCATTCAAAGGCCCTCCTTAAGGCAAGGCAAGGATGAGAAGAATCACCCATTCTAAATACAGTCTTTTTAAGGGAAGTTAAACTTTTTTTTTTTAATAGAAGCCATCATGGCTAGTACAAATTCAGTCTGTTGACCAAGTTCAAAACACTGTATGAATACAAAATTGAACTTAAAATACCTAGGTGCTCTTAGGTTACATACTGCCAATCCTCCCAGGTTAGCTAATACTTCATTATGGGCTGTTACAAACTCTAGCAAGCAAAGGGTTTTTTTTTCCATTTCATCACACTGACTTGCAGGAGGTACGTATTAAGTACCCGGTGGTTAGCTTTATAATTATACTTAATAATAATTCAGCTATTTATAGAAAGAGATACGGTGCCTGTGGCTACTTTAGGGTTTCGGTAGTATAGCTAACAAAAATTTTCTTTTTGCTTCGTGTCTGCATTTTCTAAAATAACTTTTTATTGACATTTTCATCATATACAAGGAAGTTATAATCTATTAAGATGGAACCACACAAAATTGTGAAAACAAGTCAAAAATTTACATCAGAAAGGTCAACACAAAGTGCTATAGAAGCCCAAAGAAGGCTTAAATCTGGCCCTGGCCGGTGCGACTCACTTGGTTGAGCATCATCCCATGCACGGAAAGGTCACCAGCAGATTCTTGGTCAAGGCACATACATACTCAGGCTGTGGGCTTGATCCCTGCTGGTCAATGTCTCTCTTCTCTCTCTCTCTCTCTCTCTCTCTCTCTCTCTCTCTCTCCCTTCCTCCCTCCCTCTCTCTTTCTTTTGAAAGGAAGGAAGGAAAGATGTGAGGGAGGGAGAGAGGGAGGAAGGGAAGAAGGAAAGAAGGAAAGACTTAATAAAGACATATTTTAAATAAAGACTTAATTCTGCTCGGAGGAAATCAGGAGATCAGGAAAGGCAGGGGTGGACTTGAATTGAGTAACAGAGTAGCACATAGCAAGTAAAAAGAGTGACATGGCAAGAAAGTGCTGGGGCTAGCCACAGACTGGAGCTGTCTGGCACAAGGTACGGAGGGGGGAGTGGAGGGAATGGGAAACAAGGAATAAACAGGGAGTGGAAAGGGCTGGTGATAGCCAGATTCTGAAGGGTCTCACACATGCTAAGACATTTATTCTGTAGTTAACGAGGGCATCATAAAAGTCCTGTTCTGGAGGGAAGAACCTATATGATCAGAACTGTCGTTTTGAGAAATGACTCCTGTAAACTCACTGCATAAAGGATATACAGAGAATCCCCAGCCGATGTGGCCTAGTGGTTGAGCATCGACCTATGAACCCAGAGGTCATGGTTCAATTCCCAGTCAGGGCACATGCCCCGGTTTTGGTCTCGATTCCACATATGGGGTTTGCAAGAGGCAGCCGATCAAGGATTTTCTCTCATCCTTGATATTTCTATCTCTCTCTCCCTCTCCCTTCATCTCTGAAATAAATAATTTTTTTTAAGGATATATACAGGAGAAACCATCACCCTAGCCTGTAAAGAAATGTTTTCAGCTCTTGGTGTATAGAGGCAGTCCTTGGGTTATGTTGGAGATCCGTTCCTAATGGCGCCATAAAACTTGATTTTGTAAGTGGGAACCTACTTACATAAGCACCTACGTCACTCACATGGAGCACATACACAGTAGTAATGAAGTGAAATAGCAAAAAATAAATAAAATAAAATATAACAATTCCAGACCTTTACTTGTGGTAAATAAATAATAATAATAAAAAAACATAAAGCACATATGTACATATGTCAAGATGATGGAACTTTTTAAAAATATAAATACTGTAAATCAGAGATGGCGAAGTAACAATGAAACGACATAAGTCCAATGTAATCAAAGACTGCCTGTAATAGCATGTGCCTAAAAGGTTAGACATAGATTGGAAAAAAGAGCAGATTCTGAAGACAAAAGAAAATTATATCTATTGCACAAATAGGACTTTACAGTCATATGCTTCAGAGCATTTTCCCGTATATTCCTGATGGGATACCCTTTGGTCTCTACAGCTCTATGAGGCAGGCAGGAAGTGAATCATCGCCCTCATTTGATCATGCCTACAGTGGCAGTGATTTGCCAAGGGTCACCCAGCAAACGTGGCAAAGCTGGAAACAGAGCCCAGCTTAGTACTTAGCTAGATTTTTTTTAATTAAAAAAAAAATGTCACTCAATGACCAGCTCAAGACATCTGGCCAAGTTTTCTCCATGTGCTGGTGGCGTGTCTACTTTCTCATCCTCCCACCTACCCCTTGAATGCGGGAGCCACTTCGTGTGTTTTTTGTGTCTCCCTCAGTGCTTTGTATTTCTCTCAAGAAATACTGAGGAGCCGAAACTGGTAGAGCGTCGGTCTGCGGACTGAAGGGTCCCAGGTTCGATTCCAGTCAAGGGCATGTACATTGGTTGCGGGCACATCCCCGGTAGGGGGTGTGCAAGAGGCAGCTGGTCGATGTTTCTCTCTCATTGACGTTTCTAGCTATCTCTCTCCCTTCCTCTCTGTAAAATATCAATAAAATATATTTTTTAAAAAGAAAAGAAAAGAAATACTGAGGAACAGGTAATTTAGATAACTGAGTCCCAGGAATGTTCTCATCTGTGGTTTTTGACAACCGAGAACCGTCAAGAGCCCAGGGTACACTTCCCCACTGGTCTTGTATTTCCCATTCATCACCGGTCCACAGTGGAGAAACAGCCCCTGCTATGACTCCTGTGATCTGAGGTGTCTCCTGCCAGCTGCTCTGCTGCTCTGCATTCTAAGTGGGAAGGCTCTGTACAAACGGGCCTTCTCGGGGTCCTGTTTAAGTTTTCCATTGGTCTGTGTTTGTCAAAGCATCATGCCAACTCTGTCAGAAGAAGAAATGCCACAAAACTTCTTTTAGAAAAGGGGAAAAAAGACCTACATTATACACTTGCTCTCATGCTAATCACACCACCACCATTCAAATCCCAGCTGAATAGCAGCCCTACAATAGCCTGGGAAGTACACAGAGCCTTTAACCAAAGCGTGGGCTACTCTGCTCCAAATACGGCATTTCCCTGGCTTTCACACTCCCCTTCGGAGAAGCCTGATAAGAAGAAGAAGAATTAACAATAAATCTGCAGTTCTATCCCTCGGCAGAAAAGTCATTCTATTTCCGTATGAAATTGGCAGAGTATTTTCCTGCCATGGCTTCTGCCCTTTGCTTCTTTCTGAGGCTCCCCAGAATTGGAGCTGAGCTTGTCACTAACACCCTTACAATAAAAGTGGATGCATGGTCTGAGTGACCAGCACAAAGCAGATTCTAGCAAAACACTTCCCCTGGAATCTTAACAAGCCGTCTCTGCCAGTGACTAGCTAGTTGAATTATTAATATAGCGTGTCAACACCCAACCACTCAGAAGAGTAGAGATGGGCATTGCTGATCAGGTTGTGGAAAACTGAAATGAACTCCAACCTCCTCCTTCTTAGAGTTGTTGTGAAATCCAAGCAAGTGAACAACGCATGTAAAGCCCCCTACATTACTGCCTACCACGGAATTATTCAGTCAAGTTCACACACCCTTCCCCCTTCCTACCAGAGGTTTTAAGTCTAGGAATTTATAATGAAATAGGCAACACTAGCAAATGGCTTTAAAACCCAAATCACAGTTGAACACTTAACAAGACTAGATAATTTCATTTTAAAACTTCCTGCAGAAATTGGTTTGGCTCAGTGGTAGAGCATCAGTCTGTGGACTGAGGGGTCCCAGGTTCAATTCCGGTCAAGGGCATGTACCTTGGTTGTGGGCATGTGCCCAGTGGAGGGTGTGCAGGAGGCAGCTGATCAATGTTTCCCTTTCATCGATGTTTCTAACTCTCTATCCCTCTCTCTTCCTCTCTGTAAAAAAATCAATAAAATATATATTTTTAAAAACTTCCTGGTTTGCCTGCTTTCTTCATATGCTTATTATGGAAAATTGTTGTCAGTGCAAATTCCAATGCCAGTCTTCCTTGTTGGAAGAAAGACCATAGATGTTGGTTGGTTCTTATCACAGATGCTCTTCCATTTTCCAGTTGTGGGATTCCCAGAAAGTCCCTCAGACTCTGCAAATGCCTCATCTGCAAAATCAATCAGAGCAGTATCTCCCCTTCAGGATTGTCCAGTTTTATGCCTAACTATAAAGGTTCAAAAATGTTTCTTTTCCAGTTGACATTTGGAAATAATGATATCCTGGGTGTGGTGGTTTTGATGGTTTGTTTGTGTTGGCTTTTCAGGGCTGGAGAGCTGGAGATCTAGAATGAGAAACATCAATGGAGGCAGGAAAAGGATATTTCCATTCAAATCTCAGGTGCATCCATCATTATTTGGTAGAACTGTTCCGGTGAAAGAGATTATTCATTAATTATACATGTTTTAATTTCTCAGCTGAGGCCAGCACAACCTTAAATAACCTGGTTAAGGCAAAATTATAATTATAGGTTTTTCAACCCCATCAATGACTTTAGGGGAATGTTTTGACCCACGAAGTGTATTTTAATTACCAGCCCACCCCTGGGAATTCCGCATCTACACGATGCCTGAGATAGAACCTCCGAAGCAATAGTTCACAAGGGTGAGAGCAGCCCATAGCATTGGTACCTGGCTTTCCGAACAGATTTAAATGGGAAGCCCACTAAACCAAAGACTCAAGAAAATTAGTAACACCTTGGAAATACGTTTAAAACCTCAGCTTACCAGAAGTTCCTCCCTATGATTATGGCATATGCAATTGCATCAAAAGGAGACACTATGCATTTAATAAAAATATCTACAAGGTGACAGCAAGACAAGTGCAATGATGAGAAATAGTGTATTAGGCCACACAAGCTGAATTGACTGAAGCAGCTCTATGGGCAAGTGTCTAATGAAATGCACTGTGTGGATGAGAAGCACTCCTGCCACTTCCTGCCGTGGTTGCTAACTTGACAACAATGTGGGTCATTTGTGGCGAAGAGGCTACTGGTGGAAGGTCTATTTACTGCATTTAATGAAGGTGCAGCATCCGCAGCCGCTAACCAGAGAAGCTCAAAATTTCTCAATGTGACCCAAAGGTTACACCAAACCACAAGGACAGCAGATCGGTCCCACGGCGACCCATTGCTGCTGCCTGATACGAGGGACAAAGGCCTCATTCAAACCCCTCCTCCCTTCTGGGAACCTTCCCAGGATCCCATGCTCTTTCTATCTTCTACGTTCTCAGAGCTGCTTATCCATTCTGGGACGTCCTACCTTTTCACCACCGAAGACCCCTCACAGTTCCTTCTTGAGCCTCTGTTGTGTGTGAAAGATGTCTTTATCTACCAAGTAAACTGTTTAAAATAATTTCTCCACTTAGGTTAACCAAAGTATACAAAGTGCCAACCCTATCTCTGGGTTCATGAAAACGACCAGCAAGCCCCGAGAGAACTGGAATGTGCCATTCCAAATTCAACTGCCAAGCAGAATGCAGTTAAGTTAGTCAGAGCAAGCCAATGATTGGGACCCCTACGATACCCATCAGATATCATTAAAGCACTGAAAAGAGCCCAAGATGCCTCATGATTGCTCTAATTGGGCTTTATTAGCCCCACCGTGAGGATCGCAGGTCTCACTCATTTTGGACAATGTATCATGCGCTGCTGATGTGAAAGCTAGCACGGGGCTGGGAAAAATTGGGACTTTAGAGACAGCTGGAAAACATACGCAGTAAAGCCGAGTGGTTAAGACTGGTCTCACAAGACAGACTTCTCAGACCCCAGTCTCCAACTCACTTGCTGCACAGCCTTTTGTAGGTTATTTATAACCCCTCTGCACCTCAGTTCTGTAAAATGAAGATAGCAGTAATAAGGACTCATAGGAGGATTAAATAAGAGAATGCACACATATTGCTTAAGCCAGTGGGAGGTACAAAGCTAGCACTAGATAAATGCTAGCAACTGTCATTATTTAGTCAGGCTTGAGTCCAAACACCAGCCCCAACACAATATTAGCCGTGAACCTGGGCAAATCATTTACCTCTCTGAGTTGCAAAACCGGGTCATTGACATCTTCCTTCTGTTATTGCAAAGATTAAGAAAGATGTTATCTAAGGCTCCTAGTAATAAAGGTGAATGCCTTTTCCTCACCTCTTGTGATATCTGTGGTTTAATTTTCATGCACTTGTTAAGTGCAATTTTTAACCTGATGCTCCAATGAATCCCTAAAAGTTTGTATATGTGCCTTATATTCTTTAATATCTCCAAGTTTCCAACCCATGAGTCTAAAAGATGTGTGGTGGTTTAATTTCTGAGATGATAATTATGTATCCAGGGAGGAAGTGTGAATTACCAACCTTATCAGGAACTACAGTTCTAGTTCATGGTCTTAAAAACCTTGTAAAGTTGCCCTGGCGGGGTGGCACAGTTGGTTGGAGTCTTCTCCCTACACCAAAAGGTGGAGGGTTCGATTCTGGTCAGGGCACAGATCTCAGTTGTGGGTTAGATCCCCAGTCAAGGGGTGCAAGAAGGCAAGTGATCAATGTTTCCCTCTCTCTCCCTTCATCCCTCCCTTCCCTCATTTCCTTTCTTCCTAAATTCAATGGGAACATATTATCAGGTGAGGATTAAAAAGGAGACAAACAAAACAAAAACTCCTATAAAGGAGATCCTAGGAATATGAGGGTTTACTAATATTTGTACTTTTAACTGTTTTCAAGGAACTCTGAAGATCCAACGCTTTTTTCATTTGCTGAGGCAGGAACCTGCTTGTCACAGCCTGGTTTGTGGAAGCATTTTACTCAGTGGGTGAGCGGGTCTGGTTGACCACCCAGCACTCATTCCCCAGTCATCTTTATTGTCCTCTGCTCAAGCATCTTAAATTAGTAACATTATTAAGTTGATTAAAAACTTTGTTTCTTTGTGAAAAACGCCCTTAAGAACAAAGCAACACTACAGTGGTTTCATGAATTTGTTAATTCCAGTCTTTGGTAAAACTTTCGTATTTTTTCCTTACATATTTTAATTAATCCTAATCTGTTTCTGAGATGGTACAGCCACTATGGAAAATAATTTGGCAGTTTCGCAAAAAGTTCAACATGGAGTTACCATATGATCCAGCAATTCTACTCCTGAGTATATACACCCATGAGAATTGAAAACACATGTCCACACAAACATCTGTACGTGAATATTCCTAGCAGCATGATGCATAATAGTAAAAAAAAAAAAAAAAATGGAAATAGCCCAGATGTCCACTGGCTGATAAATGTATAAATTAAATGTGGTATGTCCGTCCAATGGAATATTATTTGGCAATAAAAGTAAATGTAGTACTGAGAGGTGCTAAATGCACACAATACAAGATGGATAAACCTTAACACATGACGCTAAGTGCAAGAAGCCAGTCACAAAAAGCCAAAACATACGATTCCACTGACACAAGAAATGTCCAGAATAGGCAAATCTGTAGAAAAGAAGGTTGATTAGTGGTTGCCATGAGATGGGGGGATGAGGAGGGTAGTTCAGCAGTGATTAACATGAGTACAGGTTTCTTATTGGAATGACGAAAATGTTCTAACATTGATAGTGATGCCGAAACTGGTTTGGCTCAGTGGATAGAGTATCGGCCTGTGGACTAAAAAGTCCCAAGTTCCATTCCGGTCAAGGGCATGTACCTTAGTTGCCGGCACATCCCCAATGTGCAAGAGGCAGCTGATCAATGATTCTCTCTTATTGTTTTTAACTCTCTATCCCTCTCTTCCTCTCTGTAAAAAAAAATCAATAAAATATATTTTAAAAATAAATAAATAAATAAATAAATAAATAAAATTGATAGTGATGATGATGGCCCAACTCTAAATACACTAAAATCTGGCAAACTGTAAGCTTGAAATGGATGAATTGTACAGTATGATGAATTATCTATATTTGGAAAAGCCTCATATGCAAATTTTCCCCTCTGGAGTTCGACCAGGGGACCAGGAGTTTGATGGCTTGCTATGACTGTGGCATGCACTGACCACCAGGGAATGGTGTGGGATGAAGAAAGGCCCTGCCAGCAACTGGCAACCTGCAGCTGGGGAAGGAAGGCCCGGCTGGCAGCCGGAAGGCTCCAATCAGCCCTGATCGCCTGCCAGGCCTAGGGGCCCTACCCATGCACAAATTCTGTGCAAAGGCCTCTAGTATCTCAATAAAACCTTTTAATATGCCATTACTACCCAAGAAAAACCATCTCCATCTCTGTAAACCAAGAGCATTTCTAACAGTCCATTTATTTTAAGGGGCATGTGAGACATTTAAAAAGATAACTACAGCCTACTTTCCTAACTAGGCTATGGTTATGAAGATGCATAGACTAACCCGAACTAACATGGGTTTTGAAAGTCTTCCGTAAACACTGCATTGGAGGTGTCTATGGAGAGAGCGGCATGGCCACAGTTCAGGAGTTCCCAGCCTGGAGTCAAGAACCACCTGTAATCTCTTTCTTGCCCATCCACATCCCCTCTCTCCCCAATGCCTAGGGTCAGCTCTCACCTGCTTCCCAGCTGGTCTCCCCTCTTAAATTTTTTTCACAAATATGTTCATCTACATGTTGTCTGTAAAACCTTTGTACTTTGCTCTCCATATTTTAACTAACCTTGTTATTTCTAAAATGGTGCAGCCACTATGGAAAAACAGTTTGGCAGTTCCTCAAAAAGTTAAACACGGAGTTAACCCTGTGACCCAGCAATTCCACTCCCCGCTTTATATTGTGTTTCATTTCTATATGAAATTTTCCATAATAAAAGAAAAACGAAAACAAAAATAAAACTTTATTTGCTCTGCTGGTGCTCCTAAGTAAAGTTCAAGTTCCCTCGCTGCCTGCCATTGCAGCCTGCCTTTCCACGCTTGCTTCAACCTCTTCCTTCAGCCCCACTCAATCCAAATACACCACCCTTACCCTCCCAGTACTCACCCTTCCCAAGTGCATCACCTCATCTCAGCACCTGCTGTTCCTTGGCTACAATACTCTCCACACACACACACACACACACACACACACACACACACACAAACACATGGCTTATGAGCTATTTTCTCTCTTGCATGACCCAGGTCCATGCCTTTAAGCAAACTTCATCACTCTTCACCAAGCTGTAATACTCCTTTCTTACCACGACAAAATCAGCATCTCTGTGAGTCTGAGTGTGTGTATGTGTGTGTGTGTGAGTGTGTGTGTGTGTGTGTGTGTGTGTGTAAAATCATGCAAAATTTTCCCATTCACCAGCCTGGGACTCTTAAAGGGCAAGGAACCCCCCCGGATCTAGCATACAGTAGGTGCTCAAGAAATATCTGCAAAGGCTATACACTTGAAAAGACAGACACAAACATAGACTTCATTAAATAGACTCTCTAGAAATTATATGAGTGATACCGCAAACTAATTTGGGAGCCAGATATAAAGAAAGCATCAATGAGAAGGCTTCCTTCATGTGAATGTAATCATGTATATTATGTGTTTTAGGGATACATAAACAGGAACCAAAGCAAAGCATACTGCTTATTATGACAAGGTGCCTATACCGATTTGCATTTCTCTACAGAACTCTCTAGGCATATAATTTTGTTAATTTGTAACAAACCTCAAAAACACACTTCCCACCAATACGCTGATTGCAATATATACTTTCAAAGTGCACAGAAATCACCAAGTTCCTTTCAAAAGCTTCCAATTGGGTCTTATGTGTGTTATTTAGTTTGGTTTGTTTTAAATTTGAGAATTTTAATGCAGATAATAATTTATAATTTAATCAGGACCTAAGGGAAAGATAGTTTCACAAGGATGTTCAAGAACCTGACATGGACTTCTTTTGCATGACCACCAATTAGTGCACGACCTTGAGAAAATTATTTAATCTGAGACTCAGTTTCCCCCTCAGTCAAATTAAGAATAATTTCTGCCTCAAGAGGTGGTGAAGCTTTTAAAAAAGCAAAAACTTCAAAAACATGGGTTCTCTTTCTTCTCTCCTTGAATACATCACTTAAAAAAGATGGTGCCTTTTTGAGCTCAGATCAGTCAGCAGCTATCTTTGGTAACAAGCACTTTTTAGAACATGCACCAGTTTGAAGAAAAGTAACATATCAAAAACAAACCCAGTCCTTCAAATGTGTCCCATGCATCTCAGGCCTCACTCACCTATCACCCACTGATTGGATCAAAAGTTAAACCTGTTTGTCTTGTTCCTCCTTTAATTGACCCGGGCAAGAGAAAGAAGAGACTATAGCTCTCTGGACAGTGCTGCCTCCTAAATGGTATCACATTTCAAACAGAGGAGTAAACACTAGAAAAGCAACACCGTGGAAAGCCAACACCTTGGTTCTAGGCCCCGCTCTTCCAGGATCACTGGATGATTACTCACCAACCGATCCAGGCCTGGAGTTCACTGTACCTGAACGCACCGAGTAGGACTCCACGGCAGATGACAGCAGCTGCCACCTGGTGAGTATGTGTGCATCATGCCCTATACCAGGCACATCCTCACACCCACATATGCACACATTACCTCATCTTACAGATGAGGAAACTGAGGCCTCAGAGAAACTCAGTAACTTGCCTACGTTTATGTAGCTAATAATACTAAGTAAACTCGCATCTATCTGACTCTACGAAGCCTCTGCTTTACCCCTCCGACCTCCCAACCTTCTCCTGTTCAAAGACTGAGATTTAAAAAAACGACTTTGGAATTTCTGATTATGAGATTGATAGCTTCGAGGTGCTTTCAAACTCCATGAATCTGGGCAATGAAGAACTGCTCTGATGATACTCTCTTTATTATGTTCAGAGAGACTCATTCAGCACACTCTAAGCTATTTTGTAGTTATTTATGAAAATCGTCTCCTCCACTGCTCAAAATGATCCTGAGGTGAGACTCATCTCTGTGTCCTCTACTGAGCCCCATAGAACATAGAATACATAGTTGGACTCAATAACATTGAAATAAATTAAATGAATTGAAATAGAAAAGAGTCTTCCTTGCATTAATTGAATCAAGAAGTGGGCAACAGATCAAGCTGACAAGGGCTGTGGTGAGTACCTAGTAGCTGGGTGCCCTGGTGCAAGTTACTTAACCTCTCTGAGCTACAGCTGCCTCATCTATAAAAAGGATCCAATATCTATACCACGTGGTTAGCCCGAATAATAAACATGAACAGTTACCTCTTTCTTCAACAAATGTGTGCAGTACCCTGGGTAACAAGCATTTTGATCATTTTCAGTCACAGCTGTTTTATGTAGTTGGGTTTTTCCCTGGGCTGCCAAAAGATACAGGGAAGAGTGGATGCTAAAACAGACCATTTGTCCAAATCCCCTCCCACCCTCCTAAGGTGTATTTGTCTTTCTCCAAAGATGATACGACCCTCTTCCTTTCAAGGGGGGAGGAGGCAGCCACCGAAGGCCATTGAGGTTCCTACACTGGAACTTGCCCAGATCAGAAAGCCTGCCCCTGCACTTCTTCAGCTAATGGGAAACATTTGTGTTCCCCCTGCCTCGTTTTTTTGCTTAGGATTCTCCTCACAATTCTTTCTCCTCATATATTTCAGGCAACTCTGTTGCCAAAAAAATGAAAGAGAACCATGGAGGAAGAAAAGGAAATCACTACTATTACTATGAATAATATCAGCAACATAATACCTGATAATGATATCAACTTTTCAAAGTGCTTTCAGATTCATGATCTCATCTGAGAGTCCTCACCCAAGGGTGTCACTGGGTCTGCTTGTTTCTTTCACAGATCAGGAAACTGAAGCATGGGAAGGTAAAATAATTTTTGCCCACGTCACATCTATCTTAGCTTTAAGTCAAGATGCTAAGATTCATCTGTGTGGGAATCCAAAGCTTGCATTGTTTCTACAATATTTGCCAAGCTAACTGTGATCTTTTAAAGGCTCTATTGGGAGATCTAATGTATTCCATTCACGTTTTACTCATACACAAACTTCAGTATCTCAAAAGAAAATATTTATAAAGTTAACACCTCATTCATCCAAAGTGGTCAGTTAGCTGGCAACTTCGACTACCTAGAACTCAGTGCAGAACCCGGAAATAAAAACGAATCCCAGCCTCTCAGCAATTAGGAGACACCACCAAGTCCTTGCACTGATATCACAGGGGACCTCAGGGTGGCACACACAGTAGGTTTTTTTTTTCTTTTGAAAGAACTGTAACAAGCTCAATTGTCTTTACTGAGAAAAACTAAGTGGCCACAGATTGGGGGGGTGAGGGGGGACAGTATGGGCAATCTAACAATGTGGAAAGTGCCAGAACATTCAGTGCAGGGACAAGACGCCCTCTACCTAAGTCCACTGCCCTTAAGACATCAGCTGTTAAGCAGCATAGTGATTCTCAACGTGGCTTTAAAAGAATCACCAGAAGCTTTGATAAAACACAGAATCCCATTCACTGGCCCAAGGCCTACTGAATCTGATTCTCCAGGAAGGGGTCTGTGAATCTGTATTTCACACCGGATGGGTCTCTCGTCTATAAAAGGGAACCAATATCTACAGGAGCAGGTATCCCCAAAATAAATTACTACTCTTCAAATAATGTGTACTGAATGGAGTTGACACACCGGGTAGGGTTTCTCCATAAATATAACTGCCTACACAGGAAGGGACTCTTTGACTATGGTCTTGTTAGCAACATCCTGTGACCAACTGGGCTAGCCAGCCCAAAGAACTGCACAGGGAGGGGGAAAAAGAATCCAAAATGGACAGGAAGTCCAGAGGGCTAAAAGTGGAAAAGGCCACCAACTCTGGCTTTAGCAGTCTCTCTTAAAGGCAGCTACACCCCCATGGTATATCTCTTAAGTACGTGAGAAAGTTAGGGAAGAAGCAGCAAAGAAAAATACGAGCCATTCTGGACAATGAGGAAATGGGAGAGTCAGCTGGGGTTACCTACTCAATGGAAGTTCCTTTGTTATTCCATCCCATGCAGGTGCTCTGCTAGGTGGTTCACCAGTTGGCTAATGAAAATCTGTTTCTATGTTCTGTGGTTCTATGTTAAGTTATCAAAACCAAACTGAGTTGTTGAAAACCCATAGTTCTATCATAACTGAGCAACAGAAAGAAGGAAAGTCACCTGGTTTGCTTGTTCCCTGTGACTACTATAAATGTCAAGGGGCAGGTGAAAGGGCACATCTAGCCAAGGAAAAATCTGGCCTGTTTCTCATTGGTTAACCAAGAAAAGTGCTTACTCTCTCTCCAGAATGAACACCAATGTAAGCCCATTGGCAGCACCAGTTCTTTGGTAATAAATAAATAAATAAATAAATAAATAAATAAGAGAAGCAATTACTGGGTTTTTACATCACAATACCTACCAGCACAGACCCATATTTGTTAGCACTAAAGGGGATCTGAGAGATTATCTAGTGCCTTCCCTTTGTTGCCATGGTAAAGAAGCAAAGGCCCAGAAACCTGAAGTGAATTTTCCCAAAGCCACACAGCCATTCAGTGGCAGTACAAGTCCCAATAGCAACTTTTCTAGCCTCCTCATTGCTGTGAGGATGCACTGAGGTAATGTACAATGAAGAGCTAAAAAGATGGCATGGCCGAAACTGGTTTGGCTCAGTGAACAGTGTTGGCCTGCGGACTGGGGGGTCGTGGGTTCAATTCCGGTCAAGGGCATGTGCATTGGTTGCAGGCATGTTCCCAGTGGGGAGTGTACAGGAGGCAGCTGATCGATGTTTCTCTCTCATTGATGTTTCTGACTTTCTGTCCCTCTCCCTTCATCTCTGTAAAATAATCAATAAAATATATTTAAAAAAAGAGAGAGAGATGGCATGCATGAGATGGACAGTCAACAACTGTGAATGTCATTCCTTTCTTGAAATCCGTCACAGAATGTTGCATAGCAGCCTTCGATGTTAGACAGAATCTCACCCCAACAGCCATTATACCAATGGAAAATAACTGAGATCCATAGAAAGCCTACTTACCCATAACCACACAACTAGATGGTGCCACTGGATGCCCTAGAACCTGGTTTCTGGCTCCAAATTGCCCATTCTCTTCATTATACAACACTGCCTCCTTCTCACTATTAAAAGTGAATAGATTACTAACACATGACTGTTTTATGTATCCTATATTTAGGATGAGTACAGGAATTAAATCTCAACCATGTAATTGTAAATTGAGAATTGTCCTAAAACATTCTGGAACCAAGAAATTATAAAGCAGGGTCGCTGGCTATCCGAAGTCAACATTTCTACCTGTTTGAACCTCTTTCCCTTTGCCACATGACACTTTACCCACCAACTTTTGCTGTCTGGTGGGGAACGGAACAGGAATCAAGACCTTCAGACCAAGCTGACCATCACCTGCTTCCTTAAACATCTCCTATCCCTATCATAAACTCAGCTAACCTACCTCTTGGTATCAAAAGCCAAATGAAGAACAGTTTTTATGAACAAAAGAACTTTTTCTAAAGAAGATTAGATGATGCAGTTGGTTAGAGCTTCTTCTCTACTAGTATACACTGAAGTTGAGGATTTGATCCCTTATCAGGGCACATACAAGAGTCAACCAATGATTGCATAAATAAGTGGAACAAATCTCTCTCTCTCTCTCTCTCTCTCTCTCTCTCTCTCTCTCTCTCCATTTCCAATAAATAACTGCATACATACATACGTATTTCAAGAAGCTACCTCAAAATCTAGGGCTTAAGAATTCTGCCACCATTTAGATCAACAATGAATGGAAAGCATCTGTCCTCAACTTACTGGGCATATGTGCCATTCTGCTATTTCAAGTGAATAGTTTATGGTCTTCACTATAATATCGTTACTGAGAATTTACTTCATGGTCTCATCTACCAATAAGACACAATATATGAAGACAATCACAAAACCTTCACCCAGGGCTCCAGATTATATACATCTCTTGCAACTGTCCAAGTCTCTAGTTTTGACAAAATACGTTTCACATCCTGCATTTCTTCGGATCCTCACAGCAACATAGTTAGTGGCCATTCTGATCCAATTTTGCAGATGAGCTAAATGGACTCAGACAACAAAGGGCCTTGAACAAGGTCCGCAGGACAAAAAGCTGAACCTGTCTACAACTGCCTACCCAGCAAAGTGCATGGGTTGGAAGGAGGAACTCAATACATAACTAGGAAGAGAGACAGAGTAGAGGGAAGGCATGACACAGAAACAGAAGCTCACAATCGATTTACCAAATCTCTGCCTCGCGCTATAATCATGTCCTTCCTTGTGTTCTTTCTTTGGAACCATTGTCTCATGGGGGTAAAAGCTGGCCTCAAAGTCTGGGAATCACTTAGTAGTAGATCTAGCTCTGAATCACAATAATGCCATGAAGCAACAAGGCCACCCCACTGACCAGAAGCGTTGAACTGTCTTTACCCATCTGCTTAAGTACAGATGGGTAACTAGAAAATGTGGAGAGGCAGGATTTTCTGCAAACTGAGCTTCAGGATTTTCTGATGACAATCTGAGTCTGGGGATTCTTCAGATAGGTCAGGAGAGGGGGATGGCCTCCAGGCATGCTCACTGAGAATTAGGGATCAACCCAAATCAGCTTCAGTATCAGTCTCAGTCTTTCCCTTCTCTGACATTTGGTTTTCACATCTATGAAATGGAGATAATCTCTTCATGAGGGTTTCAATGGAGAGTATGTAAAGTCATTCACATAAAAAAGAGGTAAACAATAGTAAATGTACCTCCCTTTTTGCCTGAGAATATTCTCTGCTGTTGTCATGAAACTTCATACACCAGAACCAAGGCACAGAGAACAGGAGGCATGTATATTACTTAATGGCAAGGATAACAAAATCAATTTCAGAACAACTTCCACGCAAAGATTCACAAGTGTATTTAGAAAAGCAGTTAGTCAGTGAAGGTGAAAATAGCTGTTCAATGGGAAGTAAATCCCCATTGGTGTTCACTGACACCAGGTCATTTTGGCCTTCAAATAAGAGAGGACTTTTGTGGGATTTTCTTCACCAAGAATTTTGTGTGGAACAAGTTAAACTGTTTGTGTATTTCCACTTGCATAACACTTTGAGAGCACATGAGCTTTTATGTTTTTTCCAGCTACAAGATGATGAAGCTCGGTATATATTCCTGTGAGGAAATAAACAGAAAACTATGTCTCTTTTTAATATATTAGTGCTCTGTAATCCAGACCATATGATCAAAACTATATAAAAATTAAATCATACTGACAGTCTTGGGCAAAAAGTGAAGCAAATAGAAACATTTTTTTTTTTTTTAGGACTGTGTTGTGTAGAATATTAAAATCACATGTTGTGTTACTAATTTTCTTTTGGAAGCCAAATAGAGTTCTCTCACATAAATTTCTCAAGTCAATATTTACCTTACAGTTTCCCCCATGAAAGTTGTTAGAAGCATTTAATTAGTGGTATTGTCATTAAGCCAATGTATAGGGTTGACATTGATAACAAGTCACTTTGAAATGACTTAGTTGACTTGGTTTTAATGGCAACGTACATACATTAAGCGGATAGCTACGTGCGCCTTATAATAAAATACAAGGTCCTGTTAGCATTCCTTTTTTTTTTTAAGGTAAACAAAAATCACTTATTCAAACAGGCCAACAGTGGGTAAACATAATAAACAACGAGGTTTAGAATATCAGCTTTGGGGAGTGACACAGGGCGTCCGGGCAGATGAAACATTCCCCTCCTATACACAACAGAGCAGCTTGGGGTTTCCGTGCCCCTGCCTACAAGAGAGAGAGCTGATAGGTGTGCCTTTTCACAAGTTCCTTCACCCTCTTGCTCTTTTAATAATAATACACCATCTCTCGGGGCTGGGGGAGGAGAGCAACGGGGCTGCACCGAGGCTGTCCAGCGTGTCCTTGGCTGGGCTTTCCTAATCGCAAAGTAGGAGGTAGGAGAGGACACTGCACCAGCTGGCAAGAAAGAGCTCACCCCACCACCAACCAACCTCGCCAGTAAACACTGGAAGCTCCAGGCACAAGTTTACAGCAAACAGCTTCAATGTGTTTAGTGCTTCCTGAGTCCCCCCCAGGCCCAGGGAGGGTCTTTTAAAAATTCAATAGCTTGGCAAAGAAAGCCCTAACCTCCCCGCTGTGCATGATAATAAGCCAGCCGCCTCAGGAAGGTGGGCCCCCCAGTGATAATTCCTTTACATAGCATCTTGATGTGGAGTTTCCATGAAGGGGTGGGAATGGGGTTTGCAGTCAGCTTTCCAGCTCTGCACTGAGCACCGTTTTACCCTAAACCCTCCCTCCACATAGCTGCAGGGGGCCAATCTTAGGTTTAAGCTCTTTTTACGACTCCTATCTTTCTTTGACTCTCAATATTTACCATGGACTGGCAAGCCAAGGAGGGCTGGACCTCAGGAAGGGCTCTGCGGCTGCGTTAAGTCCTAACAGAGGGAACGTGCACAAATCTGCCTGGACAAATGCATTTCAAAGGGGGGACCGAAGTCTCAGTGCAGGAGTTCTATTTGGAGGGGACTGAATCGGGAACACAGATGTTTCTCAGTTAGCAGAGTTGGCAGAACAGCTCCTGGACCAAATCCGAGTTCTTACTGCAGGAAGAGGCCTTGGAGAGCAGCTAGTTGAACCCACTCACTTGACAGGAGGAGGAAACTGAGGCCGGGGAGGCAGAGTGGTGGCACACCCAACGAGTGGCCGAGTAGCGGCGCTCTGGTGACAAGTCCTGGGCGCTTTCCATTACACCATGATTCGCTTTTTTAAAAAAAAAAAATTTAAATAAATAAAAATTATACGCTGACTTCAACCTTGGAACTCCTGTAGGTTCGTGTCAATAGCTTTTCCCCGCCCCGCACGGAGTTCACAAATCCTTCCCCGCCCACTCCCATTCCTTTGACTCCCACAGCCCTTCCAACTAAGTTTGATAAACAGACGTGGACTATCGCCTGCATGTTTTGGGGGGTGCATTCATTTAGGGTCCCAAAACTTGAGCGTGACTTGCTTTCCCCCCCCCCCCCCAGTGCCTCAGTTTCCTCGTCAGTGAAATGGGGCTTCTCCCCCGAACTGCAGAGTCCGTCCGGGAGAGAGCTGGTTAAACTGACCACCTTGCACACAGTAGGCGCTTAGGAAGTGATGGCAGCATGGGGACCCCCCACCAAGACCCTAGAGACCGCCTTTCCAACCCCCTGGGGAGGGGGGGGAGTTGAGGAGAGGAGCAAATGGAAAGGCCAGCTTGCAGGTCTGGCGGGGCCGGGGCAGCGGCGGCGGAAGGGGTTGGATGTTTACATACAGTCAAGGGAAGGCAGCTCGGCTCCAGGCGGGAGCCCGGCGCTCCGGCAGATCCATTTTACTTGGGCGGAGGGCAACCAACCATCTAGGGCGCTGATTCTAGGTCATGGTTCAACTAACTGCCCCTATATTCTAAAAGGCGGAATCCACATCTTCCGTGGGAACTCCACGTAGGAGGACCGCGCTTTTAAGGAGCGGGTGGGTTTACCAGTCGCCCGCGAAATCCTAAGCACGCCCCAAGCATTCACGTGCAGGCCGGGATCGGGGAGGGAGCGGGCCAGGGGGCCAGCAGGGGAGCGAAGGATCCCCGAGGCGCAGCGAGGGCCTCCCGGGGCTGACAGCCCGGCGGTGCCCGGAGACGCGGCCGGCCGGCGGCCCCGCGCCAGCGAGGAAGCGCCGAGCCCCGCGCGCAGGCACCCCGCCGAGGACTGGGACCCGCGCCGGAGGGGCCGCGGGGCGAAGAAGGGGCCGAGGGACCGCGGGGCTTGCGCTCACCCATAAAGAGGCAAAAGAGGTCGAGGCAGATGAGCAGCACCCGCTTGCTGCCGCCCTTCCTCGGGTTGTTGTTGAGCGCCGGGCTGCCGCCGTTCTTGCTCTCCGGGGCGATCGCCTTGTCGTACTTGTAGTTTTGCATGGCGCTGGCCGCGGCGCGATCCTCCCGCCCCGCGAAGAACGCTCCGCAACAGCGGCCGCAACACCCGGACCCGGGGACGCGGGGATCGCTTCCTGGCCGAGGCTGCTCCGGAGAGTGGCGGGTCGGCCCGGGTGTGGGGAGCGGAGGGGAGCCAGAGGGCGGCTTCGCTGCCTGCTTTCCAACGCAGACGGTGGTGTTTTTCCTGCTCCCCTCGGGCGCCTCCTTTTTCTTCCTCTCTCAGCCCCAAATCGTTGGAAAGTCCAAGAGGAAGAGAGCCAGATCCCGAGCAGAAAGTTTTGCAGAGCCGCGCGGCTCGGGGCGCGCGGGGCCGGCGTGTGCCCGGGGGAGTGAGCGGGCGAGCGGGCAGCGCGGGCGCGCGGCCACCTTCCTCCGCAGCTGGCGGCTTAATGAATGGGAGCTGCGCGGAGCCCGGCCACTCCGGAGCGCCTGCCCCAGCTCCAACTTTTCCTCCTCCTGCTGCTGCTGCTGCCGCCGCCGCCGCCGCGGCTGCTGTTGTGATCGCCTCGGGTTTGTTTTCTGCACTTTTATTTCACGAGGTCCTTTTAAAAAGAGAGGGAGAGGGAACGAGAGGGACCTCCTCACTTGGCTCTGAAGGGATTCCGAAAGCACAGCCCCTTCCTTAAGCTGCCTAAGACGTAGTATAATTAAGGCCACATTTTCCCCCACCCCCTTCAAAAAAAAAAAATCCTAAAAGGAAAAGTTTCTCAAACTAGAGAATCAGGGAGCCCCTAGCGTTCAGAAACATCAGGTTGTCACACACATACACAAAAATAAAAAAATAAAAAAAAATAAAAATTATTATATATATGTATAAAGAAACATTTTCTTGCTGGCCTTGGATCAGGCAAAAGTTAAGGCTGTACAGCTAAAATGCACTTCTCACAAGTTTGGGGCTTTCAAATCTTTTTTTTTTCTTCTTAATCCCCAAGTCTTTATTTTTATTTAAATCGAATTTTCCTGAAAATATTCAAGGAAAACTGTGTGGTTGTTTCTTCCTTTCTTTTCTTTCTTTTTTTTCTTTCTTTTTTTTTTTCTGGAAGCTCTTAACACTCAGCACGAATTCCCGTGCTTGATTCTGAGACTAATAACATAAAAAAAAGACTATAGGACTCTGGAGCTAGACTCAGTGGGTTTGAAACCTGGCTGTGGCTCTGAGCCTCAGTTTCCCCACATGTAAACTGGAGATGATAACTCTCTCATATAGTGTAGTTGTGGAGATTTAATTAGTAATCTACCTAGAAAAGAGCCAGGGGTATAGGAAGTGCTCTATTTATGGATTCCATGAGTTTGACTCCTGTTGCTGGGGTGAAGGAGTCTGGAGCTGCCCAGCCCCTGTGCCAGGGGTGCCTGTGGCACAGTGGGGTGGGGAGAAGCCAGGCCAGCAGGAGTACTCCCTGGAGATACTATCTTTAACTTGCATTTGGGGGCAATCTCAGCTTTGCCTTAGATTGTTATATTATTTTTAAATTGTTTTATGTGACTTAATCACTTCCAGATAAACATTCACAAGGCAAGGGCCTTCCCTTATATTTTCTATAGTGCCTAGCAGAGAATTAAGTACACAGTAGACAATAAATGAATATTTCTTCCAGATGTCTCTTTGTATACATCCTGTAGCTTTTTAATACTTGATATGGGGTTCCATAACCCTATCAGCCACTTGCCCTTTCCTTCTCTCTCTCTTTCTCTTTTACTTGCTTTTTTCAGAAAGAGAGGAAGGGAGGGAGAAAAACAGAAACATTAATGTGAGAGTGAAACATTGATCAGCTGCTTCCTGCACGCCCCCTACTGGGGATTGAGCCTACAACCAGGGCATGTGCCCTGACCAGGAATTGAACCAGCAACCTTTCAGTGGATGGGAGGACACCCAGCCAACTGAGCCACACCTGCCAGGGCCACTTGCCCTTTCTCAAACAGTCTTTTTACAGTGCAGCCCTGGCCCCTGCACTCCCTTGTCCTATAATGCACATCTGTCCCTTCTCTAGCTCCCACAATGCTCTCTTGCTTTAAGGTCCTCTGACATGTTACCTTTTCTGGGAGCCCTTTCTTGATATCCTGGACAAAATTAACTTCACCTTCCACACTTTGTCCTAACACTCTGGTAGCACTTGTCTGATTCGGTGTCATAAGACTAGTCCACTCTATAAATTACCCGCTTCACAGCCCCCCCTCAGTACCTGGCACACCGCTTAGTGGCTGCTGCATTAAGCTCAAGTCCCGGCTGGTTAACAATACGACAAAGAAAGGCCAACTTACTGTTTTTCTGGAATCTGAGAGTAAATGAATCTCCAAGACAATGCTAAAGCAGGGATACAGTACCCAAGAGGGGGGGGGGGGGGAAACAGCAGTGAGTAAAAGCCAGGGTAACTAACATAATAGATTCCTTAGGTAGCTTTTCAGTGAGAAATGTCTTCTTTTGAACTGTTAAAGTAGCAGAAACGATACAAAATTGATTTCACCATTATTGACATTGTAAAAGGAATTCAAGGACCCCAGTGACTCGCCCTTGCCCATCCAACTTTCTTTGCAAAAAAACAATCTAAGTCGCCAAACCATATCTATGGAAAAAGTGCTTACCTTCCTAAAATTACCCCCTACTGTGATCTTTTCTTTCTTGGAATTCGAAAAGTCCTTGGGCACGTGTGCCATTAAGAAGGCCACTTATGCCCTGGACAGTTTGGCTCAATGGACAGAGAGTCAGCCTGTGAACTAAAGGGTGCCAGGTTTGATCCTGGGGACATGCCCAGGTTGTGGGCTCCAGCCCCAATAGGGGGCCGTGCAGGAGGCAGCTAGTCAGCGATTCTCTCTCATCATTGATGTTTCTATCTCTCTCTCCCTCTCCCTTCCTCTCTGAAATCAATAAAATTACATTTTAAAATAAAATAAAATAAAATAAAGGCCACTTATATTCCACTGTATACTACTCTGTTATTGGAATTGTATAGTTACCTTAATTCACCTTATCTGTGAAATGACTTTTATTAATTTAAGAACAAACATTTTTAAAAGCCAGGTTTTTACTGTAGTTGAATGATAACTCACCAATCATTGTTGGTCTCTTTAAAGTTATAGCGTAAGATTGTTAACTTTAGTAGGCACTAGATTGAATACTAGGAACTCATTTTGCTTTAAGATTCTCTGAACTAAACTCAGCTAATTTTTAAGAAGAATAAAAATCAGTTATACCAGGGGTGAATGAAAGGGAAAAATCAATGGATGCTTAAATGATAGTTTTACATTTCCATTTACAAGAGTCTGTGGGCTATTTTTTTCAAATAACAAAACGACCCTAGTGTTAATTGATGCATGAAGTTGTATGCAAACAAGTATACTTGGATAACTCTCTAAGGGAACAGAAACTACAAAGGCTCATTAAAATCGACTTGAGCAAGTCATAAATATAGTGTCAGTATCATTCTTTAGATAATAGAAAATAAAACAGCCTTCCAAATATATAAATGTGAAAGCCTTCTTGCTTTAAACCACAAAATTGAACAATTTACCTAGCAAGTAATGCCACAGAACAGACTTGATAGTTTAGAATGGTGTCATTTAAAAGTAATTAAAATTCCTGGTAAATGTAGCTTATCAAAATTCACACCTAAAATGACAGCCAGATCACTAAACTAGTCTGTATCAAAACTATAGCATCAGGCAGGATAGATGCCTTTTTAAGATTAACTTATTATGTGTGGCAATGACAGCACATCATTCTTAATAACTGACACCTCCCAGGAGACAGAAATGGCCTTCATTCCTAAGATCTCTTGTTACCTCATAATTTTATTTCTCTCTTTTTAACCCCTAATGTTCAATCATCCAATAATTAATCATTTAATTTTTTTTCAAAGAGGCATGAATTGGCTCTGGAAATGTTTAAGGGAGAGATAACTGAGTTCCCTTCACACAAAGGTATATATAGTCCAAAGGTCAGAGCCCAAATTTCCCAAGCCATTGAAATTCACTTAAGAAGACAGATGAGTCCAAGCCAGTTTGCCTCGTGGATAAAGCATGGACTGGCAGACTGAAGGATCCCAGAGTTTGATTCCTGTCACCAACATGTACCTTGGTTGCAAGCTCCATCACCCACCGTGGTTGCAATGCTTGTGGGAGGAAACCAATCAATCTCTCTCTCTCCCCCCCCCCCTTCCTTTCACTCTCACTAAACATCAAGGGAGAAAAGTGGGGGGTTTTTTGTTCATTAATCCTCACATATGTTAATTAATCCTCACCGAAAAAAAAAGAGAGAGAGAGAGAGAGGGAGAAGGAGAAGGGGGAGGAGGAAGAGGAGGAGGAGGAAGAGGAGGAGAAGAAGAAGAAGAAGACACTAGTTTGGGCTACTAGTATCCATTTATCCAGCTTCTTCGGGTTTTTCATTTACATTTCACCTCACTTTTTACTAAATGAAAGTTGCTGCTTGGAGCTGGTTGGATGAGGGGAGCCCCCACAGGACTGAGTAGAGGCCTCCACAGAAAGTACTGATAAAGAGGAGAAGCAGAGGATCTGAGGTCTGACTATTTTGTCTTAGATCTGCTGCTTGAACCGAGGCAAAATGAGCAGCTTCTCAGAGCTTCAGCTTCCTTGTCTTTGAAATGGGGAGGATGTTTTTCTCTGGTTGTGGGGACTAAAATATTAAAAATGAAATAATGCGTTTGAAAATAGCTGGTATGCAACAAGCAGTTGACAAATGTTAGTTGGAGGTTAGTATTTTAAATGAACACATTGTTCCTCAATACACCTAACTTAGTATATGTACTGCAGAAGCACACATCACACCTGACCATTTAATTTTATTCATCCTTCACTAAATGTCTTAACACCTTCAGTGGCTCTCTCCCTGTCTTCCTTTAAATGCACAATTTCTTGAGATTTCTGATGGTAGTATATTAAATACGCTTTTTTTTTTTTTTGCAGCCTCGTTACATACTGTTTTCTTCAGGATTGTTTGTGAAACTCAAGAAAAGCCATTTGCTTAAGCTAATAATCTTGGGCCAGTGAGAGCCCTTTCATTTTAAAGACACTTTCATTCCTATTATCTCACTGTATCCTTACAACTCCCTGAAGGAGGTGGTGGGGTTGCTATCATTAGCCTATTTTATAGATGAGAAAACTGAGGCAAGCCCATGTAACTGGCTAGAACTGGATTTTCCCATAGGGAAAAGTGGAAATGATTCTAACCCTAGTTCGCTCAATATAAAATAAAGACATTTACATTTTATAAAGGTTTTTGCATTCGCTAAACTGATTTCAAGTAGGTAAGGCAGAGATTGTGAGTTAGAAATAAAGGTACTGAATATTGAAAAGATAGGAGAGGTGTTTAAAGTAGGGGGTCAGGAGGTTCCTGAAGCAACACCAGGATTCCTGGTCTCTCAGTTTCCAAACCAAGATTCTTCAGATCACAAGGTCTCACCCTGGAAGGTACTCAGTAATTTCTGCTTCTCCGCAGCCATTTCCCAGGGCGATTCAGAGGGATTGCAGAATCGTGTCTATTTAAAAGACAAAGGAGAAGTTTTATTTTGTTTTGTCTTTTCTTAACAGACTTGGAAAAGGACAACTTTGTTGCATCGTGCGTCACTGAAAGGGGAGGTTTGGGTTCCTTATTTGCCAAGCAGTTATTTGTTACCAAAACAGAGCTTTGAGAACACAAACAGTGGTGTTAGTGTAAAGCAGCCTTGATTGGTGCAAATATTTTTGCTTTTCTACAAGTGGTAATGTTTTCTTTAGCTAGAAATTGGGGCAGTGAAAAGATAACCTTACGATAATTCAAACAGTTAACATTGTTCATTTAAATAAAAAAAAAACAGGATCCAGAATGGATGAATTTGCATATAGAGGCTTTGCAAAGTTTGTCTCTAGAACTGGTCTAACTAGAAGAGCGATGCTGGTAACTCAAAAGGAAACTGATGCTGCCACCTTGTGTCCTTGTAGAAAAATGCCAGGACTCCCAAAGTGAAAACTTGTCATTGTGGCATGGGGAATGGTTGGAATAAGAATTCAGAATCTAGGGGGGGGGGGGGGGAACAGGAGGACGGGGGCGGCGGGGGGGGGGGGGGAGAGGAGACATATGTAAAACTTTCAACAATAAAAAGTTTTAAAAAAGAATTCAGAACTTTTTACAAAAATATTTTATTGATATTTTACAGAGAGGAAGGGAGAAGGATAGTGAATTAGAAACATCTATGAGAGAATCATTGATCAGCTGCCTCCTGCACACCTCCCACTGGGGATGTGCCCGCAACCAAGGTACATGCCCTTGACTGGAATCAAACCTGGGACCCTTCAGACCGTAGGCTGATGCTCTATCCACTGAGCCAAACCAGCTAGGGCAGAATTCAGAACTTTTATATCATACATAAAAAATAATAGCCAAATGTTATTGCTATTTTCCTGATCCAGGTGTTTGTCCTTTATGCAACAGATGTTTACTGAGCACCTACTATGTACCGAGCGCTCTTCTAGGGGCTAGTGAGACAGGATAGTAAGAAGTTGGGAAAATTCCTTGGCAAGTGGAACAGGGAAACTTGCCCAGCAATTTACAGCCAGCAAAACTGACATCGGACCTTGCCCTCAGGTTGGACTTTCCTCCCCTGGCATATCCCTGACCATGCAGCTTAGACCCCCATTACCTTTCCTCCTTAGAGATAACATCTAGGCTTCAATCCCAGCCCAGAAAAGCAGCAAAACCAGGTGGGTGATGCCAGGACCGGCTGCCATGCTAACGACCCCCTACCCTGGTGCTGACCAATCAGAGGAGATCAGGACACTGACATGGCACACCTGGAAAAGCTGGTGAATATTTCACTGAAATCTCCCCCTGAGACCTCCCCTAAACTCCCAGCTTTAAAAGGCCTCAAAACAAAGGTCCCAGCCTGTGCTCCCTCTCCCAGGAGCAGGCCCACACCTCTCCCTTCCCCTCTTCCTCACCCACAGGCATGCATCTCCTAAACTCTAAGGGTCCCCACGAGACTAGCAACCAGCAGAGCAATGAGCAGCGACAGCTTGTCCCAGGCTAACCCCCTGGGCTTGCCTCCAAGGCCCCCTTTTCTCTGGTTCTCCAGTGAGCTGACAGTGAGCTACCTCGGCTCACTTCTTCCCGTGAATGTTTCTAAAGAGCCACAGCAGCCCGACCTAGTCTCTCTCCTGTTGCTTCTTTCCTCCTAGGCTTTTCCTGGTTCACTGTCCCCAGCTTTAATAAACATACTGTCAAAATCACCTGAGCTCCTGTTGTGAAATCTACAAAGTCCAGAGCTTACATCATACAGACTGGTCAGAAGCAGATCCCTGGCTGGTAACACTAGGAATATTGCAATGAACAAAGCAGACAAAAACTCCTGTCCTCACTGGGCCTTTAGAACTCTAATTATTTTATTTGTATGAATCCATGTAATAGTCTAAATAACCCTATAAGGAAGGCTTTGCATTTTATACTAGTAAATGAGGTTACTGGGACACGGGGAGGTTACGTAACTGGTCTAAGATTATGTGGTTACTGAGTGATAGAGTCTGTATTTGAATATGATATAAGAGCAGCCAAGACTTTAATCATCTCTCTAGACAAGCGATTTTCAAACGGTGTGCCACAAGAATTTTTAAACATGCAATAGCTGACTATTTAGTCAGAGGTACTGACCTGTTTTCCCTTAGGTTGTCAAATAAAATAAAATGACAACAGCCAACACAACAATAGCTGTCTGATGCCCATGAATCAAAATTATACCTATTTTTATGGCAGTTAGGCAAAAAATAGAATATTTTTATGTACCACAGAAATTTAGTAATTAGCTTGCGTTTGCTATGAGATGAAAAAGGTTGAAAATCACTGATCTAGACTGAATAAACTTTGTCCTCTATCTAAGGTACACAGAGAAAGATTAGTGGTTTCCCCAAGTGCAACTAGCTGTGTGGGTCTGGGAGGAAAGGTAGAAAGAAGGTGCATATGTGTTATTCATTGAATTCATATGTATACATGTTCTGTATACATATCCACTGTATATGAATGTGTTTATTCACTGGATGTGTATGAGTTTTTATCATCAAATTTTCATGAGCTCCTATTCCATACTGGAATCCATGCTAGGTGCTAGAGATAATCTAATTAGAGCTTATGATCCTTTTCTCCAAATGACTCATTTTTAATAGGAGAAAAACTTACAAATTACTTGCTACATTACCATGGCACGTATCACATCTATAATAATAAAAGCATAATAAGCAAATGGACCAAACAACCGAATAGCAAAATGATTATCTGATGATCACACTATGACACACACTGGTCAGGCCAGCCAAGGCAGATGCAATGTGATTGGTCGGGAGGGAGAAGTGGGGTGGGCTGTGGGGGGAGGTGGGAAGAGCCCCACAGAGGGAGGCCCAGGCCACCCTCTGCGGGGTGATCAATTGGGTGGGGGGGGGGCGCGCCTCTGTGGAGCCAAGGAACCAGAGGGGGTGTGGCAGTGGACATGGGCAGCACCAGGCCAATGTGGGTGCGGGCGAGGGGAGGGTGGAAGGAGGACCAGGACTGTGAAGCTGAAGGGGGCAGCGGGGGGAAGGAAGGCCTACCCTTGCACAAATTTCATGCAGTAGGCCTCTTGTTTTACTATAAAGACTTAATTGTTTCTTTCTTTTTTTTTTAATAATATATTTTATTGATATTTTACAGAGAGGAA
The DNA here is from genome assembly GCA_963924515.1 of Vespertilio murinus. Taxonomy (NCBI): domain Eukaryota; kingdom Metazoa; phylum Chordata; class Mammalia; order Chiroptera; family Vespertilionidae; genus Vespertilio; species Vespertilio murinus. The sequence continues at coordinate 37,419,467 of OZ004706.1, forward strand.
GGGAGAGAGAGAGAGCTAGAAAGGTCAATGAGAGAGAAACATTGACCAGCTGCCTCTTGCACACCCCCTACCGGGGATGTGCCCGCAACCAATGTACATGCCCTTGACCTGAATCGAACCCGGGACCTTTCAGTCCACAGACTGATGCTCTACCACTGAGCCAAACCGGTTTCGGCAGACTTAATTGTTTTCTTCAAAAGACTCTAACCCCCTTCAGACAACAGGCAAACCTTGATGTCTAGCATGGTACATAATAAGCCTTCCCAAAGTCATTGTTGAATGAATGACTAGCAAACAATTATGCTGTCAGGGAAAGTTTTACAGAGCAGAGAATTCATAGCTGCATCATACATTTGCAACAGGCATATAATAACTGGTCTATCTACATACAAACAAAAGTGTAAGACCTCTGCTTCACACCGGACACTGCACTTAATCCCAGAATTGCAGTTATGCACACACATAAGAAGACCATGTGGGGATGGAGGCAGAGGTTGCAGGAAGGAAGCCAGCAGTGCTGGGGTCGCCACCAGGAGGGGGCAGAGGCAAGGAAAGGACTCTCTCCTAAAGGGACAGAGGGAGTGTGCTTTCCAGATTTTGGACCCCTGGTCTCCAGAACTGTGAGAGAACCTATTTTTGTTGTTTTAAGCCGCCCAGTTTGTACTAATTTTTTAAAGCAGCCCTCAGAATCATGGAGCTACTGAGTGCAATATCTTCTTCAATTCAGACATTTTTTTTCTTTAAATGTTAGGGGATGGGGAAATGGGATACAGAAAGGCAGGGACAGGAAGATGCCTTTGCACTAATGTTCCCTCCGTCTGGAATGTTCTTTAGGCCTTTGCTTTATTCACCATGCCCACATCTCACCTGTTGCCCTGGCTTTATTTTTCTTCAGAGAATGTATATATTTTTAACTTTTGTCTCTTTCCTTTCTTCCTCACCAGACTTCAGAGTCCATTAGGATAAGAACTTTTGTCTTTTTGCCCTTTAGTCTACTATGTGTCTGGCACTTAGCAAATATCCTATATAATAGAGAGGTAATATTCAAATTAACCCTCACACCCTCACAAGATGGCTGCCTATGACCAGGCTGGCAGGGGGGTTAGTGAGGGATGACTAAACGATTGAACAGCAGGCTGCATGGGGAAACCAGGCTGGCAGGGGAAGGGGTGTTGTTAGGGATGACCAGGCCAGCAGGGAGGGGGGGCAGTTAGGAGTAACCAGGCCATCAGGGGAAGGCAGTTGGGGGTAACCAGGCTGGCGGGGGGGAGGGGACGGACAGTGAGGGGCAGCTAGGCCGGCGGGGGAGGGTAGTTGGGGCAACCGGGCTGGTAGGGGAGAGCAGTTGGAGACAATTGGGCCAGCAGGGGAGGGGGTAAGGGCAATCAGGCTGGTAGGCAGAAGTGGTTAGTAGTAATCAGGCAGGCAGGCATGTGAGTGGTTAGGAGACAGCAGTCCTGGATCAGGCCTAAACTGGCAGTCGGACATCCCCTGAGGGGTCCCAGATTGGAGAGGGTGCAGATTGGGCTGAGAGACCCCCCTCCCTCCAGTGCACGAATTGCATGCATTGGACCTCTAGTAACATAATAAAATGCATCCATGTAAAGTGGTTTTATTATATCCACCAAGATGTACAACCATAAGCAAAATCAATTTTAGAACACTTTTATCATTCCCAAAATGAACCTGTACCCATTAGCAATCACTACTCATTTCCTCCAATCCCTCCAGCCCCAGGTAGTCACTAATCTATTTTCTGTCTCTGTGGAATTTCTTATTCTTGACCTTTCCTATAAATGCAGTCATGCAATATGTTGTCTTTTGTAACTGGTTTCTTTCACTTTGGATAATGTTTTCAAGGTTAATCCAAGTTGTAGCATATATTACTTAGTACTTAACTTTTTTCCCCTCTTACCAAGTATTACTGCATTGCAAGGCTACACTACCTTTTTCTTTATACATCCATTTGGTGATATTGGGTTTGTTTCTACCTCTTGATTATCTATAATAAAAAAAAGGGTAATATGCTAATTATACCGCACATTTTTCGGATGTCATTCTGGATGTCTTTCCTGATGAAGCCAGGCTGGAGGGAAGCCAGCCGGGTTCCCGGGTGACAGAGGGAAGCTAGTGCTGGCAACCAGGGAAAGGAAGGCCAACTCTTGCACAATTTTTTTTTTTTTTTGCATCGGACTTCTAGTCCATACTATTAAAAGCCTAATATGCTAATTAGACCAGACAGCCAACCGACCTTCCAGATGTCATTCCAAAAATCCTTCCAGATAAAGCCGTGATGGCAGGGGCTGAGGCAGAGGCAGTTAGGGGCAATCAGGCCAGCAGGGGAGAATTTAAGGTGATCAGGTTGGCAAGGGAGCAGTTAGGGCAATCAAGCTGGCAAGGAAGCAGTTAGGGGCAATGAGGCTGGCAGGCGAACAGTTAGAGGAGATCAGGATGGCAGGGAGAGGGTAAAGGGTTAGGGTTAGATTTAGGGTTTAGGATAAGGTTTAGGGTTAGGGTTATAGTTGGGGTCTAGGGTTACAGTTAAGGTTAGACTTAGGGTAAGGGTTAAGGTTTAGGGATAGGGGTAGGGTTTATTGTTGGATCTGTAAGATTTGAAATATCTATTAGTTATTCCTATGGTCCAGTAGACAGATATAGTACTAGTTGCCTGGTGCATGAATTTCATACATGGGGGTTTAGGAGGGGGGGGGGGTCAGCCCAGCCTCCACCCTCTCCAATCCAGGACCCCTCAGGTTTAGGCCTAATCCTGGGGATTGAGACTAAACCAGCAGTCGGACATCCCTCTCACAATCCAGTACCCCTGGCTCCTAACTGCTCACCTGACTGCCTGCCTGATCACCCCCAACTGGCCCCCCTGCTTACCTAATCACCCCCAATTGCCTCTCCCTGCCCCCACTCCCCGCTTGTTCAGTCCTTTGGTTGTCCCTCATTGCCCCCCTCTGCTGGCCTGGTCGCCCCTAACTGCTCCCCCCCCCCCACCAACCTGGCTGCCCCATCTGCCCTCCCTTTCCCACCAGCCTGATTGCCCCTCACTGCCTCCCTCTGCCAGCCTGGTCACTCCACACAGCCTGATGTTCAGTTATTTGGTCATCCCTCACTAACCCCCCTGCCAGCCTGGTCACCCCACACAGCCTGTTCGGTCATCCATTTGGTTGTTTTGGATGTGATGGTACCTGGTTTTTTAGATAGATAGATAGATAGATAGATAGATAGATAGATAGATAGATAGAGATAGAGATATAATTTTATTTTTATTATAATATCAAATAACTTGTACACCAATTTAATTCTTTATTCACTCAGTAAAGAATGAGTGTATGCTCATTATCTATAAGGCATAACTGTAGCTGATAAAGATAATTTAATTCTGATTATCCCTCAGACAGTATTCTACATTTTGCCAGTAATCAGTGAATACAGTGTGTGGTCAGGAGACATAAATATTAGTTATATCTCTTTATTAACTGCTTTTAAAAAGCAGTGATCTTGGGCAAGTATTTTCACTTACATGTGCCTTAGTTTCTTTTACTTTAAAATGAGATTGCTGTGCATGATGATAGCAATGATCCCTGTTCTCCCCTCCTGCCCCCCCCCCCCCCCACACACACACACAGCCTTAAAAATTCTTCTACTTGCCGAAACCGGTTTGGCTCAGTGGTGGAGCGTCAGTCTGTGGACTGAAAGGTCCCAGGTTCGATTCTGGTCAAGGGCATGTACGTTGGTTGCGGGCACATCCCCAGTGTGGAGTGTGCAAGAGGCAGCTGGTCGATGTTTCTCTCTCATCGACATATCTAGCTCTCTATCTCTCTCCCTTCCTCTCTGTAAAAAATCAATAAAATATATATTTTTAAAATTCTTCTACTTGTTTATCTTTATTGAAAACTAGTTTTCCCCGGGTAACATCATTTCCTTGGAACTTTGCTGGAGAAGGCAACTACTTTTCCTTCTGCCAATTCACTGGTCAAAGAAAAAGAAGTTGGTTTATATATTCCTGACTCTCCAAAAAAAACTCTGCCTTTGTTTCTCTTCCATGAATTTAGCAATCTCTATTCTTTAAAAAATAAACAAATGTGTTTTTAATTACTATTGCAAGAGTAATTACCATTTCTATGTAGATAAACATAAAAAGTTATGGTGCCTCCCCATTTTATATGCTAATTTTCATAACCCAGTATTCACTCATCTGGTATGACATTTATAACATTCTACCCGCTATTGTAGTTATTTATGTGCTTGGAGATTATATCTTTCATGAGATCAGGGACTATGTCATACTCATTTTTATAGTTCCCCTAGTGTTCAGCTTAGTGCCTTGTCAATCACAGACACCCCAAAAATGTACTGAATTAATAAGTGAGTCAATAAACTATCTATAATAAAATATATTTTAAAAATCTAATATATATAATAAAATAAAATTTTTCAGAAGGACCCTTCTAATGTCTGTGGGTGGTTTCTTGGCCCTTTCGAGCTTTTCTGTAATATCACTATACCTCTGATTTTATATCCACCTATGAGGTCATGGAATTCTCTCTGGCACATGCAAGGTATTTCTGATTTTTATAAAAGTAGCACAGTGAAAATATTATTGCAAATAAAATCAGCAATTTGAATCCCAAGTCTATCACTAAGTAGCTGTGTGACTTTGTGTAAGTTGATGTCTCTCCCTAAACCCAAGTTCCCAGTTTGATAGTGAGAAACACTTTATACAATGTTGATATAGGAATACAATGAGATCATGAATGTGGAAATTTTTTGTAGACTGAAATGATACTGTTAAAAATTATCCTTTAAAATTTTTTTTCAGAACAGATATAATATTACATTATTTTTACTGTTTGAATGATCAAAATTCTTCAATGGAATATTTTAGTAGACCCCTAGCTTAATGCTAAGATTTGGCAGGAATCTGACTTGAGAGATATGGTCTATAATTTTCAAGTAATTGTTATTAATATCAACATATTAGTAATATAAACATACTAGTAATATGATTATATACATTATATATAATTACTTATCATTTATGTGCAGAATTATATTCATAAAAATTTTTGAAATTTATGTAATCTAAGGCCACCACATGTGGCGAAACAATTCCAGGATTTCCATTCACAGATGTAACCCCCATGAAGCCTCCAGCCTTATGCAGTAGAGTGGTCCTGGTAGTCAGCCATGCAGTTATAAAAAGAATGGAGAGATTCAGTACAAGTACCTAATACATTCTGTGAGTATTTTAGGAGACATTTTTATAATGAATTCTTGAATTGCATATGTCAGTCTTTACTTTTAGTACTAAAAGCATGAAGAAAAAGTATTGAGACAAATATTAAAAGAGATTAAGGAGAAAGAATATCACTAACTAGATAGAAATATAGGTGTAGATATAAATTCATATTTGGCCTAAGTGCCATTTTATTAATGTAAGCCAGAATATTGTTTTCCAATAGGAAGTGTTTCCATACAAAGGTATAGTTGTACTTTGTTAAAACTTACATATCTTAGTAAACAAATCACAAGGACTAAAAAATATATGCAATTACATAGTACATTTAAATACATACATATTATGTTATATGTTTCTTATCCTGTCTAATAAAGGGGCAATATAAAAATTAACCATCACTCCATCACAAATATGGCAGCACCCATAGCCACAAGATGGAGGCGCCCAGTCCTCTTAGCCCCTCCGGAGTTCCCCAGTCCTAGGGGGGTGGTCACTGAGAGTGGGCAGAGTGAGCGGCTGGCAGAAAGCTTGCTTTGTCGCCATAGTGATGAGGCAAGTGTTGCACCCTGGCCACGGAGGGCCTCTGGGCAGCAAGCACAGAATGCCAGGGGAAGGAGGAACGCTTGTGTTGTTGCCCTGGCAATGAGGCAATCATTCCCGCCTGGCTGAGAATGGGCCTCTGGGCTATGGAGAGCCTCTGGGAAGTGGCCACAGAGCAGCCAGGTCCACAGAGAGCTACTGGTGCACGGATTCATGCGCAGGGCTACTAGGATAATAATATAATTGGTATGCTTACTTAACTATGTTTCATAAATTTATCCATTTATTCAACAAATATAACTGGACATTGACTTGTGTAAAGTCTTAGGAACAAAAAATTGTCCTCAAGATGCTCACAGATATTCATTGTGGTTCCTAGGGCTCCTGAAAGACCATGAAATAAATGTGATTTGTGTGGAATCCAGCAGGAAGTTAAGCCTCAAAAGAGAGAGAGAGAGAGAGAGAGAGAGAGAGAGAGAGCGAGCGAGCATTGGGGGTTGGGGAGGATAAAGATAATCTCTAATTAACATGAGGTAAAATCATCTTGATAGAAAGCAATTGAGACATGTGAGTCAGCTTGGAGCCCAAATCAATCTTTTGATAAAAAACTGGGTCAAGCAGAACATTGATTCACTATCAAATGTGTCATTGCAGCCAACAGGGAAGAATGTATAAAGCTCTTGTGAGCCAAGTGCAAATGCTGAAAGGGGAAGACTTCTTTCCATTCCCAGGCATGACGAGTGATATCAGTGAGGGCAGAAGAGCAGTGTCGGAATGAATCCAGAAAGTGCCAAAACAGCAGTAGACCCCAGAGAAAAAGGAGGTGCTTGGAGGCTTGGGATCCTAATGCCTTTACTGGGAAAGTTTCATAATATTAAAGGTAGTCCCATCGTAACAAGAAGAAAGGGTCTCACAAAGGGACATTTTTGTCCCTCAGTATCTTATAAGATGATAAGCCTATTTAGCCTTAAAAATATAAAAAACAGGTCCTCTTTTTCCACAATATTATTGAAACTCATTTTCCTCATTTTTAACCTATTTTTTTGTTATATGATAAAGAAAACATTATTTTACAGACGAGTCTGCGCAAAGTATTTTGTCTAATGCCCGAAACTGTGGGTTAGAGTGGAAATCAAAGAAACTATCCCAAGGTAATCATATGTATGTCCTTGAGCATTCTTTCTAGGTCATTCTCCTGGGATCATCAGGAGTTACTCAGGTTCCAGGATTTGATACAGATACTCTCTTTTGGAACAGGAAACACAGTAGAAAATATTAGGGCTAATGTTTGAGGAAGTTTCTCAATGTTCAATTTTGTTGAAAAATGATGTCTTTTTAAAATCGCCTAAATGATTCAGTTGATTAATGATAGTGTGGTGTCAGATAGGCTGTAATACTTGCAAGCATGTGTAGCCATGAACAAGCTACTTCCTGAAGTTTTCTGAAAATGAGCTATATCTGCACTATAGTGCTTCCATGCAGGCGAAGTAAAGAATGCGCATAAAGTGTTAAATAAATGCTCAACTCATGGTAATTTTGTATAATTAAGCAACATAACGAGACTGCTCCTTAGAAATGACAACCTTTTACAACTGGAGGATTAACACTTCAGGTCTGGTGACTAATTGAAATGCACAAGTTTCTGAAGTGTACAGACAAATGAGGGAACAAGTTTGATAGTTTATTAAACTTGGAGGCAAAGAGGTGCATCCAAACAGAAATAGCTAAAGACAAAAACACAAGACTGAGAGCTCACACTCAGGTAGGCCAATAAAAAGCTTGATCAGAAAAAGTTCGGGAGGTTGTGTACATTCTTCCTAGGGTGTGTTACCTGACCTCTAGATTACTTGATTGCATCTAAATTGAATCTAAACCCATGCCCTCTGTAATTTACAAAGTTGCAAAACTGGTCTGGGTGTCCAATCTTTGCTACAGAGAGAAAGCACCTCATCAGATTATTTATTGAATAATTAGAGCCAATTATTAGAGCCAAAAGGACTGAATTGTAGCTTTGTAACTAGACAACCAAGGGTTCCCGGCTGCCTGTCACTACTTGAGCCAATTAAAGAGAAACAGAGTTAAAACATATATGAGCATTTATTCCAATAATGCCAGCAGTATGGGAGAATAGAAGGTCATTCACAAAAATCTGCTCTGCAACTCCCCCATAAGCCAGCTGCTTACATTGGGGAGGACAAAGATTACATGGAGAAGTAGGAATTACAGGCATGGGGAAGTAGACTATGTGGGCTGGAGCAGGATTCCACTGTTTAGGCAACAAGGTTGTTCATCTTTCCATATAATAGGCAGTTCTAGAATGAGAATGGACCGAATTCCAAGGTTGACTCCAAGGTCCGAGGATGACTGCCAGATCTAAGATTGACTTTGAGGTCCCAGGGGCATACAACTCCCAGCCAGGTTAGAATGTCCTTTCTTTAATCAGAACAAGGCAATCACAGTTAACAAAACATGATTAATATTTTTATAACCATAGCTAGTTCTCAATATTCTGGTATTGCCCCTAACAGCTTGGACCTCATTTTATACTAAAAATTATCTTAGAGAGACTAAAGGGCTTGCTTAAAACAGGAAAACAAAACAAAACAAGATCCCAGATCTTCTCAGCCCTCATCCTGTGCACTACTACATACACCACATTGCTTCTGTTTTTGTGTTGTGCTTTTCATTTTCAAGTGAAGGATTACATTTCAGCAAAGAATTAGAGGAAAGAAAGAGCCATTACGCTCATATAATAGTTGGCAGTTAGACAGGCATGAGCAGAGCAAGAACAATAGGCCAGGTGTAGAAGGTCACCAGTACTAAAAGCAAGCAACAATCGTAGGGTGGGACCTCACCCCCACGGGGACCTCTCCTCCCCTATCATATTGTTGGTCAAGCGGTTTAGACCCCTGACCTTTCACAATGCTAGTCATGTGGTAGACCCCCTTAGAGGAGGAACAAGGGAGGGGAGGCAAAGAATATGACCCTTGCACATCTACTCCTTTAAGCATTAAGCCCTAGAGATAACATCTAGGCCTCACCTGTGGTTCAGCTGCAGCCCAGAAGAGCAGCAAGCAAGGCCTGGTGACGTGATGCCATGGCTGAGGAACAGCTTCCGTGACCAAGGAACCCCTGCCCTGGTGCAAACCAATCAGTAGAGATCCAGACCCTGAAAGCACACACCTGGAAAGCTAATGAGTATTCTATTCAGGATCCTCCCCTGAGACCTCCAGATAAAACTCCTTAAAACAAAGGATCCAGTGCACTTTCTTTCTAGCTCTGGAGCATGCCTGCTCTTTTACCCTTCTCCACCCCCCAAGCACATTCTCTCCGCCTTTCGTTTTCCTAAGCTCCCAGAGACTTTCTTTTGCCTCTGTATCTTATTTTGTTGAGCCCATGCAGAGTAGCTGGCTCATCTTTTCTATCTCTGTGGCTTTCTAAATAAACTTCATCTTATAATTTGAGTTCCTTGGCTCTGAATTCTCTCTGCCAAACTCAAGTACTGAGGCTGCTGAGCCAAGATTCAGTAACAATTTGGTGTCTTTTCACCATTAATATGTCTATTCTTGTGCCTCCTTACCCATAACTCATAAACATGATATTCATCCAGATATATTTGGAAACATGGGATGATTCTTTTTTAGTAGTCGTTAATGACTTGGTTGCAACACACACATATGTACAGTGTGTGGGACTCAAAAGTGCTATAGAATTCAACATAATAAATTGGCATGCACAAATGCAATAGTGGTCTTGTTGGGGGGAGGGGGAATGATGCATTGACCATGTTCCAGGCATTGTGCATTTAAATGCTTAAATATATTATATCCCACTTAATTTAAACAATAAATCAGTAAGATAAGTACTAACAAAATTTTCATTTTAAGGAGTAGAAAACCAAGGCACTGAGGGTAAGACCTGTCTGTATGTATATAATGTGTATATATACATATATGTTGTGTGTATACACACACACACACACACACACACACACACACACACACACACTAGAAGCCCATTGCATAAAGATTTGTGCAACAGGCCTTCCTTTCCCTGACTGCTGGCACCAGTTTTTCTCCAGCATCTGGGGCCCAGGCCACAGCAGAGCCAAGCCTTCAGCCTTCAGTGGAGCCAAGACTTCACCCTCCACGCTTGGCTCTGGTGGTAGCAAAGCCTTCAGTCTTCACTCTGTGCCTACGTATGCAAATTAATCCACCAATTTATTAATTTGCATACTCACTCCTGATTGGCTGGTGGGTGTCATGGGGGTATAGTCAATTTGCATATTTCTCTTTTATTAGTGTGTGTACATATATATATATGTGTGTGTGTGTGTGTGTGTGTGTGTGTGTGTGTGTGTGTATTTATATAGATATGAATATATGGGCAAACTTATTTATTATGCAGGAAAGAAACAATTTTTAAATTATTATTTTAACAGAGCAGAAGAGTATCATGAATTTTGAATGCTCACTTTTTTGGTCTTCATCATGAGGCACGCCTGTTCTGATATCTAGCATTCATTAGCTTATCAGAGGGCAGTGTGTAAGAAGTTGCGTTATCTGTTTCTCAATGGTGGCACCACCAACATTTTGTGAAAGGGCAATTTCTAGTTATGAGGGACTGCTTCAGGCATTTCAGGATATTTATATCCCACCCCACCTCACTACATAGCAATAGCTACTTCCAGTCATTGTGAGGATAGAAAATACTGCCACACATTTTCAAATGTGCCCCAGCACCCCAACCATAGAGAACTACTGCAGGAGGGATTGATGATGAGCTCCAGCTTTACAGATGAGGAAACTAGGGCTTATAGAAGATACGGAACAAGGTCACATTAGAGATATGCAGTGAGTTGGTAACAAGCCATTTTCTAATTTCTGTTTCTCTACAGAGGGCTTTTTTACTAACTTCAGCAATCTAAGTATATTTGTCATATGACCCAATTTATTTATAAAAATTCTGTTTTTTCGCCAAAACCGGTTTGGCTCAATGGATAGAGCGTTGGCCTACGGACCGAAAGGTCCTGGGTTTGATTCTGGTCAAGGGCATGCACTTTGGTTTCGGGCACATCCCCAGTAGGGGGTGTGCAAGAGGCAGCTGATCGATGATTCTCTCTCATCGATGTTTCTTCCTCTCTGTAAAAAATCAATAAAATATATATTTAAAAAATTTTCTGTTTTTCCATAGCTGTAATTCATAAAGTGGGGTTCATTTGTAAAATGGTAATGGTAGCAAAGATAAACTAGATGATAGATCAGAGAAAAGTCATAAAATACAGTCTGGCTGGTGTGGCTTAGTGGTTGAGTGTTGACCTATGAACCATGAAGTCAAGTTCGATTCCTAGTCAGGATTCATGCTTGGGTTGCAGGCTTGATCCCCAGTAGATGGTATGCAGGAGGCAGCCAACCAATAATTATTTTTCATCAGTGATGTTTTTATCTCTCCCTTCCCCTCCCTCTCTGAAATTAATAAAAAATATATTAATATAAAGTAAATTTTTTAAAAGTCACAAAATATAAAGATCATTAAGAGTTTAAGAAAGATTACAGGAGGAAATTTTAAACAAAGTAGACTATTTCTCCGCTCAAGACTACAAAGTTTCAATTATAGAGGAAAAATAAATCCCCCCCAAAATGGCAGCAACCACAGAGCTGGAGAGAGCAGGAGGCTTGAGTTTCCCCTAGAGATGGAGGAAGCCAAGCTTCCAAAGCCTTGGCTGCCTTGGCCTTTGCTTAAGTCTACAAAGTTTCAACTATAGAAGATAAACAAATCCCAACAAAAATGGCTGTGTCATCCACAGAACAAGCAGGAGGCTTGGCTCCGCTCAAGGCTACTAAGTTTCAATTATAGAAGATAAATAAATGCCAGATCCCAAGGCCTCCACTTGGGTTGTAGGAGGGCGTGGCCAACCTGCAAAACACCACAGGCCCCTTGCCCAGGCCACCACATGCCCCAAGGGAACCCCCACCCTGATCTATGACACACTTCAGGTCAAACCAGCCGGCCCCCACCTGTGCACCAGGCCTCTATCCTATCTAATAAAAGAGTAATATGCAAATTGACCATCATCCCAACACACAAGATGGCTGCCCCTATGTGGTCAAAGATCCTGCCCCCATGTGGACACAAGATGGCCGCCACAAGATGACCAGTAAGGGAGGGCAGTTGGGAGGGATCAGGCCTGCAGAGGAGGGAACTTGACCAGGCCTGTAGGAAAGGGCAGTTGGGGGGACCCAGGCCTGAAGGGGAGGGCAATTAGGGGCAATCAGGCTGGCAGGGGAGCAGTTAGGGCAGGGGTGAGCAAACTTTTTGACTCGAGTGCCACAATGGGTTCTTAAACTGGACCAGAGGGCAGAACAAAAGCAACCTGACCATGCTGGCACTCTCATCTTGGGCTGCTGGTGAAGGAGCAGAGGGGAGAGCAAGAGAACTCTCTTTTGGCTCCTCGGGCCAGATAGAACAGCTGAACGAACGGGCCAGATCCGGCCAGTGGGCCATAGTTTGCCCACGGCTGGGTTAGGAGGTGATCAGGTTGGCAGGCAGAAGGGGTTAGGGGTAATCAGGAAGGCAGGCAGGTGAGCAGTTAGGAGCCAGCAGTCCTGGCTTGTTAGAGGGATGTCCTATTAGGATCGGACCTAAACGGGCAGTTGGACATCCTTCGATGGGTCCCAGATTGTGTGTCCCTTAGCATGCTGGGCTAAGGGACACACACCCTCATGCACAAATTTTGTGCACCAGGTCTCTAGTTGAATATAAACATATCCAATGATCTAGATTTTTAAAAAAAATATATTTTATTGATATTTTACAGAGAGGAATGAAGAGAGATAGTTAGAAACGTCGATGAGAGAGAAACATCGACCAGTCGCTTCTTGCACACCCTCCACCAGGGATGTGCCCGCAACCAATGTACATGCCCTTGACCGGAATCGAACCCGGGACCTTTCAGTCTGCAGACCGACGCTCTACCACTGAGCCAAACCGGTTCGGCAATGATCTAGATTTTTAATTAATAGGAAGGTGGCAGTTTTTGCCTGACCATATAACATCTGGGTAATATAGAAAGCTGATTAATTTAATTGAAGGTACTGGTATGTATTACCAGACATGACTAGCTGAACATTAATCAAAGTGAAATCAAGTTCAAAGAAAGAGTACATATGCATGACAAATTGCAGACTTTCAATGAAAACAAGACCCAAATTTTAGAAAACAGTAAAGTTAGAAACTCAGAATCATAGCAAATGCTTGAGGCACAATGAAAAGACAAGACAAAGATGATATAAGAGGAAAGCCTGGAAAGAAGAGAGTTGGGGGAGAAATCCTTATGAGGACCAAACTGCATGCAGCTCTAACTGGCTTGGCTCAGTGGATAGAGCATTGGCCTGTGGACTCAAGAGTCCCAGGTTCTATTCCAGTTAAGGGCATGTACCTTGGTTGCGGGCACATCCCCACTGAGGGGTGTGCAGGAGTCAGCTGATCAGTGTTTCTCTCTCATAGATGTTTCTAGCTCTCTATCCCTCTCCCTTCCTCTCTGTGAAAAATCAATAAAATATATTTAAAAAAATAAAATATTGCAGCAAAATGTTATTTGTCTTGATTACTGGATGTGTTCCTGCCTCGCAATTCTGTCTCTGAGTTCTGTCCTCTCATTTATCTAACAACTTAAGCCACTCAAACAATAGTTATGATCAATTTTCTTGCATTATTTGCCTCCCCTGAGAGACAATGCAGGATAGTGGTTAAGAACCTGGATTCTAGAGACAGACAGTCTGGGTTTGAATGCTACCTTGTTGCTCACTAGCTATGTAACTGGCCAAGTTATCTAATTTTTCTGTGCCTCGGTTTCCTCACTCAGAAAACAGGATGCGTGTAATTTCTACCTCAGGTCATTGTGAGGAAACGTAAGTTCCTTCATGTAGATTGTTTAGAATAAAGCTTGCAAGTTGCATGTGTTAAATGCTATTCATCAGTATCCTAAATTTAATTTGTCAGAAGGCAAGGACCACATTGAATATTTCCCTGTATTCTCAGCTACAATTAAACACAGTGCTAGGAAAATCACCCACCCATTATATACACCTGGGACCTAATATTCGGGGAACAGGTGAGATTTGGTGTGGATGACAGGAGAATGAAATATCAAGCCTTTTTCTCGGTTATGTTTCTAATCTACCCTATCATTGTTTGAGGTGGAAAACAGATATGAAAGCTGAGGCTCTGAGAACTTACACAACGGGACCAAGATCACCCAGCTGTTAAGTGCAAATGAAAACCACGTTTGACTCTTTTCATTGCTCTATGTGTTGGAAGCAAACGTGAACCAACGGGTGAGTGAATCTGAGAAGGATCTGGAACTGTCTTCCGAGCTCCTCCTGTTTATTTATTTACCATTGTATTCCCAGACCTTGGCACAGGACTGGCTTCCCAGGAAGAGCTCAATAAATATTTATTGTTGAATGAATAAATAAATGAGAGAAGTAAAGGACAAAGGCACAAATCAAGGAACGAATGGGCAAAATGACTTTTCAACCTTAATATCTAATCTCCCGCATGCAGTTTATGACAGATTCATGATAAATGCTTCTATTCAACACCTAAGTGGAGGAAGTAGTTCACCGCCTATTTGCTGCAGGTACACATTCAGACCAACTGGTACACAATCACCTACGGTTTATTTTTATAAAATGAAGCGCTAGTAAGTCTCCAATTATACAATGATAAGCTCCATTTGTTTGGCGGTGGGCTCATGGGAATAGGCAAGGGAATTCAAAGAAATCTGTCTAGTAGAGCCCAAACATTTTTTTTCTTTCTTTCTGTTTTAAGGAAGTTTAGGGAAACACTTTTGTTTATATTTTAGGTGATGGTTATCACCTCACCCCGCCCCCCAAACAATAGCCTCAAGCTGGCAAAGGGCTACAGGAACTGTTGGAAGGACGACTGCACATACTTTCCATCCCCATTTCCTCTTAATGTAAATATGAGAGTAATACCGTAAGTTTAACATAAAATGGAATTGTTTATAATCAGATGTCACCATGATAAAAAACACATTAATGCATCTGCAGGGCAGTGTGAAAAACGGCTGCAAAAATCAGCTGTAAAAATAATTTTCATTTAGATGAAAAATACCAGAGAATTCAGGAATGAGCCCATATGTGTCTTAATGAAGGAAGTTTATGTCCCATGGGTGCTTATGAAACATTTTTCAATTTCAAAAAATATGCTTTTTTGCATGATTTGGTGTATATAGAAGTACTCATATTGGAAATAGCATAATATCATTATGTTTTATATGGTTACAATCTTTGTACTCATACGTTATAATTACTTTCTGAACATGGTCGCTGCTTTGCAATAGCCAGTTAACTATAATATGCAAATACTGTGTACTGCAAATAGACGTATAAACAAGATGAGTATTAGTCATAGCTGATTTTAAAAGTTTGTGATGTAATGCACAATATTGAAGAAGAAATATTTTTTAGTGTTAGAACCAGAACCTTGCTATAAATAAGAAATTACTCTTTGGTATTATTATCTACATATATATACAAAAAGCCAGCAACCTTACACTGTAACAATTGTAATGACCAGTTGCTATGATGCACACTGTGGCCAGTGAACTGGCCCCATCAGGGGATGGGGCTGGTCAGCCAACCTCCTGAGGCCCCTCTGCCTGGCCAGCCCACCCCTGATCAGACTCTCCCACCCCGATTAAGGGAGAGGCCAGCTGGCAAAACACCCCTCTTCTTCCCCCCAGCCAGTCCCGTCCTCAATTAACCAGCCCTCCCACAATAGCCCCACATTCCCTCCCCCTCATCTGCCCTGCCCCTGATCACACCACCCACCCAATAGGGGGCAGGGCTGGATGGTCAATCTCCTGAAGCCCCTTCCCCCACCTGTCCCCACTCCAGATTGGCCACCCTATCCTAATCAGGGGCAGGTCTGGCCAGCCAACTACCCATGGTCCCTTCCTCAGGCTGCTGGCCCCTGATTGGCATTCCCCACCCCATTTGGGGGTGAGGCCAGCTGACCCACTGCCCACAGTCCCTCCCATGGCAGTTCCCACCACTATAGGCCCCTCAACTTCAATTGGGGGCAGGCCTGCCTGCCAAGTGCCCGCCCGCAGCCCTTCCCTCCAACTGGCCCAGTCCTGACTGGCCCCGATTGGGAGTTGGGAGGCGGGGATCGGCTGGCCAACCTCCTACCATCTCCTCCTCCCGACAGACTCAGCCCCAATCTACCCCAATTGGAGCTGGACCAGCTGGACCCCACCTATGCATAATTTCATGCACTGGGCCTCTAGTTATTTTATATTAATTTATATAATCATATACATACTAGAGGCCTGATGCATGAAATTTGTGTAAGAGTAGGACCTCACAGCCCTGGCTGTGTCAGCCCCTGTGGCCCCAGCAGCTGCCTTGTGGCCCCACCCCCTATCCACTGGTCATTCTGGAAGGTCATTCTGGAAGATCATTCTGCCGTCTTGTCTAATTAGCATATTAGCTCTTTATTATATAGGATAATTTCATACATTGGTTCTATATCTGGGTATGTAGTTATATATCATTGTAGTCATAGAACATGGTTTTCTTTATTTTGTTTCCTGTGGTCATGGGTGGATACTGAAAACTGAAATCATTAATAAGCCTAAATAAAGTTCTACTTTATTAAGATGAAATTCTTTTCTTCATGTAGCTTTCTGCATTGAGTTAGATTAATGGCAATAAATGTTACTGTAAAAAAGCCCTTCTAACTTGTGTAATATAAAGGGAATCAGGACAGATACATAACTATTAATTATTAATATAAACATACAGATACATAGGCATACCTATAGGTTATTGCCTGTCTTCTAGATATTTGCATTCCATACATATAGTTGGTAGTACAAGGCAGACATCATGTTAAGGCTGATACAAATGGAGCATATTTCACACTCTGCATATAACATTTTCATCTTTTTCATTTTGAAAGTCATTTAGAATATCCTCCCTTTCACTGTGTTGCTTATGGTTTTCACACAAGTGTGCTTATAAGGTTGATTCTTGTATTAATCATTTTTTTCTGCAGTAAAAACCCCCAAATTTCAGTGACTTATGCTAAAAAAAAATCTATATCATGCTGTGAATTGCCTACAATTTTGATGAGTTCTGAGAGGTTTTTGTTTGTTTGTTTGTTTGTTTTTTCCTATTGAGGGACTATTTGAGAAAAGCTCTTCTTTTGGCAGAGATCAGAAACTCAAGAGGCCAAATTAACCCATGTAAGCATGTTTAACAGCTCTGCCAGGATGGGTGTATGTCACATCTGCTCACATTCCATTAGCCAGAGCAAGACACATGTCCACTTTCCGTATCCAAGCAGTGGGAAAATATATTCCTCCCACTGGAGGGAGGAAGAAATAGGACAGTAAAAAATAGTTGGAAAAAAAAAAGTAGTCTATCATGGCTACAGATTTAAAGCCCAACTCATAACCCTGAGTTATAAAAAGAGTTAAATACTAAAATACCATTACAAATTTATTAAAATTTTAATACATCTTTGGATAACTACTTACAAAGGACTTGATTGTAGGGGAGCCAGAGTTAAAGTTTAGACAAGGAAATCTGATATAGTAACTAATCTAAGAAAGTGCAAAAGAAAACATATTCATCCCTCTTTGGGGCTTCTGTAGCACCTATACTTAACTGAGCATGCTTCTTATTACTGTGCTTTCTGATTGCTTATTTCCGGAGACAGGACCAGCATTGATTATCTTTGTATAATCGAGGCCTAGTAAATCCCCTAGCCTAGCACATAGTGATAACTCAGTGAGCGTGTGTTGAAATGCTGAAGGAATCCATGAATACATAACTCAGAATACAATAGTTCCTTTTTATCTGTGGTTTTACTTTCCCTGGTTACAGTTACCTGATCAACCTCATTCCAAAAATATTAAATGGAAAATTTTAGAAATAATTCATAAGTTTTAAATTATGTGCTGCTGTGAGTAGCATGATGAAATTTCCCACTGTCCCATGCTATCCTGCCCGGATGTGAATCATCTCTTTCCCCAGAGAATTCACACAGTATATGGCAGTCACTTAGCAGCCATCTGGATTATCAGATCCACTGACTCAATTTCCCAGTGCTGGCTCAAAGTAACCTTCATTTTATAGTTAGTGACCTGGTGCATAGATTTGTGCACATTGAAGGGAAATTAATTAGAAGGTGGCCGGCAGGGTGGGACTGGGTGAGATTGGCAGACACGCCCAGGAGCCAACTTCCCACAGTCCCTCCCTAGCACCTGCGGAGTGAGCAGGGTTCCTCTGGCAGGTGGCATCCCTTGGCCTGACCTGCAGGGATTGGGCTGAAACCAGCTCTTTGACATCCCCCGAGGGGTCCTGGAGTGTGAGAGGACACCCTGCAGAGTTGCTGTCATAAAGGGTATGGAATGCAAATGCAAGTGTGCAGTAAACCAGATTTAGGGCCGACAGTGCCCAGCAACAACATAACCCATGGCCAAGAGTGGAATCGCATGGCCCTGCGAAGAATTCAGCTCCCTCCTCTCTGGTTTTCGGGTGCATCACTCGAGAACCTCTGCTGCCAAGTCACTGAGGTTCAGCAGTCCTGTGTTGAGTGTCTGCCCCCTGGTGGTCAGTGTGCATCATAGCGACCAGTCAGACAGGTGGAGGGACACTTAGCATATAAGCCTTTTATATATTAGTTAGTGCAAGGCCATTTGCATGATTTTTATTACAGTATATTTCTATAATTGTTCTGTTTTATTATTGTTGTTGTTAATCTCTTCCTGTGGCAAATTTATAAATTAAACTTTATCATTGTTCTGTATGTATAGGAAAAAACCTAATATATGTAAGGTTCAATGCTATTTGTAGTTTCAGGTGTTCCTGGGGGGTCTTGGAATGGATTCTCTGCAGATAAACAAGGAACACTGTATGTTGTTCTTACTGTTTCTTTCTTTCTTCTTTTCTGAAGTTATTTATAGTTTATAACATGGAAAAGCTGACATTTTCTTTTCTACCTCACTATTTTTTTTCCCTATCTGGGACTTTTCCTTTCCCTGGTGAGTTTATTTTATTTTAAACAAAATAAGTTTTATTTTAAATAAAATAAGTTGAACATGCTTGATTTGATATAGCTAGATGAGAGAGTGGGGAGGGAGGAGAGAGAGAGGTATCTGAGCAAAGTTTTTATACATTATGGAAATAGCTATATAGGGTTTTCATTATATGATACTACTGATGAAAATCAATTCTTGAATCGGGTTTTTTTTGTTTGTTATTTGCTTACTGGGAACACCTTCTGAGATTCAAATTATGTAGTTATGAGCCTGTCAAGAGGACTATTACCATATCAGCACAGCCACAAAAATTTCAAATAAATTGTACAATACAGTGCCTTCACAGTAAATAGCAGATAAAAAGGAATGAGAAAGTTGATGATAATATTTTAAAAATGGAAATAAGTATAATGCAAACTGGTTTCTATTAACATTCCACATGTAATAAACCTTTCAATTTCTATAAAATTATAGTTAAGCTCACTTGGCTCGACTGCATATTTTTCATGATTCAAACTTCACACTGAAGTAATGAAATATTAAAAAAAAAGTTCACATGAAATTGCATTCAGAAATAATATAGAGATATCATTTGTACAATCTCCCCCTTCCCCCGTGTTCCCAAACCACACTTTCCAATTCTGTAGCTGGTTTAGATAGTCTAAGTATGTAACAAGAGTAGAAAATGTAATTTTAATGTAGCTACACAAAAGGAAACAACATTTGGTTATGATTTTTGCATACACATACTTTCCTGCTATGGGAACTTAATCATTCATGACAAAAGTTTTGAGGACTCAAATGAATATGATATCTTACTTAAAGGGAACTTGTTTTTTTTGTGTTTTTTTTAAAATATAGATTAAATGTGAAAACAGTTTAGAGACTAAATGAATTATCCAAATCACACAGCAAACCCAGCCTGCCTCATAAAGTATTAGATTTGTAATGCATATTTACAAGATTATAATTGAGGAAGTTAGGCATATAATCCTATATAATAACAGGCTAATATGCAAATAAAACAAATTGCAAAATGACCGGTTGCTCTGACATGCACTGACCACCACGGGGCATACACTCAACATAGGAGTTGCCTCCTGGTGGTCAGTGCACTCCCACAGGGGGAGCACTACTCCGTCAGAAGCTGGCTCACAGCTGGCTAGCATAGCAGCGGTGGTGGAAGCCTTTTCTGCCTCCATGGCAGTGCTAAGGACATCCCCTGAGGGTTCCCAAACTATGAGAGGGCACAGGCTGGGCTGAAGGACACCTCTGAGTGCCTGAATTTTGTGCACTGGGCATCTAGTGGCAGAAATGATACAAATAAAAATAGATAATGTTTGAAATCTCAAAATTCTTTGCTTAAATGCTGAGAAATATTTTCCAGACAATGAGATAAAAACATTTTTTTAATCCTCACCCAAGGAGTGAGGATACTTTTTCCATTGATTTCTAGAGAGGATGGAAGGGAGTAGGGAAGGGAAGAGAAAGAGAAACATGGATGTAAGAGAGACACTTCAATTGGTTGCCTCCTGCACACTCTGGAACCAAATCTATAATCCAGGTACATGACCTTGGCCTGGAGTCGAACCTACAACCCTCCAAGGTACAGGCTGGTGCTGTAACCACTGAGCATACCGGCAATGGCAAGATCAAGTTGTTTTTATCTGGTGTTTGACTCCATTCTAGGGATTCTATCAGATGCAAACTCACTAAGACTCATGACATAAAGCTGTGATGTAGAGCTCCAAAGAGCAAAGGAGTGAGAACATACAAATTCTCGTAGGGATTTATTTTTTTTATTTATTAAAAAAAAAAAGTGTTCCTAACTCATGGGAAAAAAGTAAGGAGCTATTCATAAAACTTTTGGCTTATTGCCATGAAAACACTCCATTTATTGAACTGGAAATAGGTGTAGAATGTGCTTTTAACTCAACTTTGAAGTCATTTCTCCAAATTATAAAAGCTGCTTATTCCATCTACCAATCCAAAGATTTCCTCACCTGATACTTCTCCAAAGTCTAGACTCCTTAAAGAAAGCTCAGTACTAAGTGTTTATGGCATGATTTTTAGTGAAGAAGAGGAAAAAAGCAATACCTTTTCAAAATTGATAAATTCCAGTGAGGTATAAGGTTAGGTATTACATGGTGTGACAAGAAACTTGCCAGATTGGCATATTCCTGGTTTGATTGATACTATGGCAACCTTTTTCTATTGAAATCATGGAGTTTGTTAGGGTGTGTCCAGATTTTGTTGAATTAACTTTTGGACTGGTATCAAAACCTTTAGTCTTTGGAGAAGGAATGGAAAACAATGGGGTAAATATCAATAATGTAGAACAGACTTAGCCAGCAAACTAGACAGCAAAGTAAGAAACAGGTGAGTGTTCACAAAAGGAATCTGTGTAACCAATGCAGAGAGCATTTCCAGCAGTGATTCAGGGTTGAAGCTGAATTTTTGATTCAAGGAACATAGTCAGTGTTGGGACTTAGAAACTTGGGATTTATTTAAAATAAGTTTGATTAATTCTGTCTCAAAATATTTTTTTCTTCTTGCTTTGCAGGTTTTTTTGTTTGTTTGTTTGTTTTTAAATTCTCACCTGAGGATATTTTTCTATTGATTTTTAGAGAGGAGAAGAGAGAGGGAAAGACAGAGAGAAATATCTACAAGAGAGAAACACATTGATTGGATGCCTCCTGCATACCTCCTGACCAGGGCCCTGGCTGGGGAGAAGCCTGTCCCCAGGCATGTGTCCTTGATCAGAATCAAACTCAGAACCCTTCAGTTCATAGGCTGATGCTCTATCCACTGAGCAAAAACTGGCTAGAGTGCAGTTTGTTTATATTAAACAGCGAGAGGCCCAGTGCACTCATGGGGTCCCTCTGGATGGCCTGCAGCAATCAGGCCGAAACCCACAGAACAATGCTGTCTGCAGCTCCTACCTGCCACTCCCACTCATCCTGACACTCCAGTGCCTGCTGTGGGCTCAAGCCCAATCAGTCCCAGTTGGGAGAGGCTCTCACTGCCGCAGCAGTGCTCACCAGCCATGAGCCCTGCATGTGGTGGCCTCCCAAGGGGAGTGGCCAGTGGGATGGAGCTGAAACCAGCTCTCTGACATCCCACAAGGGGTCCTGGATTTTGAGAGGGCACAGGCCAACCTGAGGGACCCCACTGGTGCACAATCAGGCTGGGGAGGGACTGCTGGAAGGCTCCAGGGTGTGTCTGGCCTATCTTGCTCAGTCCTGATCAGTCAGACCCCAGCAGTAAGCTAACCTACCAGTTGGAACATTTGCCTCCTGGCAGTCAGTGCATGTCATGGTTGACCAGTTGACTGTCTGCACCCCCCACCCTCTGGTGGTCAGTGCACATCATAGTGAGAGGTTGAGCAGCCTTAGCATATCACACTTTGATTGGTTGTTCAGTTCTGCCTTTTGGTCTATTTGCATTTTACCCTTTTATTATATAGGACTAAAGGCCTGGTGCACGAAATTCATCCATAGGTAAGGTCCCTAGGTCTGGCCAGCGATCAGGGATGATCCAGGCCTTCCTTCTCCTGACTGCTGGCTGCTAGCCAGAGCCTTCCTTCATTCTGCACCGCCCCCTGGTGGTCAGTGTACATCATAGTGAGCGGTCAAACTCCTGAGAGGACAATTTGCATATTAGTCTTTTATTATATAGGATCACCACACAAGTTAGCTTTTGCACTGTAGGCATCATAAAGATTCTATTAGATTTTAGAATGGGGGAACTAAAAAGAAGTGCAGAAAAGATATGTAACCACACTCCTTTATTTCACAAGCCTATGTTTCTGAGGGTATCCTGCATAATAAAAGAGTAATATGCAAATTAACCATCGCTAAACCCACAACCCATGTCCACTAGCCACACCCACCATCCAATCAGTGCGAGTATGCAAATAAACCCAACCAAGATGGCTACAGCCACAGAGAGCAGGAGGGAGGCTTGTGTTTCCCAGGCAATGGAGGAAGCCAAGCTTTCCACCTGCCCTTGCTGGCCTAAGCTTCCACTCAAGGCTAGAGAGTTTCAATTATAGAAGTTAAACAAATCCAAACAGAAATGGCGGCAGCCACAGAGCTGGAAAGAGCAGGAGGCTAGGGTTGCCCCTGGCAATGGAAGAAGCAAAGCTTTCCACATACCTTGGCCAGCCCAGGCCTCTGCTTAAAGCTATAAAGTTTCAATTATAGAAGATACATAAGTTTTAACAGAAATGGCTGCGGGCCATGGCTTGGCTCTGCTCCAGGCTACAAAGTTTCAATTGTAAAAGGTAAATAAATTTCAGATACGAGGGCCTCTGGCCTGCAAACCACCACAGGCCCCTTGCTCAAGCTGCCCCACTCCCCATGGGAACTCCCACCCTGATCCAGGACACCCTTTAGGGAAAACCAGCTGGCCCCCACCCATGCACCAGGACTCTATCCTATCTAATAAAAGAGTAATATGCAGACTGACCATCACTCCAACACACAATATGGCTACCCCCATGTGGTCAAAGATCCTGCCCCTATGTGGACATAAGATGGCCACCACAAGATGGCCAGCAATGGAGGGCAGTTGGGAGGCACCAGGCCTGCAAGTAAGGGCAGTTGAGAAAACCAGGCCTGCAAGGGAGGGCAGTTGGGGAGGGCAGCTAGGGGTGACTAGACCAGCAGAGGAGGGAAGGTGGGGGCAAAAAGGCTGGCAGGAGAGCAGTTAGAAATCAATCAGGCTGGCATGGCAATGTTTAGTGGGTGATCAGGCTGTCAGGCAGAAGTGGTTAGGGGCAATCAGGAAGGCAAGCAGGTGAGCAGTTGGGAGCCAGCAGTCCTGGATTGTGAGAGGGATGTCTGATTGACCATTTAGGCCCAATCACACTGAGACATCCCTAAAAGGGTCCCAGATTGGAGAGGGTGAAGGCTGGGCTGAGGGACATTCCCTCCCACTTCCCCCTGCCCCTGTGCATGAATTTCATGCACTGGGCCTCTAGTCCTAGATCATAAAGAGCTAATATGCTATTAGACTGAACAGCAGAATGACCATCCAGATGACCGTCCAGACTACCTTCTGGATGAAGCTGGGGCTGTGAGGACCAGCTAAGGCTGTGAGGGGCTGCAAGAGCCAGCTGAGGCTATAAGGGCTGGCTGAGGCTGAGGGTAGAGCCCCTTGCACAAATTTTGTGCATTGGGCCTCTATTTTATATAATAAGCAATGAATATAAGGAACTAAAAATCGAGTAACTTCTTTCTTGAGAATATGGTAACAGAAATATATAATGAGGTGCTATTTTAATCTATGAGTTAAAGAATAATTTGTTTTTAAATTGTTTCATAGCTACAAGTCTTCTCCTTAAGGAGTCCAGAGCCTTAAGGGCATTATTCATGAAATACGTCTTTGTATCTCATATGGTAGGCATTAAAAATACTTGAAGCTTGGATTGCATTCTAAAAAAATTAGCATTTAACTTACCAAAACAATTTCTCTAAATGATGAACTTTATAATAAGCCAAGCAATAATTACCTGAAAAAAACTATATTAAAAGTAGTTGTAAGTTTTATAAAAAGTGAATTAGAATCAGTTAATAAAAAAGGAATGCCTTTACATTTATTTTTCTTTATTGTCCTGCAAACAACATTTGAATTAGATTTTAAAAGGCTTGGAATATACATTTTTTTTAAAAATAAAGAAAGAAACTTAAAGTGACTTCTTTTTATTTCTCATGAGTAACATTATAAAGCCCCATTTCTGAGAATACTAGTACAATTGAAGATAGCTTTGACCTATTTTTTTTTCCTGGAAAACATCTCATGAGATAACTTTTTCATTATACATTATAATTTTCATCATTTCCCTAGTCTATGACTGCAGCCAAGTAAGCCTGAAATTCTACACAATTTATGACATAACCTATGTGCAATAGCAGGTGGATCAAATGATGAAAGAGTATAAGAGCAGGTTCATAGTGGGGATGCCAACCACATGCTCACTTTCCAAATTCTGGCAAGGGCCCCAAAGTGTCAAGTTTGCATGGAGACTTCCTTCCAACATTCTTTGTTCTCCTTTCTCCCCTTCCCTCCAGTAATAGGAGAAGCTTTCTGTGGCACTAGGATGATGACACAAGGAGGAAAAACAAAGTGGGGTAAATAAAAGCTGACTTCAATCTTTGGGAAAGTGGAAGATATGCCCAGAGAAGGTAAGAATTGGCCAAAAGGTAGAAGAAAGCAGCAAGACAGGCTCTCTCCAGTTAAGCTATTCAGTGATGGTTTGCAGGGATAACTGATTTTGGATAATATCCTTTGCATGTCACTCAGTACTTTTCCTAAGAATTTGATTTCAAGTTGTACTTTGTAAGGGGGCTGTAAACTAAAAGAACACAATCACCTTTTTTTATTATTATTAAAGAGTAGTTGTCACTAGGAGATGAAAATAAGCCAACAATCCCTCCGCCTCAATTTTGAGGGCCATGCTGACTGTAGAGGCTGTCACATAGATAAGCAATGCTGGGGAACTCTGGGAAATGGAAACGAGTATGGGTCACTTTGGTCCCACAGAGAATAGAGAGGTCAGAACTTAATAAAACCTCAGAGAAAACTCAGTTCCTGTAACATTTCTATTTGTTTCCAAAGTTAGGATGGCCTGAGAAAAGAAGCCTAATATATATATACTTCAGAGAGGAAGGGAGAGGGAGAGAGAGATAAAAACATCAATGGATGAGAGAGAATCATCCTGCATGCCCCACACTGGAGATGGAGCCTGAAACCCTGGCATATGCCCTTATCAGGAATCAAACCCTGACCTCCTGGTTGATGCTCAACCACTGAGCCAAGCTGGTTGGGCTAGAAGTCTAATTTTTTAAAAAAAGCAACTCTATTATTTTATCTAGAATTCAGTTTGTGAATGACATTATTATTTTCCTCTAGCCCATCCAAATAAATTAATTCCAACTCTAAAGAGTAATCGATGAAATGAGTGGACTAATTTTGTACAAAAGGCAAAGCCTGAATTTCCTGTGAGTTTGGTAGTGGAAATAGTATTCTTTCCTTTTTTTTAGTCATTCATCAAGTATTTAAAGAATGCCTACAATGTATAAAGCTCAATGGAGCAAAATATTGCTAGAAAAAGTTACTAATCTATATATATATAGAAGCCTAAGTGGCCAGCTGACAGGCAGACCAGCCACTAGTTATGGTGTGCACTGACCACCAGGGGGCAGACACTAAACGTAGGAGTGGAAACCACAGGAATGGAAACATGGAACAGACTGATGAATCTCAGAGGGTAGGGGACTGGGGGGAGGGTGGGAAGAGATTAACTAAAGATCTTATATGCATCCTAGAGCCAGGTGCATGGATTTGTGCACTGGTGGGGTCTCTTGACCTGGCCTGTGGGGATCAGGCTGAAACCAGCTCTCCAACATCCCCCGCAGGAGTCCTGGATTACTAAACGGTGCAGGCCAGGCCTAGGGACCCCACCAGTGCACAACTCTGTGCACTAGACCTCTAGTAATAGCATAAATGCAGTAGTTTTTGACAAAAAAAAAGTCATATGAGATTCTACAGTGTTGCTTTTATGGCTCTCTCCAATAGAAAAAAGGTAGAATTATGCCAAGTGCTCTAGGAATTGGTAGAGGTATGCACTACTCAAATATAGCAGTACACACAAAAAGAAGAGTTGAGAATCATACAGCACAGGAATATAATGAAGAATAAAAGGTTTTCTTTTCTTCTTAGGCTTTTATAGTCACTCTATATCAATAACTGTCCTAGACAGTGGTAATTGCACAATAACTCCAGCTTAATAGAATACCAGAACGAAAGAGGAATTTGAGCCATGGGTGATTAGGAAATACTTTGTGAAGGTGGAAAAAGATGGGCATGATTACATGATATAAGACTTTAAAAGGTAAGATAGCAGCTTAATTATTAAACAATACATTCTTTAAACATTTATCAGGAATGAAAGCACTTGGGATGCAAAGATAAACAGGATAAAATCCATGCCCTTGAATATTTCAGGTAGGGGCATTTACACCAAAAAAGGGATACAAAACAATGTCATAGAACAATGCAATGTTATGGTACAATATGGTGCTAGAACAGAAAATATATAGATAGGTAAATTAAGATAAAATTATGTTTGAACTGAGATTTCATTCACTTGTTACTCATTCATTCAACTAACATACATTAAGTGCCTACTATATTCACAGTACTTGCTCTGAAAGGATTAATAGTCAAATGGCAGGCCAGACATGTAAATAGAAAAGTATAATGATGAATTTAATTAAGTATAGTGTTCACAGCATTATTAAAGACAGGATGGAAGGTTGAGGAAATTCACCATAGAGGAGGTGAATTTTGAAACATGTGTGGGTACTTGTTTGGCACCCTGATTGAAAGTACCAAGGAATAAAGAAGTTCCAGGCAGTTAGGACAATAAGAGAAAAGACACAGTCACTCAGTATCTTTCTGGGCTATCAGATATTTTGAGAGAGAATGACCACATTCACATAACTTTTATTACAGTATATTGTTATCATTGTTCTATTTTTATTATTATTATTGTTAATCTCTTATTATGCATAAATGATAGATTAAACTTTGTCATAGGTATGTGTGTATAGAGGAAAACATAGTATATGTAGGGTTTGGAACTGTCTATGGTTTCAGACATCTACTGGGGGCTTTGAAATATACCCCCCATAGATAAAGGGGGACTATTGTATATTCCTCTGATTGTTTACTGTCTGGTTCATCCACTAAAATGTGACAAAGATTCTCTACTTGACCTACTCCTGTCAGTCTCCTCTAATCTAACTAGCCCCATCTTTGCGCATGTCCTCAAGAACCCAGTCTTAACA
The DNA here is from genome assembly GCA_963924515.1 of Vespertilio murinus. NCBI lineage: Eukaryota > Metazoa > Chordata > Mammalia > Chiroptera > Vespertilionidae > Vespertilio > Vespertilio murinus. The sequence goes on from OZ004706.1 coordinate 37,447,185, forward strand.
AGGATCCTGCTAGGTTGGTATCGCCAGAATAATCATCCTCAACATCCTGCAAAATTCTTTATTGTGAACCCGTCGGCCTGTCTTCAGCCAGGATCTTATTAGGTCAGTTTAGCAAAGAATTTCCCTATCCCTTTAGCCATTTTCTATCCACTGACTTCTCCTGCCTCCCCTCCCCCTCCTCTGCTATAAATCTCCACTTCTCTTTGTTGATTCAGAGTTAAAACCAAGCTCTCACACCTACTGCAAAACTCCATTGCAGTAGTTCCTATACCTATTGCAAATCTTACATACATATGCCTTACCTTCTTTAACAAGTGTCATGATTAATTTTTTTAAATTAATGTTAACATCAGTGGTAAACAAAACCCATGACTACCTTAATCATGCTGCACCTCAGAGCCTAGACTAGTGTCTAGCACTCAGCAGGCAGTCCATATTTTGTTCAAGGGGTGAATATATTTAGGAGAGGAAATAATGTACTAAAAACATAATCTGTGGATCTTTAATTGGTGGAATAGCTACTTTTATATACCATTTTTAGAAAACATGTCAATATTTTAAAATTCAAGGATGAAAAGTTTATTAACCAATACTCTAAAAAATATTAACACATTTTATTTCATAGAATCAAAACTCAGAGTTATGAACCCTTAAAGGGCACATAATGTAAACCAACATTCTCACTTAAAAAAGAAATGGAATTCTTTGGATATTTTTTAAAGCTCTTTATTCTTGGAGAGAGACTTTTATTTTATTATTTAAAAAGCATTTGGAAATTTGGAAATTAGCTAATTGATCGTAAGTTTGCACTAATTAATTACATCAAAGCTTTGTTGTTAATGTTAACAGGACTGAGCCAACAGTCAAAATATTAACACCCACTTGAGATCATTCAAAGTGTATCAGAGAAGACTTCAAGTAACATGCATAGTGTATAGTTTTGTCAAGGGTTGTTTTAAGTCCAAAGCATAACCGTAACAGAGCACAATCAATTCAAGGTGACATTGGTATCTCCTCAGTCAAACCTCGCCAGTTTACAGTGCCAATATAGATAGAGACTGAATCCATGCCAGGGGAAAGGATTGATTTAACTGATCTAAAAGTGTGTTTGAGCTTTTTTTAGACAAGCTGTCAACACACACATAAAAGCCAGATTTTAAAAAATGCTGTCAATCCATAATGTTTATACAGCAAAGCAAACAACCATTGTTATTCCAATTAATGTATCTGCTCAAGGAGGAAATCTGATCCAAAATGTTGTACTTTTTTTCTCAGCTACACTGAAAATTACAATGTTGACTCATATTGAAGCAATTTTAGAAATGTACTCAGCCACAGAATGAAAATGGGTTACATTAAGTTTAATATTTGTTACTAAGAAACCTGCTAAAAATAATATTTCAAAATTATATATTCCATTTTTTTAAAGGGTTTTAAGTATTGCACCTATTTATCTATTTTAAGGGTTTAGGCCAAGTAATATTATTCTCTTAAACTTACAAACCATTAATAATAAATGTGTGTAAGTTTGCACTAATTAAACTTACATAGGTGGTTGAGCATTGACCTATGAACCAGGAGGTCATGGTTTGATTCCTGGTCAGGGCACATGCCTGGTTTGTGGGATTGATCCCCAATTTGGGGTGTGCAGGAGGCAACCAATCAATGATTCTCTCACATTGATGTTTCTATCTCTTTCTCCCTCTCCCTTCCTGTCTGAAATCAATAATATATATATATATATATATATATATATATATATATATATATATATTTAAAAAATGTGATGTCCCACCTGTAAAAAAAAAAAATAAAAAAATGTGTGTAGAGAAAATACTGTACCAAAATCAGTTTGTGAGATACCTTGGACTATAGCTTACAGCATTTGATAGTAACTACCCTGTCTTTTTCCTCTGATAGTTTCATTTTAAAATGGGCAGTTGGATTTGGTAGTTGAATTTCCTAACAAAGTAAAATAACTTTAGATATAATCCAGGTCAACAATCCTAGTTTTACCAGTGAGATGTGAAATGATCTGTTAAGGACACTGATCAGGTGGGACATGAATGAACTCAGGAGTTTTGTGTTTAAATACTGTGCTTTGTCTACAATATCACGCTACCTCTTGTAATCAAGAACAAATTTGAGCTAAATCCAACAGAGTTAGAGATATTCAGCAGATGAAATGACACAATTTTTCAGCAAATAAATGACATTTTATAAAAAAGAGGGGGAGGAGAAACCATTATAGATTAAAAGAGACATCAGAGCTATATTAACAAAATGATAACTATAATCTTTTTTATCTCATTGAGAATAAGCCAAAAGTAAAATTGCATTTTTAAGACAATCAGGGGAAATTGAACATAGTGGGTATTCCATAATAATAAGGAATTATTAAGTTTGATAGCTGTGATAGTGGTAGTACAGTTATGCTAAAAAGAAGTTCTTATCTGTGAGATCTATATACCAGTACTTGCCAGTGAAATAATATATTTGGTTATGTGCTTTAAAACATCACAGGAAACAAATAAATTTTTAAATGAAAATATAGATTGGTAAATGCTGACAGTCATTGAGGGTGTGTAGGTTATTATTACTACTTTAAAGTTATGTTTAAACATTTTCATAGTAAAAATGAAAAAGTAATTATTTATCTTGTATTACTTATGATATTATCAACACACTTCATTAATTACTGAGTATCCAGCTTACTTTATATTTTAAATTGGAGAGCAATACAGAAACACCTCATCATAAATTTCAGTATGTTCTGGCTCATGCCTGTAAATCCAAAAGGTCCAGTATGTTCTGGCCTATGCTTAGCTCGAATCTCACTACTACAGCAAGATGGAAAATTATGCTTTGTATTAACATGGATATAAGTAAAATGAATCTGCTATTACCTTTGATGTCTTTCTAGAGCGTTCCTTCCTATATTCTTGCTATTTGATTCCATAGTTTAGTAACCATCTTCTTTATTTTAATTCAACAAATATTTCTGGAGTGATGAACCAGGTTGCATTAGGCCCTCAGAATAGCAGATGGGATATGCTGTTTTCATACATAAATATATGAAATATTCATTGATATATTATATATATAAATGTATGGTATATAAAGTATATGTATATGTAATAACAGAATTGATAGATGCTATACTAGCTATATGAAAAAGTCCTATGGGAATCCTGAAGAGAAACATGTGATAAAATACTTGTTCAATCAAGATAGAGGAAGGGCGTGGCAGGTGTGGCTCAGTGGTTGAGCATTGATTGACCTATGAACTATGAGATGAATTTGGGAATGTTTCTATTGTCATATATTTCTAGATAGTTCTTTTCATTTCAAATAAATATTCATTCTTATACACAATTTAAAAAATATATATTTTATTGGTTTTTTACAGAGAGGAAGTGAGAGGGATAGAGAGTTAGAAACATCGATGAGAGAGAAACACTGATCAGCCGCCTCCCGCACACTCCTTACAGGGGAAGTGCCCGCAATCAAGGTACATGACCTTGACCAGAATAGAACCGGGGACCCTTCAGTCCACAGGCCGACACTCTATCCACTGAGCCAAACCGGTTTCAGCTTCATACACAATTTTGCAATTTTTCCCCCCTCATCAAGAAGTTCCCCACATTGTATAAACTTCAAAGGTCACACAACCTGAACTACTTCAGTGTTTGCAACTTCGTAAGGCGCTGCTCTGGGAACTAAGGGTACATCAATGAACCAAATAAAGAAAAGAACTCTTTAATGAAGTTTACACTCTAGTTGGGAGAGACAGGCAAACAAAAAACATAATAAACAAGCAAGTAGTATGTTAGCAGTGAATCGAGGGAGTTAAAGAGGACAGGTGAGGTAAAACTGCAGTTAAAAAGGTTGGTCTGAGGAAGCAGGCCTCGTGGGATAACTTTGAGCAAAAACTCGAAGGAACTGGTTACCAATGATCCCAGTGGAATCTAGTGTAGTGTGTCATTATTTGCCTATTCTGGCCCCACTTTAGAATATTTGAAGTGAAACAAAATCCCAAAGACACAGTAAGGGAAGGTAAAGCAGTAACAGTTGGACTAGGATTAAGAACTGAAACATCATTGGGGAATAATAAAATGGGGGATATTGCATTTACCAGAATGTGTTTGGGGAGTAAAAACCCCAAAGAACATGGCTGTTAAAAGAGATTTGGTCTGACTAACTGAGAGGTTTGTATTGCTGGGTAGAGAGAGGCAGAGTTGGAACCACATCTAAACTGTTCAGGGCAATAGAAAGGCTGAGGCTGCCGCCAGCGTTGCCCTTTTCCACCCTTCTCACCCTGTTAACATTCAACCTTCCCTCTAAATCAATGTCAAGAAAAGAGCTAAAAATATAAGCTTAAACGGTTATTATTGGCCTGTCCTAGAAATAATAAAAATATGGGAGTAGAACTGTAATTGTGAAAATGTTAAGGTTTCATAGAGCACCTCATGTTTTTATTAGGCAGCTGGGTTATAGTAGAAAGATAAAGGACACATCAGAACCAGATATGGGTTCTGGCTCTACCACTTGGCTGATTAGCCTTGTGCAATTCAGAAAAGGAAAAACTGTTTTATCATGTATAGACTGGAAACGATAGTGTTTCCTTTATGACAATTAAATGAGATAACTGTGTTTAAATTAACTTTTTAATCAACAAGTTATCATACACTTGTTTGACATAAAAATAAAGCTAGTAGCTCAGTAAGAATCACAGTTTTGAAATATGTAATAACTTAAGTTGTAATTATCAACAAACTAGAGGCTGAGTGCATGAAATTTGTGCACTGGTAGGGTCCCTAGCAGTTGCTAGCTGCTGGCTGGGTACTCCCTCCCTTCCCCTGGCTGCCTGCTCCCCTGCTGCTGCTGCTGGTTGCTGTCTGCAGAGCCCAAATCATGCCACCAACGGCTCCACCACCGCCTGTCTCCCAGGTGCTGAATTAATTGGTGACTTTAATATACGTATAGGCGGACGATTGAAGAGAGCTGTGATTGGATGGGCAGGACATCTGGCCCCCACCTGGCTCCTTCAGTGCCTGGAAGCTGGATGGCAGTGGGGTGATGGGATCAGCGGGGTGATCGGATCAGTAGGGTGATTTTTCCCCACCCAGTGCCCAGTGGCTTGCACCCACTTTGGCCTGGCACTGCCCACACACCTGCTCTACCATCCTGCCTGGATCCCTATCCCACTCTCATCAGGGTTCATCTGAGGCCTGCAGTGCCTCCACTGCTGTCCACTGCCAGCACCTCATCACCAATGCCCGCCATGTTCAGTTCATCCACCCTGGTGGTCAGAGCACGTCATAGCAAGCAGTCGAACTCCCAGCAGAACTCCTGGTAGAGGGGATACTTTGCATATTAGGCTTTTATTATATAAGGATAATTAAGACAGTGAAGAATGTGTTAAATATTGATTTATAGTCTCTCATCATATTAAGAAAGCAATCTAAGAGACTTTTTAACATCTTTTAATGGGATCTTAGAACAAGAGACAGACATACATCTTATATCTCAAAAGCTGAATAGGTATTTTGTTTTCTCACTCAAATGAATACTGAAGGAGTGACCTTTAACCAAATGAAGGTTCAGTATCAAAAATAACTGGCTATTTTCTCCTAAATTGCCAGCTAGGTAGAGTGAATCTTGAATGATACTTGTCAGCAAGTAAGGTGATCTCAAGAATGAACAAAAATAGCCTCTGTTCAACAGCTGTGATATCTATAATTTATAAGCTGTGATCAGCTCTCAGATTGTTTTGGTGTCTAAATAAGAATGGGTGTATGTTTGCCATTTTATCATTTATCACTTCTCAGAAAATAGATTTTTGTTACATCTTATCCTTTTTTATCAATATATTTCTATCTTTACATATAAACAGTGTGATACAAGACTTTTTGCTGGAAGAATGTGACCTTGAAATTCTGTTATACATAATATTAAAAATGTTCAACTAATCTTTAAACATTTATTACCAAACAGCCAATAACTTTTAAGCACTGAAAGGCATCAAAATAGGACAATATGGAAGGAAGAAGGGAAGGAAAGGAGGGAAGAAGGAAGAAGGGGTACCTAATGACTTCATTACTAAATTTGTGTCAGTCTTTAATGCTGTGTCTGGGTGTCATGCTTCTAGTCGTCGCCCCCCCCTTTTTTTACCCCACTTCTATCTTTGTCACATTTATTCTTTAATTTGTGCTCTTATATTGATTTGCTCTTGCTCTTCACACTTTGTCCATATGCATTTGACTAGGTTCACTATACTCAGTTTCCCTTTTCCTCTGCACAGTTTTGTCCCAAAGTATGTCTATACCCTGTGTATTTATATAAACATGTGTTCCCATGCCATTAGCAAATATGGTGGCTGTGATTTATTGGAGAACTTCCTGAAAATGAGAATTGAGAGCTCGAGAGGACAGTGTTCTTACATCTTTAGGACAAAGTGATTGATGACTATAATATGTGTAGAGGCGGAAGACTGAAGAGAGCAAAGAATTTCCCCATAGGCCATGCTCTGTTTCAAACACACTCAGCCTGAGAGCCCAGAAGCTTCCTTGCACTTCCTTCCCACTGCCCTTGGACAGAGACTCCCCACCGCTTCCTACCAGGTTCCCCTTAGACCGGCGGTCGGCAAACTCATTAGTCAACAGAGCCAAATACCAACAGTACAACGACTGAAATTTCTTTTGAGAGCCAATTTTTTTTAAACTTAAACTTTTAACGCCACTCCTTCAAAATAGACTCGCCCAGGTATTTTGTGGAAGAGCCATCCCCAAGGGGCCAGAGAGCCGCAGTTTGCCGACCCCGGCCTTAGACTCACACCCGCTCTCCTCACACTTGGGGCCTGTTTCTCTTCTTCAAGGTCTACTCCCACCGCTTTCCATTCCCGGGATCCGGCCCAGATCTCACCCTCACATTTCCAATCCCTTTGGGGGGGGGGGGGTTGTTCCTCAAAATAGGTCCCCACAGCCTGCACTCCCTCCCTCGGCCCCTCCCCCAGGGAAAGGGGCGCCGCTCCCGCAGCCAGCGCCCCGCCCTCGCACACCTGTCGGCGCAGACCCACCCCGCCCCTCGCTGGGGCCCCGCCCCCGGCCCCACTCCCCCACCCGCGACTGGTGGCCTTTGCCACCTGGCCCCGCCCCGCCCACCCCGCCCGCCGCCGAGTCTCCGCGCCCCCCCCCCCCGCCCCCCGCGGCCCCGCCCGCTGCACTGTGGGTAGGCGGCGCCGCGCGGGGAGCCGGAGGTGGCGGCGGCGGCTGAGGGAGACTGCGCGCGCCGAAGATGGCTGAGAAGCAGAAGCACGACGGGCGGGTGAAGATCGGCCACTACGTGCTGGGCGACACGCTGGGCGTCGGCACCTTCGGCAAAGTGAAGAGTTGAGTACCCTTTGAGGCCCCGCCGAGGGGCGCCTCCTCGCGGGGTGTCGTCCTCGCGGGGTGTCTCCTGGCGGGAGCCGGGCCGGGCGGGCGCGGGCCTGGCGGCAGGTGGAGCGCCCGGGAGGGCGGCGGCGGCCGGAGCCGGGCCGGGGCCGGGGCCGGGGCCGGGGGGGGGGGGGGGGGGGGCGGAATGAGGGCGCGGCCGGGGCCGGCGTCGTGGGGTCCGGGACAGCGCCCCGCCGCCTGTCGGGGTTCGGGAGCCGGCTTCTCCCGGACCTGCTGCCCTGTTGGGGCTGTGCCCTCGGGCTCCGCGGCCGCCCGTGGCGTCGGGCCGGCCAGGAACAGCCCTCAGGCAGGATTTCGAGTTTCCACCTCATGCCCGGTGCCCTGCTGGGTGCTGTACCTGTGGGCTCATTGAATCCCTAGGGCCGCTGGCTGCAGGTGTGGTCCTCGCCTTGGAGGTGACCAAGTGGGGACCCTTGGTGGTTTAGGAACACGCCCAAGGTCACACAGAAAGGGTCAGAACCGGGATGAAATACGAAATGTCTTCCAATTCTGGCCAGGCTGGAGGTCCCTGCCACCCCGTTCTTTCTTGCTGCGTGATTCTGGCTGGCGGGGCTGCCCGGGGAGGGGCTGGGAGGTGCGGAGGGCTGGCTGGTGGGCTCACTGTGGAGGGGCTGGGAGGTGGGGAGGGCATGTTGGTGGGCTCACTGTGGAGGGCATGTGGAGGGGCTGGGCATGGAAAAGGCTGGGATGCTGCAGCCTTGGGTCAGGGGTTGATGAGAACTGTGGGGTCTGAAGGTTGGTTGGCCTGTGTGAAATGGTGTGTGTGTGTGTGTGTGTGTGTGTGTGTGTGTGTGTGTGTGTTTGGGGGGGGGGGACTGGAGGATTTAGGGGGGCGGGCTAAGGGGGTGGGGGAGAAAAAAGGTTCCTTGTTGTCCCATCTCGGAGGATGTGGGGCCTTGGAGGCCAGGGCGGCTAAAGCAGATTCTACTGAGGTCTATTTTTGTTGCTGATGGAATCCCACTCTGAGTGGAGGAAAACAGGCCGCCTTAGAAATATTTTACTTCTTACTAGTTAAGTATTAAACTTTCCTTTTTTGTGTTGTTAACAAAAGTCACATGAGATTTAATTAATTTGCCTTCTCCCCAGAACTCGAGGCAGCTTATTAGAAATACTCTCCATTTGATTGTTGCGAATCCAGAATTATAAGTAAAACGTTGGCTCCCCCCCACCCCTTTTTTTGTTTTGCTATAGAAATGTTGGCTAGGCAGTCTATTCTGAGGCTTCTATTTTATTTAAAATTCATATTTTAATCTTAAGTTTGTTAAATAGAATGAACTCATTGTATATTTCTGTGGCAAGGATCGTCTTTTATTTCATATATCTGATACCCTTTCATTCGTTCAGAAAACACTGGACACCTACAATATGTTAGACACTGTTAGACACTGTTGTAGGCAGTGGAGCTACAGCAAGGAACAAAACCAGATTTAAAAAAAAAACAAAAACCAACAACCCTTTTACCCTAACTAGTTTGGCTCAATGGATAGAGCGTCGCCCTGCGGAGTGAGGGTCCCAAGTTTGATGTCAAGGGCATGTTCTTGGTTGTGGGCACATCCCAAGTAGGGGGTGTGGTTCACAGAAAGCAGCTGATCGATGTTTCTCTCTCATCGATGTTTCTAACTCTCTATCCCTTTCCCTTCCTCTCTGTAAAAAATCAGTAAAATATATTTAAACAAACAAACAAACAAACAAACAAATAAAAACCCTTTTGTGGAATAAATTTATACTCCCAGTAAGGGAAGAGAAACAGTGCTCACTGTTTCTCTATGTGTATCAGAGAAAAAGGCACCAGGGAAGGGAGGCTGGGAGTTTTGTGAGACGGGCAGTTTTCAATAAGGTGTCAGGCAAGGCCTTGCAGACAAGGCTGTGTTTGTGTAAAGACCTAAAAAGTTTGTAAAATTCTTTGAAGTCCCATGAGGGCTGTGAAGTTCTGGGTTATTTTTGAAAGGCCTCATAAATAGGGTGGACAGTGGAGAGAATATATTTAGAACGAATGCAGGAAGATCTGTTGGGATTGGATTAATGCTTGAAATGTCATTAAAGATCATTGAGGACTATTGTGTTTCAACATTATGAAGTTGTTACTCAAGCAAGTGGTGCCTTCTGTATCTGGACATGCACAGGGTATATATATATAACTTACCCTAAGTTCTTCCAAATTGTGTTAACATTTTTGTTTATTTTAAAACATTCTTTAACTAATCTGAATATAGACTAAAATATCCATCTAATCAATTGGCCCATGGCCAAAGCACAACTTAAATCTCTTGTATATAATGCTTGAGCTGCTTCCAGGCACTGGCTTCTTCACATGTAAACCAACATAAGTACTTTGATTTATGAGAAATCCTCTTCCTGGAGGGCCTCTGGCCAATGGGCAACCGTTCGGAGTGTTGTTTCTAATAATGTGTTAGAGGCTCTGTATCAGGTTTTCCCAGCCGAGGTCAGGATTGGTACAATTGTTTGTTTAATAAAAATTATAGAAGTTGCTACAATTTAAAGTCATTTATTTAATTCAAGGAACAAGAAACAAAACACATACATTAAAAAAAAACAAATTTATTGAGGTATATTTTACATATCATAAAATTCACTCACTCCAAGTGTACAATTCAGTGATTTTCAGTAACTTTACCAAGTGGTTTAACTTTCATAGATCAATTTTAGAAGAGTTTCATCACCACAGTAAGATGGCTCATGCCCATTTGTAGTTGACTAGAGGCAGGATGCATGAAATTTGTGCACGAGTAGGCCTTCCTTCCCTCTGGCATCCGGAATCTGGGCTTCCCTCAAAGCCCCGGTTTGGTCTGGAAGGGTGTCCGGAAGGACATCTGGGAGGATGTTCAGTCTAATTAGTATATTATGCTTTTATTATTATAGATTATTATAGACTAGTAGTCCTGTACACGAATCTGCATAAGTAGCTTGCTGCCACTGGCCTCAACTGGCTACCCGCTCAACGCTGCTGGTAGCTCTGCACTGCTCATAGCTTGCTAGGTCATATCATAGTTTTATGTTGAGCTTTTTGAGATACTGCAAACTGTTTTCCAAAGTAGTCATACTATTTTACAGTCCCTTCAACAATGTATGAGGGTTCTCATTTTGCCACATCCATATTTGTTATTTTCTGTCTTACAGCCATTCCAACCGGTGTGAAATGGTATCTCATTGTGGCTTTCATTTACATTTCCTCAGGGATGATTAATGTTGAACACCTTTCATGTACTTATTAGCTATTTGTATGTCTTTTTGGTAAGATGTTGCTCCAGTGTTTACCTTTTTTTTTTTTTTTCTATTGGATTGTTTGCCATCACTTAAGTTGTTAGAAGAATATTTTTATAAATTCTGGATACAAGTCCCACAATGAATACATTTTGCAAATATTTTTCCTGAGTCTGTTGTGTGATGGGTTCATTTTCTTAATGGTATCTTTTGAAGCATAAAAGTTTTGAATTTACATGAAGTATAATTTATTGATTATTTTTCTTTTATGGACCATACTTTTGGTGTTATATCTAGCAAATGATTGCTTTAGGTCTCAAGGATTTTCTTTCATGTTGTCTTCTAAATATTTTACTGTTTTAGCTCTTACATTTATATCTATGACCCATTTTGAGTTAATTTTTGAATATGGAATAAAATGAGGGTCTAAGGTCCAGCACCTTTTGTTGAAAACTAATGCATTTAAATATATATATATAATTTTTTACAGAGAGGAAGAGAGAGGGATAGAAAGTTAGAAACATCGATGAGAGAGAATCATCCATCAGCTGCCTCTTGTACACCCTACGGGGGATGTGCCCGCAACCAACGTGCATGCCCTTGCCCAGAATTGAACATGGGACCCTCCAGTCCACAGGTTGACATTCCATCCACTGAGCCAAATCGGCTAGGGTGACTTATTCAGTTCTTATCTTAATTAGTAAAGGTGATAGAAATTTTAAAAGAATTAGATCTGTTATTTGTGTTATACAAAGAGTACTTGAAGAAAAAAATATGTTTGCAATGTAAAATACTGTTTATTTAAAAAGAAGCCTGCATTCTCTAGGTGAGGATTTATTTAGTTTTTGAAATAATTACTCTTTAATTACTAGACATCAAGAAATACTTTGCAAGCACATTAAGATTCTTTCTAGCCAGCAAAGTCACATCAAGGATTACTTTTTCATTACTTGAATGGCCCACAGAATTGGCTTTCAAGAATTTAAGGAAATGTTTTACTAATTCTCCACCTATTTTTGAGGTAACTGGAAAGATGAGCAAATGGAATTTTTATTGACATTTTTAAAACAAGCAATGCTACCTTTAAAAAAAAAAGAATAGTTTATTGATGTGTAGAGAAAGAGGGAAAAGGAAAGAGGTAGAGAAAAATCAATGTGAGAGCTCAACATTGATCTGCTGCTTTATACATCCAGGCATGTGTCCTGACCAGGAATCAAACCAGCAGCTCCCTGGAGCAAGGGATGACACCCAACCAACAAAGCCACACTAGCCAGGGTGCAATGTTACCTTTTAAAAAATGTGAATACAGCCGAAACCGGTTTGGCTCAGTGGATAGAGTGTCAGCCTGCGGACTGAAGGATCCCAGGTACCATTCTGGTCAAGGGCATGTGCCTTGGTTGCGGGCACATCCCCAGTGGGGTGTGTGCAGGAGGCAGCTGATCAGTGTTTCTCTCTCATTGATGTTTCTTAACTCTCTATCCCTCTCTCTTCCTCTCTATAAAAAATCAATAAAAATATAATTTAAAAATGTGAATACATATCTCAAATATAAATTGAATTCCAGACAGCTACATGGTCAGTTGTTGGACCTGAATGTTGTGCCTGAGGTATTTTTGGGCCCTTGCTGGGATTGTTTTTGACTCCCATGTAGTGTAAAGGCCTGAACAATATATTTAATTTCTTTGGACCTTGTTTTCTTTTCCTAAAAGGGAATACTATAACATGCAGCCAATCTGTCAGGGCCTTTACAACTTTATCATTAAACTGATTTTTTTTTTTAGATTTAATTAAAAAAATGGTTGTGTTTAATTTTTTTCCATTCCGATTTAATGGAAATTTGAATTACTGAAGACCAGAGCTGAAATATACATGTAATGTAGAACAAAAGAAAAAGACACTTTAGCGATAAAAGTTACAACTTGATTTAGTTTTTACTACATTCTAAGTACTATATATGGACTTGATTTTATTTATTCCCCAGAATAATTCTGAATTTGGTATTATCTCCGTTTTGCACATGAAGAATTGAGGGTCAGATACTTAAGTAAGTTGTCCAAGGTTACATTGCTAGTGGGTGGCAGAATGGGCATTAAATTCAGGGCTCTCTGACTCCAGAGTCTGTGCTATATGGAATGCATAGTCAAAATGCATACATAGTATTTTATCTTGTGAGTTTCAAACCTACAAAGTTATAATTTTACATGTTCTTAGATATTTATCAAAGATCGAGAAAACAAGATTTAAGTGACTAGTTCATATTTAGGGAGAATGAAAGATCTTTTGAAACTTTATATGTCTACTTAAAATGTATATTTTTATATTCTCAACTTTTACTTTAAAAAAAATATATATATATTATTGATATTTTACAGAGAGGAAGGGAGAGAGATAGAGAGCTAGAAACATCGATGAGAGAGAAACATCGACCAGCTGCCTCTTGCACACCCCCTACCGGGGATGTGCCCGCAACCAATGTACATGCCCTTGACCGGAATCGAACCCGGGACCTTTCAGTCTGCAGACTGATGCTCTACCACTGAGCCAAACCGGTTTCGGCGCAACTTTTACTTTTATACTTCAATCCATTCCATTTCTTATATGATAAATATGCTGAATTCTATCCCAAATTTGTTAGAAAGACTAGGTATTTCAGGTTTTTTACCTATAAAAGTAATCTTGACTAAGATTACCAGTAACCTTTAGTAATCATACAAAAGAGAGGTTGTAAAAATGATTTGATATCCTAGGAAGATTTGATTTTGGAAAACATTAATTAGCCCTGGATTTTAATTCATTGCATTACTAGTTGTATGGCTTTGGGAAAACCACTAAATTACTTTGACCTGTTTCCTCCTTTGTAAAATGGCCATAACAACACTTGGTCTACCTACTTTCTAGAGTTTTTATGGGGATTAAATTAGTTGAGGTACATAAAATGGCTTTTAAAAAAGATAAACTGCCATACAAATGGCTCTTGTGAATAAATTTCGCACTTTCTGTGAAGTGTTAAGTGTTCGCCGTGTTTAGAAATGCTGCCTTCATTTCTGATTTTAACCTTGAGACAGAGCTGTAATAACTTGCCTCTATTTTTTGGTTCTAAATGGGTAATTTATTTGTGCTATATGATACTTAATTATCAGTGCTTATATTAAATTGCAGTATCCATTTTGGGTGTCATGTAATTTGTTTTCTCACAGATATGGGACATGAATAAAATAAGAATAAAATGGGAATAATGGTGAGCGTTCATATAAATTATAAGCTGAACTGATTTTAGTTTTGAAATAGTTCAAATAATGAAGCCATATTTTTTCTCAAATACTGGAAGATTAGTTTTTGACTCAAAATCAATTTAGTCATATCCCTTAAATAATTAGGTAAATGATGTGCTATTTAGATTTTTTTACAGTTATGGTATTTATATTGTTTTGACATAGGTAAATTTGATATTAAGTTCTGAATGAACTTGGTTCATTTTTTTAGATCAGTTGACTGACTCTCAAAAGGTATTTTCCATAGGAAACAATGTTATAAATGTGAATAGATTCAGAGTAAGTCCACAAAGGCAGCATATGCTATATAGCATAGAAAATACTGGATTTGGAGGACCTGGTGTGGAACTTTAGCTATGTTGTAAACCAGCAGTGTGGCCTTAAGCCCAAATCAGTTGATCTATAAGAAAGAGAATGATATATAATAAAAGGCTAATATGCAAATTGACCAAACTGCAGAATGACTGGTTGCTATGACATGCACTGATCACTAGGGGGCAGGTGCTCAATGCTCCACAGCAGTGCTAAGGATGTCTGACTGACAACTTAGGCCCTCTCTCTGCAGGGAGCAGGCCTTAGCCATCAGTTTGGACACTCACTGAGGGCTCCTGGACTGCGAGAGGGCACAGGCCAGTCTGAGAGACCCCTCCTACCCCAGTGCACGAATCTTGTGCACCGGGCCTCTAGTAATACCATACGTCCCCTTACACTGTTGTCTGAAGTACATGAGAAAATGTAGAAAATACTCAAAAGTCCTAAACTTTTATGTACTTTAGGATCTGTTGTGTACTTAAACATTATTGGCTGAACACTGAGAATAATCTGATCTGCTTCTGAGATCAAGAATTTGATGAGGGGGAAGAAAAGTTTACCATCTCTTGGTTCGTTTTTTCCCAGATATTCTTTACTATTTCATTCAAATATGTACAGAAAACTCTAATTCTCTAGGTGCTTCTCACTCATCACCCTCGCCTGTTCACCACTTGCAGTGCATATGTTCAACACTATAACATACACATTCCAGATTTCGTGGTGGCAGTCATAGAACTCACTCACCAAAGGAGGAAAGTGTGAGCAGCAGCTGGCAGTTTTCATTTTTAAGGTTTTATCTCTTTAAAGTACAACCAAAGTAATAAATAAAATTAATTTTTAAAAACTACAGAAAATACAGACTGAGCTAAAAATGCCTCCCTACAAACTTTGTCCTAACAGATCTATGTAAATTAGAAAAGATTTTTGTAGTTTAATCATATACTGAGGTAATTACCTCACTTCCTTGGACTTTCTCCCTTGTCCATGCTAGCACAGTACTGCTTTTTCTATTTTTTTGTTGTTTGTTTTTTAGAACACACCAAAATATTCACCTATCATGTGAGCCTGTTAGCTTTCCTGAAAGTATTTGGTAATATTCCTTTGTAATGATAAAACTGTCCCATTTATTTTTCTGAGATTCCTGTTGTTTTCTTGGTAGAAAAATACTTGTAGAGAAAGTAGTTACTTTTTAAAGGAAAGCAGATAATTTAATTTGATTTAGCAGAAGATCTGATTTTTTTTAATTGTTCCTAATGTTTTTTATTATTTTATTAATATCTTACTTTAGAACATTGCAGATAAATACAAAAGCAAAAAGAATAATAGAACTTCACCTACCCATCACAAGCTTTCAGTTACCAACGCTCTGACATTATCATTCCATATTATTTCCCACCACTTTTTTTCTGAATTATTTTCATGCAAATCCCAGATATCATAAAATTTTCTACTTAAAAGTGATAAAAGCAACTTTTATCACTAAAAATTAGGCATGTATATCTAACACATGAGTTACACATTCAGTACAATTAAAAGTAATTCAATTCATTCACAGTTTTCAGTTCACTTGTTTCAAAAATACCTTTTAACAAGTGGTTTGTTCAAACCAAAATCCAAACAAAGTTATCTTTATTTTTTAAATATTTATTGTATGTACAGTTATTTCCCCTTTTTTATTCTATTTTTGTTTTTGTATCTTTTCTTCTTTTCCTTGATTGATTTTGGCAAATGTCTACCGGTTTTGCTTCCCCCCCCTCTTTATTCCATTTTTTAAATTAAGGTATTAAATGTGTACATGTCTTACAGAAGATCTGATCTTAAATTCTTCAAGAGCTAATGAGTAACTGGGTGGTACAAGACCTCAAAATTATTGAATGTGTTATAAAATTGAGAGCAAATCTTCCTAGTATATTTCTCAGATGCAAATATAAGAGAAAGCACCTTGAATCTGGTTGAATATGTTTTTACCTATTATTTAAGTGATAGAAATGCATATGCAAAGCAGTGTGTTTATTTTGAAATGTTGTGAACCACTTTATTTTTAGTATGGTGTTATTCAGGAAAGAATTTCAGGCAGCTCTTATCTCTGCTAATAATAGAACCTTCTTCACCTCTTCACAGGAACAGTATTTTTGCTTAAGTGGTATCTTATGTTTAACAGTGTTTGCCTCTGATGCATTTTACTGTATTTCTTTTAGTGATGACTTTGTTTTTAAAATATTAATAATTATTTGCCCTTAGAGTTTTAAAACAACCGTTTGCATAGTTAAAAATAATGATCAGATCTTGCTATAAGTTGACTTATCCTGATATCATTTTATTGAAATGCTTTTTCTCATAATCCTTTTTTCTCTATACTATTAATAACACCATGAGAAATATCTTCTCATTTTACATCTCTGCATTTCTAAATTACAAATGAATTATAAGGTTATCTAACTATCCATAATTGAAATTAGTGCAATTTTAAATATACCATACAATTGTTCTAGTTTCCTACTTTATTTGATAAATACCTTAGTAATTTTATTTTCTTTATTAATGTGTTTGAGTATAACTTGATATTGTATGGTATTCTATTATTGACTCAGTTCCCAGACTCAGTTAATGAAATGATAGCATATATATTTAGCATTTACTGTGTTTAGTCATATTGGATTTTAAACATACATTTCCACAAGTGATAAAAATTATTTACAAAAGATGATTTACTAGTTGAAAACAGTGGGAACTAATCACCACAGAATTTACTTAAGTTATTCTTGCCTGACATTTTTCTAAGTCAATTATGATATGGTTACTCCACCTTTTACTCAGGTGTACACCAGGTCCCTTTAGTGCTCTTCTAGTTCACAGTTAGATAGTATGACAGTTAAATGCTATGAACTTGATTTCAGCAAGAAATTAGACTTGTATTATAGTAGCTTTGTGGATAAGATGAAGAAATATGCTCTGAATGGCTTATTGCTGCTGAACAACTGGTCCCAAAGAAGTTAGGTGTCATCCTGAAGGGAATCTCAATCATTGGCCCTACTTAAAAAGTATAGTAAATTTCCCATTATTGTGCATACCTTTTTTTCCTGTGTAATTGACTTTCATACCTGGCTATGACTTCCAACTTGTATGAAATTAATGTTAATCATGAACATTTAGAAAATCTGGAGAAAATTTAAAAATCTGTTTGAAGGCAGCCAGGACTTTAGTTGTCAGTAGAAGAAAAATGAGCCTACCATTTTATTTGACTTTTGAGTTATTTGCTAAGTTGTAATAATAGTAAATGTAAGAGTCTAAACAGAGAGCAAAATAGCTAAGCAGAGTTTTAAGTCCTGGGACTTAAGGCAGAGTTTATAGCTTATCAACAGAGTCCCTGGTAAACAGTTGGATTTTGTTTGCAATTCCCTAAAGACATAATTTTCCTAGAATCAGATTAATCCTATTAAGATGATCTGCCTCATATTTATTCTCTGAAGGAAAATTAAATGGGTTGGAGCCTCTACAGTTTCTTCACACACAATATTCAGCATTCCAGTAGATAAGGCCAAGACAATAGAAACAAATTCATACTAGTAGATAAGACACATATTAAACTTATCAGACATAGAGTTTAAAATAACTTGGATTAATATGTTCAAGATGGAGAATTTTAGCACAGAAGTGGAATCTATAAAAAAAAAAGGAAATTTTATAACTGAAAAATAAAATAATTGAGTTAGAACTATGTTGAAGAGAAGATTATGAACTGGAAGATAGGTTATAAGAAAGTATCCAGACTGAGGCATACATAGCAAGGCTGATGGAAAGAAAGTATGAGACATATGGGAATACAGTGAAAAGAATAACATATATTATTGGAACCTGTAGAGAAAAAGTTAATTGCAGGTTTAATTACCCCCTTTGCCAGTGGATAGATGACTTCAGGTTTAATCAGTTTCTCACAACATCTACCAAGACAAATGTGATTTTTTTTCTGTTATCAAACACTAGTAAATAGTAAATGTGAAAATGATCAGGAGGTTATGAAGAGACATGTTAATACTTCAAAAGACTACATTACCAGTATTTTTAATTTTTTTTTCTCAGTATAAAATTTGTAGGGAAAGAGACCTCCAGCTTCTCTTATGATGTCTCTTCTAACCCAGTGCACCCCTGGTGAGGGGCTTAGAAGTTGTATGACTGGGCTGTTAAATGGTTACTGGAATACATTTTATTCATGCATATGGGTTTTAGTCCCCACAACCTGGTCTGCCCTGTGTGATGAAAGGTCCAGGAAGCAGCAACTGGATATTTTAAGGACTCCTGATAAAGATGTATTTGATTCTACCATATTGATATGCTGTGTTTACATTTCCAAATTCTTCTAAAAAGCTAAGTAAAACTGGTGTTAGATTACTACCTATTGAGTCCTATGAATGTGAATGTCATTTTGATCCCAAAACATTGATAATCATACAAAGTAGTTACTATACAGTTCCAGAAGGGGAAGAGAGACTGAATGGGACAGAAGCATGTTTTAAGAGGCAAAGGCAGAATATTTTCCAAAACTAAACAAATCAAGCCATAGAAGCTCTATGAATTCCAAGCAGAATAAATATGAGAAACCCATTTCTAGGTACATCATTGGAAAACTGCTGAAAACCAGTTCTGTTTGCTTGAGGCTTTCCAATACTGGAGTGGACTGCATCCGTCTCTGCAGGGATGGGAGAAATTGTTAAAAGAAAGTCTTATGGTAGCCAGAGGATGAAAGATGTACAGCTTCAAAGGAACAGCAATAAGCTGACTTTTTGAACAAGAACAGTGAAAGTGAGGGAACAATGTTATCTTTATTTTTATTTTATTTTTTTGTTAATCCTCACTTGAGGATATTTTTCCATTGATTTTTAGGGTGAGTGGAAGAGAGAGGGAAAGATAGAAACATCTATGTGAGAGAAACACATCAATTGATTGCCTCCTGCATGAGCTCCAACCAGGGCCCTGGGCCAGGGAGGAGCCTACAGTCAAGGTATGTGCCCTTGACCGAATTCGAACCTGAGACCCTTTGGTCCCCTGGCCGATGCTCTATCCATTGAGCCAAACTGGCTAGGGTTGTAATGGCTTCTTTAGAGAGGTGAAATAAATGAACTGCCAACCTATAGTTTTGTACCTAACAAAAATGTACTTTAAAAATGAAGGCAAAATACATTTTCAGGTAAGCATCCTATCTAATAAAGAGGGAGTATGATAATTGACCATCACTCCATCACAAAAATGGCTGTACCCACAGCTGAGGCCAAGTTCCCATAAGGTGCCTTAACGAGCAATCAGCAGGGACCTGGGGCTATGCCCTCCCCAGCCCCCATGGGGCTTGACAGGGACCTCAGGCCATGTCCCCCACTGGCAGGGCTTGATAGGGGACCTCAAGGTGCAGTTCCCTTCCTGGTGCTGGGCTATGGGACCTCAGGCTGCTTCCCCCACCCTGGCACCAGGCTGGGGACCTTAGACTGCACCCCCCACCTGTCATGGCTTGAGGGGATGTCAGGCCGTTCCCCCTCTCTGGCTGGGCTTGACAGGGGACCTCAGGCTGTACCCTCCACCCAGCAGGGCTTGATGGGGGACCTCACTGTGCACCCCCAGTGCTGTGTTGGGGAACTTAGGCCATGCCCCGACCCAGTGGGGCTTGATGGGGCACCTGAGGCTGCACCCCCCTGCCTAGCAGCCCTTGATGGAGGACCTCAGGCCATGCCCCCCACCCAGCGGGGCTTAACGGGATCTCAGGCTGTGTCCCCCACCTGGTGGGGCTTGACAGAGCACCTTAAGGCACTCCTCCTGCCCCGGCCTGGGCTGGGGGACCTCAGGCCATGCCCCCCATCCTGGTGCTGGGCCAGGGGACCTGAGGCTACGCTCCCTGCCTGGCAGGGCTTGACAAGGGTGGGACTGGCAGGGTCTGAATCTAGTCCACTTCGAGGGGGGGTGGTGACTGGGTCTGGGTTTCATGCGATTTTTAGGTGCATGTGGGTGGACAGGGACTTGACTCTGGGTCCTGTGGTGAGTCCCAGACTCTGACAGGAAGAAGGTTTTCATATACATTTTACTAAATTTCATCTTTGATACTTCTATTATAGAGAAAGGGCAAATAGCAATATTAAATTATTTCCTCTAATTAATCCCCTTTTAATGTGTACGAATTTTGTGCACTGGGTCACTAATACTAGTATATTGAGAGAATATACCATCACCACCAGCAGACCTAAAGTAAAGGGAATTCTTCAGGCAGAAAGTTATTATCTATCTATCTATCTATCTATCTATCTATCTATAAAAGCCTAACTGACCAAACAACCCATTAACTGGAATGACTGGTCGCTATAACACACACTGACCACCAGGGGGCAGATGCTCAACACAGGAGTTGCCCCCTGGTGGTTAATGCACTCCGTCACAGTGGAAGTACTGCTCAGCTGACAGACTTGTCCCAGCAGCCCATCGACCCTGCAGCAGCCATTCTCTCAGTAGTCCTGCAGGTCCAAGTTCTAGAGAACGGGCCAGGCAGTGATGGTCCAGTGCCACTGGCATGATCCCTACAGTGCCACCAGCTTCCTGGAAGTCAGCCTTGGGCACCATAGTTGCTTCCCGTCTCTAGATGCTTCACAAGGAAGAAAGGGTATAAAAGTGGCCTTCAGGTGGCTCCTGACAACTGGTGTGAACATCAGTAAGACAGATCCAGATCCCAGGCTGGCAAGGACATTCCACCACGTGCCTGGAGGGCCAATAGTGTCCCAATCCCCATGCCCCCTTAGGACCCTACCTGTGCATGGATTTGTGCACTGGGCCTCTAGTACCAAATAATGGTCTTATGAGATTTAAAATAGTTGGAACATCATCTTGTACACTAAAAGGTGGTCGATTCAATTCCCAGTCAGCTCACATACCCAGTTTGCAAGTTCTTTCCCACTTAGGTCAGGGTGCATGAGGGAGGCAGCCTATTGATGCTTCTCTCTCACATTGATCTAACAACAACAAAAAGAAAATAATAAAGTACTTAAAATATATGTAGAAATAAAATACAACAGAAAAAGTGGGAGAGAAAAAGAGAGTGATAACATCCTTAAAATGTCTAGGAAATTATAAAAATATTAATTTATATTAGATTTTAATAAGTCTGTGATGCATGTTGTAATCTCTAGGGTAACTAAAATGAAAACCTAAAGGTCCTAGGGATAAGAAACTTCCTCATTTTGTTTTAGAGTCATTTCACAGTTGTTCTTTAGAAGTTATATGGAACATAAAGTGACATTCAGTATTATATTTAATAAGGGATAATTAATGGGGATGAAAAGGGAGATGTTTGAAGACAGGAAAAGAAAGAAGTTTGAGGATGGACACAAAGCATGTAGAATAAGATACACACAAAAAGAAAATAGACACATAAGGACCAGAGTTGGAAAGAGATCAGAGAGGCATGGCTTAAGATGCTTTGGGAGTGTTTCTGGCAGATTCTGCTGTTCATCTGGAGTGAGGATATCTGGGAACATTTTTTTCAAATCTTTTATCTTTGGCATCAATGCTAATGCTTTCACTACCAGTTTTAAATAATGACTTCTATACTGGAAAACTTTTTCTGACTCCATGTAAATGACTCATCTTATATGATGGTCCTATGAATTCTTGATTGACTTAGATTGAAAGAAATTCTTTAAAGTTAACCTATTACTGATGGACTCCATCTCTTCACTATGCCCTAATTTCCCAACTCAAGTGCTAGAGGTACAAGGATAAATATGCAGTATGCATTCCCAATATGTTGTATTCAAAAGAGCCTGGTTATTGGGAGGTAAAGTGGTGTGACTTTTGAGCTTGGGCTTTGGAGGCAAATATATCATCTTGCCAGTCATTGCTCAATAATTCCTAGTTTCCTCATCTGTGGGAATCCGCCCATTGTCTTTACTGGCAGAGAGGTGTGACAAGGAACCCGGAAGGCTGGTGACTCTTGAGCTCTGGCAAAGGTCAGGGCTGCACACCCACTGTTTAGTCCAGACAGTGGTAGCTGAAGCAACTTTCCCACCAGACAGTCATGTAAATTCTTACTGATAAGAAACTCTGTCTGTTACTGGAAAATGACTGCCTAGGGGCTATAGGTGGATCCCAAATTGAATAAAAGGATGGTGAGGCTGGTGCCCTGGCTGAGTCTTGAGCTGGGCTCCACCTGGTCCCCCAATATTTTCAAATTATTTCTTCTCTCATCTCTTTCATTTGTGTATCCCTGAACCACACAGAGTGAGTCTTCACACTCATCTGTGAACTAGGGTATAATATTTACCTCCTAGAATTCTGGTAGTATTTATTTAATTGGTACCTCATTGAAAGGAATAAAGTCTTGCTTCCTGTTTAGAGAAATTTAAAATTGAAAGGACTTCTAGGAAAAGGAAATTTGGAGAGTAGCCATGAGACTGAATTTCATTTGATCATGGGTGAAGAAGAAAGGAGCCTTGTGTTATTTTGACAAATATATGTGTCAGCAAGCAGGGCCTTGTCGGGTGTCAGTCAGCCTTTCTCATTTAGATCAAGAGCCTTCACTCGGGAATCAGGTGAGTCATCTGACCCACACATGTTCTGACCCTACCATCACCAGTCTCCTGCCAGAGAACATAGGCGATTATGGAGTTGGCTGAGGATTGATAAATGTGTCTTCCCTCAGGGCCTAAAACTTATCCAGGCTCATTCCTCACTTCACTCATTTCTGCTTCCTAACATTTCCCTTCTCCTACTTTGTAAACCAGTATTAAGGTCTCAAATTAAGATTGTTCCAGTCATAACAGGAGCCTTTCAACTGGGGTAGTTAAAAATTCCACTGTAACTGGAAGAGCGATGTTTCTAACATTTCAACACGGAATCCTGAGTCCTTTCCTCCCAACCCCAAATCTGTATTACATATGGTGTTTAGATTTTTAAAATATAATATGTGTTATTTTAGATGTTATGAGTTAAATCTTTTGTTGGAAAATTATAGGATACTGTATCATTTTAGTCATCAAGAAACTAGGCTTTAGATCAGACAGACTTGGATTTAAATACCAATTTTATCCTTTACTAGTCATTTTTAATTTATGTAAGCCTCAGTTTCTTCACCTATAAAATTTCCTCTCAGAGTCATTTTAGGGTTAAAATGAAAATGCATACAAAATATTTAGCATGTGTGCGTACACATAGATATACTCCTGCTAGTTGTTCTTCCTAGACTTGTAGGAAAGAATTGTTAACTATCCTTAAATAACCTCTATTACAAATAACAAGACCCTGGAGCTTGTTACTGAAGTATGTGCATGCCTCTGAGAAAGATCTGGATTACAGAATAAATATTTATTGAAGGATGGTGCCCATCTCTTTGTGGTCTCTCCTATGTTTTCAGTTGGAGAGCCTCCTGAGGGATTTAGTGTACATTTTTGTAACCTAAATTTTAAGTCATACTATCCCAAATACACCCTGAAGTTTTTAAGACACTTCTTCCAGCTATGTTTGTTAATACGGCGATAGACTTGATTTTACTTACATATGCTAATAATTTCCTGGTAGCATAGCACTATGAATGCCATATCCCAATGAGATAACTTTTTCAACTGCCAACAAATTTGCTTACAAACAAATTTTGTACCTCGGTCAAGGACTTTTGTATAGGCACAAGAAATACCACATATAACTACTAGTCCTGTGGAGCATATGAAAGTAAACAGATTTGTGTGTGTGTACATGTAGACTGAAGCTTTCTCTTTCCTGACACAGTTCATATTATTATACAGTATGTCTGTAACTTTGATAGCAGAAAGACATTTTGACAACTCTTTGAGCTTAGAAGATAAACTAATTATAATTCAGTCCTAAAATAATCAATACTTTATTTTTAATTGTTTCTTTTCTTTATTTTATTACTAGTGACCCAGTGCACAGATTTGTGTACATTGAAAGGAAATTAATTAGAAAGTGGCCAGCGGGGAGGGACTGTAGGGCCAGACATGCCCTGGAGCCAACTTCCTGTGGTCCCTCCCTGGCTGGTCGCATTGGGGAGGTGCCATTCCTTGGCCTGGGGATCAGGACAAAACAGGCTCCCCAACATCCCCTGAAGGGTCCAGGAGTGCTAGAGGGTACTCTGCAAAGTTGCCGTCATACAGAGTGTGGAATGCAAATGTAAATGTGCAGTAAACCAGATTCAGGGCCGACAGTGCCCCAGCAAAAACATCATCCACTGCCAAAGGTGGAATCTTGGCCCCTCGAGGAAATGGACTCACTCCTCTCTGGTTCCAGGGTGTATCACCTGAGAACCGCTGCTGCCAAGTCACTGCAGCTTGGCAGCTCCTGCACTGAACGTCTGCCCCCTGGTGGTCAGTGTGTGTCATAGCTACTGGTCAGATAGTATATTAGACTTATACTAGAGACCTGGTGCATGTATTGGCGCACTGGTGGGACCCCTCAGGGGATGTCAGATAGCCGGTTTTGGCCTGATCCCCACAGGCCCGATCCAGACAGGAGGGAGCCCGATCCTGTTCCTTGAGCGTCTGTCTCCTGGTGGTCAGTGCATATCATGGTGACTGGTCGACTGGTCATAGGAATAGAAGTGTTCTATATGTATGTAGAACTACATAATGCAGCTATATGAAGTCTTGCTTCTTATGCATCAAGATAATGTGTCAGAGCTGGAAAGCATCCAGAAAAATGGCAACTAAAATCATCCAGAGGCTAGAGTTGCTTAAAAGACTTATACCTGTCAGTGTGGAATGATCCTGTGGGATGTAACTAGAAAAATCTTAAGAGTTGGAAGGGGAATTAGGCTTGATCTATTACCACCTGTTACTTAATACAGGAATTTATCTTATTGTAATCCTGACAAATGGCTGAGCTTCTAGCTTCTGTTTAAATATTGGATGGTGCTTGCTGCTGGATTTAAATCCCAGCCCCGCCACTTCAGAGCTGAATGATTTGAGTAAGTTTTTAACCTCTCTGTGCTCCATTTTCCTGGCTGGAACCTGATCTCAGCCCTCTATCATCTAGTATTGAGAGATGAATGGAGAATCAAGTAAATGCTGGTGTTACAATCCTGTGAAAACCTTTACTGAAGTTACATTAGAAAGGACATTTTCAGTATCAGCTGAAGTGGTGGGAAGGGAGGTGAGTAGAGGCTTCAGAGGACAGATGACTTTCTTGAGTTTCTATAATTCCCAGTTCTGCCTCTAGAACAATATAAATCAGTTTCATTCTTTTTTGATATGAAGCTCTTTATCTTATTAAATGTGAAATTCTAAAAAGGCATAGATTAAGTGGGGATATTCCCTCCAACCCATAAAAGTCCATAGGTTTAGAGTGTTGTTTATAATTTGTCTATAATTTAGGAGAAACAAGATGAACCACTAATGGTGATACTAAGTTTGTAGAACTCTTTAAGCCAATAAATTGTATAATTTATTTTCTTTAGTGCATTGATGGTTCAGCAAAATGGGAAATTTTAAGAAGTAAGTTCAAGCCTTTTATGATTTAAAGTATTGTAATTGTGTGTTATTTAGATTTAGCTGTGAATGACAGGAATTTTCAAAATAAAATCAGCTTAAACAAAATAGTATTTTCATGATCTTGTAGCAGTCTGAGAAAGTCATTCAGACTTTTGTTATGCCTGTTGGTGTCAGAAGCATGGCCTTCTTTCTCCTGTTGTTCCCACATTTTTAATCCTGTCTTCTAGGTATAAGATGGTGGCTTTGCAATTCTAGGCTTCAGAATAGAGGGAGGGATGAAGAAGCTGCTAGGTCATTTCTGCCTACAAAGTCACATGGCCACATCTAGTTACAAGAGATGCTAGGATACAGTCTTTACTCTGGATAACCGTGAGGTGTGCTCAGGTGTGATTTGGAAGTCTCATGTCTTGAAAAGAAGGATGGAATAGATAATGGGACAGCTAGTAGTCTAACAAATGCTTTGTTTACTACTTAATCCCGGGTGCCTAATAGTGTTTACCATAGTAGGTATTCATGCAATAGTTGTTCTGTGGGTGTATGTTCCTTAGTGCTCCTGTCAGAATAGGTATCAATCTGAATATTAATTTACATATATGATAAATTATGGAAAAATTAGACCATCTTGGTGTATCTTTTAAAATAATTAAAAAGTTATTACTGTTAAAAGTATTATAGATGTTGCTCTCTCCCATTGACTCCTTCCTCCTAATCCCTCCCCAGGCCATCACCACACTATTGTTTGTGTCCACGGGCTATGCAAATAAGTTTTTTTGGTTAATCTCTTCTTGCTCCACCCCACTTCACCCTTCCCTATGAGATTTATTACTTTGTTGCAAGCTTCCTTGCCTCTGGATGGATTTTGCTTGTCAGGTTCATTAGATTCCACATATAAATGAGATTATATGGTATTTGTCTTTCTCTGATTGGCTTATTTCGCTTAGCACAATAATTTCCAGTCCCTCCATGTTATCTCAAAGGGTATATCCTAAGAAGCCTGAAACACAAGTTAGAATATATGCACCCTAATGTTCATACAAGAGATGTTAGGTTACAGTATAAATCATTCTCATTATTTACAATAGTTAAGTTTTGGGAATAGCCAGCCTAAGTGGCCATGATGATAGATGAGTGGATAAAAAAGCTGTGGTACATTTACACCATGGAATACTATCCTATATAATAAAAGGCTAATATGCAAAAAGACCTAATGGTGGAATGACTAGTCACTATAATGTGCACTGACCACCAGGGGACAGATGCTCAACACAGGAGCTGCCCCCTAGTGGTCAGTGCACTCAGTCAGAAGCCAGGCTCATGGCTGGCAAGCGTAGCAGCAATGGTGGGAGCACCTCCCACCTCCACAGCATTCGGACCTCCTCCAAGGGCTCCTAGACTGCAAGAGGGTGCAGGCCAGGCTGAGGCTCTCCCCACCCCCAAGTGCATGAATTTTGTGCACTGGGCCTCTAGTGCAGCTATGAAAAAGAAGGATGCATTTTGGTGTTTTTTAATGTTGTTTTTATCTGTGTGTTCCCTTCACAAATAAGGTATCCCTGCCAGTCTTCAGACAGATATAACACCATACAAAACTTATTTTAGCTTCTGCATTGCTTATGTTTCCCCCATCACACACACACAGTAAACCTCTCTTTTCATGTCTTTGATCAACACAGTCCAGGTACTCAGTAAAATGTTTTTAGATTGAATAAATAAACGGGAATAAAACTTTGATAAATGCAAGCTTTTAATTTAATTTAATATCCTAGAAAAGTTAATGGCTATAATACACATAGAAGAAAGTCTTAGTTTTAAATCTGTCTATATTATAAGATTTTGGAATATTTGTTGGGTCTCAGATGGAATGTGATTATGAGATGAGACAACTATTTGGATTTAATTATAGCTAGGTACTAATTCACTTAAGTTATTAAGCAAGAGAGGCTAGTATAGTTCAGCAAAATGAGATGATAGTCTTAATCTACTTGATATTTGAAATTAGATATCCAGTTAGCTTATCAGTGTACTTAACTGTTTCTTTTACATTGTGTCATGGGGAAAAATTACTTTAGGTATAAAGGTAAGTGAGTCACTTATTTCCTCAAGTGCCATAGACAAAGTAACACCTTAAATTTTTTTTAATTTTAGGTTTTTTGAGGTATAATTGATAAAATTATAAGATATTTAAAATGTACATTATGATTAGTTGATATATGTATACATCGTGAAAGGATCCTTCCAACTAGTTAATTAACACACACATCACCTCACATATTTATATACATATTTTTGTGAGAACATTTTAGTTCTCTCTTAGCAAATTTTAATTATAGAATACAATGTTATCAACCGTATTTACCATGTTTTATATTAGATCTACAGATCTTATTTATCTTATAGCTGAAAGTTTTTGTCTTTTTACCAAATTTTCCCTATTTCTCCACCCCAGATCCCCTGGCAACCACTTTTTGACTCTTTCTTTGAGTTCAACTTTTTTCTTTTAGATTCCACATATAAGTGATAACATCTGGTATTTGTCTTTCTCTGTCTGGCTTATCTCACTTAGTATAATGCCCTCAAGGTCCATCCATATTGTTGCAAACAGGATTTCCTTTTTTCTTATGACTAAATAATAACCCATTATATATGTACATACCTCATCATTTTTATTCATTCATTCACTGATGGACAGGACACTTGGATAGTTCCCATATCTTGGGCATTGTGAATAATGCTGCAATGAATATGGGAGTGCAGATTTTTTTTAATATATATCCTGTTTTCATTTCTTTTCAATAGCCACCCAGAAGTAGGATTGTTGGATCATATGTTAGTTACATCTGTTTTTAATTTTTTGAGGAACTTCTATTTTTTTTTACAGTGGCTGTACCAGTTTACACCCCCACCAGTAGTGTATGAGGCTTCCCTTTTTGCCACATCTTTTAAACACTTGTCTTTTTGATGATGTCCATTTAAGCAGGCCTGAGGTAATATCACTGTGGTTTTTATTTGCATTTCCCTAATGGTTAGTGATGTTGAGCACCTTTTCCTGTATATGTTTACCATTTGTATGTCTTCTAAGGAAAAATGTTTATTCAGTTCCTTTGCTCATTTTTTAATGGAGTTTGTATTTTTTGCTATTGACTTGTGTGGATTTGTAGCCCCTTATCAGATATGTGATTTGCAGACACTATCTCACATTCAGTAGGTGGATTGCCTTTTTATTGTATTGTGTTAATGGTTTCATTTGCTGTGTGGTTTATTAATTTAGTCCCACTTGTCTATTTTTGCTTTTGTTGCTTTTGCTTTTGTGATCAAATTTAAAAAAAACCACAAAAAACTATTGCTAAGACTAATGTCAAGAAGTTTACCCCCTCTATTTTCTTCTATTCCTTTTATAGTTTTGGGTCTTAAATTTAAGTTTTTAAATCTATTTTGAATTGGATTTTGTGTAATGTATTTGATGAGGGTCTACTTTAATTATTTTGTGTGTAGCTGTCCAGTTTTCCCAGCACAATGTGTTGAAAAGACTGTCCTTTCCCCATGGTATTATTTTTACTCCTTCGTCATAAATTAAATACTACATATGCATGGGTTTACTTCTGGAGTTTCTATTTCATTGATTTATGTGGCTACTTTTATGCAATACCATACTGTTTTGATTACTATATTTATAATATTGTTTGAAATCAGGAAGTAAAATTCCTCCAATCTTGTTCTTCTTTCTCAAGATTATTCAGGGTCTTTTGTGGTTCCATACAAATTTCAGGGTTTTCCCCCCCCTCTATTTTTGTGAAAAATGCCACTGATAAGGATTGCATTAAATCTGCAGGCTTCATTGGGTAGAATGGAAATTTTCACAATATTAATCTTTCCATTTATTTGTTGTTTTCATTTTTTACCAATGTTTTATAGCTTTCAGTGTATAGATCTTTCTCCTCCTTGATTAAATTTATTCTTAAGTATTTTATTTTTGATGCAGTTGTGAATGGGATTTTTTCCCCCTTAATTTCTCCTTCTGATAGTTTATTGTTAGCATCTAGAAATGCAACTGTATATTGATTTTGTGTCCTGCAACTTTATCATATTTGTTGACAAAGTAAGTCTTTCTTATTTTATTATTTTCTGAGTGCAGTCATTCACTTTTTGGTTTCTTTATTTTTCAGTTTAAGCATATGGCCTTAAAAAACAAAATATCTATACATTTGGTTGTTAAGAGTCCTTGGTCTTACTTCTTTGATCTGGAAAGACCACATATATTCTCAAGTAAATAGTAATTTTAATTATCAAATGGGAATGGAATAATTAAACTCTTCTTCCCTGTTGTACAGATGAGGAGATTGCAGCACTGGTTACTTTTACTGATGCTATCAAGATTTGAGGAAAGAGAGATACTTGTTAAGCCACCCAGGCAAATATTAGGGTATTATAAACTTTCCAAAGGTTAAGAATAAAAAACCCAGGCAATCTCAAACCATTTATAAATGTAAAAGCCTAAGTGACCATCTAACCGCCTGACCAGTTGCTATGACGTGCAGTGAACCCCAGGGGGCAGATGCTCCTACCGGTAGCTATGACATGCACTGACCACCAGGGGGCAGATGCTCAACACAGGAGCTGCTAAGCTGCAGTGACTTGGCAACTGCGGTTCTTGGGTGATGCACCTGGAACCAGAGAGGAGGGAGCCGGATTCTGTGGTGCGTCACCCGAGAACTGCCCTCTCCCAATCTGGGACCCCTCGGGGGTTGTTGGACAGCTGGTTTTGGCCCGATCCCCACAGACCAGGCCGAGGGACCCTGCTGGTGCACGAATCCATGCACTGGGCCTCTAGTTTAGGTTTTCTTAGTTGAATAGAGTAGAAAGTCTCTGAAATTGACATGTCTAGTAGAAGGAATGAAAGTGAAAAAGGAGAACATTCGTTCTATGCAGTACATGATATAAAATGGTATATATGACTGTATGATCAGCAGTTTTTTTTTCTTCATTTTTAGTTGGAGAACATCAGTTGACAGGTCATAAAGTGGCAGTTAAAATCCTAAATAGACAGAAGATTCGCAGTTTAGATGTTGTTGGAAAAATAAAGCGGGAAATTCAAAATCTAAAACTCTTTCGTCATCCTCATATTATCAAACTGTAAGTACTTTTTAAACTAAGTATTTTTGTACCCAATTAAACAAGAGAAAGTTTTAAATAGTCTTGAGATACTATTTATGAATTTATAAATAGTTGTCTTTAATCTTTTATAAAAACACTTCATATTTATATTGAGCAAGTATTAATTTATTTAAGCTCTATTTTTTTGTTTTTTTCTGCATACTTTTGGTTTAGAATTAGAAATTGTGTTTCAAAATTGGTACTGTTTTCAAGAATTGAATGTACCCTTGGAAATTGACTCATTTCTAGTATTCATTTTGAAATTCTTTTAGGACTTTGATATACCTAGTTTCATTGTGTAATTTTTACTAGTCAATTTTCATGAATGTATCTGGGTATTTTCTTTTTGGAAAAGGTAGAAAGTAACTGTTAATGGTTATCCACCGTAGTATATTATTTGCAAAACAACATTATTTTAATTATTGATAGTAAAGCTCTTCGGGGAAGCACATGAATTTTTTTTTGGGGGGGGGGTAAGACACATTACAAACTTAAAAGATAATCATATATTACAGATTAATAAATAAGCTAATTAATTATATTAAAAGATAAATAATTGAAAAATCAACTAGACCCATCCTAAAATCTCTCTGACACTACATGCATTTAGTCTTTACTATCATGAGATATATTCAGTGATGGGGGCCCATTCAGTGCATCTCAGCAACAGTATGAGCATGCTGCTGACTGTTCAGAGAAGGCTTTTCTTGGGTTTGGACCCATTGGGTAACTTGTGTTGACTCAGTTCCCAACCACTACCATGAAAACTTCAGTTCAACAGTAAGCTTCAGTGTCATTTGATCTTCACTTGGCGCTCACTCAATCATAAATATAAACAAGAAATGAGGCCCCTGAAATTGCATGGCAGTACTTGATTATAAGGTTATCCTTCAGGACCTATATTCTAGGTGATCCAGAATATGTATATACGGGATTTTAAAGATTCTCCTAAGAATTAAAATACAACATGTGAGCCCAGTGATTCATCTCTCCCACTGTTAGTTTTTTTTAACTTTAAAATGGGATACCTCATGGTGTTATTTGAGGATTAAATGGTATAATGCTTAGTGTTTAATGTGCACTGGCCCAAAGCAGGAGTTGGCAACCTATGAGCTGATTCCAGTTCTCTTTCATGATTCTGAGTGGGTTTCAGCTAACTGAAATAGTTCATTTGTACTTTTGAGTCCATGTTAATAATGACAGTATTCTAGTTACTGATATCTCCTCGTTCTTCCTTGCTGAGTAGCTACTTTCTATTAGAGGAAAGAGCTAGGAAGCCAGACTAAAAGTATCATATGCCAAAGTGAGAGTGGAAAAGAGAAAGCAATCTTTGTATTTGTCTTATTTCTTGACCGTGTGATTTAGAATGCCAACAACCCTGAAAGACCCCCAGGAAATTTTGCCCTTTTAGGGTATGAGTGCTAGTTTCTGTGCTGATAAAATTAGATTTTGTCACTAAGCAGTTGCAGTGGTCACAAGGATTTATTTTTGCTGGCATATCTACCAGTGTTTTCTTACCTCAGTTTCTGTAATTATTTATAAGTATTTAATATTGATTTGACTATCTTATTCTGATTTAGAATTATTTAATTGTTTGGTATTTTGTTTTGTTGCAGGAGTTATAGATTGTTCTCAGAATTGGAAGAGTTGAATTTGAAGTTTAAAGCTTCTGGCTTCTTGTCTTGAATTTATTAATCCATTCAGCTACCTTGCCTCTTAATTATGGATATGGATTAAAAAGGAAAAAGGCACTCTCATGTATTCTTGCTACAGAACATGTTATTGACTTAACCTCTAATAATGTTAGTGATGTAAACAAGGAGAGAGACCTGATCCTTTTAGTAGTTTTATTTGTTTTGTGCAGTTTTGGACTAGCTGCCAAGAATAGTTTCCTTGTTACTGAAGGGGCCTCTAGAATTAGGAAGAAAGTTTGAAAATTAAATACCAAGAATGAAAGATATTTATTCCATGGTTTCTCCATTAACTCAATTGGGGGTGAGGGGAATAATCACTTGGAGAAAATTCAGAGGAGTAAACAGGATTGAAAGGAAACTTCAAACTTTTCCATGAACTAGAATTTGTTGGATTAATTTTTGTCTGTGTTTTTCTTTCCTTCATTGTTGTTAAAGAAACTGTATTTTAACTGATAGAAAGATCAATACTTTCTAATTTAGTATAGATGCTTTTGCCTGTTTATTCTTTTAGTCTTTATCTTATTCAACCTATGGTAGGTACTCAGTAAACTTTAAGTGTGGCCATTAGTCTGGCAAACAGTAAGTGCTCAATAATGATAGCTGTGGTTTCTGTTGCTCTAGATTGGCCTTTGGTGTGGATAGTGACTACTGTAGAGTTAGAGGTTTCATGAAATAGTTAAATCCAAAAGTATCTACTAAAGATCTTGTGATATAGTTGGAGGAATTAGCAGTTAAATTTGTTAGAATTATATGCCTTCTTTTCTTTTATGCCCCAAAGATGTACAGAGCAGAACAGTGATTGAGAATTCTGTTAATATATCAGATTAGCCTACAGCAAAGTGACATAGTAGATGCTCCTGCTCTATACTATTTGTTTTATTTGTTTTATTCAACTGGAGTTTGGTGCTTGCTAGGATGCCTTTCCCTGCTATAGGATGGCTTCTAGAATTCTCTGTGAAATTTCCTTTCCATAGCTCATTTGAAATAGTCTCAACATCATTCCTCAGTCTTACTAGTTTATTTTATATAAAGTGGGATACTTTGTAATTTTTTATCCCAAAGATGAAATGTTTATTGTGAAAACCTGTCATTTTTAATGCTATAGCTTTAATATTTTTCTTTTTCCGGGTTTATATATGATATGTCCTCTCTTAAAATGTATAGTATGTAGTTAGATCATCAACTTCCTGGCCATTTCCCCTTCCTCTTTAACAGGGAATAGTAACCAGAACCACTTTAATAAAAGGTGCTCCATTTGGGTGGACTAATTACTAAAAGGTTCCCCTGCTTCCGCCATATCCTGTGTCAAGGTGTCCTGCTTAAAGGGTGGCATCTGGGCCTCTTTTCAGCTCCTTCTTGTGCTTTCCCCTGGGGGCCTTTAAGCCTTGCAAAAACTATACAACTATACTTAGTAGCCTTAAATAGTAACTCACTGTAAATTAGATGTTGCTCATGATTAACCAGATTATAGATAATCCTTCACAAACAAAGCAAACCTCTTTAAAGAAGTAGAACAATTGTTCGTTTATAGGTGTTAAATGTAACCGTCAGTTAAAACATCAATGTTATATTTTACTTGTTTTTAGAGTTTTCACTTTTGCAAAATTGTGCGGAGGGTGGGTGGTGGTGGGAGTTGTAGTTTTCAGGAAAAACATTTATTTTGTCAAATAGAGGTAAGGTTTTTAAAAATATTTTTTTAAATGTGCTCAGCTGCCGAAACCGGTTTGGCTCAGTGGACAGAGTGTCGGCCTATGGACTGAAAGGTCCCGGGTTCGATTCCGGTCAGGGGCATGTACATTGGTTGTGGGCACATCCCCAGTAGGAGGTGTGCAAGAGGCAGCTGGTCGATGATTCTCTCTCATCGATGTTTCTAACTCTCTATCCCTCTCTTTTCCTCTCTGTAAAAAATCAATAAAATGAATAAATAAATAAATAAATAAATGTGCTCAGCTTTGAGTGCCATTAAATAAATAATAAAATTTCATGCACAAATCCATACATCTATTTAAATTTTATTATGGAAAATTTTTAAAAGTATACAAAGTAAAGTGTTGAAGCCTCATGTATCTTTTATTCAGCTTCAACAGTTGTCAGTGTAGTGTTTTATCTGCTTCTCCCCACTTCTCCCATCCTAAATTATTTTGAGCAAATCCCAAATATGATGTTTTTTTAACCTTCAAATTCTTTAGTATTTATTTACTTTGGGACATAAAGCCTTTTTTTTACTTTTATAACTTAAACACAATTTATTATAATACCTAAAAAGCTAATATCAACAGCCATTCAGCTAGTGTTCAGACTTTATTGATTGTTTCATAAATGACTTTTGAAGTTGGTTGTTTGAATCAGAATCAAAAGAAGTGTATAACAGTGTAATTAGTCAATATGTCTCTTGAGTTATTTTTAACCTATAGCTTTCCCTTTCTCTTTTAATGTTGAATAAAGGGTCATTTTCTGGATTTTGTTGATTTTATCCCTGTAGTGTCATTTAACCTTTCCAATAATACTTTTTGCTTATGATACCTGATTTCTATAGACTGTAAATACATTTTTGTTTAAGAGGAAAAGTTAATGCTCAACTCAGTTGTTGCAGATTGAAGGATTTTAAATATTTTGTAAACATGAAAGGGAGGACCTGGAAGAAAGTCGATAGGCCTTGGAAGTTAGTTGAATTTTGTTAAGCTCTATGTTTATGGTTCTTTGATTATTTTGATAACATTGTAAATCTGTTGCCATCTTAAAATATTATAAAACATTGGAATATAAAATTATAGCAAGAATAGATGTACAGGTTGATTTTTGGTTAAAGTAATATTTTTTATTAACTTTTTTTTTAATTTACAAAAAGATACCAGGTAATCAGCACTCCAACAGATTTTTTTATGGTAATGGAATATGTGTCCGGTGGCGAATTATTTGACTACATCTGTAAACATGGACGGGTGAGTAACAGTATGTGGTGTAATAAATTCCTAAGTTAAAAAAGAGGGCAATAGTGGGAAATAGAAAACCACAAAGATATTTTTTAAAGTTGGGGTACTTCTGTAATAATGCTCAACTAAACATAGAGACTATTAGACATATCTTCTTTCTTAAAAAGTACACCTTTTGAAATACTGATTTTGGGAAATAAGTACCATTTAATTGCCAACATGATGCCTATGCTTTTCAAAATGAAAAATCTCTTCCATACATCATGTTGAAGCGTCAGTTATTTTCTGCCTTAACACTTTCACATAAGTTCAGTTTAGATTGTTTTACTTGTTGATTCCCCAGAACTTGTGCAGATTGACTAATATTACTTGAAAATGAAATATTACTGCATAGCAGCAAAGAAAAACCTGCTGATTGACATGTTGAGAGTTAATGCAAGTTTTTGGTTTCTTTGTCTGATTTGTTGAATATTCTAACTGAACCTAATGAGCTTAACTCAGTTATATTTAGGCTGAGTATGAAACTGAAACTCTTGCTGTGTAGATGTCCCAGATATTTCTAGTGCAGCTTCTTTAACATTGATAGGTTGAAGAGATGGAAGCCAGGCGGCTCTTTCAGCAGATCCTGTCTGCGGTGGATTACTGTCATAGGCATATGGTTGTGCACCGAGACCTGAAACCAGAGAATGTGCTGTTGGATGCACACATGAATGCCAAGATAGCTGATTTTGGTATGTGACTCCAGGGTTGTTCAGAAATGTCAGTAACAATTCTTAAAGACCTAGGAACTTTCAATTTCAACATTGTAAAGTCCTGTGCTGTGAAAAGGGATTAGTTGTACAGCCTCCACAGTAGCTTGCTTGGTTTGTTTATTTAAACATGCTTTTTAAAAAATGCAGAAAAATATAACACAACCTCATAGACACAGACAACAATATGGTGATTACCAGAAGGAAAGAGGAGTGGGGGGAAGTAGACGAGGGTAAAGAGGGGAGAAATGGTGAAAGAGAGAGACTTGGGGTAGTGAACACACAATACAATATACAGATGATTTATAGAATTATATACCTGAAACCTATATAATTTTATTAACCAGTGTTACCCCCGTAAGTCAATATATAAAAATAAATAATTTTTTTAAATGCAGCAGATACTTTATAAAAATTTATTTATTTTATTAAAAACTTTTTTCTTTATTGATCAGTGTATTACATATGTGTCCTTATTCCCTCATTGCCCCTCCACCTCCCCACTCATGCCCTCACCCTCCTGATGTCTGTGTGCAGCAGATACTTTTAGAGATGTTAGAGGGGTAGGATCAAGGTAAAACCATTCAATCTCACTTCTTCCTAAGGAACCTGAAGTGTTTTTATGTGTGTGGAGGGGGTGGGGTGGGTGGGGGGGTGGGGAAAGGGTCAGTCACAGCTCCTTTGAAAATAGGACACTTTGATGAATACACTTACCTGAAGGCACATGGAAGTTTGCATGCAGTTCTGAGCTTTATAGTCCTGTGAACCAAGGGGGGCAGTGCCAGTGGGTCTCCATAACATCTACCACTTGACAAAACAAGAGGAGTTTTTGTCAGGAGCAAGGAAAAGCTAAAGTGCAGGATGTTTTGGGAAAAGGATTAGGAAGTAAGAGATTATAGAAAGAGAGATGGAAGGGTGCCAGAGGTCAGCCCCGCTTGTTTTAAAAATGTTGTCAGTAGCTTGTCTTTAATCTAAAAACCAGGAAACTAGCCTCCCTATTTCCCTTCCTTCTCTAAATCACAAAATTCATTTAGTACTATAGTTCAACTACATGTTTGGTTCAATTGATTGTTTTTCTATTTTTAATTGAAAAATTTCCAGATTAAAAACTTTTGGAACATAATGTTTATTCAACTGAGGTTTGTCTGATTTCTACCTAGATATTTTTTAAAAAGGCTTTGGGGACTGGGAAGAAAAAAGAAAAACAAAAGGTTTTTGAAAGTATAGTCTCTATTTTATTCTTTCAACTGTAGTAGTGGATAAATAATATGATGGTAATTTTATGTTTGGAAAAGTTCATATAGTTTTAGAATAACCTCAAATTTGTGAAGTGAATCAATATTTTTATTTACCAAAGGAATTTTATTCCAATCATACGTGTGATATGTTTTAGCTTTTTTTTTGTCATAGTTTAACAGCACTCTGAAATGGCCTCCTAGTCTAACAAATGCTTTCCTTTTTATAATAACTTTTAAAAAAAGATGCATGGACATTAAAGACTTTACATTTTCCTCATGCACCTATCTCTACTTTAGAAATATCTAGCACCAGGTAAACATTACTCTTACTTTCAGGATTATCTAATATGATGTCAGATGGTGAATTTCTGCGAACTAGTTGTGGATCTCCAAATTATGCAGCACCTGAAGTAATCTCAGGCAGGTAATGATATATCAGCGAAGAGTAAGCTTTTTATAATCTTTTGTTTATTCTGATAAAGTTTAATTATAGTACAGTCTCTTCACAAGATTAGATTTTTAACACAATAGAAACAAATTGTCCCTTTAATTTTTTCATTATTGAAGATAGAACAGTTATATTAAGCAATATTTTAAACATTAAATTTTGTTATGAATATATTTAAGGAGGTTTTCCATTAAAAATGAATGAAAAAAATGTTGGTTTCTTTTTTCATTTTAGAAAAGTGCAAATAGAGTAAGCATTTGCTAAATTTAAGCTAGTGTCATTATTTACTTATCAGACATGATCCTTTAATGATATTTTACATATCCTTTTTAAAAGTATATAGAGTATTTTATATTTTATTTTTGGAAGAATGAGGTTTTGGGTGGGCAGTTTGTCATTTTATGAATTCAAGTAAACAAGTGGAGATTTTGTAGTTTCATAGTTTTCTCATTGGTACATTTTAAAATATTTATATATATTGCAGTTGTAAACTTAAGTCT
Organism: Vespertilio murinus; assembly: GCA_963924515.1. NCBI lineage: Eukaryota > Metazoa > Chordata > Mammalia > Chiroptera > Vespertilionidae > Vespertilio > Vespertilio murinus. Next base: position 37,485,629 of record OZ004706.1, read on the forward strand.
CCTATAGAGACCATCTGATTGTAAGAGTTAGAATTCTATGAGAGAAAAACTGGAAAAGGTATATTACAAAGATAGTAGATATAGGATTTTGGACAGTACAGCCAACAGTGATAATGATGGATAGCATTTTTATTGAAACAGATTATATCCTTTTTTTTTAATCCTCACCCAATGGTATTTTTCCATTGATTTTTTTAGAGAGAGTGGAATAGAGAGGAAACAGAGGAGTATCAATGTGAGAGAAACACATTGATTGGTTGCCTCCTGCACCTGCCTTAACCAGGGCCTGGGCAGGGAGGAGCCAACCAAGGTACGTGCCTTTGACCAAAATCGAACCCTACCCCTTGGTCTGCAGGCTGATACTCTATCCACTGAGCCAAACCAAGTAGGGGATATTATATTCTTTTCTAAATTGGAATTGTAGAGATTTACTTTGTTACCTCAGACTCAGGTTTGAGTTAGGTAATATGCTAGCAGAGGAATTTTAATACTGTATACAGGTGAGAGAAAAAACCTTCTAGGCATAGTTTTTCTGGTTCAAAGCTAATCTTAGTCCCATAAGCTAGCAAGTGGTTAGAAAGTCATTGGGTACTCAAGATAATGTGATGCAAGACAAATACTGTCAGAGACATTGCCATAGAACTAGTTAGGCACTTTGCTGTCTCACATATTCTTTAAAATAGGTGTGCCAGGAATGGGATTCTGTTACATACACATTTTCTTTCTTATAATAGATTCATAATAAAAAAATTTAGCCTATACATTATATAGTATTATGGGGTTTTTCCCCACCAATTTTATGGTCATCTTCTTTGTTGTTTCTATTAAAAAATCAACCATAGAAAGTTTTATATTTTTTAATGAGTCACTAAGTTCAGTGAAATGATTTGTGCCAAAAAGAATACTATTTTCTTTTGTGAAACTTGAATAGTAATTGGTTAGACTAATTAATTATTTTCCATGTGTGGTGAGTGTTGAAGAGTGGCCATGGACTTCAGTAAAGACCTTGAAAGCAATATTTACGGAGTCAATACTATGTGTAGGGCTATAGAGGCAGGGTACCTATAAGTGAGAAAGTGACACTTGTACTTCAGGTTTGTGCTGTCATCTCTTTTCTTAGATTGTATGCAGGTCCTGAGGTTGACATCTGGAGCTGTGGTGTTATTCTGTATGCTCTTCTCTGTGGCACCCTTCCATTTGATGATGAGCATGTGCCTACATTATTTAAGAAGATCCGAGGGGGTGTTTTTTATATCCCAGAATACCTCAATCGCTCTATCGCAACTCTCCTGATGCATATGCTGCAGGTTGATCCCCTGAAACGAGCAACTATCAAAGACATAAGGTGAATCTATTTTTGTTATTGTTATGTACATATTCTAGTATTGTAGAACATTAATTCCACTAATTGAATGCCTTCTTTATCCTGAGCTCTATAACACATTATATAAATTTTATTTCCCTTAATACACAAATCTGATCATGGCACTCATCTTTTAAATATTTCAGATTGTTTTCCAAGCTTTTTAGCGTAGGTAGCATACTAGGCCTTCATAGTAAGGCTCTCCTCACTTCTTCTAAAGTCTCATTTCCTGCACTCACTACTACACTCCTTGTACCAGTGCTTTAGCCACATTGAATGTCCACTTGTCTTGCAAATATATTTTATGCTTTCATGTATTTGTTTATATGACCCCTTCTGCCTCTGATGCTTTTTCTGCCTTTTTTGACCTGATAGATTTTTGTTCATTCTTTAAAATGTTCCTCACATATCACCTCCCTTGAAACCACTGCCAATTTCTCCAAGCAATGTCAGTGCTTCCCTTCTGTGCTTTCTTCATTTTATTTTGTTCATGCTTATATTCTTTCTTTCTCATTTTGTATGGAGCTTTTTTTCAGTGTATCTTTCTCTCTCTTAAATTGTAATTAAGTGATGGTATAGAGAGTGTCTTCCTCATCTTTGTATATGCTAGGATGCCTGGCATATAATATCTCTATATATAAAAGCCAAGTGTACAGAATGCTGGAATAACCAGTCGCTATGATGCACCCTGTGGCCAGCCAACAATTGGAGGGTGGCCCCTGCCCCCAACCATGGCCCCTCCTCCCCACCAGCCCAGCCTGCTCACCCCCCATGGGGAGCAGCAATGCCATATCCTACCTGTGCACGAATTTGTGCACCGGGCCTTTAGTATGCTAAGAAAGTATTCAAATACATTTCTAATGGACAAACAGGGTGAGACATGTATTTTACATGTGGCTGATGAAATAAAGAAAAAAAGTTTTGTTAAGATTTTGAATTTAAAAAATAGCTGCTAGTGGCTTGCTATGAAGGATTTCTTGTGTGAGAAACTTTGGAAAGTGTGGTTGCTGGTGTTACTGTGAATGGGACCTTTACCTGTATATAGTGCACACCAGCCAGGATAACTCATTGCCTCCACTTTTACCTATCTGTCACGTGTCTTAGAGGTGTTTTGTTCTCACTTAACATTTTTTCAGGTATTTTTCTTATGAATACGTTCTTTTGACATCTTTCCAGAATCCTTCTCCTCTTCATGAGCTGGAATGACTGTTTAGAGACCCATGACTCTTGGAACATTTAAATGATGGCTGAAGTAGTTGTTTCCCTGACTAAAAGCAAGGCTGATTCTTTTGTGTTCTTGTACTGTTTTCTTTCCCAGCCTTTCCTCAGTTTTCCAGGCCTCGTGCATAAACATGTAAAACTGTAAATTAGACAGGATTTAGTTATGGAAATGAACTTAGTGTGGAAAAAACCTTTTGGGTTCATAATTCTTTAGAATATATAGTTCATTTAATTGGTTTTTCCTTAGAAAGAAAATTAGAGATACTGATATATATATATATATATATATATATATATATATATATATATATATACTTGTATCAGCATATTTAGAAGAATAAAGTATTGATTCTGTTATTTTCAGAGGCTTTAGGAGAAAAATGTGAGTAAAAATCTACTTGGATGTAGGTGGTATAAAATAGTGGCATTCATTTCTGTACTTAAAATAATATAAAAAATAATATAGCAATTGGAATTAGTAGTTTTCATCATTTTCTTATTTACCCAAATTCAGTTTTTTAATATTTAGGAATTCTTTTTTTTTTTTTTTAAGAGAGAGAGGAAAGGAGAGAGAAGGAGAGAGAGAGAGAGAGAGAGAGAGAGAGAGAGAGAGAGAGAGACAATTGATATGCTATTCCACTTAGGCATTTATTGCTTGATTTTTTAAAAAAGTACAAATAAGCTCATTGAAAACTTGCCTTTATTAAAAACTAGATGCTCAGTGCATGAAATTTGTGCACAGAAAGGGGTGTCTCTCAGCCTGGCCTCCACCCTCTCTAATACGGGACCCCTTGGGGGACTTCCGACTGCCAGTTTCTGGCCTAAACTGGCAGTCAGACATCCCTCTCAATATCTGAGACTGCTGGCTCCTAACCACACTCACCTGCTTGCCAGCCTGATCCCCCTAACTGCTCTCCCCTACCTGCCTGATCCCTCTAACTCCTCTCCCCTGCCATCCTGATCAACCCTAACTTCCTCTGCCTTGGCCCCGCCACCATGGCTTGGCCCAGAAGGATGTCCAGTTTAACTAGCATATTACCCTTTGAGCTGCCTGTCCTGTCCTGAAGGTGGTCCTGGATCAGGGTGGGGGGTCCCCTTGGGAGGGTGGGGCTAGCCTGGGAGAGGGGCTGGGGTGGTTTGCAGGCCAGCCACACCCCCATTGGGGTGGGGTGGAGGTCTCTGTTAGGGGTGGGGCCAGCCTGGGTGAGGGGCTGAGGGCTGTTTGCAGACTTGCCACTCCCCCATTGGGGTGAGGGTTCCTGCTGGGGTGTGTGGATGGCCTGGGTGATGGGCTGATGGCTGTTTGCAGGCTGGCCTTGCCCCCATTGGGGCGAGGGTCCCCACTGCGGGGCGTGACCAGCCTGGGTGAGGGTCTGGGCTGTTTGGGGGCAGTTTTCAGGCTGGCCAAGCCCCAACTTTGTCTGGAAGGATGTCCGGAAGGTCTCCCAGTCCAATTAGCATATTACTCTTTTATTAGTATAGATTATCATCATCATCATCATCACTACTAAGTTATCAGAAAAGTCTTTAAGTATTGGGAAGTTTTCAAACTCGTGGACATAGATACAAATAACACAAAATTCTAAAATTTTGCTTGAGAGCTTGAATTTTATCATTGACATCAAATACTTCCAGTTGTCTCCTTCACAGTGACAGGTTCATTTTGTTTATTTTTGAGAAAATTTCAGCCAAATACCAAGTCTGAAAAACCATAGCTTTTCAAGGGTAAAGGTTATTTAACTCACCCAGGGTCACATAGGTAGTAAGTGACTATATATTTCTGATTCTGTTATATTGTGTTGCCCATGTCTAGATTATTTGGGATTTGCCAAAGCATGTTCTTTATAATAGTATATCGTGGTGTTTTTCCTAGAGAGCATGAGTGGTTTAAACAAGATTTGCCCAGTTACCTATTTCCTGAAGACCCCTCCTATGATGCTAACGTCATTGATGATGAAGCTGTGAAAGAAGTGTGTGAAAAATTTGAGTGTACAGAATCAGAAGTAATGAACAGTCTGTATAGTGGTGACCCTCAAGACCAGCTTGCAGTGGCCTATCATCTTATTATTGACAATCGGAGAATAATGAACCAAGCCAGTGAGTTCTACCTCGCCTCTAGTCCCCCAACGGGTTCCTTTATGGATGATAGTGCCATGCATATTCCTCCAGGCCTGAAACCTCATCCAGAAAGGATGCCACCTCTTATAGCAGACAGCCCTAAAGCAAGATGTCCACTGGATGCACTGAATACAACTAAGCCCAAATCTTTGGCTGTAAAGAAAGCCAAGTGGCATCTTGGAATCCGAAGTCAAAGCAAACCATATGACATTATGGCTGAAGTTTACCGAGCTATGAAGCAGCTGGATTTTGAATGGAAGGTAAGAAATTGTATATTAAGATGATTTGTAGAAGCCATTTTTTTTTTTTTTGGTATAGTAAACTGCTGTCAGTTGCTGAGTTGAGTACTGAGGTTAATTAAAGCATTGCTTTTTATTTAGATAGAAATTTAGTTATCTTGATGCTTCTGGCTATAACTGCCATTCTTTGTAACAATATACCATATGCATTCAAAACAAGACAAATAAATCTCTGTAAGGAAGAAGTATGTTGATGTATTTTTGAATTTCAATATAATATTTTTGGCAAAGAAACAAAAAGTAATGAACTTGAAATCACCTGAGAAAATAGTCCACCTGTTTCAGCATTTATTATAGCAATAAAAAGTTATATGTCTTCAAAGATACTATGTTTTACATTTCTCCCCTTTTAGGCAGGGTTTCTCTTTTTGTATCAGTAGCAGCTAGTGGTCAATACATAGTATATATCGGAGTATATTTATTCAGTCAACAAACACTTTTCTCTAAGTTGAGAAAACCTCTCTTGGTTTGTGCTTTCAATCCTTAATTATGAAATATATTTTTACTCTCAGTCCACATTTTCTCTTTAAAAATATAAGTGCTCAAATTTATTTTAATTATATTTATTTATTGGGAAGAAAAGCATTTTTTAAAAAAATTCCAGGTATTCCTTTAACTCTTATTCCTTTTTTGAGGACTGTGAATGTATTTTTAAAGATGGAAGAAAAACATTCAAACATACCATGTAAATATTCACTTGACATGTTTTAATATATCAGTCATTTTCATTTCATTATTTGTATGTGAAAGGCATAGATAAAATATTTCCTTAAACCCATTTAAAACTCAGACCTCTCTTTTCTGAAGCAGTTATTATTTAGTCAGTTAAAAAAAAAGATGTTAATATCTTTAAAATTCTTTACCAAAATTTTTTTGTAAATTATTTGATAGATGTTTTTGCAAACCCAGAATCTTCTTTATCTGAGTTGCAATTTTATTATCTTCAGAGGCAGATAATATTTTTATTTTTCACAGGATTTTTTGTGATATTTAAATTTTGTGACAATATCTGTTACAATGTCTGATGCAAACCTGTAACACATTAGTTTCCCTTTATTTCTTCTATTTCATATTTGTAGGTTAAAGTATTTAAGTTGAGGCTGAGCAGCCAAAATTATGGGTGAGGCATATATAGAATGAAAGGTAGTCTATAATCTGAGTTTCCTTTCATTTTAATTGCTGTAAATAGTATTGTTAGGGTTAAAAATACTAAATTATCATCCTATCTAATAAAGAGGTGATATGCAAATTGATTATCACTCCAAAACACAAGATGGCCACCCCCATGTGGTCAAAGATGGCTGCCCCCAAGTGGACCCAAGATTGTCAGCAGGGGAAGGCAATTGGGAGGGACCAGGCCTGCAAGGGAGGGTAGTTGGGGGCGATCAGGTCTGCAGGGAGGGCAGTTGAGAGAGGAGGACCAGGCCTGCAGGGGAGGGCACTTATCGGGGAGGACCAGGTCTGCAGGGAAGGACAGTTGGGGGGGGGCCAGGCTGGCAGGGGAGTGGTTAGGGGCTGATCAGGATGGCAGGCTGAAGCAGTTAGGGGCAGTCAGGCAGGCAGGCAGGCAGGCGAGCTGTTGGGAGCCAGCAGTCCTGGATTGTGAGAGGGATGTCTGCCCAGTGGGATTGGGCCTAAATGGGAAGTTGTATATCCCTCGACGGGTCCCAGATTAGAGAGGGTACAGGCTGGGCTGAGGGACAAACCCCGCCCACCCAAAACACAAGTTTCGTGCACTGGGCCTCTAGTCCTATGTAATAAAGATGTAATATGCAAATGGTCATTACGCTGTGAAACCTAATGACTGACCATGTAACGACCAGATCACGGATCAGCAGGAGGGTAGGGTAGCAAGCTATAAGCGGGCAGTGGAAGAGCTACAGGAGGGGGCAGGGCAGCAGGCTATGGGGGAGGGGGAGGGGGGAGGAGTCACTGGAGGGCAGCAGTGAGATACTGGCTACAAGCTACTGGCTCATGGATTCCTGCTCAGGGGTACTAGTGTAATGTACAAAAGGATCATCTGGGAATTTCTTCTCTATCCCACTTCTATCAGTGATTCATTTTTATATTCTTTGCAATAAAAATAGGGAGATATTTTATAGCTTGTTAATTTTAACATTTTTCCTTCACGAAGATTTCTTGTTTTAGGTAGTGAATGCATACCACCTTCGTGTAAGGAGAAAAAACCCAGTGACTGGCAATTATGTGAAAATGAGCTTGCAGCTTTACCTGGTTGACAATAGAAGTTATCTTTTGGACTTTAAAAGCATTGATGGTAAGGAAGCTATGCAGGCATGAGCTCTGAGAAGATAAAACTTGGCACTAGTTGACAAGATGTTAAAATCATCTCAAAGGCATGGTGGGTAGGTCTTTTATACTGGTTTTTAAGTAATCTAGATTTAGCTAAAAATGTGAGATGAAGAGGATCAAAGACACATGGAATACCTCTAACCCAGCACCTCTCCAAAAGAAGTACTTCCTTGCCATAAAAAGGTCATTCAACGTGTTGGTTGTGGAGCAAAAATCAGGAAAACGATTTTTACCTAAAGTTAGCTGATGTCAGTTTCATTTCCTCATTCATAATTCATTACTGTTAGCATTACAATATCAAAACTTGCCTTCATTAGCTTCTCTCATCCTGATTGGCCAAGATGACCAAATAGGCCTCTACTGGGATTTAGGTTAGATTTCAGTGCCCATGGCGATCCAGGAGCCAAAGGAGCCAGGGAAAGAGGTCCTTTCCAGATACTTAGTGTGTGTCAGGAGTCAGCCTGGGTGGACCAAATGTGCTTATTTCATTTATAGGCCCAAGTAGGATAACAACAGAGGAAAACAACAGTCAGGAGCTAAATGGAACAGGAGAGTTTAGATATAGGAAGTTGATTTAAACAGAACTTTCAAATTTTGTTTTTGAAATACTATCATCTATAGCAGTGTTTATATGTCCCTAGACCGTCTTCATAAAAATTACTCAGAATTCTTATTAAAATGCAGATTCTTGGGAACTGTCCCCAGGCCTACTAATCCAGAATCTCTGGAGATGGGAAACTAGCAATCTGGGTTTTTTTGTTGTTGTTGTTAATCCTTACCCAAGGATATTTTCCCTTATTTTATTTTTTAGAGAGAGTGAAAGACTGAGAGAGAACCATCCATGTGAGAGAGACACATCAATTGGTTGCCTCCTGCACACACCCTGACTGGGTCGGGGATTGAGCCTGCATTAGATTGACTGGAATCTAAACCAGGGCCTTTCTTTCAGTCTGAGAGCCAACAAACACTCTATCCATTGAGCCAAACTGACTAGGATGTGAATCTGCATTTTTAAAAAGATTTTTTTTTAATCTTTATTGTTGTTGAAACCGGTTTGGCTCAGTGGATAGAGCATCGGCCTGCAGACTTAAAGGTCCCAGATTCCATTCTGGTCAACGGCATGTACCTTGGTTGCGGACACATCCCCAGTAGGGAGTTTACGGGAGGCAGCTGATCGATGATTCTCTCTCATCGATGATTCTCTCTCATCGATGTTTCTAACTCTCTATCCCTCTCTCTTCCTCTCTGTAAAAAATCAATAAAATATATATTTTAAAAAATCTTTATTGTTGAAAGTATTACATATGTCTCCCTTTATATCCCATTGACCCCTTATAGACTACCCTCCACCCTCTACCCCAGGCCTTCACCACCCTATTGCCTATGTCCAAGGTTATGCATATACGCATTCAAGTTCTTTGGTTGATCTTTTCCTAACCCCCCACCACCCACCCAGCCGCTTCCCTCTGAGATTTGACAATGTGTTTCATGCTTCTACGTCTCTAGATCTATTTTGTTCAACAGTTTATTTTGTTCATTAGATTCCACATATGAGTGAGATTATGTGATACTGTCTTTCTCTGACTGGCTTAGTTTGCTTAGCATAATGCTCTCCAGGTCCCTCCATGCTGTATCAGTGGGTAAGAGATCCTTCTTTTTTACTGCTGCATAATATTCCATGGTTTAAATGTACCACAGCTTTTTTATCCACTTATCTATTGATGGGCACTTGGACTATTTCCAGATCTTAGTTATTATAAATTGTGCTTCTATGAACATAGGAGTGCATACATTTTTTTTCTGATTGGTGTTTTCAGTTTCTTAGGATATATTCCTAGAAGTGTGATCACTGGGTCAAATGGCAATTCCATATTTAATTTTTTGAGGGACCACCATACTCTTTTCTATAATGACTGTACCAGTCTTTATTCCCACCAGCAGTGTACTAGGGTTCCCTCTTCTCCACATCCTTGCCAGCACTTGTCATTTCTTGAAGATAGCCATTCTGAGAGGTGTGAGGTGAAACACCATTGTCATTTTAATAGGCAATGGGAACATTTGGTTCACTGAGGTTTGTGTGTTTTTTCATATGTCTCTTGGCCATCTGTATGTCCCCGTTGGAGAAGGGTCTGTTTAGGTTCTATGCTGTGTGTGTGACCATCTTCAATACTAATAAATAATGGAAACTAAAACACTGGATATTTTTGGTCTTTCAAATTAGGAAGTATTTTAAAAAACAATATTGATGACTGCTTTGAAAAAACAATATAGTATTATTTTTTCATCCTTATTGTTTTATTGTTGAAAGTATTACCTATGTCCTCCTTTTACCCCCATTGACCTCTCTCACCCTGCCCCCCACACCCCACTCCAGGCCTTCACCACCCTATTGTCTGTGTCCATGGATTATGCATATATAGATATGAGTTTATTGGTTTATCTCTTCCCACCCCCTCACCCTCCCTTGCTTCTGAGGTTTGACAATCTGTTCAATACTTCTGTCTTAGGGTCTATTTTTATAAATTGCAGTAGCTATTGTAAATTGTGCTACTACCTTTGCCCATTTTTTAATTGGTTTGTTTGTCTTCCTTTTGTTAAGTTTTATGAGTTCCTTTTATATTTTGGATATTAACCCTTTATTAAATGTCTGCCAAATATGTTCTCCCTTTTTATTTGGTTGATGGTTTCTTTTGCTGTGCAGAAGCTGTTTATTTTGATGTAGTCCCATTTGTTTATTTTCTCCTTAGTTTCCTTTGACCTAGGAGATGTATCTGCAAACATTGCTACAAGAGATATCTGAGATTTTGCTGCCTATGGTTTCTTCTAGGATTTTTATGGTTTCATGTCTTATATTTAAGTCTTTCATCCATTTTGAGTTTATTCTTGTGTATGGTATAAGTTGGTGATCTAGTTTCTTTTTTTTTTTTTTGCTTGTATCTGTTCAATTTTCCCAACACCATTTATTGAAGAGACTTTCTTGCCTGCATTGTGTGCTGTTGCCTCCTTTGTCAAATATTGAGCTCAATGTCTTGGGTTGATTTCTGAGGCATCTGTTTTGTTCCATTGGTCTATATTTCTGTTCTTGTACCAGTTCCTGTATGTTTTGAGTACAGAGGCTTTGTAGTATAATTTGATATTAATATTGGGATCCCTCCAACTTTGTTCTTCTTAAGATTGCTGTGTCTATTCAGGGTCTTTTTTTGTTCCATATAAATTTTTGAAGTACTTGTTTTAGATCTGTGAAATATGCTATTGATAATTTAATAGGGATTACATTAAATCTATAGATTGCTTTGGATAGTATGGACATTTTTAATGTTGATTCTGCCAATCCATGAACATGGTATGTTCTTCCACTTGTTTGTACCATCCTCTATCTCTTTTTATAACATCTTATAATTTTCTGAGTATAAGTTTTTTACCTCCTTGGTAAAGTTTATTCCTAAGCATCTTAATTTTTGTTGGTATGGTAAATGGATTGTTTATTTAGATTCTCTTTTTGAGAATTCATTATTGGTGTATAAAAATATCATTGATTTCTGGGTGTTAATTCTGTATCCTGATACATTGTTGAATTCCTCTATTAAGTCTAGTAGTTTTTTGATGGTCTTTAGGGTTTTTTATGTACAATATCATGTCATCCTTTCCAATTTGGATGCCTTTTATGTCTTCTTCTTGTCTGGTCACTGTGGCTAGCACTTCCAGTACTATGTTGAATAAGAGTGGTGAAAGTGAGCATGCCTGTTTTGTCTCTATTCTTAGGGGAAATGGATTTAGTTTTTGCCCATTAAGTATGATGTTGGCTGTAGGTTTGTCATATATGGCCTTTATTATGTTGGGTATGATCCCTCTATTCCCACTTTGCTGAGAGTTTGTTTTTTGTTTTTTTGTTTTTTTAAATCAGAAATTGTGTTGCATTTTGTCAAATGCTTTTTCTGCATCTATTGATTATGACCATGCGATTTTTGTCTTTCTGTTTGTTTATGTGATGTGTCACATTTATTGATTTGCAAATATTATACCTGCCTTGCATCCCTGGAATAAATCCCACTTAGTCATGGTGTATGATCTTCATTTTAAAAAAGATTTTCCTTGCCCCCAACCCCAAGCAATTTAATTGTGTACCAAAGGTTAAGAACCACTGTGTAATGGTTACTTTTATTTTTATCTTAATGACTTTTTGTTGACACACCACAAGAAAATAACCCTTCAGGGTATGCTTTCTTCACATGCAAGGATATAGGGGTCACATTTTGCCTTTATGGAAGTGTTGTGATTAATTAGTGATGTCTGTTATGCGTGTTGGTGAGGGAAGAGGTCACCTGTTCCTAAAACACTGAAATATGACATTTATTATTTAGTCGCCTTTGCCCAGATATGTTTACTTACTTAATTCTCTGATGATAGCATCTTCATAAGAAGGGCTGGGGCAAGTATACCTTTCTGATAAATTGCTCTGCTTTGGTCCATTTCAGATGAAGTGGTGGAGCAGAGGTCTGGTTCCTCAACACCTCAGCGTTCCTGTTCTACTGCTGGCTTACATAGACCCAGATCAAGTTTTGATTCTGTGACTGCTGAGAGCCATTCACTGTCGGGCTCCCTCACTGGCTCCCTGACTGGAAGCACACTGTCCTCAGTTACACCTCGCCTGGGCAGCCACACCATGGATTTTTTTGAAATGTGTGCCAGTCTGATCACTACTTTAGCTCGTTGATGATTTTTCCCTAGTTTATATCTTTCTGTTGTTGCACTGTGAAAATCACATGTATTCTTTAAATTATTATTTTACTTATGTGTACACATACTCTACAATGCTGATTGACAGACATGAATATTGCCAGAGGACACTCAATGCCATTGAAATTATGAAAACAAATGTCTGACATTTTATTTATCTGTAGAAATTTGTAATTCTATTTCGTCTATGATAAATTCATATAGGCAGTATCGTTAGTAGGTGAACACTGATGAAGATTGTTAATTAAAATTGTTAATTCACTTCAGATGATTAATACACCTTCACTGGTGAACCATCTCAGTCGAGGGTGGTTTGGCAGCACCTCCTTGCTTTACCCTTTAGTGTAAGTAAATCCAGTTACTACCTAAATATTTCAGCAAGCTTGAAGCTATGTTTGTTAACAATTCTTTTCTTTTTTAAATCCTCATCCAAGGAGTGAGGATATTTTTTCCATTGATCCCATAAAGAGAGTGGAAGGGAGAAGGGGAGAGAGAGAAACATAGATGTGAGAGAGACACATCCATTGGTTGCCTTCTACACATGCGGTGAGGAACAAACCAGGAACTTAAGTACCTGTCCTTGATCTAGAACCAAGTTCCCAAGCCTCTGTTGCACAGGTTGCTGCTCTAACCACTGAGCACACTGGCCAGGGCTGCACCATTCTTTTTGCACATGATTGAAAAATAAAACAACCATTTGTAAAATAGTATTTAGATGTTGAAATCTTAAAAGGGTGCCCCCAAAATTTCAGAAGCCAAGTTCTAGGAATTTTTGCCTAGTATTTGACAGAAAGGCTATGGTCCTGAAACAGTAACTATGATTTCCTGGTTTCTTAAAAACAACTGTAACCAAGTAGGATTTTTATCTTAAGACCAGAAATTCAGGCCCAGTGCATGAATTTCGTGCACTGGTAGGGTCCCTAGTAGCTGCTGGTTGCTGGCCAGGGTCTCCCTTCCTTCCCTAGCCGGTCCTGCCCCCAGGTTGAACTCTCAGATGACTACCTGGTCATGGGGACAATTTGCATACTACACTTTTATAATATAGAATGTCCATGAATAATATACTTATTTTAAGAGCCTTCAAGGTTCTACTCAATATTGGAACATCTGGAATTGCAACAACTTTTAGCATAAACATATCATTTAAAACATGCATTTAAAACCTACCCTTCTGAATTCTTTTTTGCTTTATTTATTTTTATACTTTAATGAGCATGATAAAACTGACAGTTACATGAAACAAAGGAAAATATCTTCAGTTCCTTAAAAGAGAACTCTGATCTTTTATTATGTGTGGTGGTAAGGTGTGTGTGTGTGTTGTATCCCACATGTTAATTCTTCAGGGGAAGTTTGTCATTGCAACCACCCTCTTCACTTTTCCTGGTCACCATTGTCTTTGTTTATTGTATGATTCTTAGTGGCTGATTGGTTTAGCCTTTAAATCCTATTTGAAAACACTGTTCTGGCCGTAAGGGCTTTTTATGTAACTCCAGAGCTTGATAAGCTGTAACCTTCATTACTGAACTTTTTAGAGCAGGGAAGTCATAAACATTAAAAATATATATATATATCTTGTGTAAATATATGTCTTATTCACACCCCAATGCTTTTTAAAGGAACCCAAACAGGCTTTTGTTTGTTTTTGTCCAGGTTGTTTTGTTTGTTTGTTTGTAATCTTAAAAAACACACACACCTATATATAGCAGGATAGATAATAGCTTATTATTATATTTTGTTTTAGTAAAAGTATATAATTTTAAAATTATGTATAATTTACCTAATTTGTATTTATTCATTTGTTTTCTACAGCATATTGTGATTAACAATCTCATTCACCTGACTTAACCTAGAAAAGATTAAGCTCTTGCAAACAAAAGGTGACTTAGCCTTGACAGGTTTCTCTTTGCCAAAAATAATGCTTCCCACCAGAAGCAAATGAGAATGCTAGACCAAATTTCTTCCACATCTATGGAAGACAAGCATGTCTACCTTTAAAAAATTTTGAGTCAGGAGTGTGCAGTGTTACATCATATTGTTTTGTAGAACTTTAAAAAAAATCTTGTTAAGTAACTTTTTAAGTCTGACTTAATATCAAAATAACAGGAACCCTTGCTGGGAAAGAGGGTTAGGTTACAGTCAAGAAGTTTTTTCAAGTTTAAGCCCTTGAAAGGTTGCCACCTAGTGGCACAAAAGGGTGCTTTTTGTGATTATTTTTATAGGAATAAGCAGTATTGCTATTGTTAGTCTGATGTGCATTATAGATACAGCATAGTTTTTGGCCTTTCCAAGTGTGTAGATACCTCTTTTTGGAAAAGCAAGTCCACCTCATAACCTTTGCCAGACTATCAATGGGATGACCTTAGAAATAAGGAACTAATCCGATTCCTTATTGTCAGTGACAAAATCCCTAATAATTTTGAAGATGGAAAAACAGCAGGAAGGAACCCCATGGTATTTTAGCTTTGTTAGTCTTAATAAATCATATATTAGAAACCTATTCATATAAAAATTACTTTATATGGATGATTATATTTTTTGAGAGTTAAAAAATTACTATTTTCTCATTCTTGCCAGTATTCATGAATATCGATAATTTGGTAGTTACCTGTTGAATTTAGGAGAACCAAGGATCACAGTTTTGGTTTAGTATGCTTAAGTTTTTAAAGCACAGTTCTTCTGTGAATCTAGAATTGTTTTGTGGAGAGAAGATTCCAGCAGGCTTAGTCCAGGATAACAGGAGTTAGGACTTTGTCAAAGGAGGCTTTCTGTTGCTAATGAACAGAAGTACTAAATCCCCACAATCAGTACCAATTCCCCACATATCAGTCTTATATACTGGTTAATTGTGGATGTGCTCTGTGGTAGGCAGATCTGCAGTAGGAACAACTGTTTCCAGTTAAATTCTAGAAGAGAGTTTCTGTTGTTAGGTTATAAATAAAGGCTTAGCTATGTCATGGAAATGGACTCCATCGGATTCTAGAGTAGCATTTCCTAGATTGTATCCTATGAGGTGCTCTGCAGAAATATTCCACTCGAACAAGTTTGGAAAATGTTATGTGCTACTCTCCCGCTTGAAGATGACAGTAGATGTGAGCGTTAAAGGCTTTAATGCCATTAGTCTAGAGCTGTGGTCAACAAACTGCAGCTCGCGATCCACATGCGGCTCTTTGGCCCCTTGAGTGTGGCTCTTACACAAAATACCATGGCCTGGCTGAGTCTATTTTGAAGAAGTGGTGTTGGAAGAAGTTTAAGTTTTAAAAATTTGGCTCTCAAATTTCAATTATTGTACCTTTGATATTTGGCTCTGTTGACTAATGAGTTTGCCAACCATTGTACTAACTCATGGGTAAAAACAAATTTGGAAAATACTATTTTAGGAAAATTATTGTCCCTGATTGTCATAATTTGGATAGTTAAGAACAAAGTTAGCTCAGTGGGTTGAGCGTCGGCCTGCGGATTGAAAGTCCCGGGTTCAGTTCCTGCCAAGGGCATGTACCTTTGTTGCGGGCACATCCCCAGTATGGGTGGTGCAAGAGGCAGCTGATTGATGATTCTCTCTCATCGATGTTTCCAACTCTCTATCCCTCTCTCTTCCTCTCTGTAAGAAATCAATAAAATATATTAAAAAAAGAATAAAGTTAAGATTCATTTTTCCCTTATGCGTTGTTGGAGAGAATCTGGTTCAAAATCAGAATAATTTAATTTTAACATGTGGACATAGTCACCTTGAGCTGCATTAAATAGCACCTTGATTTTCTTAATCAGGTCGTTGTATTGTTTGGGAGCAAAGTATTCTTTTTTGTGTGTGCTGAATGGGTAACTGAAAAATCTTGAACCAGGTTATTTGTAAAAAAGTACTAAGACTAGGGACTAATGCTTATGGCTCTATGGATATTGAGCCAATATCATTGATTCTTACTTTAAAAATATGTATGTAGTGAGTGAACATTTTCTAAATACTTATATTTAATTCCCATTATCCTTTAATGTAGGAATAAACTAAATCTCAAATTGAATTTATAGGGAGGAAGGGTGGGAGGCAAACCTATTATAAATTGGATTTTTCAATCGACAAGTTTAAAAAATGTTTTAAAAATTATTTTTTAGAGAAAGAAACATTGATTTATTCCACTTATGGCTGATTCTTGCATGTGCCCTCAACTTGGGATCAAACCCACAACTTTGGTATATCAGAATGATGCCTAACCCAGTGGTCAGCAAACTCATTAGTCAACAGAGCCAAATATCAATAGTACAACGATTGAAATTTCTTTTGATAGCCAAATTTTTTAAACTTAAACTATATAGATAGGTACATTGTTATTAACTTAATTAGGGTACTCCTAAGCTGGCCTTTGCTAAAAACTCAAGGGGCCAAAGAGCTGACCACTGCCCTAACCAACTGATTTATCAGCCAGGGCTCAGTCAACAAGTTTTTAAGAGACAGTTTTGTAAACTAGCATTTGCATTCCTTGATACTAGCTGTTATAAAGAGAATCCTAGAGCCTAAATTAAATCAGAAATGATCATATTTTTATGTCAGGGAATTGTCTATGTTGCTGCTTTCTCTTATTCCCTAGCCAGTTGGTACTCAGGGAATAGAAACTGATTTTTATTATTTGATGAGACATAACTGAGGAAATAATTATAGACAACTGTTACAGATTTTTTGACTGTGGAGTTATCTGTAGCCTTTATTATTGTGCAGCATACTGAGTTAATATAAGAACCACATCTTCTGTTTGTAAAACATAAGAGCTTGGAAAGTGTCTACCACAGATACTGTCTATTGTCTGTTCACTGGCTAATAATTGAAATCCTATTAATGGTTGTGAAATCTCAATATCTAAATGCTAGACATGTGCATAGTTTTGACTGTTATTGTTTTTTCAAAGACCCCTACCTTTTCAATCTGGTATTTCTTTACTTGTGGCTTTACTGTTATCCTGTTACTTTATGGCTTTTTAAATAAGGAATGTATTTTATTAATAGTTCTCAGAGATTCTACTTTGTTAGAAATTCTGGATGAGGGATATGTGCAATCTGTTGGTAAGACACATCCTATGTTGGGGTTCATTTTTGTAACCTAAAGATAACAAAAGGTAACCTGAGCTTTAAAGTTCTGTCTTCTCATATGATTCTCATTAGTGTCCACATTTTATATATTTAGAGTTTTTATACTAGTGAGAATATTCTGTACAAGTTTGTTGAGGCATTTTGATGTTATATATTGGATGTTTTTTTTCTAAATGCAGCTACCCTCTGGAATACAAATGGCAGAAAACCAAACATGTTAAAACATCATTTGCACTTGACAGAAGCAACCATGGCTGATTTGAGGTGATGGGAGTGCTCCATACATTTTATAGTGATTTTTAGATCCATATCTATTAACTCAGTTAACATGCCGCAGTAACCTTGCCAGGTGCCCACTTTCCAGGTTAGGAAGCAGGATCAGAAAGCTCTTCATAAAGATCCATGCCATACAAGTATCAGCAATGATCACTGCCCTTTATATGCCTCCTTCCTGGCGGCGGAGGGGGTGGAACGGGGAGAGGATGGAGAGAACAGTCACTGAAACATCAGAGTAGTTGAGTAATAAAAATAAACGCAGGTGTATTGCTTTCAAGTTTTAGAGTGACATAGTCTTAACTGTTTCTTGGTTTAATTATTTGAACGAGTTGATTGCACTAACTAGATATAGTTATATAAAGTATTTAGGTGAGCATATTGATTTTTACAAGTAAGTGAGTTATTGAGGGTATTTAAAAAATACTGAAGGAACTTTTTAGGATATACTTGTTTAATTTGCAAGGTTTTTATTGTACAGTCTTTTTAAAAAGTAAAAAAGCTCCAACCCCTATCCTAAATATTATCTGATTTAGGCATACCTAAATTTTATTTACAGATGGATAATTTTTCATTTTGTATGCATATTAGATGGTAAAACACTTTTTATAGAGTATATTCATGAATACCTATTACCTAATACCTATATTCATGAATACCTATTACCTCTATTTTCATAGAGTATATTCATGAATACCTATTATATTCATTAATACCTATTACCAGCTTGATATTCTCCCAAACCTTATGAAACAACTTTGAATGTAATTTTTGTTTGATGAGCTTTAAAAATTATATAAATTTATTTAAACTGGTTGCTGGCATCCTTACTAGTCTTTTGCATGTGTAAATATGATGCATTTGATGGCACTGAACAGTAATAGAGAGAGCAGGACCCACAGTGCAGACTGGATTGAGTTTTAGTTAAACCTTTTTCAGCCACAACCTGATAAGAATCAGGCTGGTCTAGAAGTTCTCAGACTGTGGGCCTGTATTAATTTTGTGAGCCAGTGTTAATGTTTACTGCCAGCCTCACATAGCAATGCTAGTCTGCAGCCGCAACACTATATGTGACTTTTGGTAACTATATCTAAAGCAGTTTAGATTTTATGGATGTAACTTGTGATTATTGGGACAAGCAGGGTAGGTTAATTTCAGTTACATTTAAAGTGCAATTTAAAAAATTCTAGAGCAGAGCTCTCTTTACCGGAAAAAGAAAGTACAGTATTTATAGAATATGCTAGCATGGAAACTTTCATGAGCATTTGTAGAATTTTGACAAAGTTCATACAGTTTTTTTATTAGTTTATTCAAGGTCTGCTACTTTGTGTTGGTTTAACATTTCAAAGAGAAATAGGAATAGCCAACGAGAATTGCATAATTAATTTTTGCTGCTAATTTACACATGTATTTTTCATAGTTAATCCCTTTTTAAGTAAGTTTCATTATGAAGAAAGACCACATTTTCTAGACAAAATAATATTTCCTAAAATGAAAAAAATAGATCTACTGATCTAAAAAATAAAAACACTTTAATTGTGCCTTACATTATAGGAAGAGTAAAAATTAGTCAAAAACTTGTTTAAACTGTATTTTCCTTTGTTCTAATTCCTCTCCCTGTTCCTTATATCTGCATTCATGAATGGTCATGTTGCTGTGTGCTCTGTTTGTTTTCAGGTTACTTTGGCCAAACCTCACCCTGTCATCATCACAAGTTGGTCATTAGATTGTTCTTCTATTCCTTTTGTGTTACTTCACTTTTTAAGTCACATTGATAAAAGTTTGGCTGTCTTCTCTTGTTTTGAAAATGAGTGCAATGAATAGAAATCTTTATATTTCATCCCTTCAAAAAGTTTGTAAAGGAAATACTGAAGAGCAAAGAACATAATCTCATTTGGAATCTTAGTCTGTTTGGCTGCTGTGTCAGCACCAAGTCACATAACCTCATTTCATTTTCTCATCTATCAAATGTGGTTATAACCTACCTCACAGGTGTGTGTGAGAAACTGTTTGAAGGCCCTTGTTTAAATACAGGGTTTATCGTGCTCATATTTAATGTAAACCCTCCCCCTTTTTTATAGATATCTTTGATATTGATAGAACGAATATCTTGATTTTAGGTAAGTCTTATGTGGTAAGAATATAGTAGTAAAAATGTTTTAAGACCACAGTTTCACAAATTATGATATTCTTATTTTGTGATTAAAATTTTTTGAAAACTGAATATTCAATTATAAAATTTGTCCTTTGTTGCAACAAATATTCAGAACTTCTTAAAATGTTGGCTAAAGCTGCCTTAATGTATGGAAATAGAGCTTTCTTAATATGTTCACAAATCTATGTTTGTATAATGTTTTAAGTATTTAATGTAAATTTGTAATAGAATTGTAAATTCTAAGCATAGTAAATTTAATATTGTTTTAGGAAGAATGCTTGAATTTTTTGTCATGGATACCTAAATATTATATAGTGAGTTTCAAGTGCAAAAAAGAAAACTTAAGGTATATCCATTAGGCTATGTTTTTGACAATCATAAGAAAATGTAAGATTGGATATTAAGTTTTTTCCCAAGAACACATCTCACTCATTCTTTCGTAGCCCATCTTTGAAAAAGAAAAAACAAACAAACACTCCATAGGTTAATACATTCAGTTTTGAAGCACTTGATTACATATCTATTAAATATTTTTTAGCTGTTCAAATTATTTTTTGTAATTTGTTTCAGGAAGAAAAGAAAAAAAAGAGACCAGATTCCCAGTGCTTTTGTATTTTAATAACCATAGATTCAAATTTCGTTTTTGTTATGAATTCCGTGAGTATTCAGTGACCAGTGGGAAGGATGTGTCTTCCAGTAACGTGGTAAAGATGTCTTCTTGAATTACACAGCATTTTATAGTTACAGACTCACCCTAGTTAATATGTGAACTGTACAAACTCATAAGAGAAAAGCAGCATATCTGATTGCTTTGTAAGCTTTCCCCCCCCCACAAAATCAAATTAAACTCTGGTTAATTTGAAAGCTCTTTTTGTTTCTGTTCAATTATTAAATGAATATTTTGCATGTCAGGTAATGGTTACAAGAAAAAGATTGTGACTCCTTGGAGACTTCATACCATCTTTGTCTTTGTTATATGTGGTAGTTCCTAATCTTAGCCATTGTATTAGTTTTCTATTGCTGCCAAAACAGATTACTACAAACTTAATGGCTTAATGCATTTTTTAAATTATTGAGGTAACATTGGTTAATAACTTTCAGGGGTACAATTCGATGTATACACTATAGTATGCTCACCACCAGAAATCTAGTTAGTCTATTTGTCATCATATATTTGACACCCTTTTGCCCTCACTGCACCCTACTTTCCTCTTTGGTAACCACCAACTTGTTATCCGTATTTATGAGCTTTTTTGTTTTGTTGGTTTATTCTTATTTTGTTTTATATTTCTATCTTTATTTTATATTTCATAAGTGAAATCATGTGGTTTTTGTCCTTTTCTGTTTGAACAGTACATTTAGCATAGTACACTCAAGGTCCACCCATGTTGTTTCAAATAGCAATATTTTATCTTTTTTTATGGCTGAGTAGTATTCTAGTGTGTGTGTGTGTGTGTGTGTGTGTGTGTGTGTGTGTATCTTTTACAATTATACTAGAGGCCAGGTGCATGGAAATTTGTGCACTTAGAGCGGGGGTGAGGGGAGGGAGACTGCTTTTCCGGTTGAGTATTTTTTGCTTCTTTGTATTTCAAATCTTGGACTTGATTCTTGTATTCCTCTAATTTGCTGTTGGATCTGTATATATATTTTTTTATTTCAATCAGTGTATGTTTAATTTCTAGTTGATCTTTTTCATATCCTCCAAGGTCTCATTAAATTTATTTGCCTTTTCTAGGAAATTCTTGAAAAACCTTATAACTGTGGTTTTGAATTCTATACCCAGTCATTTGTTTTCCTCCATTTCTTTAGTTTGTGATCTGTTTCTTTGTCTTCACATTTTCACTGCTTCCCTGAGTTGGTAGGGTAGCTTTGTGTGCTAGGTGTTCTATATGGCCCAGTGGCTTGGCCTCTCCAGTTACCTGAGGTGGACACTCTTGGTGCACCCCTTTGTGGACTGTGTGTACAGCCTAGTTGTAGTGAAGCCTTTATTGTTGTTGGTATCACTGGGAGGAATTGACTTCCAGGCCAATTGGCTGTGAGGATCAGCTGTGTCTACACTGGGAGAACTTCTGTGTTGGATACAGCCTTATTAGACAAGACTTGCAAAATTGCAAAAGCCTCTGTGCTGGATGGGGTGGGGTCTCATGCCTAGCAGACAGTCTAGGCTTCCTGTCAGTCATGCCCTATAAGGCCCCTGGGTCTCAGTGTCCCTCGGTAATCATTGCAAGCACCTTTAAGAGTAAGCCACCCTCCAGTTTTGCACGCTGCCAGACAGTCCAGTTTCTCTCCCAATGAATCTGGATTCCCAGATTCTCACCCGGAACTGGGGTTCAGTGAAGTCAGAACTGGGGTTAAGCACACGTCAGGAGCTTTTGTGTCCTTCCCACTTGAGAAATTCACTCAGGTACTCAGCCGCCTGTGCACTTGTCTCTCAGCAGTCAGTCCTCTCTTTGCACACTTGCATGCGCACACATCCAGACCTCTGCCTTTTGCGGCTCCCCTGAGTTTCTGCTTGACTGTTCAGACTCCCCCCGTATAAGCCTGGGTCCCCAAAGTCTTGCCCAGAACTTGATTCAGTGCAGTCAGGAACTTTTGTCTTCTTCCTGCTAGATAAAGCCAGCCAGGCACTCAGCTGCCTTCATGCATGTCTCCATACCTCAGCCTTTTGCAGCTCCTCTGATTCTTCCTGTTCTTTCCTCTTTCCTTCTAGTTGTAGAATTTCCACTCAGCCAGCTTTCCTGTTGTTCTGGATGATGTTCGTTTTGTCTTTTAGTTGTAGTTTTGAAATTATTGTGCGAGGCATCAGTTTAAGTATTTACCTATGCCATCATCCTGGTTTCTCTCCCAGCCATTTTTTCAAGTCTTCAGATTTGAATTTCAAACCCCCCCCCAACATCTTTCAACCTCAGAAAAAGCTAGCTACTGAAATAACAGCACTTCTGCAGTATTCTGTATTAAAGATTTTAGGATAATTTTATTTATATTATTACATTGCAGCCTGACAACAACCCCTGTGAAGTAGACAAGATGAGTATTATTAGCTGTTTCACTAATGAGAAAATTGTGACAAAGCATAACACTTATATCTTGAGCTGTACCGGCAATTGTAGTGTAAAATGGTTACACTATGTATTTTGGAATTAAATTACACACAGTTTAAATGTACAGCATCTTTTAGAAGTTATAAACACTTGTGTACTCATATTAGAAGCACACTAAAATCTGTACAACTGACTAAGTAGTACCATAGGCATGATTGCTAACTTCAGATGTGGCTAATTGAATAAGTGCTCAAATGCTAACACACACTTTCCCATTCTCTGAACCAGCAGTAAAATAGACATGGAAAGATAACCTTTTGGGAGTAAGATCAACTAAATGTGGAGGATTTGTTTTCTCTTCTGAATTCCTAATGAATGTTTCCACCATCTCATTTTGACATTGTTAACTGATGAGAGCAGGACCAGTATCCCAGAACTGATTCTCACTAGTACATGGTTCATTGGATGTGGATCTTCCTAAGGTGAACAACCTTGAGACCTAAGAAAAAATAGAAAAATATTTTGAGATGTAGACAGTGGAGTAGTGAGCAGCAGATTTCTGAGGCATTTCTTACCCCATTTAATATTTGTATGCTCCTTTAAAATGTTTATAAATATGCTCGGTAGAGCTGGATAACATACCCAAGAGACAATAATTCTACCTAATAAAAGAGTAATATGCAAATTAACCATCACTCAGCTACACCAGCAAGCCGCACCTACTAGCCACGCCCACCATGCCAAAGAGCGAGTATGCAAATAAAGCCAATCAAGATGGCTACAGCCACAGAGACAGGAGGGAGGCTTGGGTTTCCCAGAAAATGGAGGAAGCCAAGCTTTCTGCCTTCCCTTGACAGCCTAAGCCTCCACTCAAGGGTACAAAGTTTCAGTTATAGAAGGTAAACAAATCCAAACAGAAATGGTGGAAGCCACGGAGTTGGAAAGAGCAGGAAGCTATAGTTGCCCACAGCAATGGAAGAAGCAAAGCTTTCCACACACCCTGGCCAGCTTAAGCCTCTGATCCAGGCTACAAAGTTTCAATTATAGAAGATACATAAAACCCAACAGAATGGCTGCCAGCCACTGAGCAAGCAGGGCTGCAAAGTTTCAAATGTAGAAGGTAAATAAATGTCAGATACCAGGGCTTGAGTTGTCAGGGGATGTGGCTGGCCTGCAAACCACCACAGGCCCCTCACTCAGGCTACCCCACTCCCCAAGGGAACCCTCACCCTGATCAAGGACACCCTTCAGGGCAAATCAGCTGGCCCCTACCCATGTACCAGGCCTCTATCCTATCTAATAAAAGAGTAATATGCAGGTTGACCATCACTCCAACATACAATATGGCTGCCCTCATGTGGTCAAAGATCCTGCCACCATGTGGACACAAGATGGCCACCACAAGATGGCCAGCAGGGGAGGGCAGTTGGGAGGGATCAGGCCTGTAAGGGAGGGCAGTTGAGAGGGACCAGGCCTGCAAGGGAAGGCCGTTGGAGGCAATCAACCCTGCAGGGGAGGGCAGTTAGGGATGACCAGGCTGGTAGAGGAGGGAGGTTTGGGACAAACAGGCTGGCAGGGAAGCAGTTAGGCATCAATCAGGCTGGTAGCAGAGTGGTTAGGGGGTGATCAGGATGGTAGGTAGAAGTGGTTAGGGGCAATCAGGAAGGCAAGCAGGCAGGCAGTTGGGATCCAGCAGTCTTGGATTGTGAGAGGGATGTCTGACTACCCGTTTAGGCCTGATCCTACCTGACAGTCGGACATCCATCGAGGTGTCCCAGATTGGAGAGGGTATAGGCTGGGCTGAGGGACACCCCCTTCCGTGCACAAATTTTGTGCACTGGGCCTCTAGTAGACAATAATAAAAGTCTCTTCCAAAGTAATCCTTATAGAATAGGGTGTCACATATCTAATTTTCAGATGTTTTCCTGAATTGTAAATAAATTCAGTAGTGTTTCCTTGAAACGAATGTATATAACAATGTGTTAAGCGTTTAGAATTCATTATTTGAAGTATAAAATAAAACAACTTACTTGAAATTTAGATGTTCAATTAGCACATATCCATCTATAGAAACAAAAATCACTTGTAAGTTATAGAGATAATGCTTTGAGATTTTTTTTAAAACATTGCCATTTTTGGGGCAATAAGCCTATAACTTACATTTGCCTTTAGAATTTCGGCATATCACTAGATTTTCTTCAGTGACATCAATGACATCCAGTTCTTCTCCAGGGGCTATTGGCAAATCAAAAATCCCATTTCTTGAATTCCTGGAACATGCCACTGCTGTGTTGATGACAGTAATCTCTTTATCATACTGGAATGAGAAATCACTAATCAGACTTTGCTTGCATCATTTTCCTTTCATTATTATAAAATCAATGGAGGAAATAATATAGTAGTAACCGCAAAATAAACTCAAGATGTTAGATATTAATTTGTTAAGGGAATAGAAAATAATAGCAAAACAATCACTAAAAGGAAAGTTATTTAAGGAAATAATGGTAAAATGTCACAATCTTGGTGTGATTGCATTTTCATTGTTTTCACATCCATTATCTAATTGTGCTAGAATGCATTCTGGTGAATGAGAATGCTGTAACATAGTTATACACTAAATACTGTGGATAGTAATGTTAATCGTTCCAAACCCAGGAAAGGAGAAGTTTATAAGAAAGGGTGGAGGTGGGAGAAAACCCTCTTAGAATTTATAATGTTCTTACATACTCTCCACCCTTCTTCTCTGGGTGAATTTATATATTTCTATATGTAGCTTAAATAGTAAGAATAGGTTTGGGGGCAATTCCCACTCCCCTTCTGTGGTCAAAGACAGGCATTTGTGGGAAAAGAAATACCTCACAAATCTGATTGATATTGATTTAGCAATTCAATATCTGACATTAAGGGTAACTAGCTGGCTTATATATTTATAGGTACATCACCTTCTAAGTATTGAGATCCCTTGACTGAAAAAAAAAATGTTCCAGAATATATAGTTTATATTGACAGGTGTCACTTTAACAAATTTGGGTGGCCATACTTCTCCCTTAGCTCAGGACAGTGTTTATTTACAGATACTTATTATTTAAGATGAGGTATGCCTCCTTCCACTCTCAAATTCTCCTGAATTTAGGTGATGAATTGTAAGATCACCCTACACCAAGTGGGATCTGATCCACGAGATTTGTCTTACAGAGTAATGGCTTCTTAAGTGATTTCTTACCCTTTCTAGACCATTGTTCATGGTGAGTACACAGTGATTTCCTAAAATGTAAATCAGATTAGGTCACCACTCTTCACTGCTTTCAGGATGAGATTAACATGTCTTAGCTTGATATTCAAGTTCCTTTGCACGTTGTCATTCCCATGCCCCCATTTCTGTCCCTTTTATTGAAGGCACATCAAGCTATATGATAATCCTGAATATACTACATACCTTTCATATTTCCATGCCATTGCTCATGCTGTTTTCTCTGCCTGGAATACCTTTTCTTTTTCCCTCTTAACCTCCCTTCACAAAGACTTTCATCATTTACTGTTCTAATTGTATTTTGTATATACTCCTGCTACAGCATTATAATAAACATTTGTCCTATAAAATGAGAGTGTAAGGTAGTTTTATTCATCCTTGTATCATCAGTGCCTGGCACAAATAGTTTATTATTTGAGCTGAATAAAAATTATTGAAATGGCATATTTTTTTTTCCTAATAGGATATCAAGGAAGACTACCATAGGCAATGAGGAGGGATGGAATTATACACATATGGAAAATGGAATTTCTGTCCCATCTGAGTACAAATACTTTGTGTGTGTGTGTGTGTGTGTGTGTGTGTGTGTGTGTGTGTGTGTGTGGTGGAGAGGGGACGGGGGATTGTGGGAGTAAGAAGATTACTAGATGGGATGTCTGGGGTTTTGTCAAGAAATTTTACTGGTTTTTCAACTATGACAATTTGCAGGAGACAGTTTCATGCCACAGTTTAATAGTATGAAACTGTACAGCAAATTCATGTGTCTTCATGACATGAAGAGTTGTATATGCCACTTTACAGAGCCTTAAACTTTACCCACCTGGTAATGGGGAACTTTTGAAAGTTTTTAGGCAGAGACATAACTTGTACACATTTTCTGAGCAGGATGCACACTCTGTCTCTCGCAGTCCAGCAACTGGCACATGGGAAGTGTTCAGTAAGTACCTAAGTTAATAAATTCTTACTGTGGTCATACATAAAGCCAGAAGGTAGATCGTTCGATTTGGTTGGAATTATGGGAAAATGCCACAGATTCGGTGGCAGGGTAAGAGGCCAAGAGCTGCAGAGGCTCCACCCACTTCTTCACTGTTTATGTATTTGTCCAGTGTCTCACTCGTTCACTGAGCAGTATGTGACCAGGTTATGTCTGGAGCTGGGGAGCAAATCTGAGATAAAATCTCTCCTTCCAAAGGGACTCAAGAGTTTTAGTTCCCAATGGGTGTGTTGGCATAGGTTGTAACACGGTTGATCTGTGTAACAGGTGTGTGTGTGTGTAATGTGTGTGTGGAGGGAGTGGCTTCACTTGGAGGAATTAGGTAAGAGTGGGTGACATCTGGCTGAACACCTTAGGAGTTTTTCCAAGCAGAGGAAGTAGCATATACAAATGCATGATAATCCAACAATGCATCAGGAAATCATAAAAATACCAGCTTTTTAGTCAGAAATCATGTCTTAGGCAGGGGTGCAACATCCTTTTAGAATCTTTATAAACAGAAGTTTCTAGCCTGTAATGTTATTGTTTTTTACCTTCAGAAGAGAACATACCTCAAATCTTTCTCTAAAAAGTTTTTCTCTTTCCATTCTCTTTTCTAAGTTTTGCTTCTTGGTTCTGAAGAAATTTCTAGGCGATAGACTGGCAAGAAAAATGCAGGTAGGGTTGAATGTACTATCCTTTATAAATAAAAGGGTAATGTGCAAATAGACTGAATGGGACCGGTTGCTATGACATGCACTGACCACCAGGGGGGAAGACACTCAACACAGCAGCTGCCCCCTGGTGGTCAGCTAACTCCCACAGGGGAAGAGCTTCTCAGCCACAAGCAAGGCTGATTCAGGCTGGCATGCGCAGTGGCCTGCCTCTACGGCAGTGCTCAGGATGTCCAACTGTGGCTTATGCAAGGAGCGAACCTAAACTGCAGTCAGACATCCCCCAAGGGCATTTAGACTGTGAAAGGGCACAGGCTGGGCTGAGCAACCCCCCCCCCCCAACAAATGTCATGCACCAGGCCTTTAGTATAAAACTCTTTTACGTTTCTAAATTTGTAGAGTTTTCCTATTTCAGTAAAAATTTAGTAATTTTTTGTTTATAATTTTATATATATTTTACACACAAACCACAGCACATTGTCAAAACAACTGAACCAAACAATATCAGTTCTTTCCCCCTTCAATTAACCTTTTTTTTTTTTTTTTTTTACAGCCAGATAACCTTGAATAATATCTAATTGGTTATAAACAATTTGCCCTAGCTAGTTTGGCTTAATGGATAGAGCATCAGCCTGCAGACTGAAGGGTCCCAGGTTCAATTCCAGTCAAGGGCACATGCCTGGGTTGCAGGCTTGATTCCCATTAGGGGGCATGCAGGAGGCAGCCAATGAATTATTCTCTCTCATCATTGATGTTTCTATCTCTTTCTCCCTCTCCTTCCTCTCTGAAATCAATAAAAATATATTAAAACTAACAATAAAAGAAAAACAATTTAAGTTACACAAGAAACTTCTCTGAATCAGATTCTCTGAAAGAAGAAATGTACGGAACATTATAAATATTCTCACTCTTCCTCAGATTAATGGAAACCAGTTAGAGTAAATGACTCACATATTGTGGTTTTCCAAGTTTTGAAATCTAATTGGGGAATCAATCAGAGACCGGTCCAGTTTGCTGAATTATTACAGAGAAGACAGAATTATGAAAACAAAGCAAGATGCCACAAAATATATGCAACAATTTCAGGACATAAAAGTGGATAACCCTACAGTAGAGGCTGACTATGCTTTTACTTCCTTTTCCTCCCTCCTGCTCTTCATTTGTGGGTTGGAGCTGCATTTCAGTTGTTTAATGTACTGACAGAGGCAAACAGTTTCTATCAGTTTTATTCAGAAGCATTACTTATATCTTTCATTCCATAGTCACTGCCATGTTTTAGGCAATAGTTCTCATCTCATATTCAAGGTCCTTTGGACATTGTCATTTCCATATCCCCTCTGGTCTTTCCTTCTGCGAATCTACCTGCAGACCTGTCTTCAGTCATCTTTCTAAAATTTAATTGACTGCCTCTCTCTTGCTTAAACCTTTGAATCTGTCTCTACTGCCTCAGAGATGAAGTTCTAGTCCCATGGTACACGGGGCACCTAGAATCTGGCCACAGTCTGCCTTCCAGCTGCCCTGTCCCTGCTACATGCAAAGTCCACATGGGGCATCTTACAGGTCGGCTGTCCTACCCAGGACTTTAGACTTGCCACATCCTTCCCAGCTTCTCTGAAAACATTCCATCTTATGTTAATAAAGGGATAGTGAAAGGACTGTACTAATATGGAAAGCATTTTTTTTATTGGTAGAATAAATTGGTAGAAATTATTCAAAAAAAGAGTCAAGAGCACATGGAAATTGATACATTCATCTACAGGAATAATGATAACCTCAACACATCACATTTTAAAATTTACCGTATTTTCAAATTTACTGAGTTGATAATAGAAGTAAACTATTCTATCAGTTTGTTGTAAGAATTAAAAAAAAAGCACTAGAAAATAGTTTCCTAAAAAGACTTATGTGCAGTCATTAAAATACTAAGAAGCTTTCGGTGGGGGATGGGCAGTAAGAAATTCTGTTTCCTCTCTTGGAATTCTGTTTTGTTATGTTATGAAGTTGAAGGTGGGACGTGATTTCTAGTCTGTGAATACATCTTTCCTACTTGGGAAAAATAAATTACATCAAGTCTAAACCCAAAGAAAATAAGTTTAAAAGAAGGGTCATTGTATGTTGTCCTCAGAGTTTAAATTTGGTATAGACTAATGTCTTATTTCTTTTGGGGTTGCCCCTTGTAGGACTTTTCTAGACAGGTTTCCCAATGCAGACAGACCATACAGTGTTCCCAGCATAATGACTATTTAAACAAGGATTTCTGGAAGACGTTGATTAAACAGTGGGCCTCAGATCTGCCCCATCTCCTAGTAACTGAGGTGAAGCTGGGGCACTGAGCACCAAGACAGTGAAAAACATTGCCTCCCCCTCATCTTCCCGAATCCAACTGAATCACATGAGTGAAGGTTAGATTTTTGAGTTGATAAAACATTGTTGTTGTTTTTTTTTTGTTGTTTTTTTTGTAAATTAATACTAATGTAGACATAACTAGAAATATATTGTATTTTAGGGAAGTCAGCCTCATGATATGATGCCTAGTTTCATATATGTTCAAACTGGTATATTATGTAAGGTTTGTCTTATAGGGGGAAGATATTTTTAGCCATAAAGAAGACTGGAAGGTTTTTGCTGTTTGATAAGGGCTGGTTTGAAATCTTTCCTCACCCACCATTCACCAAAAGCAGAGATGATGAAGATAAATGTATGCTGCTCTTTACATGTTCATATTCTGTGTCTCTTCTAATCCCCTCAACTGTACCCTAATTTAGTGTTATAATTCTCATTGTGCAGATGAAGAACCTGAAAATCAGATGTCCTGACGGCCTAAGTGTATGCAGCTGGTGAGCGGTATAGCATGTAAGAAGCTGTAAAGAGGCACACCTGTTTTCTTACCTTTCTGATCCTTGAGCATCTGTCTTCTCTTTTTTCCCTTTTGGTTTAAATAACTTGGGCTTCCAAGTTTTTACTTTATCTTCATCCCTAAAAAGAAAAATATTTTTGAGCAAGTCAATTAAGATGGAACTAAAACAGTTGTGGAGCCATCCGTACTTTCTGGGTAATTGTTTCACAAAAAAATATTTAAAAGTTATCTAGAAGTATATTTTCATTCTATGGCAACCTCAGATAGCAAATATTTTAGGTTTTGCAAGGCCTAATATCTCTGGGGTAACCGCTTAACTGGGCCAGTGTGACTATATTTACAAAAAAACAAGTGGCCGTCTATATTTAGCCCACAGACCACAGAAAGCTGACCCCCTGATCTGTGGCAATCCACTTTGGAAACTAGCAGCAAGTGATCAACCTGCTTGTAATCATACTTTTTCTCCTTTCTGAGCCTCAGTTTCTATGCCTCTAAAACGTGAATAATAACATTAACCTCCACGATGAGAAAAAACAAATCCAATTAGTGCTTAGCATTATCAGGGAAGGAATCAGGGAGGGAGAGGGTATTGTAGAAAGAACTGACACTTTCTGAGAACCTATGTGCCAAGCCTTATGCTTTTACATGTTAACTGACTTGTCACAGTAAGCATCCATTAAAGTTGTCATTCATAAAGGGTTACAAAGGAGGAAAGAGCGATCAGAGAATATCAGAGTCACAGAAATAGTGAATTTGAACCCAGGTACCTCAAATCTATGGCATACCTGTTTCAAAACATGGTGTTTTTTCCCCCTTTCTTTCTGGTATAACAAAATCACCAGCATCTCCATCAGTGATATGCGCAAAACATGGATCCTGCTCCATCAACCATCTGGTGTCTGCACATCTGAACCTTAAATAACTCTTCGTCGGGTAAATTAGAACCATGGGGGTATTATGTCACAAGGGGTATTATGAAAGAGTTTTTAGATTGTCAGAGACCTTGTGTCACCCTTGCCTTCAGATTATGGTCACAGGTGTCCAACAGCATGTCAAGGACTCAGCATTTGACTGGCTAGGGAGATGCAGCTTAGAAAGTCTTTTAAGAAGCCTTCCAGGACTTGTGGAGGGAGCTCCAAGCCCTCTCTCCTTTCAACATCTGTTGCCTTTGAAGTCTACAACATAGAGCTCAGTAATAACTGTTTTTCTGTCTAATGGCCATTTTTTTTTTAATCTCTCCACTTCAGAATTCCAGAAAATGGGATCCAACCATATATTTTAGTGTGTCTATGTCAGGCATACAGCAATGCTTGGTAAGAATGGGCATGGCTGTTTGGAAGGGGCTATAGCTGTGAGGGCGGGGAAGGGGCAAGGCAAATGCCTACTTAAAAGCTTATCTTCTTTACTGATAATAAAGCAATATATTCTGAGTATTTAAATAAAGAAGCAGGAGTAGAAAAGAGAACATAAACATGATGTGACCTTTTAAGAACATCTTAGTTTCCTTCCAAAAATTTTCCAAACCCTTTCATTATATACATACAATTTTTCATTCTGCTATTTTTCAGGTGTCATAGTGCAAGCATTTCTCCATGTCGATGAAATCTATTTAGTATATATTTAACACATTTTAATGTTTATGTACAGTACTATACTATAATCTCTCTCTATGAAAAAGCCTAAGTGACTGGCTGACTGGCCAACCAGCTGATAGCTATGATGTACAGTGACCATCAGGGGCAGACACTCAATGCAAGAGTGTAAACCACAGGCATGGAAACATGGTACAGACTGTTGAATCTTAGAGGGAGGTGGGGAGAGTGGGAAGAGATTAACCAAAGATCTTATATGCATAGTAGAGGCCCAGTGCACAGATTAGTGCACTGGTGAGGCCCCACAGCCCCACTTGCAGGGATTGGACTGAAATTGGCCCTTTGACATCCCCCAAAGGGTCTCAGATTGTGGGAAGACACAGCACAAGCTGAGGGACCCTCCGGTGCATGAATCCATGCACTGGGCCTGTAGTATACTTATAAAATCATTGTCTATTTGGGTGGTTTGAAACATCTCCTTTTTATAAATAACCATGACACAGATATTTTTGTGCATAATTTTTTTTCTTAGTAGAGCTAGTTGCTTGCAATAAAATTACTGGGTTAAGTAAAGAGTCTGAGCATTTCAGATATACATTGCCAAATTATCTTCTAGAAAGATCACATCATTTTATACGCATGCTAATCATGTGAACACTATGGCCAACTTTTTGCCTCCTTGTCAACTTAGTTTTGCTTTCCTAGGGATCAAGTTAGAATGCGTAATGAACTTGGCAGGATAAGGACTGCTATTGCCACATAACAGGTTGGGAAATTCAGATTCAGAGAAGTATAAGATGACATGCCCAGGTCCCACTGGTGCCAGCCTCCTTTTCAATTCCCCCTGTCCCTTCTTTTGCTGACTCCCTAGGAGATATTCTGATGAACAAAAGATAGTGAGACATAAAGCAGAGGCCCAGGTTATCTAGCTAGCAACAATTTAATCCAGAGTGCTTTGAGGTACTCCTCAACCCAATACCCACCAGGACATGACATGCAAACTAGCCAAGTTTACAAGAACTCAAATACCATCTTCACTCGCTCTTTTTCCAAATTCTGCTACTTTCCATCAGTGTCCTGTCTGCAACAGATGTCTTTTATAATTGTTTTCTCTGAGGCCACACGGAAGATTTACTGTCACATGAAAATCAGTCAGACTCTGTTGAGTCTAAGTGATTTGATCAATATCATATGTTCATGAAATATTCCTCATGTACCTACCATGTCTTAAGTGCTATATATATTAAGGAGTTGGGTAATGGAGATGAAGATGATATGGTTTCCACCAGAGGAATTAACGATTTAATAAATTCCACTTACGTTCTCTGAAATAACTTCTCCTTCATTCTTTTCACCACCCTAGGGCACATTTTGATCATCTTTCAGTTGAGTGATTGTAATGATACATTTTTTTTTTTAATTTGGGAAACATTTATTTTCCCGTGTCACCAGTCATTGATATG
Organism: Vespertilio murinus; assembly: GCA_963924515.1. NCBI lineage: Eukaryota > Metazoa > Chordata > Mammalia > Chiroptera > Vespertilionidae > Vespertilio > Vespertilio murinus. Next base: position 37,519,031 of record OZ004706.1, read on the forward strand.
AGTAGCATAGTACTATAGATGTCTCTTACATCCTGTGGAGAACTTCAAGCAGGTCACAGCATTATGAGCTCCTGGCTTTGGTCCCACAAGCTTTCCCTGAAATGACGTAAGTAATAACATGCTAGCAAATGTTCTACTCTGACTTCCTCTGCAGTGTTCCATGGAGGGCTGGGTTACTCCCGAAAGGCAGCTCTGACTGTATTGCCCTCCTGCTCAGAATTCTGCACATCCTCATTTGGTGGCAGAGAGTAAGGAAAACATTCTGAAGGGCTCTCCAAATTCAAAACGCTAGATCCTGGGCAATGTTTTTTTCCCCTTCCTCCTTTTGTCTTAAATTGCTAAGGACAATACCTAGTATATTAACAGCCCCATAAATAATCTGAAACCAGACAGAGAGCAGTAAGCAGCATGCAAGCATAGAAGGCAAGTCTGTCCTGAGGAAAACACTAGTGTCAGTTCCACTGCATTCCAGAAGACTGAAATTTAGGTCAAGGACAAGGTAGGAAATAAGACAGATGATCATAATGGATTTTTAAAAAAGGTTTTATTTATTTATTTTAAAGAGGAAGGGAGAGGAATAGAGATATAGAAACATGAGAGAGACACATTGATCAGCTGCCTCCTACACACCAGCCCACAACAATGTGCCCTGACCAGGAATTGAACTGGGGACCTCTTCTTTCATGGGTGAACACTCAACCACTGGGCAACACCACCAGTTGGGCCATACTAGATTTTTAAAAAAGCCAAATTCAGTTCTATGTTATTTATATGAGAGACAATGAATGTGAATATGCAAAACAAAATTAAAAGATCCAACATGTATACTAGGGAAATACTAATGAAAATATCAGGAGGCATATAATATCAGGCACATCATTTCAAGAAAGAGAATCTCTAGGAGACACTAGTGAAGAACACTAGCTGTGTGAGCCTGGGCAGGTGGCTTAAGCTGAGCCTCAGTCTCTCTCCTATAAAATTTGTATAATAATGTCTACCCCAGAGGATTGTTGTGAGATTGAATGAGTTAATGCATATTAACTATATGAAACAGTGACTAAACCACAGTAAAAGTTATATACATATTTTTGTTAATAGTATTAGGAATAGAAGTGGTTACAACATAATGAAGAAACATTTAATTTAGAATAAATTTCAAATTTTATATACAATAAAATAGAATATATAAAGCAACAAATGCTAGAACTTTTAGAAGAAACTGAAAAATTTGCCATCTTTGTGTGATATTTCAACAAATTTCAAATGTTGATGAATCAAGGATCTAAAAAGTCATATTTATGGAAGATTTTTAATAAGAAAATTAACACATACTTGATTTAAAGTACATAAATTGATCTCTGTATAAAAAATAGAGAACTCAAAAAAGAGAGAAAAGTAATATATTTATAGCATTCACATAGAACATTTATAAAAATTGACCATATACTTGGCATAAGTCATGTCTCAGAACATGTTAAGGTACTGATAACAATTACTGTCTCAGACCACGATGTGCTGAAGATAGATATGACAATGGAAGGATCAGAGAGCATGGAAACAGGTTTTCAGATATTGGACATCTGGTGTGACAAAGGTCGTGTTGTAGGTCAATGGGAAAACAGAGACCATTCAACCCTGCCAGGACATTTATTCACATGGAAGAAAATTTATTTAGATCTCTACCTCCCTATAAATACAAAAACCTATTACAGACAGTTCTAAGGTTTAAGAGTAAAAGGTAGAATTAACAGTTTTAGAAGGGAGAACATCATATAACCTTGGGATAAATACTTCTTTAAGAGATAAAGCAACAATCATAAAGGATAAATTGATAAATTCAAACAATTAAAATTAAGCACTTGTGTTCATCAGAAGCAACAAGCTTGCCAAAAACCTGTTTTTTTAGTTACATAGTGCCCCCTCCTGTCAAAGTGTCACATATCCTTCTACTTCTCCTTGGCACAGAGACTTGTCTGATCCCCCAAATAATGGAAGTGTTACCTACTCAGAGCTTCCAGATTATTTTGTTCATTTTTATTAAAGCAGGTCTCTTGTTATATAAATTAATCAATTGTTTTGGTATAAGAACACATGATGGAGATTGGAAAGCTGCAGTCCTTTCCTTAGGGATCTTTCATTTAGAGGAGGGGACAAGCAAGAAATAAGTCACTACTTATTTCTCTGAGGATAATGTTCTGGTTAAGAAGGGGTAGCTAACCCAAATAGACAAGGTCAGAGAGGGCTTCCTGGGGAAATCTAATTCTGTTGTAGTAAATAATGATGGGTAAAATAGATAACCAGGCAAAAAGCATGGAAAAGTGTTACAGGTAGACCAGTCTTCTTTTCTTAAATCCTCACCTCCTGCTAGAGGTTTCTTCAATGATCTATTCTAAAATGACTATCAGTCTTCTCTCAACACAAACACACCTTATGTTCACTCTCTTTCAAAATTTCTAAACAACCAAATTCCAATGTGAAATTATGAATTTATTTTTATTAATTTATCTGTCTCTGATCAGAGAAGCATATAAATTATATCTATTTTCACTGCTGTGTATCCTGAGACATAGTATATGTTCACTACATACGTGTTGAATGAACTGGAACAAATAAAGTTGGAACAAATGTGAAGCTTTAGGAATGTTAGACAACTGGTTGAATTCAAGGAGCTCCAGTTACTATAGTATGGATGGAACACTGGAATGAGGGTGAGGAGGAAATCTGGGTGAGGCAGAGAGTTTGCCAGGGGCTGGATCACTAAAAAACTATATGTTTTCCTAAAGCAGTTTGGATTTCAATCTAAAGAGTGATTGACAACCACTCAACGTTTCAAGCTGCTGGGTGGTTGGTTTTGTGACATGATCACATTTGCATGTCAGAAAGTTTGGAGAATAAACAGCAGTGGAGGTGGGATGGTCATTCAGAAAGTTGTTGGAATCCAACTGAGAACTACTAAGGGCCCGCATTGTGGCTGGGCAGAGGGGGTGGAGATGTGGGAGTGTCTGGAGAGAAGAGGGTGCAGGGCAGACGAGGAGTTAAGGACAGTGCTTAGAATTTTGGTTTGGGCAATTGAAACAGTCACCCACATAGAGATTAGGAGAAAATGACCATATTTGGATGGGAGGGTTGAGGTTATGAGTTATTACAGAATTCTGAGTATCAAATAGAGTTATTACAGAATTCTGAGTTTCAAATAGTGTTAGAAGGCCTGTTAGAGTGGAGGAGAGAAATCCAACCACCATATATAAATTTTGGTATCATTATCATAGTGATTCCTATCAAAGCCCTATTGTGGATGAGATTATTCAAGAACATATAAAGGAACAATAGAAGTGAAATAGGAAAACTGAAGGACACATGATTTTGGAAGAGTTGAACAGTAGAATTTGAACTCACACAGCACCCACACAAAACAAACAAACAAACAAAACAAAAACAAACAAACAAAAAAAACCAAGCAGGAAGAGCCATAGCCAAAGATGAGAAATAAGAAATAATGATAATATGGAAACCTGGGGAAAAGTTAGTATTTTTTTTTCTGAGTTAACAGTTTAAGATACAATGAAATCAAGAAAGCTAAGGGCTTAATGCTATGTGCTAACAGTAACAAAGAATTATTATTGGCCTTACCAAAAATAAGTGCATCGGTCTGACCAGCACAGAGGTCATTGCTGTAAGCTTGTTGGGATGAGCAGAGAAGACATAAGTTTAGAGTAAAAGGATGGATATGTAGCTAGAGGGGGAGTCAAGTTTTGGGAAGTTTTCTTTTTGATAGGTTATAATTATTTAATCTTTGAGAACAGAGGTTTTGTCAAATGATACCTCCTATCTCCCCTGTTGCCTTGTCCTCAAATGATTAAACAAGTGTTTGTTGCATTGAAATAAGTTCAAGTCCCTAGATTCAAGGGTAAGAAATAGATTCTAAAGCTCCATTGACGTTTGAGTCCCTTCCACTGTTAGAACATCTATGTTATTTATTGTTTCCCCTTCTCATTGGGGGGATGTAACAAGTTTGTTTTCATCTAAGATCCAAAGATGGCCTTCTGACCATATGCAACAAGACACCAGGACATGGGTTAAATACCAGGAATGAATAAAAGGTAAACGGACTTACTTTGACTCTTTTTCATTGATGTTCACGTCAGGATGGATAATAACTTCCTGGGATCTAAGTTCTAGAATCAAGATAAGATCAAAACAGTCCATTATTAGTATGGTTTATACAAATCCTGGCTATTCAAATTGCACACAATTACCTAATTATCCAGGCACATCCCCAAGCCTCTTTTATCAAAACCTGGTCACAGAATACAGATAGGTTGAAAGGATCAAAGAACAAGAAAGTTCTCATTTGGGAAGAAATTCAACTGAAGATTAAAAAACACACACAGATATCCTCATCTCTCAAATGTGCACAGGCACATATTTAGACTAATTTGATTCCAGAAATGTGAGTTGCTGAAAGGATCAGTTTTAAACTATATTTCCATCATCTTAGACCTGGATAAAGATATTATACTGAGTCCATGTGGCTCGGTTGGAGCATTGTCCCCTGCACTGGAAGGTTCTGGTCAGGCCACATACCTAGGTTGTGGGATTGATCCCCAGTCAGAGCAAGTATGGGAGGCACCAAATGATGTATCTCTCCCACATTGATGTCTGTCTGTCTCTCCTCCCCAACCCTTCCTCCCTCTTTGGAATCTTTTTTTTAAAAAAAGATGATATAACTGCTGGAATAGTGAGAGGCTTTTTCTTTATTCTTAAGGAAAAATATGAATCTTATAGAATATTAATGTTGATTTTTCCTCCCATAATTTTTATTTCAAACAATTGGCAACTGATCCTTTATAATAATTTTGCATAAAATGGAATCTGACTTAGTACATAATCATAATTAAACATGTTTATTTTAGGATATTCACATTCCTTGGTGCTCTACACAGAAACCCATAATGTTAAAGTGAATCACCACCTGAGTGAATTTGAGATTTTCTGGCATAATTATAATTCATATTCAATTACTCATAAATTTGGATGGGGTACAATGCATGTCTATTCTAAGTTGGCCCTTTTTTTTAAACATAGATATTTTGGGAGACCTGTAGTTTGACCAGGTGTATATAATCTTTTAAAATTTTGTTCAGCAAACTCGTATATATGGACTATAATATATACTTGAATTGCCAAGTCAGAGTGAAATTAAAGCAGCCACCATGGCTAGAGCCCACAAAATCCAAAAGAAGACATGACCCTCTTTTAATAACATTCAACTTGTGTTGAGAGCCTAATGGACGCAAGGCACCATGCTAACTTGTGCACTATTGTTTTTACAGCAAAGCAAACAAATTGCAATGACCCATTCTTGATTCAGTTAGTGTGTGTGCTACAACATGATCGTGCTCAACTTACTACATTGTAATTAGGAAGATCTGGCTATCAAACCTTCAAGTAGCTGTGTGGTATAATTTGGATGCAAGAGCTTTGTAAGCCAAGAGACCTGAGTACGAATCCCTGAACATTAGAGTAGGGATGTGGATCCTAGAGCCTCCCTAAAAAGGGATAATAACTTTTTTTTTCTGGGATTTTAAGAGTTCTGGAATATAGTAGGCACTTAAAAAAATGATACTCATTTTCCCCAAAGTCAGTACTACTGTTGTGGAAATTTTTTTTTGACTTGGATGTATCAATTTTTCATTAAATGTGGGCAGGCAGGATGACTGCTTCTCTTTCCCAGACCCTGACTATGCCAATCTGTGAGGTTTTGTGCCAGAAACAAGCAAATGTCACTTACCTAAATCCGGCAGTGAAATGGAAAACACACTGTTGATGGACAAAAGGCACAGAAAGGTTAGAAAAGGAAGCCATGTTCAGAATAGCACAGTGAGGACTAGGTTTCTTGATACTGATGTTTCTAGTCAATGATGTGGGTAGAGCTTACCTTTCCTGTATATGTGTTCTGACCCCTCTTCCCTCTTTTAAAATGAGCTTATTTATCCCATGTGACCACGTATACCCCATTCCTACCAGACAGCTCCAGGCTGCCCCATAGCCCTGCCCTAGTCCATCCAGGATTCTATTTCTGCCTTCCAAACTTCCAAGATGCCCATCAGATGCGCACAACCCTCTAGACACACTTGCTGTGCCTATAGATAAGCCAAAAGGATGAGGGCAGGATTCCAGGCCAGGTGGAGCTGGAAGATGGTAAACTGCTAAGTGGGTCAGGACATTTGGCCCAGACAGATGGTTGAATTCTCCTTAAATCTCCCAGTTAAAATCACATGGAAGGACATATGATGTAGTAGGGAAAAAAATCCATGTATTTTAAGCAATTATTTAAGTTCAGCCCTACAGGCTCAGGTTCTGCGTATACAAAGTGATTAGACACAGTTTCTGTCCTGAAGTAGCTTGGGATTTAGTGAGGGAGAGCAAAAGTAAATTAATGTGACACTGTGTGGAAAAAAACATAATAAAGAAATGTCCAAAGGAACAGCACTTTTGGGAAAATCAGTTCACCTTCACGTAAGCCTCAGTTTCTTCATTTTTAAAGTGAATCCCAATGCCTATCTTATCTTACCGAGTTACTTCTATAGGGATGAGCATACCTAGCGGCTGTGACCAGGACACATGGACACTCAGTGATTCTGCTGGCATGTCTATAAGACAAGACTGGGTGCTGTCAGCAATGTGACATGAAGGTTGGAGTAGAAATCAGAGATCATTCTCACTGGATCTTATTTATAAGGGACTGCGGGTGTCATGCTAATCATCTTTGTTGGAAGCATCTAACTGGCTAGTGCCAAGGTCTGCCTCTAGGTCTCACTGACTGCTGGAGCCAATTGCCCTCTTTCTCCACAGCCAGGACTACGATTCATAAACTCTGTATTCTATTGGATTCCTTGGTCAATCTATTTGCAACAGACAATTAGACTTAAAGCTGTGTAACTTGAAGGCTTTATCACTGAAAAGAACTTCAAGGTAGAATAACATAATTCCATGTTAGTATTTGTAATGACCTTGGCAAATTACTTTACCATTTCCTGTCCTCATACAATACAGAGCTGCAGATGAGGGACAGAAGTGCCTCCAGAGATTATGCGGTCTCCCTTTCACTGTATACAATAGGAAACAGGCTGTACAGGTGCAAACACAAAGTGAATTTGCCCAGTTACACATTGAATAAATAAATGAGAGAACTGAAACCAGAATCCAGACTCCAGGTCTCTATCTCTTCCAATTACCAGTGAAAATGTATCCCTCCCAAACATTGGTCATTAGCCCGGTGATCTTGGAGAGTTCTTTCTAGGCCTACGACTTGGTGATAGATGGACCAATCAGCTGAAAAGTTCATCTTCCCTCTCCACACATCGCCTTTCTCAAGAGAGACAAATTAGATAACAAATTGTAGACAAAAACCACTGGAACTTGATGGGATAAGAACGCATAAAGGGCTGTAATTAACAACATAATGCTTACTGATACCTGGAGCATATGCCCAAGGTGATGAGGTCAGCTTCCTTTCTCGTTTTTGCTTAAGATTATCCTCTACCCTTGAGTATTACCAGGGGTGGGCAAACTTTTTGACTCCAGGGCCACAATGGGTTCTTAAACTGGACTGGAGGGCCGGAACAAAAGCAACCTGACATGCTGGCACTCTCATCTTGGGCTGCTGGTGAAGGAGCGGAGGGGAGAGCAAGAGAACACTCTGCTCTGCTCTTTGGGCTATGCGGGCCAGATAGAACAGCTGAACAGGCCGGATCTGGCCCGCAGGCCTTAGTTTTCCCACAGCTGACCTATAACCTTCTCTCATCAATTTTTTAAAAAGGTCTTTGTCATTTTTTTCATTAACATCTGTGAGTATAGTGCACCTAAAGATGGGAAAGAATGAGATAATGATAGCCAGGGCCTTTGGTTTTACTTTCTGGTATGCTCCCCACTGTGCCTGAGAGCAGGATGGAGAGTACCTGGCTGTGTGACTATGAGGCTGGCACTGCCAACTCTCTTCTGGAAAGAGAAATAAAAGAGGACTTATTTTTTTACCTTACATTTTCTTTCAACTTGGTTGTCTTCGTCTTAAATCTATCCTTTTCTTTCTTGAAGAATCTCTGTAGTCTCTTAAGTGCTTTGCCATCTAAACTAAGAGGAATCAAAGGGTAGAAATACAGTGTTTGAGGGAGTACTAGAAATGGAAGGATGGTATAGGAAAAGGGCCAGGGGCTTGGAACACCTACCCAAGGAAGAGCAGGACAATGCCTCACCAACTTCTCTGTTCTTTGTTTTGGTGTCAATATGAAATAGCACAAGCCAGTCAGTCATGAAGGGAATTATTATATTTCAATACAAATGTTTTTTTACCCTAAATGGTCTCTATTTTGCAGTTTATGGAGCAAAGTCTTCCTTTTAGAGAAGATGCCTCAGGAAGCATGGTTTACAAATTATACTAAAAATAACTTATAGGAATTCCTGCTCCTAAAATTCAAGTCACTGATTTTTAATTTACTAACAATGATAATCATACAACAATGCTGGAAAACTGACTACCCAGCTGACGAATCAAGTTTTTCTCAATATGTTCTTGGGTTTTTTTTGGGGTATAGGAAAAGGGAGTGATACCTACAGGTCATTCCAACCAGCATGGATCCCCTCTTTTTCCTTCAACCCTCAGACTTCTTGCTTTTGACCATTGCTGTTTTCTTTTCCACAATGTGCCCCTCATAACTAAACTTGACAAACAATGCCCACTTTTGTTCTTGAACACCATGGAATGGAGGCAAATTTTTGTTGACATTTACTTATTTCTCATTTATTTTCTAACACAATACCAAAATCCCTACTCTGGGAGGTGGACATTTTCTCAAAAGATAAAGCAATGTAATTTGAAATTTATACCATGTGATTATGTACAATTACCAGTGTTCTATTTACTTCCATTCTCTGTGCAAATCCTCCCTAAAGATGGTGGGGACAAGGAAGAAAGTTACTTCTTCAACTCATCATCCTAAAGTAGTAGGACATGCCATTAGGTAGGAAGCCAAGAAAGAGAGAAACTCACTCAGTCTTTGTGGAGTTGCTCTTTGTTTTGTATACATCTTCATACATTTCGTTACTATTTTCTTCTGAAATTAAAAAAAATTCATTACTTATAATGACAATAGTTCAGATTCATTTAATAAAACATTATTGGATATTGACCAGGTGCTTAGGTACATTGATATTTCTTCTGTTTGTTGAATAGTTGTTATTGAAACATATGTGCATATTTTTATAAGCACGTGGTAAAAATAATTAAACCTTTATAAAAGTTGTATATATAAATGAAAATTAATATTTGCTTCTACCCTTGAATCCAAGTCAATGAAAGTTGGTTTATCAACAGATTCCTTTCTTCTGCCCTTCCCTATGGCATATTTAACATACAGCAATCATAGGCAACTATATATCAGACATTGTGTTGAATTCTGGGGAAATAATGGAGAACTAATTTATCTTGGATATTCTTTCCCTTCACAGCATGGTGTTAGCCTAGCCCAACACAAAAGCTTAATATACATAGATATTCTTTGAATCCACCTTGACAATGGAGGATTTTCACATTCAGAACTCGAATTCACACAGTGAGTTTAGGGGAGCTATTGAATGTCTCTGTTTAATGATCTCTAAGATGGTTTATCCATCTAAAATCATGGCATTCTAAGAAGAATAAAACAACCAGAGTAGCATCTGCTGATCCCTCCTCCATTTTTTGGTTCATTAATCCAACGAATATTTTAAAATATAAAAAAATCAATATGTTTTATTGATTTTTTTACGAGAGGAAGGGAGAGGAACAGAGAGCCAGAAACATAGATGAGAGATATCGACCAGCTGCCTTCTGCACACCCCCCTACTGGGGATGTGCCCACAGCCAATGTACATGCCCTTGATCGGAATTGAACCTGGGGCCCTTCAGTCCACAGACCGACGCTCTATCCACTGAGCCAAACCAGTTTTGGCAATTCAACAAATATTTTTAAAAATGTTATATAACAAGTACCTGTCATTGTGCTAGGGACTAATGGAAGAGAATTATTAATAAAAATAATATAAATATAAAATTATAACTGACAAGTGCTATGAAAGAGAGAGACTTGTTACTCTGAGATTGTACACCAAGGAGAGTGTTCACTGGGGGAGCAATGATTGAGCTGAAATCAGAAGAAAGGTCAAAAGTCATTAGGCGAAGGGGTACATGGGAGGAAAGAAAATTCCAGAAATTGGGAGAAACCAAGATGGTGGCATAGGTAAACACCTAAACTGCTGCCTTGCACTACAATTTCAAAACTAAAACTAAAAGACAAAACTAACATCACCCAGAACCACAGGAAAGCTAACGGAGTGGAAATTCTATAACTAGAAGAAAAGAGAAAAGCATACGAAGAATCAGAGGAGCTGCAAAAGGCTGAGGTATGGAGACACACCTGTGGGTGGTGAGTGCCTGGCTGGCTTTCTCTAGAAGGAAGGAGAAAAAAGCTCCTGACTGTGTTGAACCCCAGTTCCGGGCAAGACCCTGGGGACCCACTATCTTATGGGGGGAATCTGGACCATCAGATGGAAACTCAGGGGAGCCGCGAAAGGCAGAGGTCTGGAGGCGCATGCGCGAGTGTGCAAAGAGAGGAATGTCTGCTAAGTGCACCACTGGCTTTCCCTAGCAGGTGGGAAATGGAAGCTCCCTCACTACACTGAACTCCAGTACTGGCGAGAATCTGGAAATCCTTATTCATTGGAGAAGAAACTGGCAAAACTCAAGGGTGGCTTACTCTTAGAGGTGCTTGCAGCAATTACTAAGGGACACCAAGACCCAAGGGCATCATAGGGAAGGGCTGACAGGAATCCAAGACTGTCTGCTCAGCCCTGCAACTCCTCCCCATCTAGCACAGAGGCTTTTGAAATTTTGCAAGTCTTGTCTAGGAAAAGGGCCAGGGGCTTTTTCTAGAGAACAGAAGTTCTCTCAGCGTGGACACAGCTGATCCTCACAGCCAATTGGCCTAGAGGTCAATTCCTCCCAGTGACATCAACAACAACCAAGACTTCAACGAGGCTGTACACACAGACCACAAAGGGGTACACCAAGAGTGTCCACCTCAGGTAACTGGGGAGGCCGAGCCAATGGGCCATATAGAACACCTAGCACAAAAAGCTATCCTACCAACTCAGAGAAGCAGCGAAAATGGGGAGACAAAGAAACAGATCACAAATGAAAGAAATGGAGGGAAACAAATGACTGGATATAGAGTTTAAAACCATGGTTATAAGGTTTTTAAAGAATTTCCTAGAAAAGGCCAATAAATTTAACAAGACCCTTGAGGATATGAAAAAGGACCAACTAGAAATTAAAATACACTTATTGAAATAAAAAGTATTATACAGAGACCCAACAGCAGAATAGAGGAATGCAAGATTTGAAATACAAAGAAGCAAAATGTACTCAACCAGAAAAGCAAAAAGAAAAAAAGAATCCAAAAATCTGAAGATAATGTAAGAAGCATCTGGGACAACTTCAAGTGTACCAACATCAGAATTATGGAGGTGCCAGAAAAAGAGAGCAAGATACTGAAAGCCTATTTGAAGAAACAATGACTAAAAACTTCCCCAACCTGGTAAAAGAAATAGACTTACAAATCCAGGAAGCACACAGAACCCCAAACAAGAGGAATCCAAAGAGGACCACACCAAGACACATCATAATTAAAATGCCAAGAGCAAAAGACAAAGAGAATATTAAAAGCAGCAAGAGAAAAACAGTTAGAAAAACAAGGGAGTACCCATACAATTGTCAGCTGATTTCTCAACAGAAACTATACAGGCCAAATGGGAGTGGCAAAAAAATATTCAAAGTGATGAATAGCAAGAACCTACAACCAAAATTACTCTACCCAGCAAAGCTATCATTCAGAATTGAAGGTCAGATAAAGAGCTTCACAGACAAGAAAAACCTAAAGGAGTTCATCACCGCCAAACTAGTATTATACGAAATGCTGAAAGGCATTCTTTAAGAAGAGGAAGAAGAAGAAAAAAGTAAACATAAAAATTATGAACAAATACATATCTATCAACAAGTGAATCTAAAAATCAAGTAAATTAAAAATCTGATGAACAAAATAAACTTGTGAATATAATAGAATCAGGAGCATAGAAAGGGAGTGGACTGACAACTCTCAAGGGAAAAAAGGGTTGGGAGGTGCAGGAAGGGACTGGATGAAAATCATACACCTATGGGTGAGTACAGTGGGCTGGGAGGTAAGGGCAGAGGGCGGGGTGGGAATTGGGTAGAGGGGAGCTATGGGGGTAAAAAGAGGAACAATTGTAATACCTGAACAATAAAGATTTATTAAATTAAAAAAAATTCCAGAAAGAGAGAGTAGTATATGCAAACACTCTGGAGCAGGAGCTTGGTGGGTGCTTGGGAGCCTGGCAAGTCAGAGGAGCTAAAATGTCAGCATGGTTAGATCTCAGAGATGAAGACAGTACCGAGGGAGAGCACAGGCTACAGAGGTAGGTAGAGGCAACCTACTCAAGGCCTTCAGACCATCATAAGGTTGACTTGTGAAAGTGTTTTATGTAAAAACATTCCTACAATCAGACTTCCATTGTGAAGAGATCAGGAAGGAAACCATTTCACAGCAATGTTTCTTCTTTATCACAGGAGTTCCATTACCAGTATCTTCACCTTCACAGTTCTCAGTATATTTATCACACATAACCTAGCCCACTGCACTGCCCTGAGCTCCCTGTTACCCACCCAATCGGTATTATTCAAATATAAACAAAAGGTGAGGTATCATTAATCAGCCACCGAGAACTCAGCCGTTGCTACTGGCAGTTTCAGAAATGTCTTCCTCACTTACCACTATCTGAGGCAAATGAGTTGGAGAAGTCCGACTTCGATCTGTGGGGAGAAAAGAAACAAAGACCATTCATCTGTCCTGCAAAGCCTTTACATTCTCATCACACTGCTGAGGGGCTGAGGTGTACTTACTCCTTTCTCCCAGGGTACTCAACATCATCGTAGGTCTCTTCTGAGATGGAAGGTGGCCGAAAGGCCCCTTGACTGGGTGCTTCTTTTGTCAACCCCAAGGCCTCCACATACCCACCTGTAAGGAAAAGAGAGAAACCCCTGAAGAACGAGCACTACGATAAATGCACTCACACCCCCACTGGCAATGGAGGCAAGAACAGGAGAAGGCAGATTGCATGAACTAAAACTGATTTACCATTTTTTGCCTATGACCCTTTGCAAACCACTTCTCCTTGCAGAAGCTCAGCTATGGGTCTTTAAAGTTGGGATAATGATCAATAGTACCTACTTTTCCATGATTGCGGTAAAGATTGATGCATTTTTATAAAGGAGGCTGGTTCCCTAGTGAACCAGCAACTCCTCCCTCTTATTTGATGGTTCTTGCTCTAATCTCTGACCTCAAAGGCAGAAGTCATCATCCACTTTTGTGCATTAAGTAAAATTTCTTAGACAAGTTGACTATATATATGTCAACATTTATTTTATTTTTTTAAATTTATTAAGATATTATATGTGTACATAGCTTACCATTATCCCCCCCCCCCACCTCCTATTTATGCCCTCCCTCCCCAGAGTTCTGTGTTCATTGGTTGTACTTATATGCATGCATACCAGTCCTTCGGTTGTTCTCTTATCTCCCCCAGGTCTCCTTCCCCTCCCTGCTGTCATTTGACAATCTGCTTGTTTTATGGTGACTATCTCAGGACCACACGAATAGAATCCGCTCCTCCTCTGGTTCACACCGCCCCTCCCCCCGGGTCCCACTGCTTTCCCGGGGCACATGTCTCCCCTGGGGCACACGGCTCTCCCGGACACCTGGCCCCCCTGGGGCACAAGATCCCCTGGGACACACGGCTCACCTGGAGCACACGGCCCCCTGTATGTCAACATTTAATATTCATTAATGTTGGAATCAGCCAGAAGATGGTCTGCCAGATGGAACAATGTATTGGGGTGTTTTGCACAAGTAGCTGGCCTGTTAAAAATGCAGGTAGTTTATTTCATAGCGCTGTAATTGTGTCATAATCATAAAATTTACTCCTTTTTTATCAGCTAGCATAAGTTAATATTTAGAGTATGGGTGATTTAGAACCATTTTCAAATATTAATCAGAAATAAGTGGTAATCTATCTGCTAAATAAACAATAAGCAAATTGAGTTGTGTCTATTAATTAAATGAACCCAGTAACAAGATTTTATCCTCTGACAAGGAGTCAGTTAGCACACAGGCCCCAAACTATCTCAATGAAGTCAGCTCTCGAAGGCATAAGGTCTTGCTTTTTCTTAAGGAGTTAGCAGTGAATTTCTCCAAAACAAAACAAAGATGCTGAACACAAAGTTACTTAATTCTTAGTTTGGACATTATTTTTTCTTCTTTCTTAATTGCTCCTTTTGGCAGAGGCAAATGTAAATGTTTGTGACTTCATTTTCAGACACAGACAACTCCCAAAGTTACAGCTCTAACTTAGACATCTCTGATGAATGCTAGATAATCCATCTAGATACACCATTTCCATTTGCCTGTCTAAACATATTGCATTCCAAAACCAAACTCATGACTTCTCTCTGCAAATCTGCTCTGCCTGCAATCTGCCCCAACTCAATAAAAAGTAGCAATTCCATCCTGGTCCAAAGCCTTGCAGATAGCCTCACCTCCTTTCTCTCTCATATCCCACTTCCAACCCACAGCTCTACTTTCATGTTACATCCTGAATCTAAACACATCTCAATTATTCTGCTATGGCACCCTCCTCCAAGCTACCATCATTTCTCAGCTTACTTATTGAAACAAACCCCTGACAGGTCCCCTGATTTATCCCACCTTCTGTTTTCAAGACAGAAGCCAGGATGGTTCTTTAAGATACAAGTATGATAACTCCATTCGTGTGCTCTAAACTTTCCATTCTTTTTATTTAAAAAAAAATCTCATTTAGAGTGAATGCCAAGGTTCATGCAATAGTCTAGAAAACTTGCTTGTTATCTCTGAGCTCATCTCCAGCTCCACATTCCTTCAGTCACTCTGCTATGCACAATGGCCTCTTGCCACCAACACAGCTAATGGCTTCTGCCTCAGAGCAGAACTGCTACTTTCTCCCTCTCACCAAAACATTTTTACCCTAGGAACTCATATGGCTCACTTCCTCATCTGCTTGAGGTCTTTGAGGTTGCATGCACCCTTTAAAAATTACAACTTCTAATACTTCTACCAGCCTCCCTAATTCTCTTTCCTTGCTTTATTCCCCTCCTCCCCATTATATTTACTACCTTTCTTCACAGTGGCTATTTTATGTTTATATATTATCTGTCTCTGCTAAGAATGTAACCTCCATGAAGATGGGAATATTTGTCTGGTTTGTGTACTGTTATACCCTCAGTTCCTTGAACAGTGCTGGCACATAAAAGGTGTTCTAATTAAAAAAAGAGAGAATAGCTTCAATGCATATATCTTCTAACAAGAGGCTTTTGTGTATTAAATTTATAGTGCCTGCCAATATTTTAAAACTAGAGGTTCAGTGGATGAATTTGTGCATGGGTGGGGTCCCTTGGCCTGGCCGAGAATTGATTGGGGCGATTGGGGCCTGCAGGCTGCGGGGCGACACTGTGGGAGGTTGGCCAGCTGTGGGAGTGCACTGACCACCTGGGGACAGCTCCAGCATTGAGCATTATTTGCCCCCTGGTGGTCAGTGCATGTCATAGCAACCAGTCAACTGGTTGTTCAGGCCACCAGTCATAATGGTCACTTAGACTTTTATATATATTGATTTATATCTACTATCTTATTACATACCTTATATTTGTTCCATTTCCCTCTCCCCTCATTTCCTTCTTTCTTGATTGAGATTTCTTCTTTTTTCTTCATTCTGTTCTCTATTTCCTTTTTTTTTGTTTTGTTTTGTTTGGAAGGTATGTGTGTTATGCCTATCTTTTAACAGTTACCCTACCATGTTTTAAAATTTAATTAGAGTATAAAATATAGGAAAGGGCACAAATCATAAGCTCAACAAATTGTCCCAAATTGAATTTATTAATGTATTCAACATATATAAAACAAACAAATAAAAAAGCCATAGTGCCGGTATCCTACAATGTCTTCTTGTACTCTCTTCTAGTCACTATTCCTTCCCACAAAGGAACCACTCTCCTCATTTCTAATACCAGAGGTGAATACTGCATATTTTGAACTTTATGTTAATGGAATAATTTTAAATGTCCTCTTTGGTGTGTCAAATTTCATTAAATATTATGTGTGTGAGAGTCATCTATATTGTTTGGTATAGTTATAATTTGTTCATTCCTGTAACTATTCCATTGTGTGAATATATTGTAATTTATTTTTCCATTCTACTTTTGGTGGACATATGGTTTCCAGTGTAAGACTATGATAAAAAAAAGTTCTATGAATATGCTGTATATGTCTATTGGATATAAGAATAGGTATGGAATTACTAGATCATAGGATGGATATATATATATATATATATATATATATATATATATATATATAACTTTAACAGATACTGATGAACAGTTTTCCAATGTGATTATTCCAGTTTATAATCTCAGCAAAAGAGGAGAGTTCAGGTGGTTCCACAACTTCACTAATACTTGATACAGATTTTTAAATTTTAATTATTTTTCTCGGCATGTAGTGCTATTGTATTGTAGGTTTCATCTGCATTTCCCTGAGACTTGAACAGCTGTATATAGTGTACTTGCCTTTTGGATAACCTCTTTGGTGAAGTGTCTCATCACCAGAGATGTTTAGGAAATTTTCCCAATTTCTCTAAATATTTTTTTTCCTGATTGATTTCTATGTTATATATTCTGGATATAGGATGTTTATGGAAATATAAAAAATTTCCATTTTATATCTTCTGGATACAAAGATTTTAGTCCTTTGTTCTAAATCAAGTATCTTCTACTCTGTATGCCTTTTATTCTTTGTTATCTTTTGATGGCTATATCCTGGCT
The DNA here is from genome assembly GCA_963924515.1 of Vespertilio murinus. Classification (NCBI taxonomy): domain Eukaryota; kingdom Metazoa; phylum Chordata; class Mammalia; order Chiroptera; family Vespertilionidae; genus Vespertilio; species Vespertilio murinus. The sequence continues at coordinate 37,536,054 of OZ004706.1, forward strand.
ATTCTATATCCTGGCTATTTTTAAGGCTAAAGTGAATATTGTTACTCTCAACTAAAAATCTTAGAAAGTTTCAACTTTGATCACCTTCCCAATGTATGTGCTATTAATGTCAATGTTGGCACTAATATTGCTTTATTTTGTGAGTACTTTTGCTCCACTTTCTTTCTTGCATTCAGAATTTTTTATGTGGGATTATTTTCCTTCTGCCTAGAAATTCTTTTTATTTATTTTTTCAATCAAAGGAGAAATACATGTTTTCAAAATAGGCTTATTGAATAGGAATATCAAAAAACACTTACATTTTTTCCAAACTTTTCTGTTTCATACCTACTCTCCTCAACTAAACCTTTTGTGCTGCTCATCACACGAATTGCATAAACTTATTAATGGGTTCAGCAGCCCCCTTTGTGCTTTAGCAGAATGTTTGGATTACTCAGAAAAATCTTCTTCAGCTGTTTTCATCATGGCATAATCCCTGAACTTATAGGGACTCTCCATGGACATCATGTAATTGCATGAAAAGGGCTTTTAGCCTCATATTCAGGGCTCTGTTTTTTTAAAAAATATATTTTATTGATATTTTATAGAGAGGGAGAGAGATAGAGAGCTAGAAACGTCGATGAGAGAGAAACATCGACCAGCTGCCTCTTGCACACCCACTCCTGGGGATGTGCCCGCAACCAATGTGCATGCCCTTGACCGGAATCGAACCCGGGACCTTTCAGTCCGCAGACCGACGCTCTACCACTGAGCCAAACCGGTTTCGGCCAGGGCTCTTGTTTAACTCTTTTATTCACTTCAACTTACTTTCCTCTCTTCCATTTTCCTCCGATACTCTAAATAATTCTATCATTTCACACCTTCAGGCATGGTTTTTAAATTAATGCTACCTCTGTGCTTTCTCATTCATCTCATCAGCGAGATCTCCCCCACCATATATTTTTTAAATGAAAAATTCTTTCATTGTGGTAAGAATACATGAGAGCGACCATTGTAACATATTTATAAGTACACAACACAGTCATGCTATCTATAGGCACAGTCTTGCTTATTCTTCAAGGGTGGATGTAATCCTTTGGGGTCCCGACTTTATACAGAATTCTCTCATTATAAACTCACTCTGGGCAGGCCCTGGGGTGCAGCCCCTGTACTCTGCTTGCCATGCAGTCAGAACAGGAGCTCAGGGGACTCAGAGCTCAGTAAAAACCCTCAGGGCAAAAAGTAGCTTGGCACTCACTCACTTCCCAGGAGTCCTGTTGCTGCAGGTGTGTAGATGCTTTCTTTTTATATCAGTTCTGTGATACTTCCATAAATTAAAAAAACAATCTTGTTTCTGTCAGGACAGTCACATTATCTCATCTACTATATTGTCAGAAACTAAAGTTTGATTTATTTTTTCTTTCCTTTATTTACCACAGTTTTGTTAGGCTGCTAATGGCCACGTTATGGAGGTACAGAGAAAAATACCCAGTGATCTCTGATTTTCAATGTATTCACAGTACGCCAGGGCAGGGACACATGTACATGATGAATTATAATCTACGCATAATATGGTTTCCCAGAAATGAAAGTAAATGAAGAGAACTAACAGTTATTTAGCATAGGAACCAGCCACTTTAGATGCAGTGACAAAACAACACTGGGAAATAAGTAGTAGCCACCTCATTTGCACATGCGAGTAAATACATTTCCCAAGGTTACAGGATGTATATAGTGGTCCTGGGTCCAGAAATGCTCAACTCTAAAGCCCAACATGGAAACGTGGTCATTCATTTGTGAAGTATCATGGAAACAGGTGAGAGGAATTGTGGTCTCTGATTCTCACATTTTTTGAAATATCAGTAGTTTGCTATGGCTTATTGGGCTGGAGTGGACACCTGTTTTGTCTACCCAGTGTCTTTTATTTTTTTCTTCTGATTAATGGCCCTCTTATTTTCTTTGGGAAATCTAGCAACCTGGTGTTAGGTAGTTTTGTTAGTTCTGATTCTACCCCCAGCTCCAGGGGTGAGTTTATGACCCAGCTGGATCAACCAGAGCATCCGATTCCCCATTTATAAGGACTGGTTCAGGGATGGCATGTGGCCTAAACAGAGCCTCTAAGATCTGGAGCTAGGCCTTTTCTTAAAACTGTTGAGAATATGACAATTTCCAGTTTTCCTTTTGGGTTCCTAAGAGCCTGTCACTGCTAGATGCCATCTTGCCTTCACAGGGGTAGGATTTGTCCAAAAGTGGAGTGACCCAGAGGGAGCAGAGCCAAGAGCAATACTGAGCTCTTGTAGTATTGCTTGTGTCCCTGGATCCAGCTCTTCCCAGACTTTCTGCTAGGGTGAGCCTATCTCTCTCTTTCTATCTTAATTTCTCTTTCTTCCTTTCTTTCTTTCTTTCTTTCTTTCTTTCTTTCTTTCTTTCTTTCTTTCTTTCTTTCTTAGATAGTATGATTTGATTACTGTTACTTATAATCATGTCTTAACTAGCATAAAGGAAAAATGCAGCCTAAAGTAATGATATTATACTATAGCATCAGTGTGTCAATTACTTGGGCCTATAAAAACAAACCCATTAGGATCTGGTAAATTAAAAAGAAGGAACAAACATTTGCCGAGTATCTATTATGTGGCATACCTTTCAATTTATTCTTCAAAAAACTCTTGTGAGGCCCACATTATGATTTTTTTATAAGTAAAGAAACCCAGCAGCAGGAATATGAAGTTACTTACCCCATGGCTAATAAGTATTAGTGTCTAGACCAGGTGTGGGCAAACTATGACCCGCGGGCCGAATCGCTGTTCTAAACTATTAAAATAAAAAAATAAAAAAAAGATCGTACCCTTTTATGTAATGTTTACTTTGAATTTATATTAGTTCACAAAAACACTCCATCCATGCTTTTATTCAGGCCCTCCAGTCCAGTTTAAGAACCCATTTTGGCCTTTGAGTCAAAAAGTTTGCCTACCCCTGGTCTAGACTCAACTCAGGTTTTCTGCCTCTAAGTCCAGTGCTCTTTCCACTACTGCTCAACTGCCTCACTAGGCCAAGTTACTTGATACATAACAGATGTTCAATAAATATTTAGAAAATAAATTAAAATCTTGGCAATGCATCATTTAAAAATCTAATACATAAAAGGCCAGTGGACATAATGCCATAACACCATAATGACCAAACGACTGGTCACCAGGAGGTGCATTAATGGGTCACGTGGTGGCAGTGGGTGGGCCTCTGGGTCTCATGCGATTTTGCACACTGGGCCTCTAGTAATATCATAATGGTGAAGAGAACCAGGAAGAAATGCAACTTACATTGGCCTTGGGAGTTCCTGGCCAGCTTTGGGTCCTGGGGGTAGGCCTCTGTCTGGATGCTGTCAATCATAGCATCCTGCTCTCTGGCCAGCGGGCTCTTCATATGTCTCTGAACTTTCATCATTGGGACTTTTCCATGCGTCTCTTCATAGGAACCCACCTAAACACATGCAACAGGGAAAGTACTGAAGGGCTTTGACTTACCTGTTTAGTTCTCTGATTGCTCATTGTAGTTATTAATTCCTCACAGATAGCACTTATTTATTATTTTATTTAACTTTGTCTTACTAGACTCTGAATTTCATGAGGACTCATACTTTGTCTTTTGTTCATCTCTGAATGCCCAATGAATGCTGGTCACAGAAGGCCAGCAGGATAGAATGGAGCACTGACCAGAGGCAGGTTCTTATAGATTTAATCTCACTTAATCTTCATGGCACCCCATTGGGGAAATGTCCTTAGTGTTCTGGATAAAGAATTTGGAACATTAAATAACTGACATCTGGTAGAGGCAGGACTTGACTTTATACCCCTGTGCTTTTGATCACTAAGGAATGCTTGGCTCATTTCACCTGAAATTTTATTTTTTTACCTACCATCCTTCCATTCCTACTTAACTCTTTCCAGCATTTGTTGAACACTTATTGAAGTTGAGAAAACATGCTATCCTTTGGAAATGGAGAGGTGCTACCTACACAGTAATTTATATGCATGGAAACAATACATACAAATAATTAAGGTATAATGTGGTAAGCTTTTCACAATATTACTCACTGAGATAAAACAGAGAGTAGGAGGAGGTAAAATCTCTTGGTTTTAAGAGACAGGGTTGGGGAAGACTTCAAAGGCAGGTTTTTATTAAACTGTGTTTTAAAATATAAGAGATTGATTAAGGGGTTAAAGAATCAACATGAAAGATAAATCAGCATGAGTAAAGGCATGTGATATTTAGTGTACCTTGAGGATTGTATGGAGGCTACTGATAAGGGAAGCTTTGAAGGGCCAGAGGGAAAGAATAGGGGAAAATGGGAAATGAGACTGAAAAGACAAGATAGAATGGGGCTGAGTTGGGAAGGGTTTTGTATTGGAGGCAGTGTGTAGGCTTCACCTCACAGTGACAGGGAACCAGATAGGAAATAAACCTGTTCAGATTTGCACTCCAGAAAGATCTGGATAGATTGTGAGAAGAGACACTGAAGACAGAGGAGAATCCGAACATTTCTGGCTATCTAAGTGTTTTCTAATGATCACATGACACAGGAGAAGGGATTACTGCTCTTCTGACCATAAGTGGACATGAGGGTTGACTATGATGATATATTTGAAAGTACTTGAATAAAGCTAAAATAACCAACAGATAAAAGGCATGGAATTTCCCAAGTTCTTGGTGGGATCTGAGCAAACTAAGAGGACAGTGTTAGGAGGGGCATTCCTTTTAGTCATATAACCAAGAATGAGTTTTTAAATGGGAAAAGTAAAGGAAGTAGGAAAGTCAATGTTTCACACAGGTATGGTGGCTGCCTTCTCACAGTGTAGTCCATATAAAGTAGTGCATGTTGATTCTCATGGGGCTTGTCCTTGGGATTGTGCCCTAGAGTCAGTTTGTATTACAGTAGATTATGTATCTACTGATTTATAGTTTGTATTTGACTCCAAAGAGCACTGCCCAGCCAGACTGCCCACCTCATTTGTCTAACACATTCCAAATAACTTCTAATAATATCCAAAACTCAAATCTATTCAGTGAATGTAGGTATATGTCCAGTCCCATACCTGGCTCTTGTCACATGCCCAGCACTGAGAACATCCCACTTTTTCTCTTTAATGGTCAATACACCTTAACCAGGCTCCTCTATTGCCTTTCTCACAAGCTCCTGATTAATGCTTTCCTGACCTCTGACATCATCACCCATTTATGGCCCTGGCCCTGCCCCTGCCCTTGCCCTCTGGCCTTTGTGCTGCTTCTCTGGCTTTGATTCCTATCTTTCTCTTTTTTAAAAAATATGTTTTTATTGATTTCAGAGAGGAAGGGAGAGGAAGAGAGAGATAGAAACATCAATAATGAGAGTCATTGATTGGCTGCTTCCTGCCCACCCCCTATTGGGATTGAGCCTACAACCCATACATGTGCCCACAACCTGAGCATGTGCTCAATCACTGAACCATACATGGGCCAGGCTGGTCCATGTCTTTCATAATTCTCTGAATGATACTGCTTTGTGATACTCGGTAAACACCCAACCTGGTCCAGCCCTATCTTAGGCTGACACATTAGCTCAGGCTAACACCACCAACAAGCTGATATATCTAATCACTGCAGAAGAACCTGAGACAATTTGATATTATAAAGTTTCTATACGGGTAGATATTATATAGGTATCTAGAATTTTTTAAGCAATAGCAGTAGCCCTGGTGGAATCTATTGTTTAAGCTTCTAATCACACTGCTTCACAGGGAGTACTGTCAACTGGATATCAGTACACACACATATAAAGTATTTAGTATTAATAAACTATCAACTAATCAATCAATCAATAGACAACAATAATACATTTCATTTTTAATGGTAGGTTATGGCTTACAAAGCACTTCCATGTACATTATTTTATCTTATCATCATGACTGAGGGTAGGAATGGGGATGGTGATGATAGTCTCATTTTATAGATAAGATGACAGAGCTTAGAGCCAAAGAGCACAGAATCCTCCCTCCAGGCATGTGCAAGTGCATGGTTGGCACCTGAGCATCTGTGTCTTGCCCACTGGGTACCTTGCTGGACTCACACCAGCCCTAACCTACTGCAAAGGCCTGCGAGGGGCTACTCAGTGGAAAACCCCAGGCTGGAGCTCAGTGTTGTTGTCACGTTATCTTTGGTAAAATGCCTTCAAAACCCACTGCATCTTCTGACCTCGTGTGAGAACTACATCCCTCACTCTCTAAAAAGTCACCCCGTGAATGGATCATGTGACACAGCTGTAGTGTACTGTTGGGCTAGAGCCCTATAACACAGATACCTTGCAAATAAGGTCTGGATGTAGATCCTTTTCTGTTTTCTGAGGTTCCACTTCATGTGGCTCTTTTTCCTTTATTTTTTTATCTTGATCTTCACATTGAGGGCTGAAATGTGAAGAGATACTCAAAAAAAGGGAAGTTTAGAGTATTTAGATAGTAGTGTACCATTCAATCCTAAAGAAAATGAATGGGAAAAATGAATTCAAACAGATGTCAATTCCTCTTTTTCATTTTTTATTTAAGGTGAAGGGGACCAGGATCAGGCCAACCATGATTTCTGTCTGTTCCAATCAATGCCAGAGTAAATTCCTGCTCAAAATTGCCTAATAACTCCCCATTGCCTGTAGGATAAAATGTAAGTCCCATAATGGTCTGGCCCCTACTTTTCTTTCCACCCCATCTCCCTCTGTGCCATCTTGCACTTTTGTTCTAGTTTAGACTCTGACAATCCCCCCAACCTACCATGCTACTTTGAGCAACTCTCCCTTTTTACTTCCATTCCTTTGTCAGACATGCCTTCCACATCTTCTATTGCTGAAACACACAGCACCCTTCTCAATTTGTCCATGTCAAATTACCTCTGGAATCGACCTCTGTTCTCTCCAGCAGTCATGCCTTATCTGCAACACTCTGCCCTTCCATCTTGTATTATAATGTAGTGACTATGCATCTATCTCCAATTCCCCTGTTTTGTCTTGTCAACTACCTAAAAATCAAGTTTCAAAGAGGCAGAACTCTCTTAATCACTCCCCACTGGTGCTGGTTGACCCAGGGTAGCAAGAGCAGGACATGGTGTTCCCATGACATGAAGGACTGCTGCGCACCAGTATGTAGACAGCAGCTGCCCTGGAAAAAGATAGAGTCAAGGCAGAGAGTGAATGAAAAATAGGACCAAGGACAGAATGCTGGGGAGCATCAGCATCCACATGAAAAGTTCCGTTTCTGGCCTTATCATGAACTACAACCATGTTTCGATGGAAGACAGAGAAAGAAGTGCCCTACAATGAAAGAAGAGGTGGGCAGGAAGAAGGGAGAAACATTAGAAGAGAGTGCTGTTCTGACAGATGAGGGAGGGAAAGAGTTTTAAGGCGTTTCATTCATTCATCTAATTACTGAGCACTCTGGTCCACCATTGAAGCATTTACTGGTTTTCCTGTGATGAACAGGGACTGTGAAATGAGGACTGGGTTCTAATGCCTACTGTCCCTCTTTCTAAAAGTCTAAGATTAACCTTCTTAAAAATCAAATTTTCTCATGTATAAATGAAAGGTCACAATGCCAGTTTCCATGACTGCCATAAGAATGAAATGCGATGACTGTGTTGAAAGCCTGCCCTTTTCTTCATCAAAGCATATGCTGAGTTAGAATCACCCAGTTCTTTAGTTCTCATTGCAATCACTGATATTTCCTCTAAAGCAGGGGTGGGGAACCTTTTCTTCTGCCAAGCGCCCTTTAGATATTTACATCATCATTCACGGGTCATACAAAATTATCAACTTAAAAATTAGCCTGCCATATTTAGTCAAAGACTTAAGTAAGTCACTCCTAATGTCTTGGTAGGCCAGACCAAATGATTTTGGGGGCCTCATATGGCCCTTGGGCCGGACATTCCCCACCCCTGCTCTAAAGCATTTACCTGCCTTATTGACATGTATGTGCTTTATAATCCATCTTCCTACCCCCCAGGCCTTGTACAGGAGTTTCCACACATATAATATTGTGATTTACAGGAATAATATTGTGGGGGAGAGGGTGCATTATCTCTGCTTTGAAACTCTTTCATGGTTCTCCCTGACCTATCAGACAAAGCCTAAATTCGCGCCATCCAATACAGTGGCCACAGTCCACATATGGCTATCGAACACTTGAAATGTGTGTTGTTCAAACTGACTTGGCCAGGAACACCAAGAACAAGGAAATATGGGCCTTGCCCACAAGGAGCTCACAGCAAGAGGGTGGGCAGGAAGGTGAGAATCAACAGGCATGCTAGCAAACAGAATACACCGTGACACTAGTGCGAACTCATGTGCACCTTACAGTGGTGCCACAGGGAAGGGACTGTTACCTCTCCCTGGAGGAGGGGAATCTAGGAAGGCTTCTTGTAGGAGGGACATTTGATGGTAGGGGCTTGCCAGATCTTTAAGTTGGTGCCAGTTAATTAAATGGGCAAAGGCAAAGGGACTTGAGACAGCATGGTGCGCTTGGGAAATGTTAAGTTCTTGGGGATTCCCATGATAGTTCCATCCCTGCTGGATTCTGTGACACTTCCTCTACTCCAGGAGTCTCTGAGGAGAGTGGCGAGGCCTCCGTAACTGCTAAAGCCTCAGTGGCTTGAAAATGGCTCCCATGTGCTGGGGACTCAGTATGTGTTTGCTGAGTGAGAGCAACAAGGGCTGGAGCAAGGTGAGAAGGACGGGTCCCTGAGCTCCTTCTCTGCACCAGGCGCCTGGCCAGGCCCAGGAGTGCTGAGCCAGGACAGGCACTGGAATCAGAGCTGTGCCATCGGGGACACTAGTTTGGTCATCAGGGGTTGGATTGCTCCCTTTCCTTCTGAAGATAAGACTCACCTATGTTCTTGGTGGAGAAAACTCTTCCAAGGCTGAAAGTGAAGAGGAAAATGGTCATTTTCATAAACCTACCCTCACCAATTAGGTCTCTGCTTGGTTACAGATCATTAGAGACCAGTCTGCAAGGAGAGGTGGGTGAGATTTCAGCACAAGCAAATGTAGACACTGATGACAGAAACTTCCACGAACTGTTCCCAGTGGAGCTGAAGGTCAACCCGAAAAGAAAACAAGCATTTCTGAAGTGACAGCGTATGCCAGCGGGAATGTATGATTTCACTTAGAAAAATAAACAGTTTGCTGCCTACCTTTCCAGGAATGTATCTATAGAATAGAAAGCTTTTAAGTCATATGAAGAAGTACAAAATTTTAATATTTGAGCAATACAGTATTTCAGTGGACAAATTGGTGAGTGTGCAGGTCATGCTGGGAATTCTCCCGTGCTGATCATGCACCCAGTTACCCAAATCCAGCTCTCCTGTGGTCTGGGTTTGACTCCATTAAAACTGTGTCCCACTGATGACAACACAGCCCCTCACGTATTTACTCATCACAGCGCTGGTGCCATTCCATATTTGGAATCTAGCAAAATGCTTCCACATGGTCCAGGCCCAGCATGCCAGGTCTCCATTCAGGGCCCACTGGTTTCTTTTTCCTGTATCATCTAGCCACTCGGATGGCAGCACTGGTAGGACCAGGGAGATGGACCTCATCTCAGATCTGTGCCCCTCCGGGTCCCGAGTTCTCACCTGTAGATTGGAAGCAGTGTACCCACTCACCAGAGATGCTGTGGATGAAGTTCTACCATGTACGCACCAGTGCCTGGCACACACAGACCTGGTCCATACCCACCTGAGCACCCCAGGGACTCACTGATAGACACAGAGATAGTGAGAGTAGAAAGAAATGGCAATTGTCAGAAAACGATGACAGCACAGCCTTGTGGTGGTTTGGGTGACGGCAATGGGTCTGCACACCTGCAAGGGCCCAAGAGTGTCTCTCGAGGAGGAGTGTGGGCGGACTGTGCCCACTCAGCCCCCTGTGCTCCCATCACCAGGAAAGGGAGACAGCAGTTTCCAGCCACCAGGAGAGAAAATCCTAAGATGACCATAAACATGTCTAAAGGTTGAAAGTTTTAGTTTAAAATGAAGGATACGCTCACACTGCTTTATTTAGCGAGGAAAACAATTTGGTCCTTCTGAGAGTGCACTGCACAGAGAAGCTGATTATTTGCCCACGTTGCCAGGTAAGGGAAGCATTTTACTAGAATGCTTCTGCACTCGCTAGTAGGAATAATAATCACCTACAGTTTTCTAGCCACAGATGAGCAGTCCTTTCTAGTAAGCCCAGAAAACTGGAGCAGTAAGTTAAAGGCTCTGGACCAGTGGTAGGCAAACTCATTAGTCAACAGAGCCAAATATCAATAGTACAATGATTGAAATTTATTTTGAGAGCCAAATTTTTTAAACTTAAACTTTTTCTAATGCCACTTCTTGTGGAAGAGCCACACTCAAGGGGCCAAAGAGCTGCATGTGGCTCGCGAGCTGCAGTTTGTTGACCACAGCTCTAGACTAATGGCACCTAGTGAGAAAAAAGTAGAACCCTAATGGACCCAGTCACAGCGTTAGATGAGTGCCTACTGTGTGCCAGCTGCAGTGCTGGGTGCTTACCTCCTCTGTCTCACTTAGTTCTCATAGCATTCCAGTGAGACATGTACTGCACCCCTTCTACACTGACATCTGCCACTGCAGGTGTGGTAACCATAGGCACGCACTTCCTGCCCTCTTGGAGAACACACAGAAGATACAATGGGAGCTGGGAGAGATCATATGCATGGACCAGACTCCAGGCCCTGGCTCTTAAACTGTGAATTTACCTTATAGTCATTCTCACAGCAATCCCAGAGGTGGGTGTTTCTGTTACCTCTATTCTACAGGAGGCTCAGGCTGCACAGCCAGCAGCTGGGATTGAGGCCAGGGATGGTGCTTGGGTCCTAATCAAGTTGCTACACTGCCTCCAAGGAGTCATATGGTGCCGTGCCTGCCAGGAGGCCACAGGATGTGCCTTCGAGGTTTGGGCAGTCTGTGAAAGCCTGGTATGTGCAAATTTGTCTTGTGCCAAAGATATCTTCTCCCCGAAGAGACAGTTAGTAAAAGCTGGTGGTGCTGGGCGCCGAAAATGAGGGGCTGGGAGTGGATGAGGATCAGCGTTTCCCATTCCATCACACATCTGCCTCTGACACTGGGGCTCAGGCTTCAGAACCTTATCAGCTGGAGTCTAAGCCTCAGACATCAGGGGAAAACTGACAACAAGAACCTTTTCTCCATCCTAATCAAAACTACTTCAGAATCACCTCTGCACACCGTTTTAATTAGAAAGTTGTAAGAAGAAAGGAAGTGCCTGGTCAGTGTGACTGAGTGTTTGAGTGTCAACCTATGAATCAGGAGGTCACAGTTTGATTCCTGATCAGGGCACATGTTTGGGTTGTGGGCTCCACCCCCAGTGGGGCTGTGCAGGAGTAGGCCATTAGCAATTCTCTCTCATCATTGATGCTTCTCTCTCTCTCTCTCTCTCTCTTCTCTCTTCTCTCTTTTCTCTTCTCTCTTCTCTTTCTTCCTTTCTGAAATCAATAAAAATACATATATTTAAAATAAAGAAGAGATGAAACAATACCTTTTGGTGTTCTTCAATTCCAACTTCATAAGTCGCTAAAATAAAGATGAAAAAAGAGTTATTTCAAGGCAGTTTCTTATAGTACTGGTTTTGTACAGTATCCAGTGTAAAATCAATTATGCAAGATCACAGAGTTCAGTGTTCTCCACCTTCACCGGGATCTCTGTGGAGCTTTGTCAAGGTGGTTTGGGAAGTTCTGGGTCAGTGACCAGTTTTAATTTTGTGGGGATTTCCAGGATGGAATGTATAGTCAATGAAAACATTTGAAACAATTTTGAGTTTCCTGTTTGGGTAAATACATTCCTTCCCTATGATTAAGAGAAATCACTGAGATTGAGTGTTAGCATTCAAAAGACAAACTTGAAAGGAAAAGGAAAGGGGGAAAAAAGAGTCAGAAACAGTTTACATCCCATTTCAACAAAATGATTGCTAAGGAGGGGCCAGACCACCAACTCAGGCTTAAAGACCTTTTTGATTTTTTTCAATAGTTCTGTGGATATTATTTAATGACAACCTAACAAACATGAGTAGTGGCAAGAATTTGGGTTCAAAACCCAGTCCTGATACTACCTGTGGATGCAAGCACATTACTTCATTTCTTTGAACTTCATCTTACTCATCTGTGAAATGGGGTCAGTTGGTATTTGCCATACAGAGATAATGGAAAGATGAAAGGAGTTGATGTAAGAAACTTATTGTACCTAGCAGGTCACCATTGTATAGGAAGTGATGTTTTTGGACAAAGTTGCTAGTTTGATGTTTCCTTGCTTAAAAGTTATCCATAAAAGTTTTCCCTTACTGTTAATGAGTAGATAATGAGTAGGACCTTGCCTCCCTGTTTCTTTGTTCCCTCTCTCTGCTAGAGTCCTGAGGTTTTAGTTTCAAAAAACTGACCAAACATCATGTTGCATTCCTAAGCCATAATTATTCTAAACATACAACCCATTCTTAAAGGCAAGGAACCCCTAGGTTTTCTGTAGGGATTACCCACGTGGGATTGTTGACACACAGATCTAAAATTCTGGGTGGATGATTAGTAATATGTAAGCCAACTTGGGTAATTGTACATTGTTATTTTTACTGGTTTTTGAGTCAAACATTCTGCTATTACTTGATTTAAAAACTTTGTTTAGCTATTAATATATTTAAAATGACCGCTTATGACACAGATGGCCTCATCCAAAGTATGGATATTTTTTCCAATTTAAAAAATATCTTCTTTCTTCCTCCAGTTTATTTACCATATATATTTATTTAGATAATTAACAAATCATGGTCTCTTTGCTTCTCCTTGGCATTCAGAGGGGGGAAGATATTATAATTCTGTATTAGATATGGGGCAACCAAGGCTCAGAGACACCTTACTTGACAAGGCCAATAAAAAAAGGTGATACAGTCCCTTCCATAGCCTGGCTGGGAGGGTGGAGGATTGTAGTTGATTCCTAAAAAAGGGTAATGCATGCACAATTAAAAGCACATTCATGATTTAATGCTTCTTTTAAAGCAATGTTTAATATTAAGTATTGCCATCAAAACTTGCTCCCAGGATAGGAATGTAAAGTTCAATGGGCTATACCCCAGAGGGTCAGGAAGGGACTAGGAACACACAGCACTGGAGTCCTTGCTCACATTTTATGCCAAGTTAGATAACCCTCTCCACTGAACAGCAGCATCCCAGACGGGAGAAGAGGACAACTATCAGAGGGGAGAATGAAAACCTTCTTGAAGGAGAAGCAACATAAAGTGGTGGGAAGAGCATGGACCTCAGAGGCAGTCTGAGGCCATTTCACATTATAGCTCTACCACATAGCCCCTTATGTGACTTTGGTTACTCAATCTCTGACCTTGAGTTTCCCGTCTCTCAAAGTGGGTTAAAATCACCCTATCAGCAGGATGTACACAGAAGATCTAACCCAGTACTGGGACCCATCACACAAGGTCAGTAAATGCTAGTGTTTATTCTGGAAGCAACATGTACACCTTTCGTAGAGAACTGACTGGTCCTACAGGCAGAACAGCGACACAGAAATTTGTGGAAATGCTATAAGTCCCTGTTTCTTCATCTTCTTCCCTGAAAGGGTCTCTTTTTTTCACATAAAGTTCTGAGCTTTCTCAGCATAACAGAGGCAGAAAGATGTAACTCTGAATGATTGGTCAGAGACATTAAATGAATCCTATGCTCTTATCCAGGCTATAAACATAGGGACCTAATTCCCATGGTCTGTTATCTTCTTCTCCATACACGGAGCTTTCGGGGACTTCAAGAAATACATTGTAAGAAGAGAGATGAAGTTTGTAGAGAAGGACAAGGGAAAAAATAAATTGCCATATCTTGATCTTTCCCACCCACATAGTGACAAAAGGCAAAGCATCTAAGCATATTAGCATAGGCAGCGCTGAGTCCTGAGATAGCACGCATGCTCAACTGGATGTATTTATATTTATAAGAGACCAGACAAAGGAAGGGGAATTAGATGGTAAAGCAACATGGCTGTGGATGTTTAACTTCATAGTCAGCTTGGGGGAAATACCATTTTTGACACATTTTCATTCCACACAGGGTTACAATATTAATTGGCTTAGCAGACTTACAACCAGCAATTTCTTTTGCGGTGCACAGGTTAATGGAGTTGCCAGAGTGTCTCAGATATGAAATTGTTGACTCATAATTATGTGGTTCTTCAAATTCAGCACTGAGAAGCATAGAGAAAAGAAGGTTAGTTAAAATAAAATGTTTCTTTAAACTATTGTAAAACTTTTTTTGTACTTTTTCCTCATTAGGAGGTAATATAAGTATGTCTGGCCAATATGGTAACCTGAGCAGACATGGAAGGCACACCGTCCCTGTTCCAAAGACAGGAATTCTGGATAAAATATTACAATACTAAGATTTATACAAAGGACACCTAACTCATCTAGAGATTAGTAAGGTAAAAATCTCCAGGTGCCAGACATCCAGAGGAAATGTGCAATTAAACATGTAAATGAGAACTGTAACCAAGGGACTCAGAGGCAAATGGGAACCAAATAAAGATCTTAGCTGGTCCACTGGTGACCTAAGGTCTGAGTTGGAAGTTACATCTGAGCCACAGGCCTCATCTGAATGGGAACTGAGCTGAAACTGAGCCATCAGCATGAAGTCCAGAGTCACAAAATGCCACTCCACCTGCAAAAGAAGTTCTAAAACTATCGGTGCACTCTCTTAGGTTCTGAGCAGGAAGACTGCTGCCTGACAATGGTCATTAGAGCTAAGAGAGAGTCCCCATGAGATACCAGAACCTTGCACAGGCATGGGTTCCCGATGTAGACTGTCTGTGTAGTTCCAAGATGCAAAGACAAAATGGTACGTGAAACCCAACCCTCCCCTCTGCTAAAGCAACTCTGAAATTACTCTGTAAACATTCTTCTATACCTTGGATACCTATGGTTTCTAAAGAAACAGTCCCCACCATAAACAAGTTTATAGTCACAACTGCACACCTTATAGGAAAGGAGCCACCATAGATAGTTGGAAGATATAACTCGGGAGAATTAAATAACAGAATGACATGAATGTGACTTTAAAATAAATCATTTTATGTGTTCAAAGAAATAAAATGAGGAACAAAAGCCACTAGAGGGTGTGAAAAAACATGTGGAGTAGGAGATAGGAGAAAGAAGTTATAGAAATAATATAGTTCTTAAAAGAAAAAATTTAATGTTTAGGTTGAAAAGTAGATTGGGTGCAGCAAGAGAGAACTGGTAAACTAGTTAAATCTGAGGAAGTTACCCAGAAGGTAGCACAGAGAGATTAAGAGATGAAAAATATTAAAGGAAAAGTTAACATTAGGGGGATAGAATGAGAAGGTTCAATACACACACACACACACACACACACACACACACACACACACACACACACTATCCCCCAAAATGTATACACATACTTTGAATAATTGTAAAGGCAGTGTTTATTAATAATAAAATGGCCCAGCCAGTGTGGGTAGTTGAGCATTGACCCATGTACCCAGAGGTCGCTGGTTCAATTCCTGGTCAGGGCACATGCCCAGGTTGTGGCCTTGAATCTCTGGTGGGAGCCATGCAGGAGGCAGCGACCAATGTCTGTCTGTCTGTCTCTCTCTCTCTCTCTTCCTCTCTCTCTCTTTCTCTGTCTTTCTCTCAGATTCAATAAAAACATATTAAAAAAGAATAAAATGGAGTTAAAATATTAAAAATATGATGGTGAGAGAAGGCTATGGGAATTATTCTCAGGTCTTTATATTGTTTAGGAACAGGGTATAGATTTCAATTAACATCATACTTAATTGTAGATGTCTAAATTTAACTATAATCACTAAAAAAGACAAATAGAATATTTAACATCTCAACTGATAGAAGGAAAATATGCAATAAGAAAGCTTAAATGTTTAAGAAGGCAGAAAAGGAAGAAAAAATACAAATAAAGAAATTTCATAGTAAATTTAAAACATGAAATATAATGAGAAACAGTCCAAATAGATCAAGAATCATAAAAATGGAGAGATAAACCTACTACAATAAAATATAGATGATCTGACTTGATGTCTTAAAAATCCAGTTAATGTTGCTACAAAGCAACCGACAAGTCAAAGCTCTGGCATTGATGAATGGGAAAGAGAGCCAAACCAAATACTAACCAAAAAGAAAGCTTAGGTAGGTATATTAATAGATCATACTTTAGCATGACTGTTCAAGAAAATGAGAGAAGCTATACACACACAATCACAGAGTAGAGGTAAAAAAAAAAAGAAGAGAAATAAAAGAGGACAAAGCTTCAGGTTTTCAGAAATCTATGAAGATGTTATAATCAGTTCTCTGCCAATAAGTTTGAAAGTCTAGAGAAAATCAGCAAATTTAGTGAGGAATATAAAATTACCACAGTGACTAAAGAAAAAATAGAAAGATGGATAGGCCAATAAATCATAAAAGGGGTTGAATAAACAGTGCACACACCCACAGTCCCCCCTACCCACCTCCAATTCTGCCCACCTGTGGCGAGGTTTAATGACTAGTTTCAGAGAACAACAACAAAACAAAAAAAACAAAAAAAAGGGAAAAGCTGTGCTACTCATTTTAAGATAAAAGAATAATTTTGATATGAAAACCACAAAATGACCAATGAAAGAAAATTATAGCCCACTCTCACATAAGATATTTTAGCCCAAATAAAATAGTAGAAAAATGAATTAATCAGTAATAAAAACAACTAAAATTTCCCCAAGACTTCAAGGATGACTCAACATCAGAAAATGTATCATTGCAAGTAATCATACTGGAACAATGAAAGTGAAAAAACAAAACAAAACACCTACTCAGATTATTTTAATAGATGCAAGAAAGCATTCCAGGTAGATAAACTTTCTTAACTAGATTAACCTCCAAAAATGTCACAATAACAAAGTGGAATATAAAGAGTTAATATGTAAACTCTATTAGGAACTCCTGCAATAAAAGACAAAGAAACCATTAGAAAATTGGACAAAAACATATGGTAGATATCACAGAAGCAAACAACTAATAAGTTTATAAGTAAATGCACAACCTCACAGTAAATAGGGAAATAGAAGTCAAGACAATGAGAATTTCATTCCACACCCTTAAGTTTAGCAAGTATCTTAAAGCTTGAGAAAACATCTCATTTAGCAAGAAAATGGAAAATGGGAACTCTTCATACAGGTTTGAGAATATGAATTGGAACAACTATTTTGGAGAATAATTTTTCAATACCTAGTAAAACTAAAGTTATTTACTCTTGTTTAGTCCTTTTAATTCTAAGTAAAAAAAAAAACAACACATCACAACAACCTAGAGCAGTGGTCGGCAAACTGCGGCTCACGAGCCACATGCAGCTCTTTGGCTCCTTGAGTTTTTAGCAAAGCCCAGCTTAGCAGTACCCTAATTAAGTTTAATAACAATGTACTTGCCTATATAGTTTAAGTTTAAAAAATTTGGCTCTCAAAAGAAATTTCTATCATTGTACTGTCGATATTTGACTCTGTTGACTAATGAGTTTGCTAACCACTGACCTAGAGAAACTTGCTCATATTTACCTGTCATTATATGAGAATTATTGTTGCAGCATCATTTGAAAGGTTAAAAATTTAAGACAACCTTCATATTTCTCATTAAAGGAATACATGAACATACTGTGATATATTGTTTATATAAAGAAATATAGGTGATGTGTATACAGAATGAATAAACTAGTCTTACATACATTAATGTATAATATGAAAACACAGCTTTGGAAAAATAATCAAGTTGCATAAGGATAAAATAAGATGCCATTTATACAAAAATGTAAAATACTATACCTTTAATAGGTATGTGAGTTTGTAGCTAAAGTATAAGAATTATACTAAATGAATCTACTCTCGTATTCCCAGCTGAAGTTGCCTCTGGAAAGGGAGAAAGAGAAACGGGACTGGGGAGTGAAATGAAAGGAACTTCAACTGTGCCCATAGCAAATGTAAAATACCAATTTCACACTGGATGTGGGCAGTAGAGGGGAGAAATATTACCCATAATTTTCCCACCTTAACACAAGTGAGGTCTCAATAGTTTGGTATTCTTCCTGGTTTTATTTTCCATTTGGAGGTATATCTGTATAGTTGTTATACACAAAAAGGTGGGAGCACTCTCTTTTCCTTTTTTCTTCCCATTTATTATTATACTAGAGGCTCAGTGCATCGATTAATGCACTCGTGGGAAGTGGGGCCAGTGGAGATCAGTCCACTGTGGGAGTGCCACTCATCCTGGTCAGCTGAGTGGCAGGCCCACTGTGGAAAGCACTGACCACCAGGGGGCAGCTCCTGAATTGAGCATCTGCCCCCTGGTGGTGAGTGCACATCATAGCTACTGGTTGATTGGACATTCTGCCGTTCAGTCACTGGGCTTTTATATATATAAAAATATTAAGTACATTTCACTGAATTGTTTTTTCTTTTTTGTTTGGCCACTTTGGGTATTTTCAGGTCCCTCCCCCTCCCCACCCCATGGTCTCTGTGATACTTTAAATATGTATGAATAGAAAACATAATAAACTCTAAGGCATCATAATTTCTCTCCTCACTCTTTGGCTCCCCTCTCCTGGCATGAAACAATCAAGAGAAATTTTCTTAAAATATAGACTATCCTATGTATCTCATGCTCCAGGGGCCTAACAATCTCATCGGGTTTATGGTAAATTAACTTTATTAATAAGAAACAATTGTGAAAAAACTGAATGAAGATGTTTAATCAATGTCTTGCACTACAGAAATTGATATACACCCGACTTTAGATGATCAGAAAGAATTTCACTCAAATGTAAAAAAAGGGCATCTTCAGATCCACTATCTTAGAAAGGCAGAGTTAGGATTAATGTGAAGGAAGAAAAAAGATACTATAGATACATTTAAACCACCCTTTTGCTCCCTGACAATGTCTTTTATCTTTCTTTCTGGTCCATTAAAACCAGACCTGAAATCTCCCTTGATTTAATGCAGTGTGGGTCGATAGAAAGAACTTGGGTTGCAGGGAAGAAATAACTCGATGAATTAAATATATCTCTGCTTCAATTTCTTTGTTTCTACATTTGTTAAGTCTATAGTCCATCTCCAAAACTGTAGACATCATTGGGAGGCAGTATAGAATTACAGATAGTCTTTGCTCTTGGGGTCAGCCCAGCTCTTCTACTTTCTAATGATAAAATATTGGATATATCCTTTAATCTTAAGTTTTCTACTCAACAAAACAATAATAATAATAAAATCTGATTTAAAAGTAGGCTATCGATATTGAATGCAATATTTGCCCTCTTCACATAGATCTTCACACAGCAATATTATTATGCTGGAGGACAGAAATTATAGTGTTCTTTAAAAAAAGGTTTGGGATTTGCATTTTGGAAATTATTGGCATAGTATCAGGTTTATATCTTTTCTGATTTTCTTATAGGAAATCTCTGGTAATTTAAGTACTAGATAATAAAACATTAGTGTTTCTTGAAGATCTCGTCAACATTATCTGTGTTCAAGAAAAAAAACACAGTTCTGTAAATGCAATGTGAGCTTTAAAGATGATTTACACAAGCAGATGCTTTCCTATTGGCTTGGACCCGTAGAAATCTACCTGTAAAACAAATTTTTGAACAAGTTGGCTTTCTCTGGCTGAAGCATGGGCCCATGCCCTCCTCTCATTCTTGTTTGCATTCGCTACGTCTACCCTTAGGACACAGCCCTCCTTTGGAGAATAAGTTGCCAATCTGTCTTGGGCTGTTCACTCTGGAGAAGTGGTACACACAGCTCATTCAAACACATGTTCACTTGATCAAACAGTGAAATTACCCATCCCAGGAGCAGCTACTGTTTGTTGAGGGTTTATTATATGTGAGACACTGTACTTAGATTCATCGTATCCATCTCTGTGTGGTATTAAGCATTTAGATTCTCAGGGCCTTAATTTCTTCATAGGGTCACTGTAGGAATAACTGAGTTAACATGTGGGAAACACCCAACAGGTACTTTTCCTTTCTCACCTTCCTCTGGATCACTTTGCATGAGACTGCATCAAAAAGTTTCACTGAAAAAAAGTTCTGGAAAATCAAAATAAGCTTATACTAAGTATGAAGATTGGGACTTGAACAGTAAAGCCTGTTATAGCTATACTTCTGTGCTTATTTCATTAGGGGGTAGATCTAAGTGGAAAACCCAACTTTTTCCACCTCTTATGTCAATGGGCCATACACTTTGGAGGCAAAGAAACCAGGAGTAGCTTAAGGAAGGAGTTGCTCTGTGTAGTATTCTACAGGTTCTTGGTGACAAGGAAATATGTGACCATGTGATTTCTCGATGTCCCAAAGTACCAAACTGGGCAAATTACTATTTCCAATAAATAATTCTTACAAGACTACTCTCTTCCCCAGCCTTCACTCTAAGAAACCATTTTCCTGAATTAAATGATTAATGATTAAACTTTAAAATATTACATCCATGCTACCTAAAATGGACCTAAAATGTATTTGTACTATGTTTATAAAAAATACACAAAATAATTCCAAGGATGTGTTTCTCTCAAGAGCTCATAAAGTTTCTATCTTCTACATTTTAGATGCTGGATAAAGATGAAGAATCAATGAAGCAGTCGGGCAGAAGGGTGGTGAGGGGACACACACTTTGGAAAGATAGATGTGGAGCTGAATTTCAACTTCACCTGTGAACTTGGGTGGGTAATTGGGCCCAAGTCTCTTATTCCTGGACATATATTATGTTGTGTTTATTGACATAAGGTATATGCTACCACTACCACCACTACCACTCTGTCTACCATTCCACATTTCCACTACTTGAAATTCTACCACCTCTACCATTAGCTCTACTACTTTCTCAATTTTTACAGAACACACAGACATATCTATGCTCATGTATAGATCTTCTTATATACACTAATAAAAGAGAAATATACGAGTTGACTATACATTCAAGATGCCCACCAGTCAATCAGGGGTACGCAAATAAACCAAACAAAGATGGCTGGCGGGTTAATTTGCATATACAGGTGCTGAGTGGCTGGGGGCAGGGCGAGATGCTTGCATCATCACCATGGTGGTGATGCAGGTGTTCCACAGCACCTCAGCCACTCCAGGCCTCTGGGCAGTGTGGGAAGGTGGAAAGGCAGCTCTGGGGCTGGAGTGAAGACTGCTGGCAGCCAGGGGAAGGAAGGCCCATTCTTGCATGAATCTTCATGCATCGGGCCACTAGTATATGATATACATTCACACAAAATACACATATATGTCTATGATAAACATATATCAGATACATATGAATATATGCATTTGTATATACAGATAAGCAAATATGTGTATATTTACTAGTACACGAGTGTGTATAAGCACAACCCTACCACCACATGTTTTATAACCTACTACTTCTACAATGACTTCTGTAACAACAAACAAACAAGAAAAACAATGCTGCCAATGTTGCTCAATTCTGGGCACTAAAGTGGTTTTTCTAAAATTCATAAGTTTATAACTTAATTCTCTTAATAAAGGGCCACAAAACTAGAATGACTGTAAAGGTTAATTTCATGTGTCAATCTGATCACAGGTGTCCAGGTTGAATGTTGTTTCTGAGTGTGTCTGTGAGGGTGTTTGGATGAGATCAGCATTTGAACCAGTGGTCCCCTTGAACAGAGCCCTCTGTGGTTGGGGGTTATAAGCAAAGGAGTGGACCTAAATAAGGGACACAAGTCTTTGTCTATAGAAAGTGCTAAAAAAACAGAACCTTTAAGGGATTTAAAAAAAATAGAATAATGCTTAAACACACGAAAGAAGAGAAAAACCCTAAGTAAATCCACTGCTTCTACCTTTTGAAAGGCAGGCCAAATAGTGACCTTGCTGTGTCCCTGAAATCCAATTAAAAGGGGATAATCCCAGCTGGCATGGCTCAGCGGTTGAGTGTAATAAGAAGCGATTAAAGTGGCTTAAGCTGGTGCCACCTGGATGTTCTGGATCTAAAACTTTATAAGGCACATGCTTTAAAAAATGCCCTCTCTTCACTCTTGCTCTATAACAATTCAGTTGAGCACACTGGGATCTTGGGGCCCTCTTTCACATCCCATCCTACGAGGTGCCACTCAAGAAAGAGCACTGTAGTTGTGAACAACTTAAAAACTAGCCTTTAGAGATTCTGATCTTACATGCACAAAGGCAAAAGGACGTCCAGCTTTTGCTTAGTTAAGTAGAAACCAATCCCAAATAGCTTTCAGGAGGGATGTGTCTGGTATTGAGCTCTAGTGATGTGCCAAGCACCCCACAGGTATTCATATCAACAATGACAGAAATAGCAAATCTAGTTTTCCTAGATTCCTATTCCTGTCCCATCTCACTTCCACAGCTGATCCAGCAATTGCTGCCTCCCCCAAACATAACTTGAATCCATTGATTTCTTTATCTCCATTTCTTTTTGTAATTAATTAACTTATTGGTTTTTACTGGGAGAGGTAGGAAGAGGGAGAAGGAGAAAGGGAGAAATAAAAATGCACACTGATTTGTTGTCCCACATATTTATGCATTCAGTGGTTGACCTTTGTATGTTCCCTGACTAGGGATTGAACCTACAACTCTGATGTATTAGAATGCTTATCTAATTAATAGAACTACCAGCCAGAGCTCTTTATCTTCATTTCTACTATATTGTTCATATGCCAACTTATTTTACTGCTCTATGACTCAGTTTCCTTATCTATAAAATGGGTGGTTCATCCACTTCTTAGATTGTCAAATATACACTCATATATGAACTTAGAACAGAGACTATCTAAGGGTTGATTGCTATTTTTACTGTTATAATCACTGTTTTATTATTGTTGCAGTGGTTTCCTAGACTATCTTCCTCTTTTTCCATTTCGCCATTAAATTTTTTATACAAAACCCAGAGTGACTGGTACAAGCTAAATGTCAGCACACGTCACTGCCTAGCATGTCATTCTTCATGGCTTCCCAATGCATTTAGAGAGAAATCCACATTCATTCCAGGCTCACAAGAGTGGCCCATCATCCCCCAGCGCACTGTTTAGCTACACACTCTCCTTTCTGGCTCTGTAGACATGGTGGGGGGAGGTGTTCTTTGAGAGTCTGAATCAGTGGTGTTCTCTCCTGGAATATTTTCCTAGACCTTCCATGACTGGGGCCCCTGAATTCGGGTTTCAACCTTAATGTCACAACCTCCAAGAGGCTTCCTTGACCATTCTACACTTCCCTTTGCTCTCAATCCCCAGTTTATACCTTAATACTTAAAATTTTCTTTATAGCACTTACTACTAGTCAAATAATGAGAACAAATGCGTTTTGTTGGGCCACAATGTCATCGTTCTGCTTGCATCATTATTCTTCTTGGAAGCCCCAGGGAAGGCAGCTATCCCACACTATAGCCTTTGCTCTCTTGGACCTCACACAGGACCCTAGACCATCATGGAGCCGCAGCCCCAGGCACATTAGTGTCTCCCACTCACCATGGGCTAGAGCTAGACACACCAAAACACAAATACAAATGCATGTTTCAAAGTACTGGCTTGAGAGAGGTCACCCAGGAGATTCATAATAGGTTTATAGTATTTTTTAAAGGCTGCTGTCAAAACAAAAACACCAAATTAAAAAGTTGAGCAGAGAAAATGGTGAACTCCTGAGATCCACCCACAGACCGGCATTTGAGAAACACTGTCCTGTGTGAACCCTTTCTGCTTGGGAAATAAACAGCCTCTCCCTTCCTTAGTTGTCTAGCTGAGATTCCCGGAGTCAGAACGAGGAGAAAAACTGTATTTATAGCTAATGAATGAAATACTAGCCAGCTCTGCTAAGTACTGACAGAAATCCTGCTGACTGCTGCCCTGGGTCTCCCATGCTTTGCTCACACTAATAGGGGCTGCTGTCCTACAGGGTGCCAGCCAGTTTGGTTCCGATGAAAAAGCTATGGCAAAGAATAATCTCCAAAAAGTCATTTCACTGTTGGGAGCTAGTGAGATATTAATATTCCAGAGGCAACCAGAGATGGAGAGGCCCAGGGTAGAAAAACAGACTAATCAAGCATCTTCTCTATTCGCCATGCTTTAGACAGTTTATCTCATCTAGTCTTCATGGCCATCAGTGAAGCAAGTATTGTGTTCACTTTACAGATGTGTGTGCTAAAGCTCTGAGCTGGTAAGCGACTGGTCTCAGGTGCAGGGGAATGGGTTTGAATCTGCGTTACTCTGACTCCAGACGTGTATTTTTCCATTATGCTATGCAACTCCTCATATTTGATAATATGAAGAAGCTCAGAAATGAAAATGGTTACTGTGAATGCACTGAGTTCCTAACATGATGATTAATATAAATATATGTGTGTATGTGTGTGTGTGTGTGTGTGTGTGTGTGTGTGTAGTATCTATTGAAATACAGCTAAAACACAAAGACACCTGTTTTGTAAATAACGGTTGAAAAAATTTTCTTTAATTCAAAGAAAAATGTTGTCCTTCAACGTGTTAAGAACTGTTATGTAAAGACAGTGTCCACTGTACCAATGAGTGGATCTTGGCCGAGTGGTTTTGAGACTGAGGTGGGAAGGTTATCTCCACCCCCCCCCCCAGTTCAACTTGAAGGACTTTTGAGTAAACAAACAAACAAATGTGTATAGGCACATGTGTGTGATTACATGTAGGATATTTTTTCTACTTTATACACTGCTGTATTCTCAATGCATATAGAGGAATTGGCATATAGTAGATGCTCAATAAGTATGTGTTAAATGGATAACACCTACCTCAGCAAAGAAAAACACTGGACTCTCCAGGTAATGAGCTCCCCATCAAAGGCCTTTTGAAGAGAATTCTTGCCTTTGGTAGAAGGTTATATAATAGCTAAGTAAGTTTTATTGAACACTAGATGCTAGGCACTGTGCTAAACACTTTACGCTCATGATTTCACTTATCCTCACTACAACTGTATGAGTTAAGTGCTACCAATATCCTACTTTACATAAGTACAACTTGAGGTTTACAGAGGTTAAGGCATTTGCCCAAGGCTACATAGGTGTTAAGTGGTAAAGCATGGGTTAAGAACCCAGATACATTATGCTCTGTGGCTTGGCTGCCTCAGATCATTGCCGGGTCCCCTTCCAGTAATGAGATCCTGCATACTCTATTCTAACACGACATCTTTACTCAAAATATATAGCCAGAACATGGAAATGTTCTTCCCAGACAGGCAGCAGTTCCCATGGAAATTGTATCTAAAGCAGCTCAGCATTCTGGCATTTACTTATTCAAAGTAATTTCTTTCTTTTTTCTTTTTTTAAAGAATATGACAGTAGTTTATTTTGGACCATAGAACTTACATAGCAACCACTGGACTTTTTATGCACAACTCATTGCCAGTGAATATGGAAAGCTAGGTGATATGGAAGATTTCCAGCAAAATACACTTTTTTAAATAGTGACTTTTCCTCCAATTCCCAGCAGGGACAGGAAGTCTAAAGATAACACTATCCATAGGAAGACAGATATACATAGATATTTCTCACACATTTAAGAGCAATGGAATCATATGGTTAAATAGGTCAATTTTACAACTGCTTATCTGTCACTTATGTCAATGTTACTTCTTCAACTCAAGAGACAGTGGAGGGAGAGTGGGAATCAAATGTCTGACCCTTGTTCATTGCTCAAAGTAGGATGGGTGGCCAAAATATGTTGTTTCCTGGGCTCAGTAAAAGAAATAGATGAGGGTTCCAGAAATCTGAGAAGGAGCAACTCTTGTCTCTACTCTGTCCTCACCCCCTTCACAGAATAAGGGTGGGGCCACAGTCTGCAGGTGCATGCAAGGGACCAATAGCCTTATGCTCCCTACATGTAGAGGAGAAGATGCATGGTCACAGACATTTATGGGATTCAAACTAATTTCTTATCAGTGACAAAATGAAGTTCAAAGTCCTTAGCACGGCACTTACTACACTTTAGGATCCAACCATATTTCATATTTTCTCATATTAGAATGCTTTTTGTCTGTCTATATGCTATTTATTACTACCACCTTGCTTTCAATCATGTTCTATCTCTATACTAAATATTCATTGATCCATCCATTTATCCATCTACTAACCAACTATAAGCCAGCAATGTGGTTATTTCCAGTAACAATACCCTATTATCACCCAACTTACAGGCCCACAAAAGGGAATAAGTGAATCTATCTAATTCCAATCCACCGTGCAGGGGACATCACTAGATGTTTCTTCTTCCATGAAGCTGCCCCTAAGAATCCTGGTCCCCCTTCATCTTGTCTGTCTTTCAGTCTTATAGCACTATAGCCCATATCATAATGAGATGCAATGAATCTCATTTCAGATGAGGGTAGGTTCAGTTTTAAAATCAATATGAAAGAATAGCACCAATTGTTCTTGTAAATCCCTTAGGAAGAAGGTGTTACAGACTACTGTTTCCCATTACTTGCACATCACAGCCAGTTTGTGTCCAGTGTTGAAATGGATTGCTTATTCCTTGATGAAAGTGTGAGAGAAGAAGTCAGCTTAGTTTATTTATTTATTTTTTAAAAATATATTTTATTGATTTCTTACAGAGAGGAAGAAAGAGGGATAGAGAGTTAGAAACATCAATGACAGAGAATCATTGATTAGCTGCCTCTTGCACACTTCCTACTGGGGATGTGCCCACAACCAAGGTACATGCCCTTAACTGGAATCGAACCCGGGGCCTTTCAGTCCACAGACTGATGCTCTATCCATTGAGCCAAACCGGTTTCCGCAGTCAGCTTAGTTTAGAGCCTACCTGCAGGAAAATGGTGTATCTAGCCATTTACACTGATCATGGCACACTCAGTCACACTGAAATGCTCCCAGTATGTGAAGCACGAGGGGACCGAGATTGACTCGGGACATATCAGAATACCATTGTCCCCTCAAAATGTCATACTAGGGCCAATTATCATGCAGTAACTAATGCAAACCATTTCCTGAGATGTCTAAATCGTTCCCCCTCAATCAAATAAATGTTCATGGAATGCAAGTCCACCAACTACCTTGTGCCATCATTCAACTCTAACCACTAAACTAGGAGTTCCCCCTTGTTGAATATGACTGACTATTCCTTGGTGTACTCACCCCTCTAAGATTTGATTCCTGTCTACCTTAACCATCCCACTTATTTCCATTATTTATTACACTTTCTATATTCTAACTCCACATAACTACTTATAATTTCCAAAATAATATGTTACTTCATATCTCCTACCTCTGCCTATAGTGCTCCTTCCCATGTTACCCAGTGAATGTTGACCCTCAGCATTCATTTCAAATACTTCCCTTCTGTGCTAGTTTGATGGGACTGAGGCTACTATTCTTAACGCCTCCCTGGGACCCTGAGCTTTGTAGGTGAAATTTCAGCGCCTCCCACTGTGACACTGGGTTTGGTCCTGTCACTTGCGTTGACCAATAGGAGCAATGCGATACCTCAGAGGCATGGGAAGTATTTGTGCTATTGGCGTTGTCTGCTGCCACAGCTGGGAGAGCATTCCTCAGTTAGCTCCCCAGAGGACGTGAGGAGGGTGCTGAGTTAGTTGCACCAAGGTCAGACTCACCAAGGTCATCCATCCTAGATCAGCCAGATGCAAGCTGAACCCCAGACAATGGGAGCAACCCAGTCAACTTGCACCTAGTATATAAGTTCTGGAGATCTAATGCACAACCTAGTCATTAGATTTAAAAAAATAATTATAAACTTCAACATTGCTAAGACTCTAGATCTTAACTGTTTTCAACACACAAAAATAAATAATTATACGAGGTGATAAAGATGTTAGCTAAGCTGCTGTAGGGGTTACTAGTATATTGAGATGCATAAATGTATTAATCCAACAGGCTGTGCACCTCAAACTTAGACATTATACATCAGTTATATTACAATAAAAATAGTCTGTGTACACCTGAGTTAGAATCACAGCTCAGCAAGTGGCAAGCATTTTGAGCCCAAGTGTTTTTAGCTATAAAATGGAGACAGTGGCAGCAACTTGGATGCCTTCTTGAGAAGATGAAATGATAAAATCTCTATTAAGTAGCCAGGTCAATGCATTAAAAGGGCTCAATAGTATTTGGTTGGGTGAATTAATGACCCAGCACTTCCATGGATAATTCATTCGTAGAATGAATGCAGCAAAAATAAAAGGTCTTTGTCCCATTACCAGTTCTGAACATCCTGCCAGCTGCCCTCAACTTTCTGTGGCCTCTAACTCAGTTTAGTACTATGGAAGCTGATGTTTCTATTTACTGAGCCCAACTGTACAATAAATAAAAGTACCTCAAAGGGCCATCTTTGCAACTTAATTTCAGCGTAGTTGTTAAATGTGGTTTATTTAATCTCTCGTCTAAAACAAGAATTGCAGTTTGTTGCCTTTCCATCTGCTCTTCCCGGAACCCTCTTGGGAAATACTGATGCCTAGCCTGTGCTTACTGCCTGCTTGTGGGCAGGCTCAGTGGCCTCGTTGGCAGACTACACTCTTGCACAATTAAGAAACAGGTACTTACCTCTCTGGAGGCAGGTAGCCCACAGCTTCTGCAAGAGCAAAAGGGAGAGTGAAAAAGAGATAGTAGCGGCAGCCTGATTAAAGCAGATTGTGTTTGTGCAATCACCTGACCCCAGAGACACAATGTGGTTGGCAACTCATCTGTGCCCCAAGCCTCCACTTCCCAGGCATCAGGGGATCATTGCCTACATTGCAGCCCTCACCCACACTTTATGGTGCTCCAATGAGTACACTCTCTTGTATTTGACTTTCTTGAGTACCAGGATGTCTGTTGGGTTTCTCTCTTAATCTCAAGCCTGTTTCAGGGCCCTGCAAAGAGAATGCATGCTTGAAATAATGATACATTGCACTTACTGAGCTATTACTGGTGTGACAATAACTATGAATTCTTTCCATGCCTCATCTCACTCATTTATAAAAATCTATATGGTGAGTGTTATCACCCCCATGTATAGCAAGGACAATGAGACTCAAGGGGTAACACGTCCAAACTTAAACAACTATTGTGTGTGTGTGTGTGTGTGTGTGTGTGTGTGTGTGTGTGTATTGAAGAGGGAGGGGGGCTGCAATTTACAAAGCCCATTTTATTTTTAAGACTTAGTACTTTGTTTTATGTCCTCTCACAACCTCTTCCCTTTCAGAGAGATGGCTTGAGCCCTAAATTATTTAACATTTATAGACTTCCCTGATATGGAGGTGGCTGTATTCTTAATGTATAATGCTAAGAGTCCTGTTTCTCTAGGATGAGACCTAAGATGACTTATAGCAGTGGTTCTCTAAGCGTGGTCCCTGGAGCACCAGCATCAGCAGCCCCAGAGAACCTGTTAAAAAGGTAAGTCTTCAGGCTTCCAACCCAGGCCAACTGAGTCAGAAACTCTGGGATGGGGTCCAGTAGTGTGTTTTAACAGGTCTCCTAGGTCAGTGGTCGGCAAACTGCAGCTCAAGAGCCACATGCAGCCGAGGTCGGTTTGGCTCAGTGGTAGAGCGTCGGTCTGTGGACTGAAAGGTCCCGGGTTCGATTCTGGCCAAGGGCATGTACATTGGTTGTGGGCACATCCCCGGTAGGGGGTGTGCAAGAGGCAGCTGGTCGATGTTTCTCTCTCATCGACGTTTCTGGCTCTCTATCTCTCTCCCTTCCTCTCTGTAAAATATCAATAAAATATATTAAATAAAAAAAGAGCCACATGCAGCTTTTTGGACCCTTGAGTACAGCTCTTCCACAAAATACCACACCCTG
This sequence comes from Vespertilio murinus, assembly GCA_963924515.1. NCBI lineage: Eukaryota > Metazoa > Chordata > Mammalia > Chiroptera > Vespertilionidae > Vespertilio > Vespertilio murinus. The sequence continues at coordinate 37,565,913 of OZ004706.1, forward strand.
GGCGAGTCTATTTTGAAGAAGTGGCATTAGCAGAAGTTTAAGTTTAAAAAATTTGGCTCTCAAAAAAAATTTCCATCGTTGTGTAGTTGATATTTGGCTCTGTTGACTAATGAGTTTGCCAACCACTGTCCTAGGTGAATCTGATGCACACGGAAATTTGAGAACCACTGAGTTAAAGACATTTAACCATGAAGTTGCCCAGAGCAGTCAAATGAACAACCAATGAGCTAGAAGTAGCTCATTTAGTGCCCTGTCTTCTGGCACTCATGCTCACAGTAAAACATGTTAGCACAGTCCTCCCTACATCCCCCTCCCTCGTTTCTTTAGAGCAGACAGAGCAAAGGTGTTTGAAATGTCAACAGGATGAGTCTGGAGTGTGGCTGAGCAAGGCAGCTTCACGTGTCAAGAGTTAGACACATCGCAGCACAGAGAAATGGCTTCCAAGGTGTCTCAGTCCTGGAAGGGACCAGTGGGGGTGGGTGGGAGCCCTTCAGTGAATTACTGCAGGCAGATAGCAGAGGCCTGAGGGACCTCCATCATGACCGCAGGTCAAGTTCTCACTGACTGCATCCCTCTCACTGCCTCCCCTCCTCTACTGCACAGGCTGTGTTGACAACACAGATTTTGTGGGAAACACAGAGGTGCTCTGCCTCCCTGCCCTGCTCCTTTTCATTTTCTTCCTCTTGGACAGATTCCCAGTGATCAAATGCGAGGCTCTCAGGGGAAGCAGGCTGGCTCAGGAGAGATAAGGGACCAATTCCTGCAGGCTTGTCATTTCCCGGGCAAGCTGCCACGGCCTCTATGTGAGAATAAACAGTGATGGATGTCCAGTCCTGGAGAAGCAGTTCAGCATTGTCACCAGGAGCTCATGCGGAAAGAGAAGTGGCTGGGGGATACTGGCTAAGTGGCGGTGGGGTTGTGAGGGCTGTGCATTTCTTACCTTCCCCGGGGGTCTTGGGCACTGCAGCTGTCCGCCTCAGGAAGGCCTGGAGGCTCACTTCTGGAGGCTTTGGGGGCTTCACGGGAGGAGGACCCAGGGACTCCACAGAAGGCAGTGGTTTCGTTTTGGGAAGCTGGTGATGCTTGACATCTGGCTCTTTTTCTGAGCACAAAAAAGCCACAATGTAGGTTGTTAATTGCTTCCATTTTATAGCCTGTCGGGAGAAACTGATGAGTTGCCTTGCCTCATTCTCATCCCCCCCCCCCAAATTTGTACTCCACCCAGTAGCCAGAGTGCCCAGATCGAAACACGGCCCTGATCTTGTCACCATCCTGCTGCCCAGATGAAGTGCCATTTCCTCAGCATGCCCTTGTTGGCTCCCTCGTCTGGCATTTAAACAGCACAAGGCCCCAATTGACATTTCCAGATTATTTTCTTACTGGATTTTATTATCCTACTTCTCTGACTTGAAGCCCAAACATATTTCACTCACATCATTGGCTTCTCAGTTCCCAGGTTGGATTTTAAAAGCCTTCAAAAGCTTTTGTATATCCAAGATATTGTGAATGCCATTCCTGGTTCCTAGAATGCTGTTCCCTTATTTCTCTCATGCCAGACTTCAACTCTTCCTTTAAGGCCCTGCTCCAATGACACCTCCACTAAGAAGCTTTTCTTAATTGCTCCCAGAAATCAAGGAATTTGTTTTATATTCCCGTAGCACACTGTTAACACCTCTCTAGCAGTGTTGTGGCTTATTAGAGGGGCTGATTTCATTTCTCACTGAGTGTAGGCTCTTGTGAGCAGGGGCTAAGCCGCATTGACCTTTCCCCAGCACCAAGCCCAGGGCCCAATTCAGAGGAAATGGACAATACCTGAAAGGATTCTTTAGGCACTTATGATGGGCAATAACATGGGTGCTATAAAGAGGAATCAGAATTGATCTCTGATTTCCAGGGCTCATAGCCTAACACAGGCTTCAAGGCTGACTTTGGTGGTACCTAGGCACCTGTAGATTTTGTGTCCTAGAATTTGGCAGGATAATCCCAGTTTTGCATATTTTATCCTTTTGCACTAATAAGCCAACTCAACAGAATTCCAATATTACAGATGAAAATCACATCTGCTTCTCCAGAAAAATAATGCAAACTCTCATATTAACCAAGCACTTTGATTTTTGGTTTACATAAAGTAGGGGTTGATTTCATGGTACAATGAACAGAGTCGGCTAGTGTTTCCTAAATATATCAATGAGACTCTCAAAGCCCTGCTGTCCTCTGGAAGCAGGAGGGGCTTCGTTCCTGCCCTCCCAGCAGGGCAAAAGTTTCTCTCTTCTGAGGCTATAACTCCCAATGTCAGTAATTTTAGTTTTTATCAAATTAAGGACATGACAATGAAAGCAAATGATCACTTGCTTATTGGGCCCCTAATTATTCCCAGGCAGTGTGCTCAGTGGCTTGCATGGATTATCTTTTTTCATCCTAATAACAGTTCTACCTGGTAGGTAATCAATCTATCCTTCCTCCTTCCCCCCCCCCCCCACATAACCCTCCTCCCATTCATCCCCTCTTCCTTCCCATATTTTCATCAGTAATTACTTGTCTACTATATTCCAGGCATGCTTCTAGGTGCTATGGGTAGAGCTGAACAAGAATAAGAGCAGACACAGTTCTGCCCTCAGGAATTTTCCTTCTAATAGGACGAGGCTGACGATAAACATGTAAACAAACAAATAAACAAGATAATTTCATTCTAATAAGATGAGAGTGATGGCAAACATGTAAAAAAACAAGTTCTGTTAGGTCTATAAAGGAAATAAAGAGAGGATGATATAAAAGAGTGCAAATCTTGGGGTGAGCAAGTGGTCTTTAGATAGGGCGGCTAAAAAAGATTTATCCAGAAGTGTTATTTGACTTTGACCTCCATGAACCTAGTATATAAAAGTTAAAAAAGGTTATTTTTAGGAAGAGGGAATAACAATAGTAAAGGTCCCAAGTCACAACAAAGTCTATTGAAGGAACAGCAAGAAATCCAGTGTGTTGACTATGGGCTAATGAGGCAGGGGAAGAGGTAGGAGGTAAGTCAGAGACATAAACAGGGATCAAAAGAAGCAGGGCCATGAAATGAGTAGTAATTTAGATGCTATTTTAAGTTCAAAGAGATTAGAAGCAGGCAATTCATCCACCCACCTCTTCAGTCCATTTCAGTCATTCAATAAATATGCTTTGAGAGCCACTGACCCTGGCACCTTGTCCTTCTAGATTCTGGGGATATGGTGGTAAACACAATTCTTATTCTCACGTAATTTGTATTTTACTAGGATAAACCAATACATAATGTACTAAGTAGGGAGAAGTGATATGACAAAAATCAAAGCAATGTAAGAAGATAGTGATGGGGTGCCATGGTCATTTTAGATAGAATGATCCTCAAGATCCACTCACAGCAGGTGACACTGAACAGAGACCTTGATGAAATGTTTGAGTCAGGTACCAGAAACCTGGGGGAAGAGTGTTCCTCAGCTAGTGCAAAGGCCCTGGGGTATAACCAGCTTGATAGATCTAAGGGGCAACAAGAAGGCCAATGTGAGAAAGGTAGGCAAAGACCAGATCATATGAACACTGTAAGATGGATGGAGTTGAATTTGAGCAGGAGCCTGATGTGATACGACTTACATTATAGAGGATCACTGTTCTTCCTAGGAAGAGAGCAGAATATAAGAGCAAAGTGTGAAAGCAGGAAGATGAGTTGGACCACTGCAGTGGTCCAGGCAAGAGATGACTGTAGTGTGGGCAGAGGATAGAAGTGGAAGGATACAGAACATATTTTAGTAATAGAACCAAGAACTTGCTGATGGATTAGATGCAAAGAATGAAGGGAGAGAAGAACAGAGCATAAATCCTACATTTGGGCATGAGCAACCAGGAGGACATTGTCCTGTTTACTAAGACAGGAAAGACTGGTGATGAATCTGATTTGTAGGAGAGCAGATCAGGCTCTATGAAGTTATGCAGATTGCCCAAGTTCATGCATCTTGTAAGAAGTAGAACTAGATTTCAAATCCAAGTTTTCTCAAACTGTCTTTCAATATAATTCCAGGAGATTAATCACTTTCCCCAAACCTGAAATTACAATATAGCAGATGCTCCTATAATACCTGCGTTCAGAGCAAAGATTACTGAGGTCACATATGTGACCTTCTCAAGTTCCCCAGCTTTAAGTTGGAAGAAAGCAGTGAGCTCTCCCCCAACACCTGTGGATATTAGATTTCTCACCTGGGGCCTGGGTGGCAAGCTCACTCTCATAGATAGGCTGGCAGGTGTCCCCCATTGGGATCCTCTCAGGACTGGCCTTTTCTAGGCTCTTCCTTCCATGTAGAGAAAGTAGAAATGTGGGATCTTCTGAGGCGACATGTGATTTTCGTTGGGCTATCAAGTGCCACTGGGAAGGAAGACTGTGGGAGCCTTTTATTTCCAGCTTTGTCCTGGGCTCCTCTGGAGTAGTGAGCCCCATGCTTTTCTGATCTTCCGGATGGAGAGCCCCACTTCCACAATTGGCAAGGCAAAGAGCTGATGACATGTTACTTTTCTGAGATGAAAACTTCTCCCAGGTCTGGAGCTTGTCTCTGAAGGTACTGGCCACCTCTTTCTTCTTACCAGTTACTTTAGCATTTGACCAATTCACATCTAAAGGCAGAGAAGCCTTCTGTGAATTTTCTGCAGAATGAGTAGACCTTCTTGGAGGTCCCTGGGAATTAGAACATTTCTGAATATCACTCCTTGGTGCCAACTTCATTTTCTGGGGTTCAAGAGACTGGGGTTCACCACTGGAATAATATGGTAGGGGCTGATTGTGGTTGGATGAGAGGGGTTTCCCATTGGCCCAAATCCTTGTTGACTGTGTGCTTCCAATGTCACTCTTTGGAGAAACACCTGCTAGGGATTTAATAGGTCCTGGAAGGGATGGTACATCAAGCTTTTGAAATTTAGCTTGGAGCTCTTTGAAGTTTCTTAATCTTTCCTAAAGCATAAGAGGAAATAGGAAAGTCTCATTATTTTAGGAAACAAGCAGCACAATTAGCTGACTACACTGTGCGTGCCAAGGGCTGTGAGTGCCAATATAATGCCATTGCTCACCTATTGAGAAAGATCATCCTCCTATTGTGTATGTAGGATGGAGCAAAAACAACTGTATCCTCTTTGAAACACTTTGGATATGTTTAGTTTCTTCACAGCATATAAAAACCACTTATAATGGAGACCATATTAACAATTGCTGATAAATCTCTTGATACAAACTTTTGATCACATTGTTGTGAATGACTAGAACTCTCTTAATCTTTCAAAACTAGAGCTCTACACTCACTGAATAACAATTCCCTATCTTCTCACACTGTATGTGCGCACCCACACATGATATTTTGTGGAAGAGCCACACTCAAGGGGCCAAAGAGCCCCATGTGGCTCACGAGCCATAGTTGGCCGATCATGGGTTTAGAGCATCATTCTGATTCATCAAGCTTGTGAGTTTGATCCTTGGTTAGGGTACATACAAGAATCAACAAATAAATGCATAACTAAGTGAAATAATAAATATCTCTCTATCTCTTTCTCTCTTCTTCTTCCTCCCTGTTTCTAAAGAACTCAATAAATAACAAATTTAATTAGAGCTTAACAACAAAAGAAGAATTTTAGAAAGCCCAAAGATTCCACCAAAAATTGTTAGAACTAATCAACAAATTCAGTAAAGGTGCAGGATACAAAATCAACATACAAAAAAATCTGTTGTAGCCAAAACCGGTTTGGCTCAGTAGATAGAGCACAGGCCTGTGGACAGAAGGGTCCCAGGTTTGATTCTGGTCAAAGGCATGTACTTTGGTTGTGGGCACATTCCCAGTGGGAGGTGTGCAGGAGGCAGCTGATCAGTGTTTCTCTCTCATCGATGTTTCTAACTCTCTATTCTTCTCCCTTCCTCTCTGTAAAAAAAAATCAATAAAATATATATATATTTTTAAAATATGTTGTGTTTTTATACACTAATAACAAATTAACAGAAATATAAATTACAAAAACAATCTCATTGACAATTGCATAAAAAAGAATAAATACCTAGTAATAGTAATAAATTTAACCAAGGTGGTAAAAGAGCTGTATCTGAAAACTACAGGACACTGATGAAAGAAATTGAAGATGGCAGAAAGAAATGGAAATATATTGTGCTCATGGATTGGAAGAAATTTAACATTGTTAAAGTGTCCATATTACCTGAAGCAATCTATACATTCAATGTGATCCCTATAAAATTTAATGGTATTTTTCACAGAAATAGAACAAATATTTTTTAAATTATGTGGAGCCACAGAAGACTCCAAATAGCAAAAAAAAAAAAAGTCTTGAGAAAGAAAAACAAAACTAAAGGCACCTGATTTAACACCATATTACAAAATTAGAGTAATCAAAACAGCATTGCATTGTTATTTAAAAAGACACATAAATTAATGGAAAAGACTAGAGAAGTTAGAAATAAATCTACTCACATAAAGTCAATTAATTTACAACAAAGGAACCAATAATAAACAATGGGGGAAAGGATAATCTCTTCCATAAATGGTATTGTTATAACTGGACAGCCACATGCAAAAGAATGAAAGTGGACTTCTGTCTTACACAATACACAAAAATCAACTCAAAATGGAATAAATATGTGAATGTAAGACCTGAAATCATAATAATACTAGAAGAAAACACAGGCAGTAACATTAGTTTTGGCAATGTCTTTTTGGATCTGACTCTAAAACCAAAGGCAACAAAATAAAGAATAAACTACATCAAGCTAAAAAAAATTTCTGAACATCAAATGAAAATATCAACAAAATGAAAAGGCAACCTACAGAATGGGAGAAAATAGTCACAGATCATATATCTGATAAGGGGTTAATATCCAAAATATATAAAACTCATACAACTCCACAGCAAACAAAAAATTCAATTTAGAAATGGGCAGAAGATTTAAAAAGACATTTTCCCCCCAGAGAAGACATACTGATGGACAGCAGGTACATGAAAAAGAACTCAACATTACTAATCATCAGAGAAATGCAGATCAAAACCACAATTAGATATCACCTCACATCTGTTAGAATAGGTATTATGAAAAATATAAGAAATAACAAGGGTTGGAGAGCATGTAGAGAAAAGGGAACTCTTGTTGACTGTTGGTGGGAACCTAAATTGGTACAACCACTATGGACAACAGTAAGCAGGTTCCTAAAAAATTATTAGAACTATGATCTAGCAATTCTACTTATGATTATTTATTTAAAGAAAACAAACACTAATTCAAAAAGATAGATGCACCATGATGTTTACTGCAGCATCTATATCTATATCTCTATATCTCTATATCTCTATATCTCTATATCTCTATATCTATAGCTATATCTATAGCTATATCTATAGCTATCTATCTATCTATCTATCTATCTATCTATCTATCTATCTGAAAGCCTAACCAACTAACTAGCCAACCGGGAAGATAGCTATGACATACACTGACCACTAGGGGGCAGATGCTCAATACAGGCACTGCCAAGTGACAACTTTGAGTGCCCTCTCACACTCCAGGACTGCTGGGGGGATGTAGCACTGTTGATTTTGGCCTGATCCTTGCAGGCCAGGCCAGTGCACAAATCCATGTACTGGGCCTCTAGTTATTTATAATAGCCAAGATATGAAAACAGCTGCACTTATTGGACTGTGTGTCTATTTCCTTCACCAGATTAGGGAAGTTTTCTGTCATTATTTTGTTAAATAGATTTTTAATTTCTTGCTTTCTCTTCTCCTTCCAGCATCCCCATGATGTGAATGTTGGCACACTTGAAGTTGTCTCAAAGGCTCCTTATACTACCTTCATTTTTTAAGATTATTTTTTCTGTTTACTGTTCTGTTTTTTGTTTTCGTATATTCCAAATTGCTGATTTGATTCCTGGCTTTACTTTCTATAGATTATTCATCATTTGATTCCCTGTAAATTATTATAATTTTAGTTAGTGTAGCATTCCTTTCTTACTGGATTTATTTTATGATTTTTATGCCCTTTTTTAAAATGTTGTTAAAGTTCTTACTAAGTTCATATAGCATTCATAGAACCACTGTTTTGAACTCTGCATCCAGTAAATTGCTTGTCTCCATTTCGTTTAGTTATTTTTCTGGAGTTTCTTTCTGTTCTTTAATTTGGGACATGCTTCTTTGTCTCCACATTTTTGGCAGCCTCCCTTTGTTTGTTTCTATGTGCTAGGTAGCGCTGCTATGTCTCCTGTATCCTGAGCTTTGTACAATGACCTTATATAGTAGGTGTTGTGTAGGGTTGTTGCACAGCATCCCTGATCACCCAATCTGGACACTCTAGGTGTGCCCCCTCACCCCCCACATGGCCTGTGTTCACCCAAAGAAGCCTGCACCAAGGCATATCACAATTAAAATGCCAAAGGTTAAAGACAAAAACCAGAATCTTAAAAACAGCAAGAGGAATTTTTTTGTTTACTATTGAGTTGTATGAGTTTTCATATACTTTGGATATTAACCCCTTATCAGATATATGACCTGTGACTATTTTCTCCCATTCTGTAAGTTGCCTTTTCATCTTGTTGATATTTTCATTTGATGTTCAGAAATGTTTTTAGCTAGATGTAGTTTATTCTTTATTTTGTTGCCTTTGCTTTTGGAGTCAGTTAATTACCTACAAGGGAGTTCCCATAAGACTATTAGCTGATTTCTCAATAGAAACTTTGCAGAGCAGAAGGGAATGGCAAGAAATATTTAAAGCAATGAAAATCAAGGACTTACAACCAAGAGTACTCTACCCAGAAAAGCTATCATTTAGAATTGAAGGACATATAAAGAGTTTCCAGATAAGAAAAAATTAAAGGATTTCATTATCACCAAACCAGTATTAGGGTCTACATCAAGAAGGAATAATCATGGGTATGTAAAGTACAGCATAAAGAATATACTCAATAATATTCTAATAACTATGTATAGTGTCAGATGGGTACAAGACTTAGCTGAGCCAAAACTGGTTTGGCTCAGCTCAGTGAATAGAGCATCAGCCTACATACTGAAAGGTCCCAGGTTCAATTCCGGTCAAGGGCATGTACCTTGGTTGTGGGCACATCCCCAATAGGGGGTGTCCAGGAGGCAGCTGATCTATGTTTCTCTCTCATCAATGTTTCTAACTTTCTATTCCTCTCTCTTCCTCTCTGTGAAAAATCAATAGAATATAAAAAAAAAGACTTAGCTGAATGACCACTTAGTAAGTTATATAATGTCTAATCACTAGGGTGTACACATGAAACTAATATAATACTGTATATTAACTGTAATTGAAAAATAAAAATTAATTTTTAAAAAAGGCAATCTCCTGTCTTCTCCTTTCTTAGAATATCCCAATTATGTTTCATGTTTTCCATTTTTTTGGACACGAAAAACAGGGAGATGCTTTAGGCTTGCCTTCTCAAAAACATAGTGATCAATTTAGACCTGAAGGCCAACAGCTGGACTCTGTGGCAAAGGGACCCCTTCCTGAGTGCCATGCAGCTACAGATATGCTAATGCAGGTATTGAAAACTTAATTTCAGGTTTTGACTGAATTTGTATCTCATGTTGTAAAAGCTTTGTGGGAATAACATCATACCCAACATTTGTTTGTGTGAGGACTAACTTACAAAATTTTATTATTGTCTCCACCTAATGTCACTATTTCTAAATGTAACATTTTGAATCTGGCAACCTTGAATTCCCTGAACTGATAAGTCTGATCTTGATTGTATTTAACTCACAGGCCAAGTATTAATCCTGAGTTGACTCAAAGGAAAATCCTTTGGAAACACTGAAATAATCTGGTTTTCAAATGGTTCATATCTTAAATCTTTAGAAGGATATTATCGTGTTGGATACCAATCCCTCTGAGGTTAAGATCTCTGAAGCTAAGCCACTCCTACAGGCTAAATCTGCTCAAACAAACTGAATTATTCATTCCAACCGGAGCTGGTATATTAGCAAAGCTCAAAGCAGCCAATATTGATACAAACAGCAGATATGTCTTTGGACTTGCTCATGAGTTTGGAATGCTGTGGAAACAGAGGTATTTTTAACCTCATCTGGAAAACCAATAAAACATAGCACTTATGTAAAACGCCTATTAGATGCGATTTTATTCCCCAAAGCTTTAGTTATTATAAAGATTCCTGGACACATGAAAGATGATTCAAAATTCGCCAAAGGAAATGCAATGCAGATCAAGTTGCAAAATTGCTGTGACGCAAAAGCTAAAGCCACAATTAATAGCTTCAGTGTCTTCCATACTGACCTTAGAAAAATTAGTATAAAAAGACAGCAATGAGCTTCCTTAACTGAAATGCAAAAAATAAATAAATAAATAAATAAATAAAATGGTTGGAGTTGGCTGTAAATACCATTAAGGATTGGGTCTCTGGTGTGGACTACATAAGAGACAGTTTTATCAGAAGCAACTTGAGAAACAGTTTTGACTTTTCCTTTTTATGAGCTAACTCATTAGGACACTAATAAATTCTTCAAAGGGGCTATCAGTATTTCTGGAACCCCCTTCTTCAAAAACTGCCTGAAACATATATAAGAAATGTCTTGTTTGTCACAAACATAATCGTGGAAAATCTTTACATAGCTCAATGGGACATTTTACCATACCTACTGGGCCTTGGGAAATACTTTATATAGCAACTTAATTTTATTCAATGACCTCAGGTTTCTGGATGCAGAAATGTGTTAGCAACAATGTGCATGTTTTCTCATTTGGGCTGAAAGCTTTCCCATGTAGAAAAACAACTACTCAAGCCGTAGCAAAAATATTTTAGAACCCTCCTTGGGGTCTTCCCCTAGAACTGCACGGTGACGGCGGAACTCATTTCACAGGACAAATACTAAAACATGTTTGTGAAATTTGGCTATTACAGCATTTTCATTGTACCTGCCACCCCTCGTCTTCTGGGCTGGTAGAAGGGACAAATGAAATAATAAAAACTGACTGGCAAAATTTACTGGGTTCTTAACATATCCTGGCTAAACACTCTACCGATCACACTAATGAATTTACGTTCCGCTCCTTTTGGACAACATAACTTGTCTCCATTTGAGATAATTACTGGCAGACCTATGAAATTGATTTCCTGTCAGAAGGATTCAATATTAGTAAAAGGAGATATAATGCCATACTGTAAAATTCTTATCTAGAATATTTGAAACATAACACCAAGTTGGTAGAGGAATTCCTCAATAACAATAAAATAGACAGACTAATGAACATGATCTCTGACCCTCGGACCCAGAGGCTTTGTACATTGGGAAATACATCTACACAAAGACTCTGCAGTCCAGAAGGAAAGGGTGATATTGGGTTTTGTTGACAGATCCTTGGCTGCTAAAAGGTGTTGACTCATAGAATCAAATTTCTCATTTAAAAAGGGTGGATGACCTCAAACAAAGATCCCAAGACAACCCTAGAACGTTAAGTAATTTTATATTTCTGCTTATTCCTTTTTGTTATTCTTTTAACAGAAATGTTTTTATTCAATGGGCTTCTACTTTTGCTTAACATAAAAGCCAAAGTAATTGTTGAGTTTATGGCCAAATACCAATGTTTAATACTTCAGGTTTAGTTTAGTGGATCCTCCCTCCCCCTATCAAAAAACTTTATAAAATTTATTATAGCCCAGCTGGTGTTGCTCAGTAGTTGAGTGTCCATCCATGAGGTCACTGGTTTGATTTTGGTCGGGGCACATGCCTGCATTTTGGGTTCCATCTCCAGTAGGAAGTCTGTGAGAGGTATCTGTCAATGATTCTCTCTTATTATTGATCTCTCTCTCTCTCCTTTTCTTTCTGAAATCAATTTTTAAAAATTTAAAATCTTTAGAATTATTTGATTACAGAACAATAAAATCAAAGTTCAACTTCAAGTTCAGCTGATATTACATGAAAAAAAAACCTGACAATGCCAGGCCAGTATAGCTCAGTTGGATGAAGAGTCATCCCAAACTCCAGAAGGTTGTGAGTTTGATTCTAGGTTAGGACACATACCTAGGTTGCAGGTTCATTACCCAGTTGGAGAACATATTGGAGGCAACTACTCAATGTATCTCTCTTACATCAATGTTTTTTTCTCTCTCTCTCCGTACACATACTCTCTAGAAGACAAAAATACCTGACAAATGGTCTATTAACAATACCATGAGAACAACTGCTCATGGTTTCCTTTCCTATAATAATACTGTTCACATGGCCTTAAGGACAGCAAATATTGAGACCGTGGCAAAACCATCAGACAACTGGACAATATACACAAATTTGGGATGGATTTGTATGGCTAACTCCTGGAGAGTGACATTTAAGCTCTTCAGCTTCTTTATGTTGCAAACAACCATCCATGTAATTCTGTTATAACCTTAAAAAGTTCTCATTGGTTGGAGACAGACTGAAAAAGAAGATTTCTTGGATATTCCTGGTGAAACAGAAAAGGTATATGGTATAGACCTCTGGCCTTGGCCACCCCCAGGTTGGATAGGGAGACACACTATTTGATATCCATGAGTTCAAGGAAGAATTCACTCTGCAGTCTCCTCTACTGTTTGATCTTTGATGTTTTCTGAAGAAAAATCTTGATCAAAAGGGGGAAATGAGGAAAGAGGAAAGACAGGGACTATATGAAATAGACTCACTTCAACCAAGCTGCTAAATTTAGCATCAACATGAAGGGTGAGACAGGAGGACAGACTATTCTTTTTCTAACTAGCCTGGAAGCTGGAACTTTTTTAACTTTCCATTCTTTTGTCAATGCCTGGATATACATCTGGACATCCAAGTACCTTCCTAATTACTCCCTGAAGGACTCATATGTCTAGGCCATGTGATTACCTCCTGAAGGTAATCAGGAATACTTTTGCATGATATCCATTATCCAGATGATCATGACATGACCAGACCTCCTGGCACACATCATCCTGACTGCCAGTCATCTAATTAATAACCATTCTGGACCAAACCTAGAGCTAAGGTGGCATGGTGGTAATTCGCAAGAACACTTTTTGCTGAAAGAACTTTTAACTTTTCTTTCTTCTTTGAAACACTTCTGTTTTTTTGCCTAGCTGTGTTCCCAGTCTGCAAACTCTAAGACCCTTAAATAAATCTCTATCATTTATTTCTAGCAAAGCTTCCAAACTCTTATTGAGTTCATTTGACAAGTTGTTCAGGGGATTAAATTAATATGTACACATAAAGTACTTAGGAGACATAATAAGTACTTATTACATTTTAGCTCTTATTATTATTGGTGATTGTTGAGGCCATAGGACTGGATGGGATCACACAGGGAAATGTGAGATCAGAGCCATGAGACAATAGCAGAGGCCAATAAACAAAAGTCTGGTAAGAAACAAAGAGGTATGAGGTTAATCGGGAGAAAGAAAAGGGATGGGTGGTACTAATGAGGAATAAGTTCCTGGCAGTGGCAAGTCCAGCTGAGAAGTTCTGTAAGACAATATAGAATTGGTCAAGATGGAAACCTTTTCATGAATATTGCAAAAGAATGTCATGGCAGACACAAAACTGCAGTGGGCTCCAGAGTGAATAAAAGGTGAGGGAATAAAAAAAGTGACTGTAATTTTTTCTTTTAGGAAGCTGTCGTGACAAAGAAAGGAGAGAGGAGTAATTAGAAGGAAATTTAGGGTCAACCAGAATTTTTCCCCCCCTAGATAGCAGAGATTTGAGCATGTTTATAAGTTGATGGAAAAGAACCTATGGAGAGACTAAAAGGGTTAAAATGATTAATGCAGCAAAGTCCCACAGGGGATGAGGAAGAGAGGTTGAGGGTAATGAATTAAAGTGGAAGCACTGGCCTTGAACAAGGGGATGGGTTTGTTGTCCAATAAACCTACCGCGCGGTAGTGTGTGGTGGCCTTTAGTGTGTTCCCATGTTACTTTGTGCTTATTTCTGTCACTGGCTATTTAATCACTGTCTATTGGTCTATTTTGTGACAAAGCCTGTTGTTTCTTGGACAGTCTCCCTACAGACCTCCATGGGGCTGTTCTCTTACCTAGACCAAGTTTATGTTTGGTATCCTTACCAGAGATTCTAGTTGCCTATCCAAATTCCATTTCCCTCCCTTGTTTAGTCACAAACTCTTATAATGTTTGGGGCAGCAATGTGTCTAGATGCCAACTAAATTTCCCAGCCTCACTTCCAGAGATCAGTGACCATTAATACGTCAGCAGAAGTCACTAGGTTCATTGGCTAGGAAAGCTCAGCGGGATATACCCCAAAATATAGGGGAAAGAGTTGGAGTTCTATATTAGTTTCTTAGTGTTTCTGTAGCAAGTTACTGCAAATTCAGAAAAGCCTAAAAGCTGAACTAGTGATATTAATTATATTACATTTCTGGAGGTCAGAGTCCCCAATGGGTCTCATGCGAGCATTTGAAATCTTGCTTCCTGGCATGTATCATCAGTTTGGCTCAAATAAACTCATGGGGGTGGAAAGGGTGTCTCACTGGTCTAAAATCAAGGTGACAGTAGGGCTGTGATCCTTCTGAAAGTTCTAGAGGAGAATCCTTTTCCTTCCCTGTCCAGCTTCTGGAAGCTACTTAATTTTTTGGCTTGTAGTCACACTTACTCCAGCCTCTGCTTCCACTGTCACATCTTCCCAGCTCTCCCCCACCACCACACCTTCCTCTTTCCCTTGTAAGGACCCTCATGATCCTATTGGACTCTCCTAGATAATCTGGGGGCATTCTCTGCACCTCAAGACCCTTAACTTAATCACATCTGCACAGTCCCTTCTGCCTTGTAAGGCAACATATGCACAAGTTCCAGGGACATCTTTGGGGGCCATTATTCTGCTTACCAATAAGTCCAGTAGGTAAAGGTACATCTTAGGGATGGTGGAGAGGAGAGTGGAAGAAACCTGGGTTCCTGATAGACTCATCTATTGCCCTACTTCCAGAGTTCTTATGTAGAAAATAGAACTTTTTAACTTAAGCTATTATTTTGGGAGGTGGAGGTGGGAAATTATTTCTAGAAGCTACATGCCATTTCTAAAGGAAACATCTTTCATGACCACTCTGCATAAAACAGCAATTCCCCTGTTCTCTTCCTACATCACCTTGGGAGCAGACTGGCTCCCTTCACACTTTCTAGTGAACCTTCCTCAACACAGGCTGGGAACCTCACAACTGCAATCTTTCCTCTAGAATTCTGCCAAGCAGAGGTAGCTGTGGGAGGCCTGGAAAATGAGCACAGAAGGGTGTGGCCAATCTGGGGAGGAGCCAATCTTTTGGGGAGCAGCTGAGGCAGACATTCCCATGCTGTGCACTGGGCAAATCAGTGGGTTTCCACAGGGGCAATACCATGTGGATGCTGGATTTTCCCCTGAGCTAGAGCATAAGAGCTAATCCCCAACCCCTCTGGAAATTCTTGAAATGACTTATTATAAATCCCTTTTTTTCTTTTTCTGCAAGTGGCAGCAAGGGATTTGTTTGTCTGCAACACAAAACAATGAACAATATATCCTGGTTTGCTTTCCCTCATAGCACCTATCAGCACTGATCACACTACCTATCTCCCTTCCACAGAATGTAAGCTCCTTCAGGACAGGTACCTGAGTCAGGATGTGTTCACTGATGCAGCACAGCACTTAAGAGTATATTTGGCCCATAGTGGTTGTTCAATAAAAAATTGGTAAATGGATGAACCTTTTCTTTATAAGTCTTTCAGCATCCTTTTAAGATAGGTACAACATTTTACTTGTGCTACTTTCAGTACTATCCTGTTTGATGAATGAATCAGCATGCCGAACATTTAGAAAAAGGAGCAGGTTCACATTTGTGAACTGTAACTACATAATTAACCTCCCCTCCCAAGGGTATCTTAGAATACACACAGAAACAAATTATCTAATGTTGTAACGACAGATGATAACCCCAACATAGACTTCAGACCTGGGCTGGGCAAGTTGCAAATACCTCACAGGGGAAGCAAAGATCAGAATGATTCCAGAGATATTGTGGAAACAACCAAAGATAAAAGAGAGTGGTGTCCTCTAAACAGAAGAGGGTTATCTCTTTGATATGGAAATTAACCAAGAAGGTAGCAACTGGCAGAGAGAAACAAAAGACATTGCTATTTCAGAAGACTGGGGACCTCAGGCCACCCCCCTCCCCCAGTGCTGTGCCAGGGGACCTGAGGCGATGCCCTCAAGTCTAAATTCCAATTCTTTAAATGCAGTAGTATTAAATATACACTAGTGACCTGTGCACAAAATTCATGCACATTGAAAGGGAAATAATTAGAGGAAATATTTAAATATTGCTATTTGCCCTTTCTCAATAATAGAAATGTCAGAGATGAAAGAAAATTAGTTAAATGTATATGAAAATCTTCCTCCTGTCAGAGTCTGGGGCACACTGTGGGACCCACAGTCAAGTCTCTGCCCACCCGCATATGCCTCAAAATCATGAGACCCAGACCAGGCCAGCCCCACCCACATTGGGTGACATCCAGATCCAGCCAGCCCCAACCCATCAAGCCCTGCTGGGCCAGGGGTGCAGCCTCAGGTCCCCTGGCCTGGTGCCAGGTGGGGGTTGCAGCCTCAAGTCTTCCAGCCCAGCATTGAGCAAGCGGCACAACCTCAGGTCCCCCGTCAAGCCCCACCAGGTGGGGGGTGCAGCCTGAGGACCCCAGACCCGGTCCAATGCCATGCAGCCTCAGATCCCTGCGGATTGCTCCTTAAGGCTCATTAGAGGAACTTGGCTTGCACTCTGGGTGCAGCTATCTTGTATTACAGAAACCCCACCTCCACTGTGGGCTCTACCATCTTTGTGAAGGTCAATTTGCATATTCCCTCTTTATTAGATAGGTTGGATGTATTTAGCCAAAATAAGAGGGAAATAGTTCATCAAACAGAGGCCTCTCATTTAATATTTATTTTGCAGGGACCTAAAGAATAATAATAATCTATACTAATAAAAGAGAAACATGCGAATTGATCGTACCTTCACTATATCCACAAACCATGCCCCACCAGCCAATCAGGAGTGAGTATGCAAATTAACCCAACCAAGATGGCTTTGGCCACAGAGAATGCAGAAGGCTTGGGTTTCCCTGGCAATGGAAGAAGCCAAGCTTCCCGCCCGCTCTGGCCAGCCCTGGTCTCCACTCAAGGCTACAAAGTTTCAATTATAGAAGATAAATAAATCCCAACAAAAATGGCAGCAGCCATGGAACTGGAGAGAGCAGGAGGCTTAGGTTACCCTTGGCAATGGAGAGAGCCAAGCTTCCTGGCCAGCCCTGGACTCCACTCAAGGCTACAAAGTTTCAATTATAGAAAATGAATAAATCCCAGATACCAGGACCTCCTTTTGGGTTGCCAGGGGCTGTGGCCAGCCTGCAAACCACCACAGCTCCCTTGCCCAGGCTGCCCCCCACCCCAAGGGAAACCCCGCCCTGATTTGGGACACCCTTTAGGGCAAACCAGCCAGCCCCCACCCATGCACCAGGCTTCTATCCTATCTAATAAAAGTAATATGCGAATTGACTGTCACTCCAATACACAAGATGGTTGCCCCATGTGGTCAAAAATGGCTGCCCCAATGTGGACACAAGATGGCCAGCAGGGGAGGGCATCTGAGAGGGACCAGGGCTACAAAGGAGGGCAGTTGGGGGCGATCAGGCCAACAGGGAAGGGCAATTGGGAGAGACAAGGTCTGCAAGGGAGGGCAATCGGGGGTGATCAAGCCTACAGGAGAGGGCAGTTAGGGGTGACCAGGCCAGCAGAGGAGGGAAGTTGGGGGTGACCAAGCTTGCAGGAAAGGGCAGCTGTGGGGGGGGGGGGGAATCCAAGCCTGCAGGGGAGAGCAGTTAGGGGTGACCAGACAGGCAGAGGAGGGCAGTTGGAGGTGACCAGGCCTGTAGGGGAGGGCAGTTAGGGATGACCAAGTTAGCAGGGGAGGGCAGTTAGGGGAGATTAAGCTGGGAGGGGAGGGCAGTTGTAGGATACTAGGCCAGCAGGGGAGTAGTTAGGCATCAATCAGGCTGGCAGGGGAGTGGTTAGGGGTGATAAGGCAGGCAGGCAAGCAGTTTTGGAGCCAGCAGTCCTAGATTGTGAGAGGGATCAGGCCTAAACCAGCTGTCAAGCATCCCCCAAGGGGTCCCAGATTGGAGAGGGTGCAGGCTGGGCTGAGGCACACCCCTTTCCCCAGTGCACAAATTTCATGCACTGGGCCTCTAGTAGGCCTTATATGGCATTACCATGTGCCAGGCACTGTTTTAGATACTTACTTTATTTAAGACTTATGTTTAACCCCATGTTTTTCCAAGATATAAACCCAGATAGCTGGTGAGGCACCTAGAGCTTAAGTAACTTGTCCAAGGTCACAGTAGGGAAGGATCAATCCTGGGTTTCAAATTCATACTATTAGGATCTGGAACCCATGCTCTATATTGGACTCCTTAAACTTCAGAATCTGTTGGTGGGTCTAGAAATTTGCAGCGGGGGGGGGGGGGGGGGGGTCAGGGGGGGTGGGGGTGGGGAGAGAGGCTACTATTTTTTAGAATTAAAGCTAATACTTGATGAAATGAACACAAATACTATAATACTAGCTTCTTGGGAAGTACATTTTCCCTTTGCAAGTTTCAGAGAATTAATCATGTTCTGTTTTTCCTATCTTCAACATCCTTAGCAGCAACCATTATGTGCATGTTAGTCTCCACAATAACCATGTAAAGTAGGTATTGTTATTGCCCCAGAATTTATTAACTTTTCCAGTTTATACAGTTTTAAAATGGTATGGGAATTTAAATCCAAGTCTTTGTCTCTAGGACTGATCTTAGCTATTCTGCCAGTATGCCTCACAGATTTAACTCTACCTCATAGACATTTCATAATCAATTTGTACATGTCACACTTACTTTAGAAATTATGTAAAAAATGTAGCTCTAACCACATCTTTTATACAAACAAATAGACAAATAAAATCCCAGGAAAGCAATTTACATTTGCTTTTAAAATACTCTCTTGGGCTTTGGTTATTTATTCTGAGATGAGCAAAACATTGGCTGTAATATAATTGGGATAGTTTTATATTTTAATACATTATATTGCTACTGCGACCATACACCTTGGATTTTCAAGGTAGTTCTGATTTCATGCAATTTAAAAGGTGATAAGAAAATGCAGAGCTGGATAAAATACAATTTAGTGTTACACCCTTTCAAAATGGATCTACAAATGAGCATAAAATCACCTGTCCTGATTTCTGGTTTATAACATACTAGAGGCCTAGTGCATGATTAGTGCACTAGTGGGGTTCCTTGGCTTGGCTTGTGCCCTCTTGCAATCTGGGACCCCTCAGGAGATGTTGGAGAGTTGGTTTGGGCCCAATCCCTGCAGGCCAGGCTGAGGGCCTCTAGTATGCATATAAGATCTTTGGTTAATCTCTTCCTGCCCTTCCCTCTGAGATTCATCAATCTTTTCCATATTTCCAAGCCTGTGGTTTCTGCTTCTGCATTGAGCATCTGCCCCCTGGTGGTCAGTGCACATTATAGCTACTGGCCAGTCACTATAGACTTTTATATATATAGACTAGAGGCCCGGTGCATGAAATTTGTGCACTGGGGTCTGGGAGGTGGGTGTCCCTCAGTCCAACCTGCACCCTCTCCAATCTGGGACCCCTCAAGGGATGTCCAACTACCTAAACAGGCAGTCAGACATCCCTTTCACAATCCAGGACTGCTGGCTCCCAACTTCTCACCTGCCTGCCTGATTGCCCCTAACCACTTCTGCCTGCCAGCCTGAAAACCCCCTAACTACTCCCTTGCCAGCCTGATTGATGCCTAACTATTTCCCTGCTGCCCCGATAGTTTCCAACTGCCCTCCCCTGACAACCTGGTCACCCCCAAATGCTCTTCCCTCCATATTACCTCTTTTTTAGATAGGGTTTTTTCTTTGACACATTGGACAGTGTACCTGCTGTGGTCTTGACAAACCAGTAAAACTGTAAACCCAAACTAAAAGTGTCATAAAGTAAACTCGTTAAACAGGAATTTCATGAGACCTTGGAAAGGTGATATAATGTGGCTGTTTCTTCCCTTTTTCCTTCTCTTTCCTTTTCTTAATGTTTCATCTTTTGTCCTTTCTTTCTTTTCTTCTTTTATTCCTTTTCCATCTCTAATCACTCTGCTGGGGGCGAGGGAAATTCCAAGGCTACAGGTGTGCGTGGGGGGGATCACTCCATGGGGGCACAGGCCCTTTAGAGTCTGACACCCCAGGCTGCCCCAGGGAAAGGATATTTCTTAGGGGCACAGCTGCCTCCCAGTCCTATACCCTCTGCCCCCAGCTGTGGATGGGAGCTAATCACTGGAGGGTAGAGAGGGTGAGGATAGGCGGTTGCAGGCGCCTCCCAGGCCCACAGCCCAGGCCAAGGCTAGGAGCAAATTGCACATGGGGGTGGGGGGAATAGGAGGGTAAGAAGGATGGGGGGAGGGTGCAGCTGCCTCCCAGGCCTATGGCCAGGTTACAGCTCGGTGCTGATCATGCCAGGAGTGCTCGGCCGATCTCACGGGGGTTGGGGGTGTGCGCTACTTTCCAGTACACTGCGTGGGTCCTGGCTGGGAGCTGATCGTGCTTGGGTGTGTGGCGGCCTCCCAGGCCACTGCCCAGGTAGCAATTGGGAGCTGATTGTGCCTAGGGTGCATGGCCACCTCCCAGGCCACTGACCAGGTCATACCTGGGAGCTGATCGTGCCTGGGGTGCGTAGCTGCCTCCCAGGCTACTGCCCCGGTCTCAGCTGGGAGCTGATTGTGCCTGGGGTGTGTGTCTGACTCCAGGACACTGCCCGGATCAAGGCTGGGTGTGGATGGTGCTGAAGGTGCGAAGGCATATCCCAGGCCAACAGCCGGAGCCTCATGCTGCCTGCTCTCAGTGGCAGACTTCCCTGGGCCTGGGAGGGCCATCTTGTGTCTATGGGTGCTGCCATTTTTGTTGCGGAGTAATAGTCAATTTGCATATTACTCTTTTATTAGATAGGAATGGTATGAACAGTTGCTCCACCCTCTTGCATTTAGCCTGTTGTGGCAGGCTGCTGGGTGACCCTCTCCAAGTCACAGTTCCCTGGGCTTACTCACACCTATAGCAGCAAACATCACACAACACAAGCTGCAGTTAGTAAGGCCCGCACATGCTCAATAAATTAGTAGCGGTTCAGGAAGCATAAACATAAGTACCAAAAAGGGGAACACACCATTTTGATGCAGATTTCTTGATTTAAAAAGAAAACCAACTCACTTTTGATTTTCTGCAAGTTGCTGAATATCTCCTTATGTATGACAACGTAAATGGCAGTGGTTTACCATAAACTGACCATTCTCCTTCTGGTGCATGAGTGCAGGAGCCTTAAGAAAAATGTAAGCTTAAAGTCCAAAGCACAGAGAAGGCAGTAGAAAACAAAAAATTATGAGCCCAGTTAAGAGAGGCAGTAATAGCTGTCAAGTCCTACCTAAGATGGAGAGAAATAAAAGGTCATTAAAAACAGCATTCTTCAGGAATAAAAGGGCTTTGATCCAAACTTCACTCCTCCAAGGGCCATAGTAATGCCCAAACAGTCATGTTCCAGGTCCCAGTGATGCATTCTGAAGCCCCCAGGAAGGGGCAGGAACAACAGAGCATAGAAGTGCTGTTTGAAAGCCTCCCATCTGACCTCTGGGCAGACACAGGATGGAAAGGTTAGAAGCTAACATCACAAAGGTGTGACAAGCAATAGCTGCACACCCCATTGCCCATCAGGTCAAATCAGAACTCTTTTCCATCCTTCATGTTCGGTATGGGCAAGAATCCCAGCTCTGCTAGAGCTGTGACCTTGAGCAAGCTACTAAAACTCTCTGCACCTGTAAAATGGGGCTAAGAATGCCCACCACATGGGACTGTCATAAGGTTGCAGGTAAGTATATACAAAGCCCAGATCAGTGCTCTTGGTAAGACTGCTCCTCAGATGCAGTATACTAAAAGGCAGGTGCCACAAGTTCAGCATGCTACCAAACACCTCTCCCATAGCCATGGAACTTCTCACTGCTGATTTCAAGCCGCCCACACAGTCCTGCATGGTCCTAATAAGAGCACCATGCCTCCCTCACAACACCCTGTCTCATGGATTAAAGCTGCCTAAATCCCCAATTCTTTTTTTCCACCACAATCAAGATAAAGTTTATTTAGCACCTCAAAACTTAATTTTCCACCTTTCTAATTCTTCCCTTTCAACAGTTAGCCAATGACTCTCCCTGAAAGGGTAGATCAGGATAATTTCTATCTCTATTCATCTTGGTCATCATCAAGCCTGACCAGAGTAGCTCAGTGGTTGAGTGTTGACTTGTGAACCAGGAGGTCACAGTTCAATTCCCGGTTAGGGCACATGTCTGGGTTGTGGGCTCGATCCCCAGGAGGATGGTGCAGGGGCAGGTGATCAATGATTCTCTTTCATCATTATGTTCCTATCTCTCTCTCTCACTCTTACTTCCTCTTTGAAATATATTTATATATTTAAAAGAAAGTCAAACTGGCCCACTAACACAGGTCCTTATATCCCACAGATCTCTCTCATATGCCCAATTGAACTGCATTTCTTACCCTTCCCTCACCTCCCCATCCCTTCCACTGTCTGGAACTCACAGCCAGTAGTTAGCAAAATTCCTCATGTCCTCAATCTCTTCTATGAACATGCCCTTCACCTTCTTGCTCTAATTCAAACTGGTATCTCCATAAAGACACCGCTTCCTCAGATGCTTTCTCAAGTGTGGATATTTCTTCTACACTCCTCACTCCTGGGTCAGGAGGTGGGTAAAACTTCCTCTTAGCTCCTCATTGTCACTTCCACAAAATTTCTCCTTTCTAGGAAACACCAACTCCTTCTAACAGCATTCTCAACCAAACCCCCTGCTTCCTCCTGCTGCCATAAACATGCATGGTCATTCCTCTTTATGTATTGAGGATTTTAGCACCTGCCTCACTCCTCTCCCTCCACTCCCTTGACAATGAGAAATTTAGAATCCATCGAGAAAATCATTCTAACACCATGGTATTTTGTCCAACCCACCTCAGCTACAATGTCCACGGACACACCTTAGACTTTGTCATTCCCAGTAGCTGGACCCTCTCCAGCAGATAGGTGTCAAAGATCCTGCACTTGGATCACCACCTCCCATTTCACTTCACTTGCCTATTCTGTCACCCCACTCCAGCAAACCTTTGGAGTGGTTTGACAGGATTAATCCCTGGGCCTCAACAGGTCTTCCCTCTCTACTACCTCTTGCCATCTTCATTTCTCCACACACCCAGATTAGGTCCTACCACTCTCTGGAATATATCAACTCTCCTGCCTCCTTCCCACTTCCTATGAATTTGTGCCAAGGTAAGAATACATGTACCTAGAATTCCAATCCTGGTTAAACTGTCCTCCTCTTCTTTATTTGTCCCTGGAAAGCATCATGGTAGCTCCCACTGTGCAGTCTGTAAGAGCTGGAATCATATATTAGAGCAGGAGCATGCAGGACTCATGGTCCAGGTAAGGAATTGTGGTTTTGTCCAGTAGTCATTGGGAAGCCTGGAAAGGCTATGAGCAGGAGAGTGACACACTAGGTAACCCGGACTCACTCAAAGTGCTGTGGCCGCCAAATCTCTTTTGGTGTATGCTACTTACCACTTTCCATGCTCTACTGTAATCACTCAAGTAGATGCCTCATCTCCCCTAAGTCTGTGAGCTTCCTGACAGCAGGTAGAAGAGCATACCTTTGGAGAGCCCAAGGACTTAAGCACTATGCTTTAGTCCTAGCAAGCACTCAATAAATATCTGCCAAGTATTGAATGAATCAAACAGCTAGATTTCTGGGGTAATGCCTTAGAGGAGATGTCCTTAGAGACCTACAAACTAAGTTTCAGTCAATGAGATATCTAAAAAGCAGTTCTTATGTCACTTCACTGTTAAACCCTTCAATGGCACCCCATTATCCTGATGAGAAATTATTCATTCCTTAGTCACTCTGATTATTTCCTGCTTCTATCTTCAGCTTCTTTTCCCACCACTTCCTGCCTCTAACTCACCCCTCCGGTGAAAATGACCTTGCCTCTGTGCATTTGTTCATGCTCTTCCCTCTGCCTGGAATGCCTTTTGGTTCTTATTCACCTGCCTAAACTTAGTCAATCTTTGGCGATTTAACTGAGTTATCAATCCCTCCCAGAAGCCTCTTCCAGTGCCTGAGTGGGGCTAAGAGTACATGTTCCATGTGTTGTAGCAACTTTTGCTTACCTCTTATTTTCCATTTATTTAATTTTATTAAAACTATCTATGTGTCTGTTTAACCCACCATCCATTCACACTGCAAGGCCCTAAGGGGCATGAACAAAACTGTATTTATTTTTTAACTCATGCTTCTGTCACTATGCCTACGCACATGGCATAGATCAACAATACTGTTATGTGTTCTTCTGAATTGCAATGAGCTGATTAGAAAGTATTTGGATGTATTTATGCATGGAGGGAGTTGAGGAAAAATTAGAATTAATTCCCGACCAAAATATCTGAAAGGTGCCTTGAATTCTCAGGTTCCATCTCAATCTCTTACTCTGTCTGCAGGCACTGTGCCCAGCAGCATGCACACTTTGCTTCCATTACTGTGATCCTGGGCTTCTGAGCTGTGCTCTTGAAGATGGGGATAAACTCAAGGATCAGAGCTGCTGAACCTTGCTCAGGTCACACAGCTAATGCGTGTCAGATCTGAGCCGGGAACCAGCCCCAACACAGAAGCCTGTGATGTTTTCAGACGAACTCTATTTGATTACATGCCTTTTCTCTAATCACAGATTTTCATTTGTCTTTTCCCAAATGCATCCAACAATTATTTATTGCATACCTAGTAATGAATAAACAGACACGGGCTTACCACAGGGGGCCTGGTCTGGTGGAAAAGATGGAAAAGGAAACACAGTGATAACGCCCCATGATCACTGCTGCAACGGGGCAGCCCTAGGGCAGGTGGAGGGAAAGACTAGCCAGGTTAGGGGAGTGACGAGACCTTCCTCCAGAAAGCCAGACGTGGGAACAAACAGAAGCTTGGCCATTGACGAGATGGGTGCATCACAGATGGAAAGGGCATGTATAAGGCCTGAGACCTGAGAGAGAAAGTAGGTTGGGTATGCCAGGTGGGGATTATGGCTGAAGTGGGAGAAAGAGAGGGTGAGAAAGGGGGTGAGGCTGCATCCCAAAAGGCCCTGTAATCCATTGAAGACAAACTTAGCAACACACATTTGCATTTTTATGGTTCAAAATACCTTCCTGATTCTATGGGGAGATGGTGCATTATTTTGTATTTTTTAAATTAATTTCAGAGAGGAAGGGAGAGGGAGACAGAAACATCAGTGATGAGAGAGAACCATGGATTGGCTGCCTCCTGCATGTTACCTACTAGAAATTGAGCCCACAACTGGGGCATGTGCCCTGACTGGGAATTGAGCTGTGACCTCCAAGTTCATAGATTGACACTCAACCACTTGCCAGACGAAGATGGTGCACTAGAAATCCTAGAAATCGGTATTTTGTAACTTCCCTATCCCCTCATTCAAGGCATGGGCCTGATCAGATATGCTCAAGTACGGAGAAAAACCAAGGTGGACAGCTGTTCATGTCAAACAAATGAGGTTTATGATGTCTTCTGGAAAATCAGAAAACCAAAAATCCAAAAACCAACAACAACCCACTCCAAACCACAATGGGTTCAAGAGCACTTCAAGAAACTAAAATGTTGCCAGTTAGCTGCATTTTATGGTGGGGGTGAGGGCCTCCAAGGGAAAATTGGGCCATACCTTCTCAGAGGCCAAGTTCAAAATGCAGGTCCCAGCAGAGCAGCTCAAATTTGACTTAGTGAACAGCCTGGGGCTAAGGGCCTGTAGCCAGACTTTATGGTCTCTGCACAGGGCCAGCCCTCAGCCTACCCCAGACTGGCCTCCTCGACACACTTCCCCTGCTGGGCTCTCGTTGGCACTGAACCTCGGGGCCAAGAAGCGGGAAAGCTCACAGGACACTGGCTGCCAGCAAGTTGGAAAATTCAACCACAGAGCGTCCTTATTTGCAGGGCTTCCTGCTCTCCAGGCTGCCCTCTCGCACCCCAGACGGAACAGTCACTCAGTGTCCTTTGGGTTTATGACAGTTTTATTTAAGGTGCAATTTACTGAACACTGAAAATAGAAGGCCTGAATACCTTCTTTGAGCCACTTTATTGCTTTCACCCTACACCGTATGATGTAAATGCTGTAGCCAACATGGCTATTTCGATTTCTTAGATTTTTTTTTTATACGAGAGTCCCAGCTGCATGCAGAAACAGTCAGAGAAATCAAAGACACCATTCTAAATGCAACGGAGACAGGTTTCACAGGTGTTAGATGATTTTGTTGTGTTTTTGAAAGAAGAGAAAGCAGCTTCTGTCTGGTTTTCTGTCTATGCAGGACCTTCCTTCTCCAACAATAGCAATGGAAGTCACCTTTCAGATCTGGGGTACCACCATCACTGCCATCAGCATCTCCACCTCCACGACCACTGACCACCGTGGTGCCACCACCACACAGCACCATTCACACAGCCTGCAGCACTGTATCAGTGCTTTTTCAGAAACAGCCTCAGATTCTCCCTACTTGCCCACAGCCTGGCAGGGCAGACTTTATTAAACCCATTTGGTAGATAAGGAGGCCTGGAGAGAGAGCAGGTTAGCTAAGAGATTAGCAACCACATGGTGACTTTGTAATCAGACCAGGTGTGTTGGAATCCAGACCCTTTCCCTTTCAACTAGTGTTTGAACTTGACCTCCATTACCTCAGTTTTCTTATCAATAAAACAGCAAAAATAATAGTATTTACTCTATTGTTGCCTGTTAGTTTAGACAATCCATGTGTTCAACATAGGGCCTTGAGCCTATTTTCTATGATGCTAGTTATTATTATAATTAGTATTGTCAAAGTTTGCATGATTATTCAGAGGTAACTTTAGGTTTAACAATCAAATATCATTCCAGAACTCAAGCTCTTTTCCTTCCCCCACACTGGGTTGGACCCTTTCATGCATTTTCTCGCTTGGGCTTCCACGGTGCTAGGAGAAGCAACGAATTCCCTTTCACAGACGAAGAAACTGAAGCTGGAGGGGCCACAGTGCTGACCTAAGATCCAACCGCTCATAAATAGCCAACCTCGACCTTCAGACCTCTGTCCCCCAGTTCCTTCTAACACACTACACACAGCCTCAACTTGGGCCTCCGAACAGTCCATAAATGCAACTAACGAGTATTTGTAATGCCCTTCATCTGGGACAAAATGTCTTCAGTCAAAGCTGATGTGCAGCAGTCTTTGCGCTTTCTGAATATGTATTCTGCTAATCCACTCACCACACCTCAGGATCTTCTCCACTCAAAGAGCTGCAAAGCCAGAACCTCCTGTGAAAGAGGTTACACAGCAACCCCTGTCAAGGACTCCCAGCAGCCGCTCCCAATTTCCTCCACCTGGGAGGGTGCCAGCTGTGAGGCCAGCAGCACAGTTTTCAGCCCAGCTGTTTCCTAGGGAAAAAGCATCCATGGCTCTTGGAGGCAACCATAAACTGATGGATTTACAGAGAAACTGTGTGCTGTAGCAGAAAAGCACTGATAGGAGAGGCCTGGGTTCCACATCTGCCTCTTCCACTCCCTAAATGTGTGTTTTGTGGCAGCCACTTTATATCTCTTCCTATCTGTGAAATGGATATGCTTATTTATAGGCGAGAGTCAACCAACACTTTTTGCATAAGAGGGTGAATTGACAGTAATCTCTGTCTAGCCTTCCTACTTGCCTTTTCAGTCAGTTTATTCAGTCAACAAATGTCAACCCTCTGTATCAGATGGGAACCCCATCAACCATGTTGCACACCTGTAGGGTCATGGGGATCACATAGACCATTCACATATACTACTGTGTAAACTGTGTACCCTGATTGGACAGCTCAGTGGCCCCACTGCCGATGTAAGTGGTGATGGTGGTGAACAAGTGCTCCCTGTCCTCATGGAAATCACAAGAAAATGGGCTGTTTTAAAGGACAACAGAGATCACTCATTCAGTCATTCACTCAATAGCTAGCTGAGTACCTGGCAGGTACGAGGGATGTGGAACTGCACTGTATGTAAACACCATACAGGTGTAGGACTCACAGCTTCTTTTCCTCTCATATCCACTCTAAATACTTACTATTCTTAAAGCTTCTTGTCTTATGTCCTCTGGTTCACTCCCTGTACAGGAGGCATTCATTTCTCTCTCTCTCTGATTCACCCCTGGGTTTCTGACCTGTCGCCTGGGGCAGAGAGGACAGTAACTATTTGTGGAAGTAATGAGGGCCTCTATCCTTTTGCACACATTTTATCCTCTGCCTGGAATGCTCATTTCCCTTATTTTCTGAAAAATAGCTGTCTCGCTTGACTCAGCTCAACTGCAGAGGACACCTTATGTCAGGAATGCAGTGAGAGGTGGCAGTCCCTGCACTTCTCTCCGCAGTGTTTACTACACTGTTAGTGTCTTCTCCATCTTTCCCTTCTTGCCCAGACTACATTAAGTGCAGCAGTAGGGCAAAGAACATGGGCTTTAGGTTTGGAAAGTCTTCGGTTGGAATCCTCTCTCTCTCTAAGTTCTGGTGAGGCTATTATTTCCATTCTCTGTCCCCCATTTCCCAATAAGTAAAATGGAGATACAACTATTCACATCATAGGACTGCCATGAACATCAATCCTGCTGGATGCCTGGTACAAAGGAAGCCCACATAATGATACTTTGATAAAAGTAGTTGTGATATGGGTAAAGAGATTGAGGAGGAGAAAGAGGAAGAGGAGGGGAGGAACAATAATGTTCATGATGACCTTGATCATCATGGTAGTTTCGGCAATGATGAAATGATTACCTGTGACAAAAATACTTGGTTCAGAAATAAGTACAGAATTACCGTATTTGCTGGCGTATAAGACGATTTTTTCGCCCTGAAAAATACGTATATGCCAGTGTATAAGACGACTGGGCATATAAGACGACCCCCTAACATTTCCACTAAAAATACAGAGTTTGTTATATACTCGCCGTATAAGACTACCCCCCACTTGGAGGCATATTTTTCAGGGCCAAAGGGTCGTCTTATATGCCGGCAAATATGGTAACTAGCTGGTGGTTTCAGATGGGAAAATGTTATCTATTCTGGTAGGGTGGCACTTTACATTTCTAATAATCAAAGTGCTTCCATTTTGGCCCCCCTCTCCTTCACTGACATCAAGTATCCATATG
The DNA here is from genome assembly GCA_963924515.1 of Vespertilio murinus. Classification (NCBI taxonomy): domain Eukaryota; kingdom Metazoa; phylum Chordata; class Mammalia; order Chiroptera; family Vespertilionidae; genus Vespertilio; species Vespertilio murinus. The sequence goes on from OZ004706.1 coordinate 37,595,252, forward strand.
GTTTCTTGTGGCTTTCACTGTACTTGACCCTATTGGTTCTACTCATGTTTTATTTTACAAAACTTCCCTCTTTCTCCCATCCCCTTCCCATTTCCCACCTTGCACCCAGTCCAGCCACCAAAGCTAGTTCAGAACAATGGACAGCAGCACAAGACCTGGTCAAATTCAATCCATACAGCCATTTCACACTCTGTCCTCAAAGTTTCCCTTATTACTGTCTCTTAATCTGCAAAATATTAAAGAGGACCCTAGTAAAGAAATAATAAATTTATTTGTTCATTTGCTTGCTTATTTATTTTATTTATTACAATTTGTGATACATGCTGTGAACAACCCAACAAATTTGTGGTGAATAATAGTCAGGATAGGCTAGGACTATATATGATAGGCTGAATAACAACTTCTCCCAAAGATGTTCATACCCTAATCCTCAGAAACTGTGAATATGTTACCTTACATGATAAAGGGGATTTGGAAATGTGATTGAGTTAAAGGTCTTGAGAAAGGAATTATTATTCCTTTATAATTATTCTAGATTATCCAAAATAATTAAGGGTCTTTATAAGAGGGAGTGAAGAAAATCAGAGTTTGGAAGATGTAAGGATGGAAGCAGAGGTCAGAGAGAAAGAAGATATTGTGCTGATGCTTTTGAAACTGAAGGAAGGGGCCATGGACCAAGGACTGTAGGTGGCTTCTAAGCTGAAAAAAGCCAAGAAAACAGACTCTTCCCTAGAGCCTCAGAAGGAACTAGCTTTGTAGACCCATTTTAGGCTTTTGACATTGAGAGCGGCCAGAGAGTGAATTTGTGTGCACTAAATCACCACGTTTGTGATAATTTGTTATAACAGCAATAGGAAACTAAGATGCAGGCTCTGAAAACAAAACTTCAGGGTATATAATGGTCAGGACAGGTTAGGATTTATTGTAAACAAGCAACTCTTAAATCTTAGTGGCTTAACCTAAAGCTCGCTCGCTCTCTCTCTCTCTCTCTCTCTCTCTCTCTGTGTGTGTGTGTGTGTGTGTGTGTGTGTATGCACTAATGTCGGACATGAGGGACAGTTCTGCTTTTCATAAGCCTTAGGGACCCACAATCTAGTGATGCCACCATCTCAACACATACCTTGAAAGTCATGGAACCAGAATTTGAACCAAATGTTTGACCTGAAACTATTCAATGCTCAGTGTTAACTATCATATTACTATATTTTGAGTTTATGAGCCAGAAGAGTCAAGAAGAAGCATGGAGGCATTGTTTCAAATTCCAATTGGAATAAAACAGTGAGTTTACCAATAAATAAAATAACCACCATTAATCTTAACCTCCTCCCCCATAAACCAGAAATTCTCTTTGGATATCAGATTTAACTATAAAATATTTGAATATCAGAATTCAAGGCGGTATTTGCAAACCATTATTCTATGTATCATTTTGCAAGTGAAGATTCTGAAGTCACATGGACTCACCACCAGGGCCAAGGTCAGTTCTAAATAACACTATCCCTACATGTCTGGTTGGGAGGACTGACCCAGGGAAACACAACTCATGTCAATGTGGGAACCATTTTAATAAGATATAAACCAATATATTATGATTCCAACTTTTCAGATAGGAGAGCTGAGGTTCAGGAAATTTATGTCCCAAGGGGTAGAGTTTGAATTTGAACTTCTGGTACTCTTGCCCATGCTCCTAACCAGTATTACACAGCTCCCTCTGGGTCTGCATGGCCCTCTCTCACTTAGTGCTGGTGACAAGGAAAGATAATGCCTGGAATCCCCTCCCACCCTTTATAGCTACCAGCTCTACTGCACTCCTGGGCTGGAGCAGAACACAGAAGACATTCCCAACAGCGAGTCTACAGATTGAATATTTTTTACTGAGTCAGTCTCATGAAGCTAAAATCAGTATCTCTTTAGCAAAGCTGAAGACAGCGAGGATTTACACCCAGGAGGTAGGGATGAACACGTCCACCCATTGATAGGTTAAAGCGTTCATTGGAAGGCACTCAAGCAATTGCAGCTATATGCCAAAACAACTTTGTAGATGGAGGGCATTGCCAGGCTGTATTTCTGCTGGGAAATTTATTGCTGTTTTTCACTGTGAATGCACTGCTTACTATGAAAGGATATGTTTTCTGAGGGAGAAACTTGAGGGACAGAATGTTTTGACTCTACCATTTACCCTGGGGTTGTATGTGGTCAAAACTGCTTTTGTCTTTCCAAGCAGAGACTAAGAGGCAAGTTGTGTCCTTGGGTTTCATGGAGCTGGTGTGGTGGGTGCCTGTCTATTTACAGCTAGCTCTGTGCTTTCCACGGGCTGAGTCTGTTCTTCTAGAGCAATGGTTAGCAAACTCATTAGTCAACAGAGCCAAATATCAACAGTACAATGATTGAAATTTCTTTTGAGAGCCAAAATTTTTAAACTTATATTTTTTCTAAGGCTACCTCTTCAAAATAGACTCGCCCAGGCCGTGGTATTTTGTGGAAGAGCCACACTCAAAGGGCCAAAGAGTCGCATGTGGCTCGCGAGCCACAGTTTGCCGACCACGGGTCTAGAGTTTCTGGGAGAGAGGACCTCTTGTGGAATGAGCCCTCTAGCTTCTGGATTTGAATCTCAGGGCCACCACCTGCTGGCTGTGTGACCTTCAGCAAGTTATTCAACCTTCTGGGTCTCTCAAGGGAAGAGCCCACCTGCCTTATGGCGTTGCCTACCCTACAGCTGCTGTTGTGAGTTAACACATACAGGGGTGGTCACAAGTAGGTTAATAATAACAACACATAACACAATAATTAATAAATAAGTGCTAATACAAAAATAACCTTCATGTTTTGTGTACTCACGACTGTAGACCTATTTTTGCCCAACCCTCTATAAAGCACTTAGAATTAGGCCTGATCTGCATTATAGATTAAATTATCAAATAGGTTTTATTAGGCACTCTAAGATAAGAAACTGAATCTCAGAGAAGATGACTGACTTGTTCAAAGTCTCATAAGTGAATGACAGACCTAGATTCAGATTCTGATCTTCTGATTTAGAACATTTGTAAAAACATTTGTCCAAAGTTCCACTCATCCTATATAATAAAAGGCTAATATGCAAATAGACCAAATGGCAGAACCGAACAACTGGTTGCTATGCTGTGCACTAACCACCATGAGGCACGCATGGAGCATGGCGGGCATCGGCAGCGCGTGGTAGAGCATGGAACATGGCAGGTGTCAGTCCTTGCAGGATGGCAGAGCAGGTGAGTGGGGGTGCCAGACTAAGATGAGGTGCTGGTCGCTACCATCAGGGCAAGTGTCTGGTGGTTACTGAAAATTCTTTGCTCCCATGCACCATGGTCTCATCCGGAGCTTGCACCTGCTGCTGACGCTGGCTCTGCTTGCACCCGCAGCCAGCGCTTGGCAAGGGTCCCAATTGTTCAGCACCATCAGTGGGTACAAGTGATGGCTGCTGGCCCCAATCACCCCTCAGGGCTTCTCTACTTCGCTCTCCTCCTGAGGGGTGATCAGGGAAGCAGCCGCCACTTGCACCCACTCGCAGCGCAGATCCTGCTTGCACCTGCTGCTGGTGTGGGCCCCAATCACTCTGCACTGTCAGTGGGTGTGAGTAGGGTGGTGCCATCAGTGCATGAGAGCAGTGGAGGTGGCAGGAACAGGGATATTGGCTGATGGGGGACCAGGGCTGCGGCAGGAGGGGCTGAGCAGGGGCAGCCCCAGTGCCCATTGCAGACCTGTGGCCCACATTTCCTTTCAAGGTGCACATATTTGTGCACTGGGCCCCTAGTTAGGATCATAAAGAGGAACCCAACTAAGAGTTAAGAAAGGGGACTCCTGAGTCAGAGATATCTGTGTTTGGATCAGAGATGTCTGTGCCTCATCCACAAAATGCAGAAGATAAAATCAGTAATAATATTGCAGAGTAAGCAGTAAACTTTAAATTTTTCCCGTATTGTGATCCAAAATTGCTTATTATTTATGAAACATATTATCTGTAACTCCTCTGTTTTTAACATGTCCTAACCAAAGGTTTGAACTAATCTTTAAAAATAAGGAATTTGCTATTTTAGATTTTTACAGATGAGAAAAACCCAATCCAAGAGTCTGCGATCAGGGAGGAATGAATACTGACCCCGATCCTAAGATTATTTCCATCCCTACGTGTTTTCCACACTAACTGGTAATCAACACCTCTCCGATTTCTTCTCTAAAGAGCTAAACACACCTGTCATTCGTGTTGAGGTCAAAACAACAACATGGTACAAACACCTCTCAGGTTGATGGGGGAAGGGCACTGCCCTGAGTATTTGCATTCATTCTCTTAATTAATTTGCTGATAAAGTCCAACCCTGAGCTTGCCAGGCCTGCCATACAAAGTACCCTGACTCAGTGGCTTAAACAACAGATATTTTTAGTCTCACAGTTCTGTAGAGGCTGGAAGTCCAAGATCAATGTGTCAGTAAGGTTGGTTCCTCCTGAGGGCTGAGGGACCTCTGCTCCAGGCCTCTTTCGCTGGGTGTGGATGACTGCCTTCATGTTCACAGGGACTCTCCCCGCATCTTCACATTGCTTCCCCTCTGTGTGCATCACTATGTCTTCCTTTGCACAAGGACACTCTCATATTAGGTTAGGTTGGCCCTAGCGACCTCACTTTAACTTGGGTACCTCTGTAAAGACACAATCTGCAAAGAAGGCCACCTTCTGAGTAGTAGGGGGTAGAACTACAACATATGTATTTGGTGGGAGGGGATCCAGTTCAACCCATAACAGTTCATTTATTATTACTATACCATTGTGATTTTAGTGTATAGTCTACCTTTCAAGCTCCTTGTGCTATTTTTAGCTCTTTGGTAAACATTCAGTTGATGGCTAAGAGGTGAATATTATGATCTCCCTTTCCAGATGAGGTAACTGTGGCATAAAGAGATGAAGTAACTTTCTCAAAGCTGAACAGCTAGTAAATGATAGAGTTAGAAAATGAGACCAGTGCAGCTGTCTCAGTCCATGCATTTAAGCACCAGACTGTCCTTTCTGTGTGAACAAAGCTGAATCCTTTCTCTCCAGGATCTCACAGTCCAGACCTTGGGCCTTTCAAAGGGTTGGGTTCATGCAAGGTGAAGGAGACCCACTGTGACCAAGGGGCCAGGGGAGGTTTCCCAGGGAGGCAATATCTTAGCTGAGTCTTAAATGAAAAACTAAGCATTCTGGAGAAAGAATGTGTGCATGCAGCAATAACACGTTGAAACACAAGTGATGTGGGGCCAGGAGGCTGGAGTGGGAGCACATAGGGCAGGTACCAGAGCACCTTGGCCTTGTCAGCCAGGCAAAATGGCTGGGCTCTACCCCACAGGCAATAGGGAACAACCAAAGGGGGTACAGCAGGGGAGGGATGCGACCAATTTCACCTGTTAGAACTAGCGCTCCTGTGGAGATGGTGGGTATGGAGGAGAAGAGCTGGACTCCATGGGAAGCTAACAATGGGTCAGTGCTGCTGGGTAAAACTGGCCCAGTGTCAGCCCTGCAGGTGTATGGGCCACTTACGTTTCACCATCAAGGACTAAACAACTCAGTCCAGTCACATTTACCTATCAGTGTCTGTGCACAAATGAAAGGGAGGTGGCCAGTCCTTTGGAATTGTAACTGATGATCTTCGCTTTCCCCCTTCTCAGAAATGCCTTGGAACTCACAAGAAGCTGCACCCCTGATGCTCTGATCTTAATCCCAGGGCCCTCTACTCTCCCATATACTAAATACTAGGGTGCACCCAACGTCATGCTAGATGATGATCATCTACTATCTTAATCATACCTCCTGCCTGGGCCTCTCCCTTGAACTATAAACCCAAATATCCAACTGCCTACTTGGACCCTCACCTTCCAATTTACTGTGAATACAGCTGACTCCTGATCTTTCAGCAAATCTGTTCCAACTTTTTCTTTTTTAAATGTATTTTATTGATTTCAAAGAGGTAGGAATCGTCTAATAAAAGAAAGCATTTGAGAATTAAAAAAAAAGAGGAAGGAAGAGGGGGAGAGAGAGAGAAACATCAATGATGAGAATCATGGACTGGCTGCCTTCTATACACTCCCCTCTGGGGATCTGGGAATTGAACCTGCAACCCAAGCATATGCCCTAACCAAAATCAAACCATGACCTCCTTGTTCATAGGAAGTGGATGCTCAACCACTGAGCCATGTGGGCTGAGCAAACCTGTTATATCTTAAATCATCTAATTAAATGTCAATTCTTCCAGGTCCCAGGCTTCACATCTGCACATCCCTTCTATCACATTATTTTTGTCCCATGCATCAATAAATCCTGTTGACTACCTTTTCTGACCGGAATCTGACCCTTTCTAGCCACCCTCACTGCCAAGACTGTTCTAGGCCACTGTGCCCACCTGCTTAGATTTTGACAACAGCCTCCTACCTGATCAGACAGCTTCTAGTCTTGCTCTCTCTCTCATCATTTGTTTTCACAACAACAGCCAGATGATCCCTTTAAAATATAAATGGGATCTCCACAGTGCTACTCACAACACTCAGGTGCTCTCCATCTCACTCAGGGAGGAATGTGAAGTTCCTGCAATGGTCTGCAGGGCCCTACCAGGCTGACACTGTGCCCCTCCCCCCTCCCCCCCCCCCCCACACACTTTCTCCATTGTCTCCTCTGTGCTGGCCTTTTTGGCCATTTTATTGCTCCTTGAACACACCAGACAAGCTTCTGCTCTGAGCCTTCACATGTGCTTAAATTTCTCGGTAGAAAGTCACTTCCTAAGATACCCACATGATCAACTTTCTCACTCCTTCAAGTGTCTGCTCTAAAGTCGACTCACAGCCATGCCTTTCTCGAAATGATCCCATTTCAAACAGCAGCCTCTCTCACTGCCTCTCACTCCTTCAGCCCTTCCCTGTCGACTTACAAAATAAATAAAACAAATCCTCCTTTTAAAATGTGAAACAACTCATATTTCTCTTTTGATAATGTTTCCCTCTCTCTGAGCAGAAAAAAATTGCAAAACCACATTAGCTTAGCCTTAGCCCATAAAAATGTCATTAGCTAACATGCCCCTTTGTACATTTTTCTCTAGATTGCCTAACATTCTACCTGTTTTGTTACTGTAATCCTTGCTAACGATGACTGGCTTATAACTGACACTCAGTATTTGTTATTGACAGATCGAAGGTCACACTCCAGCCCTGCTGCTGATCAGCTGTGTGATATTGAGAGCGCGATAAGCTTCTGACCTCCAGTTTCCTTCTCTCTGGCTCAAAACAATAACAAAACAAACAAACAAACGAAACAGGGCAAATGGCACTGCCCTCGCTGTGATGCCATGCAGATGAACTGAAATAGTGGATGCCAGTCCTGGAACATCAGAAAGGGCAAACTACATGTCCCTTTCTTTTTCCTACAACCACACCAAACCTATTTATTCAGCCTTATGTTTTTTCCATGAAGGAGGAGCTTTACAAAGACTGCTAAAATGCAAGGTGTGTGTTGGAGGGGGTAAGAGGAGTAGGGGAGAAGGGGATTTGGAGGAGGGAAGATGAAAGCAAATTGTGCTTGCTCACTCTTTCCCAAAGCTCAGCTGGTTGCACCGGAGTGATGGGCCACAGAGAGACGGAGCCCCAAGCCCTGGGACACAGGGGCAGCACTGAAAGGCTCCTGGCTCCATTGGAAGCCAAGCCTCTGAGGGGGAGATGCATGATTCACAGAGGAAAACAGCTTCATTCCAAATGCATGATAAAGAGGATATGGAAAGCAAAACACATCTCGGCACTACCCACCCCCATCCCGGAAAGAAACTGATTTACTGAAGAGAGGAATAGAAGAGGTGGAAAACTGAAGAAGGAAAAAGCAAGATGTGGCCAATCAGGAGAAAGAATTCTCCAACTAGGCAAGCAGCTCGCTGCAGGGAAGAAGGGATTTCCACCCGCTTTGTGCTGGGCACTTTCCCATAGAAAGCACCTTGGATAATCTCACAAACTAGTAACGCACTAGTCTTACACTAAGTCCTCACTGAACTTTATTAACTCGCTTAACTTTAAACCAAACAACCTATTTGTAAACAACACATTTCACCGTATGCTAATGGATAGGAACCAAGGATTAGTTATCTGAAAAGAAGTTGAATGAAACTGCCCACAATCCTACTTGAGCAGCAGAAGAATCCACTCCCTTGCCTGAGGCCACACAGGCTCCTAGACCAGCCTGGGGAAGAGTTCGAAACCTCTCTAGCGGGGTGCGCGCTGGGGTCCCTCACGCCACCGTCCCCAAGAACTCTCGTCCCTTTACCCTCCACCCTCCGAGGGGGCACAGGACACAGTACAGCCTGCCTCCGTCCCACTTTTCCGGGAGCAAGGCGGGCAGGGGCGGCGCTGCACTAAAGCAGGAGGTGTCAGCTCCTGGGACCGCCTTTCCCCCCGCGGCTGGCTCCGTTGGGAGTGACTAGACCCGGGAGACCGACTTAGAGAAGGCAACAACCGAGCCTCATGCCTTACCGCGTCCATGGCTTTCCTCCGAGGCAGAGTCTGGGACACAAACCCAGCTTCCCAGAGCTGGATCCTGGGGCCGAGGGAACCCTTTGTGGCGCCTGCGCCGGCCAGGGAGCAATCACTTTCCCGGGACACACCTGAGCCCAGGCTGCGCACCTGCCCCACCTGGGCGGCGGCTCCTCCCTCGCCCGGGGCTGGGGCCAGAGCAATCCCTGCCCTGGCAGGGCAATCCATGGCCCAGCTTCCCAAGACCAGGCGCCTGCAGGGGGAAGAGGGAGAGAGGAAGACCCCCCACCCCCCTGTCCTGCCCTGGTAGGGAAGAGGCTCTCTCCCCACTGCTCCCCAGCAGGCACTCTCCAGGGGAGTTCACTGAGCAGAGACGGGGGAGTCAGTGTGGAAGGGGGGCGGCAGGGCTCTTGTTAGTACATAACACTCAGCTGGACAGTGAAATCTCCGTCAGTGACAGCCTTGGCCTATCCCCGCCCATTGGGATGACTAAAAAGGGGGGCATAGTGTTCCTAAACCCCAGGGCGGTTTCGTGGAGGCCAGAGGGGGAGCGGCTATCATGGAACACCTGTTTTAGGCCAGGCGCTGTCTAAGCATTAGGGTACATTGTCATACTTCCATCTGACCACAGCCCTGGGAAGGGCTATTTCCCCCATTTAAAAGATGAGGGAAATGAGCCTCAGAGAGACCTTGTAACCCGCCTCTGGTCACACAGGTAAAAGATAGAAGCATCAGGATTTGAACCCAGGTCTGGCGGACTCTAAAGTGATTTTGCTTTTGCTTTTTTGTTTGTTCTGAAAGAGCTGGTGCTGGAAACCCAACCCTCAGCTCCCAGTTCTCCCAGAGCTCACCCTGGTCCTGGGGGTTGGGAGCTGGCGCAGCGGGGAACCAGTGCTATGCCTACTGCCTGCCAAGGGCTGCCCCCGCCCACTGTGGGCCTTTTCATACTTTGTTAGGGCCACGCCGCTGCCAAAGCTTCTCCTGCCCTGTGCAGGGGCGAGTAGGTCATGGCAGGTGAGGACAGCCCACCTGTGTGCCGGTTTCCTCTAACAGCTGCTCCCATACCTGCTCATCACCACAGCTGCCAGGGAATCTATTAAGAATATAGGCTTCAACACGAGTCAATTCTGGTCTAGGGTCTGGGAATCTGGGGATTTAGCTTTTTAGGTCAGTGTGTTTGAATAATTAATGACTCAGAGCAAGATAGAGCCATTACATCGTGACTCAGGACAGACACACATATACTCATACGAAAATAAAAATTTCTCAAAATGTAATCACTCTGACTTGGGGTGTGGCCACACTGATGGCCTCTCTCCTTTTCTGAGCCATGATGTGCTATTTCACTTAAAAAATCCATGTCCAGCGCACTGACTCCATGACTCACAATTGGATCCACGCCGCCTTGTGGGCTCTGCTCATAATCAGAGTGGAGTCCACTCCTCCAAGCTAAACGAGGGGCAGGCCAAAGGCGCCCTGTCACTTTCTGCACACCCCGTCCTCACTCCAGTCAAAGGTAAGGATGACTTGTATACATTAGCAAGCAATATGATGAGGAATCCTCCACAGCTCTGGTGAGAACACAAGAGCCCTGCTCCCAGCCCACTGATAATTGGCTGTCAAATCCCCTTTGCTCTTAATGCAAGGGCTCCCCCTGGTGGTTCCCGACCAACCTACAAATGCAGAGGGAGCTGGACCAGGGGGCACTGGAAGCTCTGTGCTTTTCAGTTTGGTTCAGGAAAGCTTACAATGGTAGGTCATAGGATGGAGTAAACACTTATTGGTTAGCTCTTATGTGGGGGGTTTCAGAGTAGACTTAAGAACTGTGACTCTAGGAACTCTATAGGATTCCCTGTTATGACCTTATGATCCTCTAGGTGCTACTAAACTCAGTTTCCTCACTAGCTGTTTGTCTTGGGTATACCAACAACCACCCCTGAGTGTATTTCCTCATCTATAAAAATAGGTAAGAGGGCTTGCAGTGTTGACTTAGGGATTAATGTGCGTGAAAATTTCTCCAGTTTTTAGCACTAAACAGACACCAAAAATTCAGTTCCTCTCTCCCTTAGCCTCTCCTCTTCCATTATCAGTGGCTGTGTCAGAATCAAAACCCACATGCTCCCCTTGGATGCACAAATGAAGTAGTGGTGTTTTACTTCCCCATAAAGATCTTCATTTGCTCTAAGCCCCGGTCCCATAGTAGCAGGTCCTTGCATCTAGTTTCATATGAGGAGAACTCCTGCATCTTCCATGGGGAGAGGGCAGGGAAGATGGAACTGAATTTTTTTTTTGTGCTTTATTTTTTTTTATTAAGGTATTATCTGTGTACATAGTTTACCATTGCCCCCCCCCCACCTCCCATTTATGCCCTCCCTCCCCAGAGTTCTGTGTTCATTGGTTGTACTTATGTTCATGCATACCCATCCCTCGGTTGTTCTCCTATCTCCCCCCAGGTCTCCTTCCCCTCCCCGCTGTCATTTGACAATCTGCTTGTTTTATGGTGACCATCTTAGGACCCCATGAATAGAATCTGCTCCTCATTTGGCAGTCTGCTTGTTTTATGGTGACTATCTCAGGACCATATGAATAGAGTCCACTCCTCCTCTGGTTTACACCGCCCCTTCCCCTGGGTCCCACTGCTTCCCCTGGGACACACGGCTCGCCCGGGGCACACTGCACCTTGGGACACTCGGCTCACCCAGGGCACTCGGCCCCCTGGGACACTCGGCTCACCCGGGGCACTCGGCCCCCTGGGACACTCGGCTCACCCGGGGCACTCGGCTCACCCGGGGCACTCGGCCCCCTGGGACACTCGGCTCACCCGGGGCACTCGGCCCCCTGGGACACTCGGCTCACCCGGGGCACTCGGCCCCCTGGGACACTCGGCTCACCCGGGGCACTGGGCCCCATGGGACACTCGGCTCACCCGGGGTACTCGGCCCCATGGGACACTCGGCCCCCTGGGACTCTCAGCTCACCCGGGGCACTCGGCCCCACAGGACACTGGCTCACCCGGGGCACTCAGCCCCCTGGGACACTCGGCTCACCCGGGATCCCCTTCCCCTTTGGGGGGTACGGCTCACCCGGGACACCCTTCCCCTTTAGGGGGGTACGGCTTACCCGGGGCACACGGCCCCCTGGGACACTCGGCTCACCCGGGGCACTGGGCCCCATGGGACACTCGGCTCACCCGGGGTACTCGGCCCCATGGGACACTCGGCCCCCTGGGACTCTCAGCTCACCCGGGGCACTCGGCCCCACAGGACACTGGCTCACCCGGGGCACTCAGCCCCCTGGGACACTCGGCTCACCCGGGATCCCCTTCCCCTTTGGGGGGTACGGCTCACCCGGGGCACACGGCCCCACTAGGGTGTTGGGGTCACATAATGGAGGCGCCACGCTAGCTCCTTGCTAGCATGGCGGGCAGGCTGGGACAGCTGCAGTTGGGCTGAGATGGTTGCAGGCGGGGGGGACCACCTTCAAAGGTGTCTCGTTCGGTGTGGGAGCGGAGCAGCTGCAGACATGGAGGCTAAGTTCTGAGGTCGCCCATTCCCTGAGCCCAAGGCGTGGTGAGCTCTGTTCTTGGTGGATTTCCTTTATTCTTGGCGGCAGTGGCGGGTGGCAGTGCCAGGTGCAACATTGACGGTCGCTCCTGTGGTTCAATTACCACTGTAGTTTTAAAGTTCACATGGTGGTGGTGGCGAGAGCTTCGGGTTGGCCATGTGGCATCGGAAGATGGGCTCGCCTGGGCGGCTAATGGAAGGTGCCGTGCCATTTCCTCACCAGTGCGCTCCATCTCCCTCCCAGCATGGTGGGTGTGCTGGGAAGATTGTGGGCGGGCTGTGATGGCTGCATGGGGAGAGTCCACCCTCAATGGTGTCCTCTTTGTTGCGGATGTGGAGCTGCTGTGGATGCAGAGGCTAATTTCTGAAGCCACACTCTCTGTGAGCCCGGGGCGTAGTGAGCTCTGATTTCGGTGGATTCCCATTCTTGGTGGCGGCAGTGGGTGCGGCAGCGATGGTAGCTCCTGTGGCTCAATTTCCCGTGTAGTTTTAAAATCCGCATGGTGGTAGTGTCTGATGCTTTGGCCTGGCCATGTGGCAGCAGAGAGAGGATTCTCCGGGTCTGCCAATGGAAGGCGCAGTGCCAGCACAGCGCGCGCGAAGGCCTGGCAGAGCAGGCCGCGGGCGGTGGCGGAGAGTCCCGCTGGCGCGCGCTAAGGCAGGGCCAAGCTGGTCATGGGCGGTGGTGGAGAGTCCCCGCGATGTCTTAGTCTTTCAGACTTAGTGGAACGCTTCCCCTGAGCCAGGACAAGCAGCACCACCACAAATATTGGCCAGCTCAGTGCTGCCCCTCTACAGGTGACAGTAGGGGCATCCTCACCTCAGTAGGCCTTTGCTCTTGGAGGTCTTAATCAGTGGAAGGCAGCACTGTACAGAACTGCCCCACCTTCTCAGTCCTCCGCGGAACTGAATTTTTTATGCCTGTTTAGTGCTAAAAAGTGTAGAAATTTTCACATATATTAATCCCTGAGACATGGTGGGGAGGGTTTAGGATGTGAAATTTAGGGTTTGACCTCAGTGTAGAGTGAGCTCATTATACTTAGAAATAAGTAATTCCACTGATTAAAGAAGTATGAGATCTTATACATCCTCAAGGTGCGTTGGTGGCTGGCTGCTAGTTCAGGCCAGGATGCCTCTCTGTGATCTGTACTTAATCATAGATCCAGAAATACCCTGCCAGGAACAGAGGCTCAGACCATGTAAACATCATCTTAGTTAATCCTTATTTTGACCCTCATTTTCCAGGTGAGGAAACTGAGGCACACACGAGGAGGGTCATGGATTCTGGGTAAGACAGTTAGCAGGTAGAAGAGCAGACATGCCAGAGCCAACCCTCACAACCCCTCTGGTTGCTTCCATTTAAATTGTAGAGGAATGTAGAATAATCAACTCATAGAATTGGAGAGCATGAAGGGCTCTTGCAAGGATGTGTTTTTCCAAATCAATTTTCAAAGAAGTCAGTGAGAAAGCTTAGCAGATACCTGGGCTGAAGTTAGGCTCAAAATCTTCTAGACATTTCTGTCTTTCAAGCTCCTAGCCTCAGTTTGTTTCTCCTGGTCTTGGAGGAGGATATGGCACACTCTCCACGAAGGCCTCTTCCATTCCTTGGCATACTGAGCAGTAGAAATCAGCATTTCCAGCATATTCTCGATGCTTCCAAACCTTGCTTTCAGACTCAGATACTGCTTGTAGCCTTTCAGTGTTTCAATTCATGTCTGAGACTTTTATTTCTTGGCAAACATATTGCTTACACTTTTCACCATAAGTAATCATTTGTAGCAGAATACGCTGATGTACAAGAGGATTTTAAAAATATCTGAAAATGGGAAATCACATGCATTCACCTCTTTCCAGCATAAACTTTAAGCATTATATATTATCTGATGACAAAGCTGGAGCATGTAGATTGATTGTCAGAATTAGGATGGTGCTGCTGGAGTAACCTATTATTAATATTAAAATTATTATTGGTTACATTAATCATTTCTGAGGATTTCCAGTGTAACATGTAATTTATCTATGTATAATTTATATCCTGACTACTTTCAAGAGGGAGAGAAGGAAAGAGGAGAGGAAGTTAGATTTATTGAGAGCCTATTGTGTAATGAACTACACAGGTTACATATATTTCCTTGGATTCCTCATGACAATGTGGTGAGATAAGAGATGTTATCCCTACTTGACAAGTGAAGAAAATGAGGCTCAGGAAGGTCAAGGTAAACCCCTTGGACATGCAGAGTATAGCTTATTCTCCACTTGGACTCTGCCCTACCCCAATCTATTCTTCCTTTCACCACTCCATGCTGTTCCCAGAAGGACTTGAGGGAGTGGACAATACAAAGCCAAGTGAACTAGGATGGCTGAGAGTGAAGATATTAGCCACACAGAGGGCAGGACTGATGGAAAGGTAGAAAGAGATGGATAAACAGTGCCGAAATATGGGCTGATTACTTCAAGGTATACAATCATTTAAAGATAAATTATTTAAGGATAAAATTATGTGGGTTCAAGAAAGGGTCTGCTTCCTTTTCACTCAGGTTGTGAAAACTATATCCAGCTTGTTTATCCTTTGCCTTGAAGGAAGCTCACATCTAAATTTTGTGCTTATCTAAGTAATCATCTTAATAATGTGTAGTAAGAGCTTTCTGGAAGGATGCTAAACAAGCATGACCAAGGCAAGTTGCTTTCCTGTTAGCATCCTGCTATTAACAATCTGAGGACCTTTGTGCCAAGTGCTGTGCTTGGATATAGCAGCCCTTTAGGTTCTTGAAAGGAACTGATGCCAGTTACATTATGGATGAAGCACTCAGGTGAAATATTAAGATGTTTTCTGATCTGCTTATCTTGTCGAGATCAAAGGAAGACCATTCCTCTGTGTGAAGGAGATGGATTTTCCTGGAAGTAGGGAGTCATTCCCAATATTAAGCCACTCCCATTTCCCATCTACCAGAACAGTGGGTCCTTGGATGAAAAATTCAAGCTGGTACACGTTCCTCCTACTGCCACTCTCTCTTTGGGTCTGTTTTTTTTTTTTTTTTTTGGTTCTGGATGACAAGGCATAGTAATAACACATGACCGCCATGATTGGGCTTAGAGTACAAGGATATAGGAGTGATAGGTCTTGTCACAGAATCTACAGGTCAATTGGTATGTGATTATGAATCGTAATTTGGGTAGCTTATGTATTTGGGAGCTTTATCAAAGAGTTAGAATTGCTTTCCTTGTGAGGAGTTAGGGAGGACTAGCTCTCCCCTCCACCCATGTACACATCCCCCTCTGTCTCTAACTGTCCCTCTCAAATGCCATGCTTATGTTTTGTAGACTTAAGACCCATGTGTCTTTTGAGTCTCAATTTCAATGTCAAATAGTTCCTTAAGGAAGTGATTTATTAAAGATAAATCATTTAATTTATCTTTAAATGATTGTATACCTTCCAAACAAAAAACTTCCTTTCCTTAAGGAACCATTTGATATCGAAATTGAGACTCAAAAGAACTGTTGGCTCAGAAAGGAACTCACTACAGACTGATTAATTTGCCTCTCAGCATAACCATTATGGCTTGTCACAGTTTATGTTCTTACAATGGTATTTCTTGGATCACATGATCTCACACATCTAGAGGAAATAATGAACAACATAAACTGATGAACAAAAACAGACCCAGAGAAAGAGAAGCAGCGATCAGACTCTCAAACCTCAAAGGGAAAGTAGGGGAGGGTGGGGTAAGGGGAAGAGATCAACCAAAGGACTTGTGTGCATGCATATGGGCCTAGCCAGTGGCCATAGACAACAGGGGGGGGGAATATGTAGGGAGGGGTTTGGGATGGGAATGAAGGATGAGGACAATTATGTGATACCATAATAATAATAATAATAATAATAATAATAATAATAAAAGACCCATGTGTCACCATTTCTGGGTGGTAGGGGTCAGATGGTGTCTGACATATCACTATAGGTCAGAAGTATGGCAGGAAGATGGTCATATAGACAACTCAAGCTAAAGATATATAAACTCCATTTTAAAAAAAGCAAATTAGCAACTCTGTTTATTCTACATGTATCGTTCCTCCAATCTTTGGTAAAGTGTAGCCTCGTTAGATATTTAACTTCAGCTCTGGTATAGTGAACACAGTGTCCTCTGAGGTCACTGGCTGCAGTATTGGTCAACGAGAAACTCCCCAGGGCTGAGGAGTCTGGAGCAAAGGGCGTAGAACACTCAGGTATCTGAGACACAGCTTCCTCTCCTCACACATTGGGGGTTATGGAAGTTATTTTGTTAAGGGAAATAAGATGCACAGAAAAAAATTCACCAAATAACAGTTCCTTTTTCTTTTCTTGGGTATATGAGAAGACTATTTCCCAACCTCCCTTCCTCCTTTGCAGTTAGATTTGGGTATGTGACTAGGGTCTGGCCAATAGAATGCGAGAAGTAATGACTTGGCCCAGGGAGCTTCCAGCACTTCATCATTCCTGGGCTCACAGTGCTATTTCCTTCCTCTGGATATTTGCTTATCCCATTTCCTCTATCTGGAATGCTGTCCCTGACACACCTGCCACCCACCTGTCCATTCCTCCTCAACCTTCCAGAGCTAGTGCAGGTAATGCTGGCATTGATCCTTTCCCAATGACCACAGGCAATCTTCTGTCCCCACAGTTCCCTCATCATTTATCTCATAACCCAAATGGACTACACTACTGGTCCTGTTTCCATCCATGTGATAACATCTCTGAGTCTTCTATAAACTCATCGCTGCCCCTGGGATTTCTGAGGATCTTCCAAAGGGGCTTCCCAAGTGCCCACGCAACAAGCTATCTGGCAGCTGGAGTCACCACATGGCTTTCACCATGTCTTCCTTTCCAGCCCTGGCTCCTCTCTGCAATGTCTAGGGCCCACAAAGATATTGGAGGAGCCTCCCTACTGCGACCAGGGTGGCCATCATGACAACACTGGTGTCCTTGGCTTACCTTGCACCAGACAAGATATGAAGAACTTTTTGTGCATAAACTCATGTTATACTCCCAACTGATTCAACCCAGCAACCTGCCATTGTCCCTCTGTCCCCGTGTTTGTCCCCAACAAGTAAACAGTGGGGACCTTCAGGGTAGGAATTAGTTCTGACTCATCCTTATCTTCTATATTTAATTTAGTGCTAGGCCTTCAATAAATGCTCCCTCAATAAATGTGCTACCTTTCAGGTGAGGTTTCATTATGCTCTACTGTTTTTCTTTTCTCACTTTAGTGCTAAGCTTCTTCTTAAAAGCTAGCCAGCCTCAGTTATAGCCAAGCCCCTGAGGGTAAGGTGATTGGAGAGATGTGAGGGGCAAGAAGGGACAGAAAGGTGGGCTGCACCCATCCTCTTCACTGTAGCAGCAGCTTTAACCTCGCCATTCCCAAGTCCCTTCCAAATGGATTCATTTGGCCTCCAAACCATGGAAATAAAATAATGCTCTGGGCAGCATTGAGGAGACCATCCGGCTGTGTGTGAGCCTCATGCACAGGGGAACGTTTCAGCAGCCAGGCTAATACTCAGATCTTCCACTTTGGCCATGGATGTGAATCTTCCTTTTATCTGCAAATTGCAGGGGGCTCCGGGAATAGCTGTTAATTGGCCTGGCTCTTGCTTAAGTCACATATCAAACCTAAAGAGCAGAAAGATAATGAATCCTTCACCATTGTGCTATGGGTCCTGGCCAACACCCTCAATTTTTGGATTCTGTAACTGTTCTGAGTTTGATGATCTCACTCCATACCCAATGTCCTCACCATCTGTCAGGTACAAGGATGCCATGCTGGACCTGAGTATAGGTCAGTTTGAACAAAGGGTTTGGGTTTGGAATCCAGCTAAAAAAAGTGGATAGGGCTCGAAAAAATAAATCTTTTGGCCATAGAAGGAAAAATATATTGGTAGGAAGTGCCATGAAAATGTCTTAGAAAGTGGAAATAAAAGAAAATCTATGTATGAGCAGTAATCATGGAGGTCTATTTATCAAACAATTCTCAACTGCTGGATGGGGAGGTGAGCTGATGTATCAGTCAGAGTCCAATGAAAGAATCAGAACTCTAAGCATTTGAAAATAGGGGATGTAATACAAAGAATTGGTAATACCTGGGATGGCAAAGCTAAGAGACCAAAGTGGGGACTGCCAAGAAACCCAGAGATTAGCAACAGCTGCGAGCCACTAAACTGGACGAACAAAGAAGAGAGGATGCTATCAGGACCTGGGAATCACTCAGAGGAAACTAGAACCACCAAGAGAGAGAGCAAAATAGTGAGAGAGAATGAGAACAAGAGCAAGCAAGAGAAATAAATGGTCACTGGCACGTATACTCCCGAGGTTTTAGAGAAAGGAGGAAATACCCTGGCTTCTCCCCTCCTCCCATCCTTCAGCCCTCTCTCTGTAACTCCCATTGGCCAAACCCAGGCAGAGCAGCTGACACAGGAGCCTGGGTCATGTGGCCTGCAGGGGTCCAACTCCGCACCCACAGAGAAATGCAGGGCCAGGATGAAGAATGGGTCTGTGGCAGTCTCTCCCAGTCCAAGCATGAGTAAGAAATAAAAATACTGCAAGAGAATGAGGAAGTGCTATAATAGACTTTTTTTAAAGCTCCAAGATAAAAGAAAAACCAACAGAGTCTTTCCTCTTGTGGAGGATAAGGGTTAGGAAAACTTGGAGGAGATGACAGGTGGCTGGGTCATGAGTGAGGTGTGAAAGTATGACATGAAGGCTGGGAGAAGGGCACTTCAGAACAGGCAAGGGCATGAGCTGAACCACAGCTTCCGGAGGGGTCTTGGCATCCCCAGGGAGCAGAGAGAGCTTTAGCCTGGCATGAGTACAGGGCCCTTGGGCAGGAAAGCAGCCCCAAAGAGGCCACAGCAGCATGCAGGGGTGGCTCAAGGCCTGGAGGGTGCGCTGTGTTCTGACTTAGTGTGCTGTCTGGGGGACTCAGCTGTGGGGTGACTGCACAAGGGCGGTAATCAGATCACCTTGGTTGTAGAAAAAGAGTTTAATTCCCTGGGATCCTGTCTTCTTCCACTACACAATGTAAAACTCAGGTGCCTCTCCAGTGCTCACTCTTTACCATTTATTCAAAATATCTTTTTGGAATTCTCCATTGACAATTATCTTCAGAACCCACAATACCTTATTTAAAAAGATAAAGCTTTGCTTTGGAGGATAGATTCAATTTTTTTTAAGCCTTACAGTGGACTGGGGATCAAATCAGATGCATAATGTGGCCAATCAAGCCACGGTACTTTTTTGATTAAAATCAAGGTGTAATAATACAATTTGAGCTACAGTTACATTGAAATATGAGTACCATCTCTCTAGGTGAATGCTCAGAAGAGCAACTCTCATTCAGATATCTAAGCAGTCCATTAAAAATCAGTTGCATTATTTTATGATTTACTCTAGGCATATGAAGAATGAATGAAAAAACAGTCCCTCCCATTTGTGGAGCAGCTTAAGGTTCCTAAAACACGTGTACAACACCAAAGGGGAATACAAAGAAATAAACAGGGGGAAAGAAAGCAGAAGAGCAAGAAAATAAATTATTCTTAAAAGACATTTTTTTTTAACACTGCATTGTCAAGAGGGACAGGAAGTCATATCTGAGTATATTTTAAGAAGTCAATATCTGAAGATATTTTAGGAAACTCATTGTTAGAGGTTAGGAAACTGGAAACTATAATGTCTCGTTAATGTGCAGATTTTTGAAAGGTGGGTGGTCATTTTGAGAGATCACAAAATAACATTTATCAGCTATCCCTGCAATTTGTTAATTGCTTCTTGGAAAAATAAACATACCAATGGTAGCACATACTTTTAGTAGTCTAATGAGCATCCATTTTCTCCTGCTCGCTCTTTCTCCTGCTTAAAAACATTCTTTAAAAACTAAAAACAAAAACAAAAATGTGCTCTCATTCTTTCCCCACAAATCTATGTAGTTTAAGCAAAGTGGAGGCCACACCTAACTCCAGGTCATGATTGCCTGGTCATCAGCATATTCTCTCCACCTCAACGAAGTGATTATTTCAGGGGTGAGCATACGATCTAAGCCAGTCCAATCAGAAGAATAAAAGTATTCCCCATTGGAATGAGATTTCCTCTTGCTCCCAAAGCAGACTGGAACATGCAGTAGCATGCTGTCAGCTGTCTTTGACTATTAGGAGAGTTAGTTTATAATGAAGTTTATGAGGCAAGAAGAACAGTGGAGACATTAAAAAATCTGGATCCTTGCACCTCTGGGTGGATTAAACCTGCCCTCAGGTTTTATGTACACTTGGAGTTTCTAGCTTGGGATCCAATAAAATCCCCACTTGGTTTGCCAGTTGGAGTTGGGTCCTCTTTTTCTTGAAATACCTTGTTTCCCAGAAAATAAGACATCCTCCAAAAATAAGACCTACTTAATGGAAACATAATACATCCCCTGAAAATAAGACCTAGTGCATCTTTGGGAGCAAAAATTAATATAAGACACTTTCTTATTTTCGGGGAAACAGGGTAGAAACCTGTGTGATAACAATGAAAATACCCTTTCAGAATGAAAACATAGCTTATGTGAGACACAATTGCTTTTTAACCAGCATTTATTGAGCTCTGAGTCGGTGCCAAATATTTCCACATACATTGTTTCATTAAATCTTCATACATCATCCCTACTTATAGTTGTGGAAACTGTGGCTCAAAGAGGTGAACTGATTTGCTTTAATAGTCAGAGTAATTAATGCTGGCTATTATAACAAATAGCCCTCATTTCTCAATGGCTTAGCATCTATATTTATTTCTTGCTCATGTTACAGTTTGAAGAGACCCAGGAGGCTGGACTGGGTAAGTGTCCTTTAAGTGATGACTATGGATTCAGCTCCCTGTCTTTGTATGACCTTGACCTCTTGGACTATTTTGTTTCCACTGGTGTGCACACAGAGACAGAGAGTGTGAACAATCACTAGGGATGCTGTAGGGGTAAGGCCTGGGGTGTTGTATCATTCCATCTACACCCCATTGGCCAGAACTATTACATGGCTCCCAATTGCAAGGGAGGCTGGAATATACTATTCCAGAGTTGCTATCTGTCACCTGTGTAGAGCCATCTCAGGATGTTGCTCACCACAGCTTGTCAGGGGAGCCAGGATGCTAAGCTAAGCATTGCATTTCCATGGCCTTCTATTTTTCCTGCTCCTCCCTTGCCCCAACTTCCCTCACCCTATACACATTTACATTTTGTTAATCCTTTCAGTAATTAGTTACTCTGCTTTTGTTAAGGTCAATTTGTATTTTTTTTCCTTAGTATTTTCTTAAGGAAGAAAGTAATTCATAGTCTCTTAACATTTGGTAGACCACAGAAGCTGTTACTACCACTGAGAAGTGTTGGCTGCATAATAACGTGTATGAGGGATTGATCATTTACTTAGCCTCAAAGCTGATGGACTTTATAGGGAGGAGTTCTCTGTAATGCAGATATAGCTGTGAAGAATAAATCAAATTTCTCTGTGTACTTAGGGGAGAAAGAATTATTCAAATGCTGCCCTGCAGCTTCTGGTCTCTTTACTAAGTCTGCAATCCTGCTCATTGGCCACCGGGAGGAGCACTCGGCCCATCCCTGCACAGTCAGCTATTTTTAGAGGCTGCTTCTAGCCCCAAGGAAGAGGCCAGAGAAATAAAAGACTATGATATATCTGTATTTTTCAAATCGGACCAGCTTATAAATTATTTGTGAGTCCAATAAAAGGCAATTATCAACATTTCCTACTATTTCAAGAGTAATATATTCTATGTTAGAAAAAGATTCAATTTATTCCCCGGCTATGATTCAGACAATGGAAATAGGAAGCAACCACAACCAAAGAAAAAAGATTGTAATCCTATGTAAATCTATGTCTTTACAACTCAAATCAGAAGATGTGAATTCTGGCCCTGGTGGGCATGAAGTACTTGCCCGAGGCAGTGGAATTTGATGGGATTGGAGAGGTAGCTGGAGGTGTGTGTGTGTGTGTGTGTGTGTGTGTGTGTGTGTGTCCACACAACTACTTACTTTTTCCCAGCACAGGGGAGGTAAACCAGAATACCCTTCTCCAAGCTATTGAATAATGAGCATTGCAGAATTATTTTAAGAAGTATAGTTTTATTATTTCCAGCTCTACAGACATGCAATAGCATGGAGCTCAGAAGATGCTGGTTTTCATCACCAGGCAGTTTTGTTAAAAAGATCCCTGCTGCCCTCCCCAAGCATCAAGGAGCAGACTCCTTTGCTAAGAAGCAGCCTGGGGTAATGGGGCAAGCATGAGACAAGAGAAACAGAGCCTGAACCCTGCCTCTGTGAGGCAGTGCAAGTGAGACTTTGGATAACTTAACCTCTCTGATCTTCAGTTTTACTATATTCATCTCACAGAATGAACGAAAAGATGAAATGAAATGGTTTACATGAGTACCTGGCACTTCATGGGTGGCCAATAAAAATTAACTTTCTTTGGTAATATTAATTTTCTTTGTTTTCTTAGAGAGGGTATCTCCACAGTGTGGCTTGGGTTTTCTCACAGTAGTAGGGTGTCTACATGTAAAGAGCAGATGGGCTAACAGACAGGAAGTAAAAGCTATCCATTCATGAAGTCCTAGACATGAAACTGACACAGCACCTGTTGTGTCATTTTCTATGAGCCAGAGTCCAGATTCAAGGGCCAGGGACATAGATCCCATCTCCCCCACCCCTGGTAGTGGAAAGAATATCAGCAAGTTGTAGAATCATGTTTTTAAAATGGCCATGTCTGCCCTCTGGCTACAAATTAGTTACATTTATCCCACATGCTAACTATTCTCAGCACCTCTCAATACCCCCCAAAATCTCATCCCATGATGGTTATGGATTCAGGCTGGAGGTTTAGAATCTTGTCATCTAAGCAGGTCCAGGTATCCATGAGGCTCCTTGGATACAGAACCTCAGATATTTCTCCTTGATCAGAAGTCCTGTCAACTAACAAGACAAGTCATCTACTTTCACATATGATGATGAGACCACTCCAATCATCAGAGCAGCAACGTCCAACAGAGGGCAGGCTGTAGTGTCAGTCTGGCAGGAGATGTCTTATAGAAGCCTAGTGCCATGGACTGAGCACAGGTGTGATGATGATCTGGCTGCAACTCCAGGCTCTACCACTGGTTTTATGGGTGGTAATGAATAAGTCACTTTATTTCTTATTTTATTTTATTATTTTTTTTAAATATAGAAACATCAATGATGAGAGAGAATCATTGCACTGCTGCCTTCTGCATGCCCTCTACTGGAGATTAAGCCTGCAACCTGGACATGTGCCCTGACTGGGAATCGAACTGTGACTTCCTGGTTTATGTCAATAGTCAACCACTGAGCAACTCTGGCCAGGCAATAGGTCACTTTAATATTCTGAATCTCGATTTCCTTTTCTTCAAACTGGGAATTGCAATCTCTACTCCAGAGAGCTGATGTGAGATTTAAAAGAGGTATTGTGTGTGATGAAAATAGGCATATACCAGGTCTTCAATAAAGGTAGGTTGAATTTGAATTTGACATCTGAGATCTGCAAATAAACTGGACATAATGATATTTATTTCACCAAGTGGATAAAAGTCTCAAAGTATATGAAAGGGATTTGTAAACTGTGTGGTTTTATGAAAGAACTAGAGGCCCGGTACACAAATCTGTGCCCAGCTGTGGTCCCTCTGGGCGGTCTGTGTGGAGCAGACCCAAACCCAATGCCACCTGCAGCTTCTACCAGCCGCTTCCGCTCATCCTGGCCCCACTGCACCTACCATGGGTTTGTACCCAATCAGTTCGGATAGGGAGAGGCTCGTGCCACTGCAGCAGCCCTCACAACCATGAGCCCTGTATCTGGCAGCCTCCAGAGGGGAGTGGCCTGTGGGAAACTGGCTCTCCAACATCCCCACATTGCGAGGGGTCCCGCATTGTGAGAGGGCATAGGCCAGGCTGAGGGATCCCATCAGTGCACAATCAGGGGCTGGGGAGGGACTGTGGGAGGGCTCCAGGGCATGTCCCACCCATCTCACTCAGTCACGATCAGCTGGACCCCAGCAGCAAGCTAAACTACCGGTTAGAGTGTCTGCCCCTTGGTGGTGAATGCACATCATAGCGACTGATTGACCAGTCAACTGTCTTCCCCCTAGTGGTCAGTGCGCATCATAGCAAGTGATTGAGCGGCTTTAGCATATCGTTAGCATATTATACTTTGATTGGTTGAAAAATCAACTGGTCAGTGGACAACCAGACACTTAGCATATTAGGCTTTTATTATATAGGATAATGTGTGTGTTTGTTTCTTTTTTTAATGCTTGGTCAAAGCCCACCAGCAGCAGGGTGGGGTCCCCTCTCCCTGGGGCTAGTGACTCTTTGGTCCCTGAGGCAGAGTTAGGAAAGGGAGACACTGAATGGACATCAGTCAAAAGTCATTAGACTTTGCCTTTGCCCTGAAGTCACCAGATTTCATCTACATGGGATCATAGGCATATGCAGTAATCTAGCTTTTTGGTTCAGAGAAGATTTCTGGAACAGATAAGCAGACTAATCTGGACTGGGGCCAACAGGTCAGCTACCAAGCATGGTAGCTTGGTTTCTGCTTCTGGGAGACAACGATAAAGCAAAATGAGTATGGGTTTAGAATCAGCAGACCAGAGTTCAAATCCTGACACTGTCTCTTCTTGACAGAGTGATGACAAGAAAGGTTTGTCACCCACTGAATCCTCTGATATCTTATTTGATAAATGGGGACATGATCAGTCTGGCTGACAGAGTTGCTGTGAGAAGGCATCAAGGCAATGCATGCAAAGAGATCATTCAATGCCCAATGCAGAGGTAGTGCTAGACAGATGTTGCTTTATTATTATTGGAAGAATGTGGCATAATAATATCCATCTAATCAACTGCATGAATTGCATACAGAACTCTTCCACAGAGCTAGGCTTGTATAACGTTCTCAGGAAATGTTAGTTGCTCTTGTTGCTGCCATCAGTAATTTTAATTTTAGCAATAAAAGTGTTAATCACATGACTAAACTAACATTCCTTGAAAATTTTTATAGGCTAGAAGACAAGGTTTAAATTATACACATAAACACACACACACACACACACACACACACACACACACACATTCAAATACCATTTGAAAGATTTCTCCTGAAAAAGCCAGGCATATAAGAAATAGATTGACACAGAGCAAGGAAAGAAAAACAATGAGAAAGAGAAAGGGACCAATACCCACACTTAGTCAATGGTCCAGGTAAAGGAGTGCACAGTGAATTTTCCATTTTGCAAATGATACCAAATTTTTTAGGAAGAGAGGAATATTAAGTTGAGCAGAATTATTAAACCATTAGAATTAGGGGTATAAAGCATAGATGGTTGTATTTATTTTCCAGCCACGGTCTTCAGCTAAGCTCTGTTCAAACCCACTTCCTCACATCTTACTGTAAATGCACAGCTTTCTGTTTGCATTCAGCAATTAGGAAAGATCAATCCAGTGTTTTAACTTCCTTGTCCCAACCATACTCCTTTTGGGTCCCTACTTAACCTGCTTGCCTGGGCATTCCAGCAAGGCTCCTGCCTTCCAAAACCAGGAGAGAAACAGGCATCTAAGTTCTTGAATGTCAAGGGCACCTCTCACAAGAACTTTCTTACCATGTTCCTGTCATATCAGCATGGGCCTAGGCTGAGACCACAGATTCCATAATGCAATAGCAGACGGGCGAATAAAATGCTGTAGTGTTTAGCTGTTGGTACATATGGTGCATAGCAACTATGACAAAACTGGTTTAAGCCACATTTCCCCCTCACAGACCTGTGATCAGCTAAGCAGCTCTGCTTCTGGCGTGCCATCTAGCCCACGTCTGGATCTGGTTGAGCAACTCTCATTCAAGAGAGTTTAGGGAAATGACCAAAAATAAATAAAATAAAATAAAATAAAATAAAATAAAATAAAAAGAGTAGTAGAAGAGGAGAATGAAAAAATAAATGTCAAATTTTGTTGCTGACTCAGCTACTCAAACACAATTGTATGATTTCAGTAATCAGAAGGCAAATATATACAGACCTTGAAGGATACAAGCTTGAATATACGGAGGGTGTGCAGGCTATTCTGTCCTATGTGCCTCCTCTCCTCCAGGACTGGAGGGCCACCCAGGGCATATCCTTCTCATGGCAATAACAGATATAAAAGGCCTCTCTAAGGATTATGTCCTCATTCAACTAAGTCAGAAGGCAGGAAGGGAAATGAGGATTCTCCTTGCATACCTTGTTCATATCATCAGGGTAGAAAGACTTCCTCAGAAGTTACCAACAGATTCCCTCGGCAGCTCCTCTGCCAGAAACGGGATCCCATGTACATCTTTCAGAGAATCCCTGGAAAAGGGCAAAATATGAGTTATGATGGACTTAGAAAATGCTTGTTTAGTGGATGGATTCTTAAACAAAGTAGTAATCCTTCTTTAGATTCCAACATCACTTTTAGGAATGAACAAAAAAGCATACCCAGGTTTAGGGAAATGACCAAAAAATGAGTAGAAAAGAAGAAAGAAAAAATCAATGTTGTATTTTGTCAATGACTCAGCTACTCAAACTCAATTGTGTGATTTCAGTAATAGAGAGAGTGAATATATGCAAAGCTTAAAGGATAGATACACTAGCGCTTCCCTAATATGGGGGTTCTTATTTCATATACAACAAAATAAAGGTAATTACAGTGAAGAACTTAATAATAATGATGATAATATGTTAAAAATAGCTAATAATAATAATTAGCTACTACTAATACTTAAGTAGCACAAACTAAGTGCCAGGCACATTTCTAAATGCTTTACATAGATAAATTAATTTATGTGCTGCTTCTGATGATTGATGTGGCCAACTGCCCGCAATGAACCACCCATCCTAATATTGACCCCACCCTTGTGTGGTCTCCTCCCACACTGGTCTGGGATTGGCCATAAAACTTGCTTTGCCAACAGGTCATTAGCAAGTGTGACCTAAGCAGAAGCATTTTCTCTTAGAATTCAGTGGTTGGGCTGGAACATGGCCTTAGGCTAGACTCCTGCATGACAAAAGGCCATGTGGATAGACACCCTGAAAGGGGAGAGGCCAACATGCATGTTCCAGCCCCAGTGGAGCCCTCGGCTGAGTGCAGCCCATGTGTGACCTTCTATAAAATCTTAATATAAGAAATCAAAGTTGTCTTCAGACACTGAACTTTGGGAGAGTTTGTTACACAGCAATAGAAATGGAAATACTTGGTACAACAAATGTGTGTAAATTCCTTGGACACTTTACATGAAGAACTTCATTTTCCTTTCTTACTATTTGGGATCAGCCAGAAAAGCTAAGGGGATGACTGTGAGACACATAGGATTCATTCATTCATTTGATAAATATTTAGAGGTAGTGTTTTGGGCACTAGGGACATTGCAGCTTGCACAGCCCCACATACAGTTTATGACAGAGACTCACCCTCCTTGATGCCCGATAAAAAGATGAGTAGAGCTCCCCCAACTATATCATTTCTTCCTAACCTACTATATATCTGCCTTCCATCTGAATATGACTTCAATGTGCTTGTGATTCCAAAGAAAGGGAGCCTAGGCAGACTTTAAAGTCAGAATAACTTGGCCTGAAATCCTCTCTCCCTCCTTCTTCTGGTCTCAGTTTCCTCATCTCTGGGCTGGGTATTAGAATTCTCATCTATAATAATTAACAATAATGGTTAAAAAAAGATAAAAGAAGAATTCTCATCTACAGCAACTGTAAAGATGACAGGCAGAGCACAAGTGCTCGTAAGCGTTAGAGTTCCTCTTTTTACCCCACACATGGAAAGCCTCCATCCAATTTTAGGGCAATTTCAATGGGAGGGCTGGTCAGGGCATCAGGGCTGCTCCCCTCTCATTTTCTAGGACACTGATGCTAATGGGAGTTTTGAGCCTAGCTCTCCTGCATGTTCTATACCTGCCCAACTCCCTGACCCTTTGCACAGGGAAGCTGAGGCTGTGATCCTTGACGCTGTCCCCTTGCCCACAGAGCTTTGCCAAAGGCTCTTAGGCACATTATATCAATTACTCTTTTTAGCAGGCCTGCGAGGTAGGTGTTCTCAGCCTCATTTTACAGTTGAGCTACCTGAGGCTCAGAGAGCTGAAGGGACTTTTGCAAGGTTACAAAGAAAATGAGTGGCTGAACTTGCCTTGACACCTGGGAACCCTATGTCCTGCCTTAGGCTCTTTCTTTCTTTGCAAGGCCTCCCTGCTGCATCCCCACACCACCACCCCCATCCCCATGTGCCATGCTCTACCACAGAGATGCTTGAGATGTGAAACCCACAGCATTCTCAAGAAAGGGAGGCACGCAGGATTATTTTCTTGCAACTGTGTGCGTAGGAGGCATTAGCATTCACCCAGGAGCTGCTGAAATCCACTCAGCTGGAACTGAGACTGGCTAGAGGGGCCTGACCAAATTTGTTTACAGTAGGCTAATCGGGCTGTCTCCCTCTCCACACAGCCTGGCTTTGTGAGAGCAGAGACAGTCTAATTACAGACTGACAGCCCAGAGTATCTCGTGGGAGTACAAGTCCTGAATAAAAGTATTGAGAGAGACTTGAACAGTTGGAAATATATATGCATATTTGTTTCCTAGACCTATCATGCTAAAGGGGTGTCTTAGATTAGAATTACAGAAGGACAAGGTTTCAGACTAGAGAAGGCAGTGATGGATGCACCAGCTGTCAGGCATGGACACTGAGGTCCAGAGAAGTCCAGGGACAGTCCTAAGGTTGTGCAATGCAATCCTGAAGAGTTCGGCATATGAATCTAGAGGTCTGACTTTGAAGCTTCTGAGTTCCTACCATTCCCTCTTGTCCCCAAGCATTTCCCCTGGTGTGTCAGGTGCATGGAGTTCCAGTCCCTGGGAGTCAGTCTCAAAGCTGGTTTCTCTGCCTCCAGCCTCAGCCTTCTCTGGTCCATTCTCCATGGTCCCCCAGACTGCAACATAGAGGTCTGACCAGGGGCTCTGCTGCTTCACCCTCCACATCCTTAGGAATCAAAATCTTAATCTTGGCAACAGATAGCCCTTTGCTGTGGCCTTTGCCTGTCCTGCTGTCTTTCCCACCAGAGAGCTGGTTGATTGCCAAACTGGCCATGTCTCTTTGGTTCTTCGTGGTTTTATTCATGCTGTTTCCTCTACCTGGAATGCCTTTTCTTCCTCTCTCTGACTAAAGAAACTCCTATCTGCCCACCTGCCTCCTTCAAAGCCCAAATCCCAGATGCTCTCAGTGTGGACCCCTGCAGATCCCTATGGCACTCCACCCGGGCATGGCAACATGATGGCAGGAGCTGTGTTTTCATCTGAGTGTTTAGTGCCTCCCACAGTACCTAACCCAACCCATGATAGAATGAATATGATAACTAATTGGTTACAGTGTGCAGCAACTTTGTGACTTAATAGTGAACAAAATGGGTTTGCTCAGCCTCTTAGAGCTTATATTTTGATTGACCAGTCTGTGGGATCACTGTGGGTTTGAGGAGTGAAGGCCACAATATCTTTCAGAAGCCTCACTAATGCAGTAAGTGCCTAGGGCCCGATAGCAAAGGATGCCCAAAACACATATAGAAATGGCACCCACATAGGTCTACTGTGTCAGTCTCTCAGTGACCTTGACCCCCATACTGACTCCTCAAATGGCACCATGAGCCCCAGTTGTGAACAAGCCTCCACCTGCTCAGCCCCAGAGGGTGTTCTGGAACAGAGAGGTCAGGAATGAGAGGATAACAAAGAGAGACAGTGTCAATCATGATCAGACCTGCAAATGCATGTTAATCCATGTGCATTCAACATGTATGAGTCATTTGGTATGTATGTGTCTATGTGTATGTGACATATATGTATGTAATTACCATCAAACCCATTATGCAGGAGGGACAATTAAGGCAGAGTGGTGCAATCACTTGTCCAAAGTTGCACAGTTGGTTAATGGTGGTGCTGAGATCTCAGTCTAGATTTGTTAGAGTAAAAGGTACCATCTTCCTACTGCATTGCATAAAACACAAGTATGGAACACCTGCTATGTGCCAGCACTTGGGACACATGAAATTCCCAGTGGAGTGGGGGAACAGCAGGGTCCAGGGCTCTCAGTGAGACACTGATGGGGAATGGAGGAGAGAATGCTGTGGGGGAAGGAGGTTCCCATGGACACTGGTTAAAGCTGCCTGCACATGCAATAATACTAGCCTACCTTCTTCTAGTGGAGTGTGTACTGTGTTTAGCATCTATATGCATGCTTAGGGGGGGCCCATGAAGTCAGTGGGCTGCAGTTCTATGGTCTGACTCTCACACACCTGGGGCATGGAGACTCTGGGCCAGCACAGACCTGCCTCCCATGAGTTCACAGCCATCACGGGGGGGGGGGGAGATAGAACATGAACCACCAAGTTGGTGGCCTTTCTGAGGTACTATGGGAATAGAGGAAGCTGTGCCTGCACCGTGCTGCATATACAGGCATAACTGAGAAGACTATTGATCAATTGATGATGCCTAGAGAACTTGCTCAGGTGGAAAATGAATCATGATAATTATTGCAGCCAAATTCCAAGAGGAATTCCCCAAAGGACCACCAGATTTGGCCAGAGCTGCTCTCAGTGCTCAATGCCTTCTTTGAGAGAAGGTATTTGATTTCCATGCTAATGTAGAAATGAGCCAGAGACTAACCCCTTTCATCTCACCTCTTCAATGCAAACACAGAGCTTCGACCTGCAGTAGGCATGCATTAGCCCATTCATGTAAAGCCTTGGGTTAAGACCAATTCCTTAAACCAGCCCTCTGCATTTTCAGTGGAATACCCACCAAGAATGTCTGTTGGTTATGGCTTGGGACTGAGGAAAGCACTCAGGAGAAAACAGGTTTCATAGACATGCAGTCTTGCAAAGTGTGGATAGAGGTGGTAAAGGATGTTTATCTACTGTCTGTAGATTTGGTGCCAGGTGTTGTGTTGAATGTTTTGTAGGATTTTTCAGAGAGGGAGTAGCACTAATACATACACACACACTCATACACACACACACACACTTACAAAATTGCTCTGCCATCTGTGTTGACTATCAACCATTAAGCTGCTCACTGTTCATTTCTAACCATTCTGAGAATGGCCATGGCCAAACTGAAGTTGCTACATTGAGTTGCTCTCAAAATTTTCAACCCTTGAGGTGCTGGAATATACTGTAACCTGGGCATACAGGGAGAAGTGGGCCCTTTGGCCACTTTGTGACCTGGGCCCTATCGCTGAAACCGTTCTCTCAGCTTCTGGAGGTACCATCCTCCCTCCAGAAGGCCTTGACATCAGGCCAGGTCATCTGAACATGGACTCTCACATTCTACACCCTCCATCATTCTCTTTGCCAGGCCCCTTCTTTCTTCTGTTTTCCCCACTCATTGTATTAAATGAAAGCTTCCATGCTTATAAAAAAAAATGAGTAGATACTAGGAAGAAGGAGCAGAAGGGGAAATTGAAATAAATAACAACTGTTCAAAATTCCCAGTTAAGGATAGATTTCCTCATTTAGTTGTCAGCTCTTGGATTCTATCCTGATGGGTATTATTTATCCATTTTGCAGATAAAGAAACTGAGGCAAGGAGACAAGAATTGGTTAGTGGCACTTTCTGGTCTATAGTTGTGTTCTAGCCAATTGCCTCCCTTTGCATTAGATTTTCAGAGTTTTGATCTCCCATCTGCATTGGGCAAGAGACAGGTCTAGCACAGAGGGGATGTAGTGTAGAATACTGAAAGCTTTTCAGAGAGCACAGACCTGAATGTTTTGGAAGTGGCAGTCTGGGACAATGAAGGACACGCTCCACTTGGAAGCCATAACTCATGGTCTGATTTAGGCAGTGGAAAGTGTTTCCCTGAGACAAGCAATGCATTTTCAAAATGAATTGGCATCTTGCTGTCTATTCTGTATGGCATTTTATAACTATCCATCTTTGATAACAGAATGCTGCAATTAAGGTGAAATCCACATATGTAAACCTAAAAATGTTATGGCATTTCCCATTCATCTTAGAACATTCTAGCCCAAAGCAGATGACTGCCTGACTGCCCCACCCCCATCTGAACACACACACAGACACACAGACACACAGAAACGCAGACACACACACACACATGACACATGGCAAGTACAGTTAGTCACAGAGGCATAGATTAATCCCATCTGACTTAGTTTTCTCTCTTTTGATTCTATCCGTGATTCTCTCTCTATTCACTTTATTTTGTTTTCTTGGTTCCCTAGAAATGATATTGTTCTATGAGTTAAGGAATTGCAGGAAGAAACTGGACTTGAAGAAGGCCAAAGCTTTATCCTAACACACCACTTAGTAGTGTATTAGTTGTGTGATCAGATCATAAAAGATTTTATTTTTTGAAGTTGGACAGATTATAAATTTATGAGTCTGAGACTCACTAGCTCTGTGATCTCAGACAAATTACTTAACCACTCAGAAAGCCTTGCACGATTACTGTGAAAATTAGACTTAATTTTTTAAAATCATGTAATAGGGCAGGTATACGGCTGGTACTCTATACATCTTGCTTACATTTTCCATGTTAGTCACTGTCTCTCTGACTCAGGATTTTCTTCATAATAATGATATTTATCTCACAAGGTTGTTTTGAGGATTCAATAGGAAACAAAACCTGAAAATATTATGAATAGTAAACTATTTTAATTGATTCATTTTCTAATTCACTCAATCAATACATATTTCTTATTAAAGATTCAGTACTAAGTGAGACATGTGTTTATAAAGAAGAGCCAGACACAAAATTTACC
The DNA here is from genome assembly GCA_963924515.1 of Vespertilio murinus. Classification (NCBI taxonomy): domain Eukaryota; kingdom Metazoa; phylum Chordata; class Mammalia; order Chiroptera; family Vespertilionidae; genus Vespertilio; species Vespertilio murinus. The sequence continues at coordinate 37,628,169 of OZ004706.1, forward strand.
CTAAATAAACTTTCATTCTCCAGATATACCCCGCTTCCTTAGAAAAGCCCAATATGAGGCAAAAAAATAAGAAGTGCTCATCAATTTATAAGGTTCAAGATAATGAAGAGACACTTCCCAGGAGCCATTAGTCAAGCATCCATGATGGACCTGCTATTTGAGAAGACACTTGATGGAAAGGTAAGAGATGATGGGTAAAGGAATTTCTGGTGGGCAGTCCAGCAAGAGTAGTCACAGCAGTGAGTGAGAAAGTGTGAGGAAGGTAAGGGAACCTGGAGTGTAAGTGAGGGATAATCAGAGGTCTCTGACCCATAAGATTACACAGATGGGTTGGATCCATTTATGGAGGAATTGAGACTTCTAATTTTTTAGACAATGGAGAGCCACTGAAAGTTTCTGGGCAGAAGCGGGATGTTGTCAGAGGCAGATTTCTTGAGTATGAATTCAGCAACAATTTAGGGAGGTTTGGAATAAGGAGAAACAGAACCCACTAGGAATCTCTTACAATAGTTTCAGAGAAAGCTGAGGCTCTGAAAGGGATCAAAGGCAGTGAGAACGAAGGAAAGAAGCTTGGAGGGAAGATGTTACACAGGAAATGTAATAGGATTTAAGTGACCATGTTGAGGATTGAAGGATGAGACTGGTGCGTAGAGGTTAAGGGGAGTCCTGGAGACTGCTGAGGTCTTGGGTGAAGAGAAAGGCATCAGGGAACACTTGAGAAGGAGCTGTGTGGAAAAGGAAGGCAATAGAGCCTATATATAAGATGAAGAAAATTAATTCACCAGAATTGCAAGGGCCAAGAGAAAGAAGACTAGATTTTTTGTGAGGCAACATTTCCCAACCTCAGTACTACTGACATTTTGAGGCAGATAATTTTCTATCTGGGGTAGGTGGGGGGGTGGGTGTGCTCTCCTGTGCATCATGGAAAGTTGAGTAGCATCCCTGCCTCTATCCACTAGATGCCAGTAGCACAACCTTCAAAGTCCTGACAAGCATAAACGTCTCTGGTCACTGCCAAATATCCCTTGAGGGGCAGAATCAACTAGTTAAGACCTCTGTTTAGGGAGCAGTCTGTTCCACATGAGAAAAGCAATAGAACTGGTGGAGAAAAACCTGAGGTGGGGGAGTCTGAGGACCTATCTCAGAAACTTGGATTGTGGATGAGATAGGGAGGGAGGGAGGAAGAGAGGCAGCTGGGGAGTTGATGGGAAAAGTGGGTTCTATCCCCACTACCATCCTGAGCTGCCCTAAGGGTATCCAGATATAACACCCCTTATGATACCACATCTGCAGTAAAATCATTTTGAAATGCCCATCATGCCTGGAAGAGTCAGAAAGTGTATGTAGGTATGGTCTCATCTATTGACACGTGTAGCTATTCCTATAATTCTAGAGAATGCTTTTGGAGATATCGATTGATATCAATATGCTAAATCTTAACGGCATCCAATGTTTGGATAAAAAGTGGAAAGTTCATTGAGTTACCTACATTTCTCAGGCTCCAGATGTCTGGCGATACATTGTAGAACCTTCATGAGACTGTTACTAGCATTGTCTGTTTTGCTGGCAGTTTATAGCTGAGCTGATATACCAATATTAGCCTCATTTCTGTCTTACAGAACAAATTGATCTGACCTTACAAGTTCCAAGAGCCACTAAAAATGATCATGCATTCTGGAACTGTATCTTGATTTGACTTGTGCCTCTTTCTGAAAAGAAGATCCTTTTTCTAAGCTGGTATTGGTTAAATAAATATCTTATAGGTATTATTTTTCAAAGTAAAGGTCTGATGGACAGTGGCCTTTGGTGTCAGGGTTTTTAGGGTGTTTGGCTAATCAATACCCTAGTTACCCATTAACCACATGTGAATGAGAATCAAGAGAGTTCTGTTAGCTTCAAACATTAGATCTTATGGGTCCTGGCCTGTAGATATCTTTTTACTCCAACTCCCTGAATAGATCTCTTAATTCCTTCTAGGTGATATAGGCTGGTGGATTCTAGATGAGATGTTTGCTGTTGCTTTCTTCATCTTGTCTTTGATGATTTGTCTGCCTGGGATAACCATACAGGAGAAGGCAAACCGGTGAGTCAGCCATATGTCTCTACAGAATTTGCACAAAGGGTTCACCTAGTGGGGAACGGAGACACTTTCATGTTTGTAGCAGTCTGTTTTAGGTTGGAATTTGACCTCTTTTCCTGCTCTTCCTAGTGCAGTGAAGGACTAGAGGACAGTGAAAAGTGTGTGTGTGCAAATCGCAGTTGCAATACCGAGGAGCTGGCTAATCGGAAATATATCACTTCATTTCTTTGAGCTTCAGTTGTCCAACCTGTACGATGAGAATAATAATACCTCTTCTATAAGAGTTAATGAATATGCAGTAAGATCCTGGGTATACAATAGACTTCGTTCAATAAACAATAATTCTCTTGAGTAATGTTGGACAGTTAACATCTACTCATCTGTTAGTGAATCATAAGAATATCTATCTCATAGTGTTTGGGGAGAATAAAATTAGAGAATGCACAGAACATCATTTAGGAAAGGCAAGGCACTGTAGAGATGCTGGGTCATTTAACAGAAACAAGCTTACCTTTTGCTGTGGGATAATGAATGGAAGTGATATTTTCATATGCACATTGCCTTTTGCTCAGTCCATTTCCTTACTTTTTTTTAAAACCTGGTCTCATGTTTTTTTAATATCTTCACATTAAGTGTTTTGTGGAGCTTAAACAGCTCCTTATGTCACCTTTGGGACAGTTTTGAAGCTGTCCCTATGTCCCAAATATTAAATATTGTAATTAAAGTTCTTTTATTCAAATTCTTGTTGGATGATTCAATTTTAAATCATTACTTCTTTTTAAATGCTAGAGCAACAGAGATTTTCTTTAAGTAACAGTTCAGAAGGGAGGAAGATATTTTTATAAGCAGTTAATTTGCAACTTGTATTTAAAGCAAATACAATTTTGAACAAAATCAGAAAATTCATCTCTAATAATTAGAAGATAAAGGCGAGGGAACTGTGGAAAAGGAAATCTCTGCTGAGATACTCTTAATTATAAAAGCTTATCATTGTAATCCTTTTTGAAAATGAACAAAGAACCCTGATATTTGATGAACTTATCAAACAAGACAGACCAGTGAAGAGGCAAATTTGAAGTCAAGGCAAAAGAGAGCCAATTAAATACCTTACAAAGTGCTGAGGTGGGAAAGCACGAGGTCTCTGTGTCTAACACCAGTGGGTCTGACCCTGGCTCCTGAAACAGTAAAATATACAGTGAATAACTATGGGTTCAGATTTTGGCACTGGCATTTTGCATGTGTGTGACCTCAGGCAAGCTACTTAACTTTTCTGAGCAAAACGTGGGAGGAAAGTAAGAGGAAGAATTAAACACGTGAAAAATATTTGGTATGATGCCTGGTTCTTAGTGAGTGTCCAGTGAGAGCTGTGGCCAGTGTTGTTGTATGAATGGTTTGTTAATTTTGGGGGCTTTACATTCTCTCTGATGGTTGACAAAAAGTAGAACCAATGTATAATGTGCCAGTTGGCATGTATCTTTGAGCTCGGTCGGTGATTTCAGAATTTAACAATGGCACTCTTCCCTCCCCCGCAAATAAAATCTTACATCATCACTGCTGTTTTGAAATGTCTTTCTCAAAAAAAAAAAGAAAGGAAGAAAGAAAGAAAGAAAGAAAGAAAGAAAGAAAGAAAGAAAGAAAAGACAAAGCAAAAAACAAACCACCAAAGTTTTCTATTAAGACTTCATAATAAGCAAAATGATAAACATGAACTAATAAAAATAAAGTATCATTAAAATGCAGAGGTAGATTATATTTCTTCAATGTTAGGGTTCATATAAGATTTTATTATATACTAGTAGCCCTGCACATGAATCTGTGCGCCAGAAGGTTGCTACCACCCTCCTTTAACTCCCCTGCCTCCTCCCCCTCCTCCCCTCACAGCTTGCTGCCCTGCCCCCTCCTGTAGCTCTCTGCCGCTTGCTTGTAGCTTATAGTTTGCTGTTCCACCCTTCTGTAGATCTATGATCCAGTCATTATTTGGTTGGTAGTTATGCCTCAGGGCATAATGGATAATTAGCATATTCCTCTTATATTATATAGGATTCCAGGTATGCTAGGTACCAAGGGGTGAACAAAATAGATAATGTCCCTACTCTCAAGGGATTCACAGTGCAGTGATAGGCAACAAACACGTAAGCAAAACATTTCAGTAAAATGTGTGATAAATACCATGAAGGAAAGAACAGGCCCTTTGTCAGAGGATATCTGAAGATAGGCTGGTTGGGGGGCGGTTCTCTGTAGGGGCGGCATTTAAGCTGGGACATGAGTGAGGACAAGGAGGGGAGAATGGAGAGGTCTACATGTGTTAAGGCCCAACCTTGGGAAGCAGCTAGCCATGTTGGTGGACCAGAAGGATGGGAGGAGCACAGAGCAGGGGATTATACCATGAGAGGATTGTGCCATGAGAGGATCTCTAAAAGCATCATAGAGGACCTAGGGCATCATGATGAGGAATTTGGGTTATATAGTCTATGCGCAGTAACAAACAAACAAACAAACAAACAAACAAACAAAAATGGTCTTACAAAAGAGGGCTATTATCTGATTTCTAATTAAAAACCATCCTTGTGACTGTGCAAAGAAAGGTGAAGTGGAAGGTGTCATTGGAGGTCGCAGCAGCGATGTGGGTAAAAGATACTGGTGCCTTAATTTAGGACAGGGGGAAGAGGGGCATCCAGGTAGGTGGGAAGGAAGATACTTGTGATAACATTCTGAAGGTAATATTGACAGACATTTCCCAAGGACTGGGTGTGGGGGCTAGAGGGAGGAAGGCATGGAAGACGAAGGTAGGTACCTGGCATGAGCAAAGGTGTGTTATGGCAGCTCCATTTACTGATGTAAGTAAAACAGAAACAGAAGCTGGTTAAAAGAGAAAATTAAGAGTTTGTATTTGGAGCCTTTATGTTTCACATGCCTGAGAGACACGTAATGGAGTTATGAAATGGGCAGTTGGATAAACAAAAGCAGATTTCAGAGAAGTGGTCCAAAATGAAGATCTACTTTAGGGGCATTTATAGAGATGGCTTGAGAAGGTCAGAAAATAGATTTCACTTTCTCAGGAATGAGAAAAGCAGAAAGAGAAAAGAGGCAAGACTGAACCCTGAGGAATTCCAGTTTTTGGAGAAGTCAGAGAACTGGCTACTGACACAGGAAGGGAGCAGGACAGTATGGTACAAGGAGTCCAAGAGGAAAGCCTTCAAGAAGGGCACAATGATGAACAGAGAGCAAGTCTGACCAACCCAGAAGACTTCCCACTGAACTTAGCAACAGAGACTCAGCACTTTCACAATCAAATGTAAAGTACTTCCGTTTCATGGTGTAATTCCATGTAACTGAATGGGACTGGCTCAAGGTTATATAATTAGTGACAATCAGCTTTGAATATAAACTGAGCCAACTTATTAGGTAGCTCCCTGGCAATAATCAGGGTTAGGGCTTTTGCCCTTCTAGTTTAGGACTGGCAGCTAATTATTATTTTGTGATCGAAATTGCTGAGTGGCTACAATCTGGGGTCAAGCATTAGACCTGCAAGTTGTAGGTTCATCTTCAGGTTTTATGCCCTTTGCCCAATATGCCATCCTATTTAAAAAGGCAGATGGCAAGCATCTCACCAGTCCCCCATGAAGAGTGGTCTTCAATACATTTTGACAAAGATGGAGAGGTTTGCTGACACATGTGGGGTTAAGGATGTTAGAGATAAGAAACTAACATGTGTGTTAGGCTTATCTTGGTTTTTTAGCACTAAGAAAATTGAAGTTTATTAAGAAAAGAAACTGGATTTAAATTCATGTTTGTTGGACTCCAAATCCCTTTTTGTTATATCAGTGTTTCTTCAACTGTGTTACATAGTCTTACAGAGGTCATCTGAAAAAAATGACACACGTTCAAAAAATTGGGTAAATGCTAGATTAAGTAAATTAAAATGCAGAACTTCTCGGTGCCTTTAATATGTCATTGAACATTTTGAATCTCCAAAAGTAATATGTTGTATGCAATGTATCCAAACGTATTTGACCATGTATCTTGTCTCCTCCTCTTCTCTCTCAGTCACATCTCTCAGGAACTAGTACTCTACAGAGCATTCTCTGAGAAACCCTGCAGTAGCACTATATTGACTTGTGTGATTCTACAGAGGAAAAAACTAAAAGCCAGATAGTTAAATCAACTTGAATAGTGTAGCACAGCATGGAACATGCACAAAGGCTCCCAAATCCCAGTGCTCTGTAGTAAATGTCTATTGTTTGAGTTGATTTTTAGTAGCCGGGAGATGCTTTTAAACTATTTGCCAAGATTTACTAGGCCACAGATTTATTAATGGTTCCTTAAGTAATTGAAACATTGGTACAATTCTTTTGGAAAGCTATTGGGCCATATGTGTCATAAGCTTTAAAATCACTTCTATCCTTCCACTCAGCCATTCTGCAGGATATATCTTCAATAAATAACTTAGGACACTGAAAAACTGGGTGCTTGCTAATCTAATTGTTTGATGTTAGAGGAGTGGAACCATCATAAATAGTTTAAATTTTTTGCTGCAATATCAAGTGGAAATGCAGGGTATAAAATGCAATACTCTGTATGACCTCAACTATGTTATGAAAATAAAAGAGTGAAAGGAAATATGAAAAAAAATACTAATATTGGCAGGAACTGGGGCAATTTTCCCTTTCATTATCTTTTCTCTGTTCTCTTTAATGAGAATACATTACTTTTATAATCAGCAAAAATAAACTACATTTAAAAATTAATTGGGACAATAAGAGAAAATGCTGGTCACATTATTAATGGCTAGAAGGTTAAAGCTCCATTATGATTTAATGAATGGTCCTGTGTACCTTTTGTACTCTTGCTTCAGTGATAGCATTACTGTGTGTGCCTCTGTCTAGACATCATGTCACAAAGCTTTTAAAACTACAGCAACACAGCACGGCTCTGACTAGGCTTTTGCTTCCATCCATTAATACTGTTTCCTTCTATTCTGACATCATAATGCAGTCTCTGTAGGCTTACAATGACATTATCTTGACAATTCTGTAGTGAGATGCAGAACTAATGTTGGAGACATTTCTGCTCCTAAACCTTCTCTCCCACCTTTTTGATAATTAGAACCCTTGTCTTTCTCTCTGTTCCCATGCTTAAAACTTTTATTATTAGGACAATCTATCGGGAAAATGACAGCTAGAACAAACCTTGATCCATTTGAATGTCAAGATGCCAGAATCATTTAATTAGATTATAACTGAAAATTAGATTCAACTATCATCTTGAACCATGCCACTATATTTCCCATAAACTGTTTTAATTCTTTCCTCTCCTTTCCACCTTCCTCCCTCCTTCCCTCCCTTTTTATTCCTCCTTCCCTCCCTTATTTTTTTCCTTTCCTAAATATTTATTGAGCACTTTGCTTGGGTCTGCATCATGATAGATGCTGGGACTTTGGCAGCAAGCATACAGACAGTACTTGCCTTCATACAGCTTACAATCTGATGGACAAGATTGAAATTATACAAATATTACAAGTTTGATAAGTGTGGAGAAGATGTGCAGAGCTTGATCAAATCATATGAAAGGAGATATCTAATAGTCTAGGTCACAGTGCCTCCCTAAGGAACTGATGTTTATGATGAGATTGAAAGAAATTTAGGAGTTCACCAGGTAAAGGAGCAGATAATTGGATTCATTCAGGATTGGCTTCTATAGGTAGATATGGTCAAGGGAACTGTGGGGTATAGGAATTTAGGATCTAATTAAGATTTTAAAATTATATATCATGGATTCAAAACTAGTTATAAAGGGAAATAAAAATAGGAGGGGGTACTACTGATAGAAAGAAAGCTTAGGAGTGAAGAGAATGGAGGCCCAATGAGATCTAAATAAAAGTGCAATGGGAACCTTTGAACATATAAGATAGATGAGAAGAAGCCGTGGATCCCCCAAGTAAAGATTTGCAGATGACTTATGAATTAGTGATTTGAAAGAGGAGCTGTTTCAGAATGTGAGAAGATCCAGAATGTGACCATGGAAGACATTGGAGTGGGAAAAAAAGTCATCATAGACAAGGAAAAGATGCAACCAAGGGGACAGAATGTTGGATGGCTCACTTATTGGAATGACAAGGTCCGGAGAATAGAGATACATATGGTGAGCTAGCACTGAAGTTTTCTTTGAAGGGATAGTAGGGGTGGTGTTATATGCATGTCAGCATCATTTTAAAGATCACAGTGTCTCTCAAAGTATGGTTTACAGAGCCCAGAGAGTCGCTAAGATCTTTTCGAAGGTGGGTTGAGGTGGGAGGTTCTGTGAATTCAAAATAATTTCACAACAATATTAAGACATTTCCCCTTTTCACTGTGTTTATATTTGCACAGATGGTGCAAAAGTAATGGCAGGTAAAACTACTATGGCCTTGATGCAAATCAAGGAAGTGGCACCAAACTCAAAAGAAAGAAATTAAGTTTTATTTAAGAAAGTTTTGTATTTTTGTTTACCTTCACCTGAGGATACTTTTCCATTAATTTTTAAAGAGTGGAAAGGAGAGATGGGCACACAGACAGAAACATTAATGTGAAATAGACAACTTGATTGATTGCTTTCCACAGGTGCTCTGACCAGGGCTGGGGATAGATCCTGAAACCCAGGAACATGCCCTTGACTGGAATTGAACCCAGGACCCTTCAGTCTGTGGGCCAACACTCTGTCCACTGAGAAAAAAAATCAGCTAGGACAAGAAAGTGCTTTTTGAAACAGTAAACATTATTAATTTTATTAAGTCTCAATCTTTGAGTGCATGTTATTTAAATATTCCATGTGTCAAATGGGAAGAATGCACCAAGAACTTTTTGTGCACCAAAGTATGACGGCTGTCTTTTGTAAAAGCAATCACTTGAGTTTTAAGTGAAAGTAGCCACCTTTTCCCTCGGAACATTGTTCTTGCTCAACAGGATAACTGTCAAACTGCACTTATTCAGGTTTAACATACTTGGCAGATTTTGTCTAAAAAATGAACAGAGAGCTTATTACTTTAAAAAAAACAAACACATTATGGTTACCAATGACAAAATTTGAGCTTTCAAGCAAAAATTAAAATTTTGGAAAAACACATCCACTATGATGATCTTGAAGACATCGCTGGCAATCTTAATAAATTTGACTTTTTATGTTGCATAGGAATGTGTTAATATTTTTAATATATCCATAATCAGTGAACCATTATTTTTCAAATTTCCAATGCATAATGTTACAAAAATCATCTATGGATATGAGGTCCATTTGAAGTTTACATAGACTAGTGGGTTTTCATGTAACAGGGTATAAAAAATTCATTGATATGCTTTTGGATTCCACATTGCAAATAACATTTAAGGAATCGCCTGTGTCAAGTTTTGGTGTAGTATCAAAGAACAGCCACAGTTATCTGAAGAGACTATTAAAACACTTTTCAGCCGAGACTGGTTTGGCTCAGTGGATAGAGCGTCGGTCTGCAAACCGAAATGGCCTGGGTTCGATTCCGGTCGGGGGCATGTACATTGGTTGCGGGCACATCCCCGGTAGGGGGTGTGCAGGAGGCAGCTGGTCGATGTTTCTCTCTCATCGACGTTTCTAGCTCTCTATCTCTCTCCCTTCCTCTCTGTAAAATATCAATAAAAATACATATTAAAAAAAACACTCTTCAACTGCACAACTTTTCAACTATATAAATGTACAAGGAGGGATTTTTTTTTAATAGAATTCAACCAAAGCCACATAAAGCAACAGATAGAATGAAGCAACAGAAATGAGAATCTAGCTGCTTTCTACTCACCAGACATTAAAGATATTTGCAAAAATATAAAACAATGACACCTTTTCACTAATTATTATTCTTGGAAATCTATTTTTAATACACTTACTTTATATAAATATACATATATATGTATATATATATATATAAAGTAAGTGTATTACATATATATATATGTAATGAATTTATTATTGTAAATAGATAAATATATATTTTAAGTTTTTCTCAATTTTGATTCTGAATTTTTTGAATATCAATAGCTCTAGTCCACTTATACAAAAACTCTTTGGAGTTCTCTGTAGCACGTTATAGTATAAAAGGGTCCTGGCACCCAAGTTTGAGAACTAGTGTTAAAGACTGTCAGTTTCCTGACTACCTTATCTAGGGTTGCAGCCTAGGTGCCATCCTTCCTCATGGGTAGCAGCTCTGGCATAATTAGCATGAGATTTGAAGTACTTTTTAATTCTGCACTAGGGAGATAATTTTTTCATTTATCGTAGCAGAGGTTGCCTGATTCTCAGAGGTTGCGGCAACAGGGGTGGTAACAGACAACCTGACTACTTTGCCCAGTGGGCTGACCAGGCTTCGAAGGTACAGGAGCAGCAGTGGTGATGCTATAGAAAGAGACTCAGGCTTGGAGCCAGGCAAACGTCATGAAGAGCAAGAGATAGGCTTTGCCATCAAGCCAACTAGTTCAAATTCTGCCTCTGTCACCCTTGGGCTATGACTTCAGGATTACTTAGCTTTTAGGAATCTCAACTCTCTTATGTGTAAAATAGGGCTGATTATATTTACCTCCTAGGATCTTTATAGAGATTACATGAGATAATCCATGTAATGTTCTAGTGTGTAATAATAAAAACCAACCTTTAATAAACACTTTATAAGCATTTTAATGTACTTTCAATAACCCTATTAAGTAATGTTATTTTTAACATAGTACTACAGATGGGAGAGCTATATAGCTCAATAACTTGCTTAAGTTTTCAAAATCAGTGGGGGGACTGCCAAAACCAGTTTGGCTCAGTGGTAGAACGTCGGTCTGCAGACAGAAAGGTCCCGGGTTCGATTCCTGTCAAGGGCATGTACCTTGGTTGCGGGCACATTCCCCTGTAGGGGGTGTGCAGGAGGCAGCTGGTCGATGTTTCTCTCTCATTGATGTTTCTAGCTCTCTATCTCCCTTCCTCTCTGTAAAATATCAATTTTAAAAAATCAGTGGGGGGCTAAGATTAAAACTCAGTCTCTTCACCCAAGACCCTGTGTTCTTACCCACTGGGCTTTTTGTTACTCTGACTTCAAAAATGTTAATATTCTTCAGGACTTATCTCTGTAAAAGTATGATTCATATACATTGAAAAGAGAGATTTTATATAATAAATTCTTTAGCATCATACTTGTAAGAACAGGGACATGATAAAATTTTCATTTTTCATTTCTTAAAAGTGTGACTGACTGGAAGGGAAATATGCACAGCTTTTCCTCTGTTTAAGCTTGGCAACTTAAAACTGATGCAGGGAGCTAAAGAGTGCTGGAGATGGATGGTGATGATGGTGGCAGAACAACATGAAGGTATTTAATGGTGCTGAACTGCACACTTAAAAGTACAGTAACTTTTGTAATGTGCATTTTACTTCAATAAAAGTATCTTAGGTGAAGAGACTGAGTTTAAACCTTAGTCCCCCCCCCCCCCCACTAACTTTGAATATTTGGGGGAAAGAGAAAGGGCAATAGGCCATACAACTTTTGTTTTAAAAGCACCACCAGTAGCCCTAGCTAGTTTTGCTCAGTGGATAGAGTGTCACCTTGTGGACTGAAGGGTCCCAGGTTCGATTCTAGTCAAGAGCACATGCCTAGGTTGCATGCTTGATCCCCAGTACGGGACATGCAGGAGGCAGTCAATCAATGATTCTTTCTCATCATTGATGTTTTTATCTCTCTCTCCCTCTCTTATATCAATAAAAATATATTTAAAAATAAATAAAAACACCACATGTAATTCTTAAGAAGGAAGATAAAATCATTCCAGTGTGGAAGTGCCCTCAGAGCCATGCCTTCCAGGTAAGAATAATTGAGCATCCCTGTACATTCCACTCCAGATAACTGGAAGGGTAAGGGAATATCTTGTGACATTGCTGCCATGGGTACCCAGATGCTCAAATCAATGGGCAAACTTTACAACTTAGAAAAGTCAGTCTATGTTCAGTCATAAAAAAGAAATTTTACCATTTGTGGATGAACATAGGATGAACCTGGAGGACATTATGCTAAGTGAGAAAAGCCAGACAGAGGAAGAGAATACTGCATCTAAAAAAGCTGAGTTCATAGAACCAGAGATAGATGATAGTAAGTTGTTATAGGGGTGAAGGAGGCAGGGGGAACATAGGGAGAAATTGGTCAAAGAGGAAAAACTTTTGGTTGTAGGATGAGTAAATTCTGGCAATGCAATATACAGAGTGGTGACAATCCTATATAATAAAAGCATAATATGCAAATTGACCACTCAGCTACTATACCCACAAACCACACCCACCAGCCAATCAGGAGTGAGCATGCAAACTAACCCAATCAAGAAGGCTGCGGCCATGGGGAGAGCAGGAGGCTTGGGTTTCCCCAGCAATGGAGGAAGTCAAGGTTTCCATATGTTCAGGCCTACCTTGGCCTTCGCTTAAGGCTACAAAGTTTCAATTATAGAAGATAAATAAATCCTATATACCAGGGCCTCCCCTTGGATCACCAGGTATGTGGCTAGCCTGCAAACCACCACAGGCCCCTCATCCAGGCCACCCCACACCCTAAAGGAACCCTCACCCTGATCTGGGACACCCTTCAGGGCAAACCAGCCAGCCCCAACCTGTGCACCAGGCCTGTATCCTATCTAATAAAAGAACAATATTCAAATTGACCATCACTCCAACATACAAGATGGCTGCACCCATGTGATCAAAGATGACTGCCCCATGTGGACATAAGATGGCCACCACAAGATGGCCAGCAGGGAAGGGCAATTAGGAGGGACCAGGCCTGCAAGGGAGGGCAGTTGGGGGTGATCAAGTCTGCAGGGGAAGGAAGTTAGGGGTGACTAGGACTGCAGAGGAGGGTAGTTAGGGTCAAACAGGCTAGCAAGGGAGTGGTTAGGGCAGTCGTAGGTAAACTATGGCCCACGGGTCAGATTCGGCCTGTTCAGCTGTTCTATCCAACTGCAGAGCCAAAAGATCAGAGGGTTCTCTTGCTCTCCCCTCTGCTCCTTCACCAGCAGCCCAAGATGAGAGTGACAGCATGGTCAGGTTGCTTTTGTTCCGGCCCTCTGGTCCAGTTTAAGAACCCATGTGGCCCTCGAGTCAAAGAGTTTTCCCACTCCTGGGTTAGGAGGTGATCAGGATGGCAGGCAGAAGTGGTTAGGGACAATCAGAAAGGCAGGCAGGCAAGCAGTTGGGAGCCAGTAATTCTGGATTGTGAGAGGGATATCCGATTGCCTGTTTAGGCCCAAACTGGAGGAGTCCCAGATTGGAGAGGGTGCAGGCTGGGCTGAGAGACACCCCTCCACCCTGGTGCATGAAATTTGTGCACCGGGCCTCTAATAATTAATAATACTGTATTGTATACTTGAAATTTGCTAAAAAGAGTAGGCACTAAGTGCTCTCATCCCTCCAAAAAAGTAATTGTGAGGTGATGTATTTGATAATTAGCTTCATTGTGATAATTATTTATATATTCTATATAATAAAAGCCTAATATGCAAATTGACTGAATGGCGAAACTACTGGTGGATTATGTCATTATGATGTGCACTGATCACCTGGGGGAAGATGCTTAGGAACTGCCCAGGTCCAAGACCAGTCAAGTTGGGTGCCAGTAGGAGCCCACTGATTGCTCCACTGGTCACCCCACAGATTGGCCCTAATGGATGGCCAGGCTGAGGGACCCTATTCATCTATTCATGCATGGATTTTGTGCATCAGACCTCTAGTATATATATATACTTATTGCATACCTAAATATATATAGTTTTTGTCAATTATACCTCAATACAACAGGGAAAAATTCAGCATCTGTTTTCATATTATTAACATGCCTTCATATTAAAAGGCCTTTTGGAATTATCATAATACATTTTTTTAAATTGAAACTGGGATCTTTCTTCTTTCAGGAGAGTGAGTCGGGAGGCTGGGAGCTTCACAGCAGTGAACTGCCAGCTGAGTGACTGGTCGGAGTGGACGGAGTGCATTCAATGCCAGGACAGAAAGGTAAGACATTGTGACCAGTATAGGGCATTTAATATTGGAGTTATATACAGAATTTAAAATGAGATAAGCATCCAGGCCTATAAATCTGGAGGTCTGGGGAGAAATTGGACCTAGAAATAGATACTTGGAAGCAATGGATACGTGAATGGTAGAACTTTTCTTTTTTGCCTCTCCTGATTTTGTTTGTAAGGCATTATTGGGTGAAGCTGCAAAATATGTGTATACTATGGCATATACTCAGAAAAATGTTTATTTGGACAGGGGCACATTGATCCATGATGGCTTCTCTGGGTCCTGGCCAATCTACTGCCTTCTAATGAGTGTAATTGGAAGGGATGAGTGGCTTAGGAACAAATTCCTCACTGTCCATGACTCTCATGAGCTGAGACAAACTAGAGCGTGCCACAGAGGGGGCTCCTAAGGATTCCACTTCCATAGGTTGCAAAGGAGAACACGCCCAATGAACTGATGTGTGTCTATCATGCTCATCTTAAGTGTTTTTGAATGGTCCATGATGGTGGGTAAACTCAATGGTATATCAAAGGAAGGGGAATGCTAGGAGCACTCCTCCACACCATTCCAGCAGGGAGGAATATTAAATTTCTGACTTTGTTCAGAATCCCTGGTTCATAAGTCAATGCTCAACCACTGAATCATACCAGCCAGGCACCTTATCCTTTTCTTTCATGAGCTTTTGCAGAGTTGGCTGATGGCCCTCCTTACTCCAGACCCACTCTTTAGTTAGATGTGAAAGTACCCCTGAATGTTGGATGAGCTATTCAAAACCACAATGTGGTAGAAACATCATTTGGGCCTAGTTTATTCAATTTCAAGCCCTGAACTTCATTATTCTACCACTCCCATCTTCAACATATACCAAAGAATCCTAGGCTGCCACAGTTTTCATTCTAGACTGGCCCACAAATGCTCATTTTGTTCTGAGATCCTGTAGTAGTTCTCTGGGTCACCTGTAACAAATTGCCACAAACAATAAAAATTTATTCTCTCCCAATTCTGTATACCAAATGTTTGAAACTAAGGTATCAGCAGGGCCACCCTCGCTCTAGAGGCTCCAGGGGACAATCTATTCCTTGCCTCTTCCAGCTCCTCATGGCTATTGACAATCCTTGACATGTGGCTCCATCACTCCAATCCCTGCAACTGTACATCATAGATCTCATCATCCCCTTTGCTTGCCTCCTCCTCTGTGTGTCTCCTTTGTATGTCTGTGTGACATCTCCCTTTGCCTTCCTCTTATAAGGACACTGTGATGGCATTTAGGGCTTACATGGATAATCCAGAGTAATCTCATCTCAAAAATCTTAATAATGTTTGCAAATACCTCTTTTCCAAATAAAGTAACATTCACAATGTTCAAGGGTTAAGATTTCTTTTAAGACTTCTTTCTTTCTTTCTTTCTTTCTTTCTTTCTTTCTTTCTTTCTTTCTTTCTTTCTTTCTTTCTTTCTTTCTTTCTTTCATGGCCATTATTCAATCTACTATAAATCCCAAACAGCATTTTCACATACATTGCATTTTAGATAGCATATAGCACAGGTGAATGACTTATAGGTTAAAACAGAATTGAATGATCCCCTTAAAATAATTAAATCCTGTTAGTGAAGTTAAAGACTCTCTAGTTTCTTTTTACTAGTATTAATATGTTTCTTCCTCTCGAAATCACACAAAGATGTGCATTTCTGGAAAGAAACACTATCTAGGAGCTAAAAGAGGAAATTATGTCTTAATGACACCAACCACAGGCTACAGCACGGAGAAGTCCCTCAGGGAATGTCTGCACCAACCTTCCTGCAACACAATGTCTTCATTATTTGGTAACAACCTAGAAGACAGGGAGCCAGTGGGAACAAACCTCATGTTTGCACCATTATTCCCAGTGTAGGCACCACAGGAAGGATGATAATGACGAGGGCAGTCACTATTTGTGAAGTAATGTCTACATACCAGCACTGTGATAATGTTTTAAATATATTGTCTTATTGACTTTCACAGCCAACTGTACATGTTAGATCTCATCATCCCCTTTGCTTGGGTTTCCCATTAAGAAAGTGGTAGAGCCCGCATTTAAAACTTGGTCAGTGTGATTCTCAAGTGCTCATTGTGCCTGATCACTTCACTCTAACTTCACTCTATGTCCTCTCCTAGAACACTATGAAGAATAACAATGACATTAGGGGGTCACCTAATCCAATTCCCACTCAGTTATAAATCCTTCTGGAGCAGCTCAACAGTTGGCTACAAGAATGATGATGATGTCAATAACTATGACTATTGATTGCATGCAGCAAGCAGTACTACAAAGTGCTAGTTTTTTACATGTATCATCACACATATTCACAATACTCTGAAATAGCTGTCACTTTATAGATGAGAAAAGTGAGGGTCGGAGACATTAAGCAATTTGATAAATGGTAGAACTGGAATTCCAACCAAGTCTAAAATGGTGTCCATAGTAGTAGTACATAACCTCTCAAACTTGTGAGCTTAAATGAGGTAAAAAGTGTTAAAAGTTTGGACAATAATTCACACTCAATACAGGATAGGTACTAGTACCACCATCACCATGTTGGTAACTGCAGGCCTCAAAACTCTGATGAACTTTTTAAGGAATAGAAAAGAGAACTGGCTGTATGTTGCTAGGCTGGATGCTACTTTCTTTACCACACTGTGCGGCAAGATATAGCTAGAAAACGAAAACATCTTCATATTTCCAAATCGATCACTAACTATAATCTCTTCCACAGAGTTTAATACACTCTTACTGCTGTTGTTAACTAAAAGGCAGGGAAGGCAAAGGGGTGGGTGTGAGCTTTGCCTCTGTTTGCTACCTCTGTCTCTTTGCTAATGAGCATTAAGTAGGAAAAAGTGAACAAGGGGAGAGAGAGGGGGTAGCTGCCCTGCTTCAGACTCACCTGCCAAATCATCAGGAAAAGACTGTGCTGATAAAGATGATGATGTGGAAACCACTTCTGTTCACTGAGCATCAGTGATATGCCAGGCCCAGGGCTAGGTGCTTCCTCAGACATTCTCACTTAGTTCTCACAAAACCTTTCAAAGTAAAGTGTCATTATATCCATTTTACATATGTATTAGAGATCAGGAGCTCAGAGAAGGTAAGTGACTTGTTCAGGCTTAGTTGGTAGTGAATCTGGGATCTGAACCCAAGTCAGTCTAATTCTCATGCCCTGGCTCTTCAAATGTAGGACACAGTGAAAGAATCTTAGTAATTGTTATTAGTGAGGTCAACAAGATTAACTGCATAATTTTATAGATTTGGAAACCGAGGCACACAGCACCAAATACTGATACTTTACATAGCAAGTAAGAGACAGATTCAGGTCAGGAGCCCATATCTCTTACTGCTCAAATCACTGCTTCCTACTCTCCTTGAAGGAGAGGGCTAAAGATCTGATCCAAGGTCAGAGGCAGCAGAAAATATGGGGTAGCACGTTGCCTTATTAAATATTTTGCAGGGATCTCTCCATACAGCATTTTTTGTATTATTATATGTTTTATTTTCTCAACTAGATTCTAAGCTTCTTGAAGGCAGGGCTGGGGACAAAATGTCTCTGGATAGAATAATGTTCAGGTTTCTCCTTCTACAGTATCATGAAACCATAGAGCTCTAAGACTGGTATGCATTTTTATTATTTCTTTCCTCCTCTCAACAATTATGCATTCATCTAAAGTCAAAGCTGGATGCAGGGCCTCAGATGATGTCTTAAAGCTCTCCTTGCCTAACTCTTGGATGGGCTCTTTCTATAGGCAAGATGACCACTCAATGCCTACAGTTCCCAGTAACTTCAGTAAAAAAAAAAAAAAAAAAAAAAAAAAAAAGGTCTTTCCAATTAGCTCTGAAAGAAAACCCTCAGAGAGGACTCTGTCTGCCCTAAGGCTGAGCCATGAGCCAATTCCTGATCCAATCATTGAACCTTGGAGATATGAAGCTCTGGTTGCCTAGCCTGGTTCATACTCAGTCATCCCTATGACCAAGGGGCTGAGCTCATCCCCACTGAACTGTATGAGATATGTCTCAAGGAAAGAGAGGATTCCATGACCAGAAGAAATGCTGCAGAGGAAAAGCAACAAATGTCTTTTTTAAAATATATATTTTTAAATTGATTGCAGAGAGGGAGGGAGGAGAGAGAGATAGCAACACCAATGATGAGAGAGAATCATTGATGGGGTGCCTTCTGCACATATGCCATGCTAGAGATCAAGCTCACAACCTGAGCATGTGCCCTGACTGGGAACCGAACCATTACCTCTTTATTCATTGGTCAATGCTCAACCACTGAGCCAAACCGGCCAGACAACAAACTTCTTCTAACAGTGCCTCCTGTGTGCCTGACTGTAGATCAAGGCACTGAGCCAATGAAGACATGGTTCTTCCTTTTCCACTTCTATCGCCATGGGAAAATTGTTTGTAAACTAGTGAGAAAGGCAAACAAAGAAGTGGACAATCAGTCATAACCCTATGACAAGATGTAGGAAGAGAGGAATGCATAAGGAACTGCAGAATCCATTAGTCAGGAAAGGCTTTCAGAGGAGCTATTCCCTGATTTTTGAAAGGTGAAAAAGAACTAACTGGTTGAAGAAGGGAGGAGCAGGTTCTTCCCAGGAATTAGGGAAGATCCCAGAAATACGGTGTCCAAGCCTTTCATTTGTGCTTGGAGGCCTTATTCAATATTGCAGCTGGTGACTGTGCCACCTCTGGTTGAATGTCACTTTTTTATGAACACCGATCTCTTCTTCAAAAGAGAGCCTTTTAGGAAGCTCTCAATCATTCAACAGTTATTCCTGATGTTGAGCTGAGACCTGCCTGTGCAACTCTTGGTTGATTGAGAGACAATGAATGTGTCTGGTTCAAAATCTGATTTAGTACCGACACCGGAGCCTGCTGCAGCCAAACAAGTTTGGGGGGACCATCTGCAGTGGTGACGTCTGGGATGAAATCAGTTGTCACAGACCTACAGCTTGTGTAAGGCAATCACAATGTGGACAGGATTTCCAGTGTAAAGAGACAGGTGAGTAACATTCCAGCAGGATAATGTGATCATCACCTTAACATGCCAAACATTTCCCTGGGAGCTTGGTAAAAGGGGGACTCCTGAGCTTTTTCCCTAGCAATGGATTAAGATGGGCCCCAGAAACCTGCATTTTATGACACATCAATAGCCCAGGTAATTTTGATGCAAGTTTGTAGGAATATCTGTTTATTCTTTTCAAAAAATACGATTCACTCACTCATCCTCTCATTGAATAAATATTGATTATACACATATTACAAGCCAGGAAGTAGGCTACCTGCTGGTGATATAGAGATTTTAAAAAAGCACACTAATGTGCCTAACCTCAAGGTATTCCTTGGGAGAGAGACTGACAAGGAGTTGATGACAATGCTGTGGGATAGTCAGGGGAATGGGCATTAGCACATGGTCCAGGGGTGCATAACTCTTCTTTGGACAGTCAGAGCAGGCTTCAAAATGATACTTGAACTGAAACTTGGAAAATAAAGAATTTCTAGGAAGAAGAATGTGCAAAAGCAGGAGGATTTAAGGGTTCCTTACCAGTTTGGAATAATTACAGGTCAGGTTTTTGGGAAGAGAGGCAGGGCATGGGCCAGGTAGGAACTGGGGCCAGGCTGTAGCTTTTCGAAGAGGAATGCAGAGACACTGGAGGATACAGGTCAGGGGATGACAGGGAAAGATTAGCACTTTATAAAGACTCCTAGGGCAGTAATGTGGAGGCTAGATATTAGAAGGGAGTCTGAGCCAGGGCCTGAGCTGGGACTGCAAGAGGGAGACAGTGAGGCTGGAAATAAGAGAGGACAAAAAAAGGATGCTATAGGATGGGGGGGGATTAGGGAGATTCAGAGGAGGAATGGACTTGGTGACAATGGATGTGGGTCATGAGGGAGAGGGGGGAGTTTGGGAGGCTCTAGGAGCATCCACAGCCTCTCTCTCAGGCCGCTGCCTGAAACGCCACCTCGTGTGTAATGGAGACAAGGACTGCTCTGATGGCTCTGACGAGGAGAACTGTGATGACGTCAGGGTCGTTGAAGATGACTGCAGCCTGTATGAACCAATTCCAGGATCTGAGAGGGCAGCCTCTGGGTGAGTCCCTATCTTCTGGCCATTTGGGGACAGGGAATGATTTCTCTTAAATTATAAATATTAGTTTTAGAGACAGAAGAGGTCTTTTTTGGAGGATTCCTCTGGAGTGCTTCCCACATGGCAGCTGTCATTGTCCATGTCTTAGTCCTTTTGGGCTATAACAAAGTGCCACACACTAGGTGGCTCATAAGCAGAAATGTCTTTCTCACGGTTCTAGAGGATGGAAGTCTCAGATCAGGGTGTCAGGTGAGGGCCCTCTTGCACAAGTGGCTAGGGAGCTCTGTGGGTGTCTTTATTTTTAAATATATATTTTATTGATTTTTTTTACAGAGGAAGGGAGAGGGATAGAGAGTCAGAAACATTGATGAAAGAGAAACATCGATCAGCCGCCTCCTGCACACCTCCCACTATTGATGTGCCTGCAACCAAGGTGCATGCCCTTGACCGGAATCTGAACTGGGATCCTTGAGTCCACAGGCTGACACTCTATCCACTGAGCCAAACCGGTTTAGGCTGTGGGGTGTCTTTTATAAGCACACTAATACTGTTTATGAAAGCTCCACCCTCAGGATCCAAGCACTTCCTGAAGGCCCCCTCCTAACACCATCACAGCAGGGAACATGACTTTAACATATGAAATCTGGGGGGACAAAACACTCAGTCCATAACAGGGCACTTGCCCTGCTTGCATGCCATATTGTTTCCCCCTCTATGTCTCTACTTGAGAGTTCCCCTCTACTTTCCCCCCTGCCCACTCACTGCTCACTCCTTTCACCCCAATTTCATCATCAAGGCCCCTCTGAGAAGCCATGCATCCCATGAGTGGTTCCCTGATGTCTCAGAGGATGGTGATTCTCTGACCTGAGTGCCTTCCCCAGTAGCCCTGTTCACATCCGGCTTTGGTCTGCACTTGTTGGTATAAGCAGGGCTAACAGGGCTGACAGGGCAAAGAAGATGGACTTGGGGTGATATAGAGAGATGACTGACTCTCTGCTTTACCAGTGCTCACTCACACCTCCCAGGCACAGTGTCTTGATCTGTTGAGATTCAGTCAGCCTTGATTCTAACTTTATCCTATACATTCTGCTCAGGGTCAGTTCCTTGAAAGCATCACTCTTCTGTTTTGAGACTTAATATGTTTAATTCCTCCTTTCTGAAATGTCCTTTCTCATGTTTCTCACCTGCCTAACATCTTACCTTCAGTTATAAACTAAATTTTATCCCCCTAAAATGCATCAGATGAAGCCCTAACCTCAGTGTGGCTGTATTTGGAGATTATTAAGGCTGACTGAGGTCCTAGGGAGGGGCCATAATCCAATAGGACTCACAACCTTATAAGAAGAGGGAGAGGCCCCAGAGACTGCTCTCACAATGTGCAAGGAGATGCACATGAGGGCACAGTGAGAAGTGGGCCACCTGCAACCAGGAAGAGGCCTGACCAGAAACCAATCCTGACAGCATTTTGATCTTGGACTTCCAACTTCCTGAACTGTGAGAAAATAAATGTTTCTTCCCCGAGCCACCAATTCTGTGGTATTTTATGACAGCCTGAGCTAACATACCAATGTATCATGTCTTCCACTATTCTCCATACTCCTCCTTTTTGACAGGGTCTAGGCTGGCTTACCCTTCTTGTTGCTCCCAGAGTCCTTTGTGTGTTCTAGCCTCCCAGTGCATATCCAGGAAGGCTGGGACATCTCATACAATGTCCTTCGGCTCCTGATAAAAACTCCTTCTCATCTCTGCTTCTGTAGCACCCAGCAAATACCACACCCCTGGTGATACTCGGTGGTCAGCTCCCTGGCACTTTCTTTTGGTTCTGGATCCTGTCCCTTAACTTGAATTCAAACTCTTTAAAGGCAGAGAGGCTGCTGACTCCTCCTTTTTAATCACCTGAGCCTGATGTCAGAGCTTTCCCCACCAGAGCCTCTCACTGAATATTTGCTGAATGAAGAAATCAATATGATGAACTGGATCTTTGCAGACGAGGGAGCGGGGAGATGGAGTAATCAGCACAGAGTGACCCGGCCACAGTGCAGCCCAGGCAAGGTCAGGGGAGGGTGCTGGGAGGTGCAGCTCGCCTTCATTATGGCTTAACTGCCCTATATCACATCTCACCTACCAGATAGGATGGAGTCCTGTAAGCGCATTTAGATGCACCTTTATGACAGGGCTCTAAAATTCCTTTTTCTTTCTGATAATAGTATTAGTTTGCTCTGGTTGTCATAACAAAGTATCACCTACCAGGTGGCTGAAGCAACAGAAGTGTATTTTCTCACAGTTCTGGAGGCTGAAGGTCCATGGCCAGGTGTCGGCAGGGTGGTTTCCTCTGAGGCCTCTCTCCTGGGCTTGTGGGTGGTCATTTTCTCTCTGTGTGTTCACATGGTCTTCCCTCCATATCCGTCTGGGTTCAAATGTCCTCTTTTAATCAGATTACAGCTCATCTTAATGACCTCCTTTTCACTTAATTACCTCTGTAATGATTCTACCACCAAAAATGAAGTCCAATTCTGAGGTTTTTTGGGGGGTCAGGATTTAACATATGAATGTTAGGGGGAAACACATTCATATCCCCCTTACACCAATAAAGGGGGATTGTTATAGATTTTGAAAGTGATTGTTGGGTGAACAGAGCAGAATCATAAAATGTTGAGGCTTGACTTGAAACATAATTACATTCTTATTGGCACAAAGATCACAGATTTGCTCAGGAGTGTCATGCTTTGCCCACACCAGACACTGAAACCACTAGAATTGGCTCCTCCTCCTCCACTCCCAGCAGCTGACATTTTGATGTTTTTTTTTTCTTCTATTCAAGATCTTAGAAGCCTTTCCTAATTTTTTAACTTACATTTATTATTACAGACATCACCTATGTTGGACTTCTATAAAACTGAGTCTTCCTTCACCCTCCCTGCCCTGTACCTACCCATCACTCTCTCTCTCTGCCCTTCCTAGAGCTGACCCTGTAACAGTGTGGTGTAGGGACTTAAGGATCATGGAAAAATACATGGGCAATATACACTGTTTGGAAAATGTGCCTATAATATGTATTGTGCATATAGACATTAGTTTCCATAAATGGAAACTATATATAAACTATTATATATAGTCCACAATTTGCTTTGTTCACTTAATACATTTTGTAGATATCTGCCATATTTTTCATCGTCTCTTTTTAGTACCATTTTATATTCTGTAATAGCACACTATGGCCTGCAGCCCAAGCTTAGCCTGCTGTCTGCTTCTGTAAATGCAGTCCTACTGGAACATGCTTTTTATCCTACAATGGCAGCATTGAGAAGTTGCAGCAGAGACCGGTAGCCTGCAAGGTCTAAAATATTTACTATCTGGCCCTTTGTAAAAAAAAAAGAAAAAGTTTTTCAACTCTTCTCCTGTAGTATAAATATATGGTAACTTATTTAGCTACTCTAAAATCGAAAGATAGATTGTTTTCCATACACGCTGTTTTACACACGTGTGGGTACTTCTACATAGCAGAATTTCAAAAAGTGGAATTTCTCAACTGTCTTTCTTTTCATTAGGGCTTCTGCAATCAGAATTTCCCAAATAAATGTAGGCTTAGAGGTTATAGTACAAGCTTAGGACATATTATTCTCGTGAGTTTTTGTTTGGCCTGTTAGAGAGCTGGTATTTATAAACTACAGGCAGAAACCATTCATTAGGGGGGAAGATAGAAAGTGCAGGATGAAGTAAAGGAAAAGAACCCAGATTTGTGTCCTAAAAACTCTAAGGGGAAAAAAATCTAGCTGTGATTACAAGCAAGTTACTTAATTTTCCTGAGCTTCAATTTCTGTATTTGCAAAACTGTCATGAGGTTGAAAGCTAATGTATGCTAACTGTCTGGTGGAGTGTGCATTCAATCCATCAGAGCTATTATTATTCACTTCCACTAATATGAGGAAAGAGGTTGAAAAAGGGAGAAAAGAAGAAAGTTCATTTACATTTAATTTCTACTACATGCCAGGTGCTCTATAGTTGTCCATTTACTTCTTTGAAGCAGATTTTATTTAGTTTTACACATCTTACTGCCTTAGCGCCTTTCTGCAGAGGCCATAGGCAAATACCATAAGATAAGCACTGAATGCCATTGGACCACAGAGGAGGGGCAACTGTCTGCCTAAGATCATCAAAGAAGGCAGTGCAGAAGAGGCAATGTTTGAGTTGGGTCCTGAAGGCTGAATAGGAGTTTGAGAGGCAGAAACAGGCAATCATTTTATTGTCTATAACATTGAAGGCTTTGATTGTCAGATTTTGGAACTCATAAAAACTCTAAATGCTCTTGTTCAATTACTTTCTCTGTTTAGAAAATTAAAGCCATATTTCAACTGTTTAACATTATTGTTACCTAAATAGGGTTAAACCATCCATGGCCTAAAATACAGAACTTAAGCAGATAGATTTGAAATATCCCAGAGAGGGAAGCATGGACAAGTATTTCTGGAACAGTAGTGAGCTGGGGGAAATAAAGCATAATTGTTGAGTACCTAATATGTACTATCAGATTGACTTCTGTTTGACTTTAACACTTTCATGTAGACTTCACCAAAACCCTGAGAGGTGGTTTTATTTATATCTGTTCTTCAAGTGAGGAAAATGACCTTCAGGAAGATTATAGAATGTGTCCAAAGTCTCACAGCTAGTAAATGGCAGAACTGAAAATTAAACAGGAATCACCCTGACTTTCAAACTGTGCACCCTCCGACATTCCACACCACCTTGAAGACAATGGCTGCCCCGAGGATTAGATTCTCAGCTAAGCACTGACTTACCCCGAAAATTTTAAACCTACATTTTTTTTTTAAATCAGCAGTGTTATTTTCTGAAATAATACTAGCAGCAACATTTATTTAGTACTTAACCTATGCTAATAACTATTAAGATTCCTTTACATGTGTTGGCTTATGTTTAACTCTATGAGTACAGTAGTATTAACTGCTTTTTCCAAATTATTAAACCGAGGCACGGAGAGTTAAATAATTTGTCCAAGGTCACGCAGCTAGATGTGGCAGGGATGGGGAATGGGTCCAGGCTCTCTGGTTCCTGTGCTTAAACTCTTGATAATTGTGCACATTCTTCTTCAACTTATTCATTAAGTACTTAGGGGTACCTCCTATGTGGGAGCACTGTTCTAGATGCTGAATGAAGCTGTCTGTTGCTCTAGTTAAAGAGAGCTTAAAGGCCCAGGCCCAAATCACTCAGTCTCCCATGATCACCCAAAGTGACTTTCAACGTACTTTGAGGACTCACAGAACACAGTTTGGGAAACTACTGCTCAGGCCACCAGCTGCGACATCGTCCAGAGGCCACCTCATGCTATCTGCCTGCCTTTTCAATTTAGGTATAACATCCTGACCCAGACAGAAGCTCAGAATGTGTACGATGCCAGGTATTATGGGGGCCAGTGTGAGACGGTATACAACGGGGAATGGAGGGAACTTCGATATGACTCCGCCTGCGAGCGTCTGTACTATGGAGATGATGAGAAATACTTCCGGAAACCCTACAACTTCCTGATGTACCGCTTTGAAGTAAGTCTCAATGGGGCACTCAAATAAGAGGCTTGTTGGGGGAGATGAATATGCATGGAAGATTTTGTGTATCGTAGAGCTTGCAAGTGGCTGAAGGCCCCTTTACACCTGCCCCCTACATGCTCAGTGCTAAAGAGAGAGGAATGAGGTAAGTGTGACCACCCACCTGCCTGGAATGAAATAACTGAACATGAGAGGAAAGCACTCAAGCTTACTCTGCCTAGAATTGTTATCACCTGCCTGCCTTCCTTTGGCCCTTTCCTTCCTGGTCCATGGCCACGCGTGGCTTTCTGTAGCTGTGCATTGCAGAGTCAAGTGACCTTCTCTTTTTAACTCAGCAAAAATGAAATACATGCTCAGAACAGTATAGCATTTTATCAGGACTATCTCTCTGTGTGTATCTGTAAGTAATTATTTTAGCAATAATATTAAATAGTAACTAAAAACACTGCTGTATTTTCTATATCTTAGTATAAATCTGATGCTCAATTAGCCTTTGTCTAATATATATATATATATATATATATATATATATATATATATATATATATTTTTTTTTTTTTTTTTCAGAGTGGAAGGGAGAGAGAGAGAGAGAAAGATCAATGAAGAGAGATAATTATTGATTAGCTGCCTCCTGCATGCCCCATACTGGGGATTGAGCCTGCAACCTAGGCATGTGCTTTGACTGGGAATTGAATCGTGACCTCTTGGTTCATGAGTTAACACTCAACCACTGAGCCATGCTGGCCAGGCCCCAATTAGCCTTTTAAAATACTTATTTATAATAAACTTAAACTTGGTGGATATTTTACAAAACAAAGATTTAAATGTTAAGTATGGACTGGAATATAACTCTATGTGCACAAAGCTAACATCCATTTGTTTCTTTTCAGGCCCTGGCAGACACTAGTTTCTCCTCAGAGTTGTATGATGATACAAATGAAGTTTTTTCCAAACTAAAAAATGACCTGTTTGTGTCAGGTGGGTTGACCGTTGGTGTAGGCCCAGCAGCCACTCCTGTAACAGTGGATGCAGGTGTATCCGGATCACAAAACTCTTCAATCGTGAATAAGTTAAGCAAGTATAATGAGAAGGTATTAAAATATAATGTCCATGTCGCATAGTAATCCATAATCCATACTGAACACATAGTGCCTTAATTGCATTAAAGAGTACAGTAGTAATTGAACTTTCATTTGCTTGTGTAATTGGAAATGTCTGAGCAGTGTTAATCAAGTTTGTTTTTCTTATTACACTTTTGCACACAGAATCATCACAGAGGGAATAAAATCAAATGATGAGATGAGAGCCCTTATCACTTCGTCCCATCCTTTTTCATGGTTACCTGGAGCATGTAGGGAAATACTTAGAATGGTAATGTCTCAAAGAAAAACAGCCAGGCTCTCTAAACTAGACTTGGAAGAATGCTAAAGCAAGCCTTACTTTTCCAAAGAGATTAGAGGGCCAATATGCTGTATCAGTTTTCATTTTTTTAAAATTAAAAATATGTTTTTATTAAGTTTAGAGAGGAAGGGAGAGGGATAGAAACATCAATGAAGAGAGAGAATCATTGATCTGCTGCCTCCTGCATGCCCCCTATAGGGGATCGAGCCTGCAATGGTGGCATGTGCCCTTGACTGGAATCAAACCCAGAACCCTTCAGTCCACAGGTCAATGTTCTATTCACTGAGTCAAACCAGCTAGGGCAGCATTAGGTTTTCATTTATTCATCAAGCATTTACTACTGCCTATTGTCCTGAGGGGTCAGGCAGTCCTTACTTGTGGAAAGAATATCTTCTTAAACTGAAATATAAAGACCAGTTCAAGTTCTCCAATTGATGGGAGGCAGAAGTTAACTGAAAGGTGTTCTAGGTGTGGGCAGCAGTAGGCACAAAGACCTGGAGATGAGAGAATGTCTCACAGATTTTGGATGGAAAGTGCTTCAGCTCGCTGAAGCCCAGGGCAGGAAGGAAAATGAGGAAGTGATGAGGATGGAGAGGCAATGAGGAGCCAGAGGAATATTTATTTAGTGGGTTAGAAATTTACCAAAATGCCTCAATAACATCGATTCCAGAACTGTGGACTTCGTTGGGGCTCAAAAAGTATTTCTTTTAAAAAATATTTTTACTGATATCAGAGAGGAAGGGAGAGGGAGAGAAAGATATAAACATCAATGGTGAGAGAGAATCATTGATTGATTGCCTCCTGCCTATTTCCTACTGGGATTGAACTTGGAACCTGGATTTGTGGCTTGACTGGAATCCAATCCAGGACTCTTCAGTCTACAGGCCAGTGCTCTATCTACTGAGCCAAACCAGTGAAGGCACAAAATTATTTCAAATCTTAATAATATATTTACAAAAATTAGCTTATACATCAAATATCAATTACATTCTTGAGCTTTGTCACCTACAGATCTGAAGGGGAAGCATTGTTCTCTAATCTGGCTATCACATATTTTTCTAAAAGCAGGTGACCTCGTCAAACTTTCACTATCACTTTGGATCAAGGTTTTCATTACCTGGAAGTAATTAATGCCCACATATGACTTCTCTTCCTCTTAAACCAATTCAGCATTACCTGGTCTTTGCTTTTTCATTATTATTATTACACCAGCATCCTGGTTTTCTTTATTACTAAATGGTACATGATTATCACTAACTTGAATGTTAGCTGCATGAGGGCAGAGGCCTCTCTCAGTCAAGATCATGTCCACTGCACCTAGCAGAGGGCATGTGAGTACAGGCACTTTTAGATATTTGTGCAGTGAGTGAAATAGATAAGTAATCCAAGCATTTTGTCATGTCATTGAAAACATTTCTAAGCATCATTCTTACTAGATACTTAATACCTGTGTAAGCAGTTGCAAAATGCAATGCTTTAACTGGAGCAGGGGCAAATGTGGAGATGAGAATGGACTGGGGGCAGAATAGCGGTGAGGAGCCCAGGAAAGCACAATGTAGGAAGTAACCCAGGGGAGCGGTGATGAGAACTTGACCTGGACAGTGGGAACAGAGATGCAGCCATGGAAAAGAAGTTGGGAACCCCCTGATGTTTAATGTGTGCTTGTAAAATAATATTCTAATCCTCCATGACATATCTTTATGCTCATATAATTATAAATACATACTAGAGGCCCAATGCACAAAATTCATGCAAGAGTAGGCCTTCCTTCCCCCAGCTGCCAGCATCAGTTTCCCTCTGGCACCCAGGACAGGGGATCCCCTCTGGCCACAGCTTCATCTGGAAGGAGGTCCAGAATGACATCTGGTCTAATTAGCATATTACCCTCTTATTATTATAGATGAGCATGTAAGTATATGTCCATAGATATATATCTACTCAGCTAGTAAGTGCTGACCTTTTGCATGATCTCATATATGGTAAAATGTATTCTCTCTTTGTTCTTTTCCCTCTCCCCATGCCAATGGTTGTTGTTGGCAGAAATACAGCTTCATGAGAATTTTCACAAAGGTGCAGACTGCCCATTTTAAGATGAGGAGGGACAACATTATGTTGGATGAAGGGATGCTGCAGTCGCTGATGGAGCTCCCGGAGAATTACAATTATGGCCCATACGCCAAGTTCATCAATGACTATGGCACCCATTATATAACATCTGGATCAATGGGTGGGACTTACGAGTATTTCCTGGTGCTAAACAAAGAAACGATGGAAAAAACAAGTAAGTAGAAGCTTTAGGCACACAATGGCCAGTGCCTACACCAGAATATGGTTTGTAATTTGCTGAGCATTTACTATGAGCCATGCATGATATCATTTGGTCCTCATGGCAACCCTTTATGGTATCTTTGGTGTTATGTATAAGGGATTAAGGTCCAGAGGGTGAAACAGACTTGCTAATTAAGCGCTAAAAATGTGATTTTAGCTCATACTTGTCAGGCTTCTTAAAACTATGTGTTTTTTTTCTATTTTACCACAGTTACCGCTTTAGTAATAATCTAGGATTTTGCTATTCAAAATATTAAAACTTATTTCAATGCAGATTCTAGGCTTATGGAACCACCATACCAGTCAGTCAGCGATACCAGAAAACTGGACTCATCCTAGATTCCTCCTCTTTCTTTCCCTTGGGAATCTCTAAGACCCTTTAGTTCTCTCCTCCAAACAGCTCTCATCCATCTGCCTTCTCCAACCCACTCTCACAGTGGTAGGCAGCTCCCATCTTTTACTCATTATTGCATAAGCTCCAGAAGGTTTCTAGGGGAAGGTCTACCTCTTCCAAGACATTCCCAACTATTGGGAAGTATCTTCCTGCTTAACAAATCCAAGGATGTCACTTTCTTGCCTAATATCCTGAATGACCAAGAACAAAAATCTAAACTTTTTAGTATGACATCAACATGGTCTTCCTCAAAGCTGCTAGGCTAGTGGTCCTCAAAAAGTGGATTCCATCTGGCTGCATCAGCGTTGCCAAGGAAGCTGTTTGTTAGGAGTGCAAATTCTCAGGCTCCCATCCCAAACCCACTGAATTAGAAATTCTGGGAGTAGACCTAGTGGCCTATGTTATGACAAGCCCTCCAGGTGATTCTGGTGCTCACTAGTTTGAGAACTACCAACCTGACCCTTAAAGGAGTAGAAGGGTGAGGGATCTGTCCATATTTCAAAGCTAAGGTCAAATTTCCAGTTTTAGGAAGTTTCCCTGAATGCACCAGCCCAGGCTAGCCACTTATTTTCTTCAACACATTCATATAAATTCCACACTGGTTAGTCTTAAAAAAACAATTTTCCAAATGTTAATATTTTTCTCCTCATATAGATTGCAAGATCTTTAAAAGCAAGTATAATGTATGATGCTTTTCTTTCTCCTTAGCACTCAAGATGGTAGGCTTAGTATGTAGTGACTGTGCAGAGCAAGATGTGGAGTTTGAAATGGGCATGCATTCAGATTTCTGGTTATGGCCATCTATCAGTTCAGCCATGCATCCACATATTCATTATTCTTTCATAATTTACATGTTTATTGAGTATGTATGGTGGTTGGTGCTAGGGATACAATGGTGAGCAAATCTAAATATGGTTCCTACCCTCTGCAGCACAGTAGTCTTCCTACTGCAGGGTGCAGCCCCGTAGAAGGTCTTGAAATCAATGTATAGACCACAAATGGCATTTTGAACAACAAAGAGTAGAATAGAAAATATCACAGTGGATTGTAGGAAGTGCAGGTAAGTTATTGCCTCAAGTATCCCTTTTCCAGTTAAATACAGACACATACAGAGTCATATTACAAAATAAATATGTAATATGGACCAATGTAAAAAAGGAGTTTGAAAAATTCAATTCAAGTGGGTCTTTTTAGAGTCATTCTAAAACATGACAAAGGAAAAGAGCTATTATTTGTTGAATATCTACTAGAATCTAGGTCCTATGGAGTATATTCTCACTTAATTTTCTTGAGGACAAGTGGAGGCTGGTGTTATGACAGTTTCAGCCCCAGAAATACTGAGGCTCCTCAGGGAAGTTAATTACTCTGCCCAGGGCTGCAGGAAGCTGGCCCCAGAGCCCTGGATCCATGGTCTTTCCACCATGTGGTCACAGGAAACCCTTTCATTTGGGCTCCGTCTTGGGTGTTGGATTACTAATTAATTGCCTGGGTTATCACATGGCCCCTCCTCTTTAAAATCTGTGAGGCAGAAATAGGCTTCCTATGTAGTTAATATTCAAAAGGAGCCCACCAACAAATTGTCCCAGGGATAATTACCTCAGCTCTGTTTATAGAAAACCATATGTCGATAATAGCACAATTGGCTATTTGTGAAGGGCTGATTTTCTATAAATCTGGAAAGTTAGTGTTGCTTTTCTATAAATATGGAAATGTGCTAATCATCACCTCATCTGCTGGAGCCTGATAATAAATCAGAATGTCATTTACATGTTAACCTACAAAGAATAAAACATCTACCTTCTTTCCCTTTGACAAATGGAATCATGCACAGCCTCTCTTCATATTCCACATTTCTCTTTGTCTCTTTCTTATCCTCCTCCTCTCTCACTCCCTTTCTTTCTTGGTACCTTTATCTGCAGTCTGGACTCCACCCATATGAGCCTTGGTCCCCGGGGTTTTGGCCAGGGTTGGGGTTCAATGCAGACGGAAAGGGTTCAGTGCAATCAGGGACTTCCTTTCCCCTCCTGCCAGCCAGGCATTCTGCTGCACTTCCTCTCTGCATGCGTGTCACCCTCCCTCAGCGCTTTGTGGCTCCCAATCGGTTCCGTGAGCCTATCTCCTTTTTTCTGGTTGTATATTTCCCACTCCGCCAGCTTTCCTGTGTTTTTGGATGGTGTCTGTTTTGATTTTCGTTGTTGTTTTGAAATTGTGCGAAGTGGCAGCTTAGGTGCTTACTTAGGCCGCCATCTTGGTTCTCGAAAAATCTATGTGGTCACTGTGGTTTTGATGTCTCTTTTTCTAATAATTTATGATGTTGAACACCTTTTAATGTACCTTTTGGCTACTGGTACATCTTCTTACTTAATCTTCCTATGATTTTGTGCAAGCCAATAGGTTTCTTTACTTCTAAAGACAAAGGAACCAAGGCTGAAAAGTCCTATCACTAGTAACTGAAAAATACACAAGATAGTCTGAATGATGGTCTTGGCTTCTTTCCTTTTTATCCTAGCTGCTTTTGCCAGGACTCAAACCTGGGAGTAATTTTGACATCTTCCCTTTCTCTTCTCACATATCTTGTTAGTCATCTCCGCAGTACCTAGAATCTATCCCTTCCCATTCATTCCCATGACTACTGCTCACCACGTTCTCTCTGCAGGTCCTCTCTAGCTAAGCAGACATGTGCAGTGAGGAAAGTATCAGAAATTACATGAAATTTCTCTAAAAACCTTTGGGACAAAGATGGTAGTGGTCTGCTCTTAGCTTCTCCTCTTTTTGCTAATGTAGATAAGTCCTGACATTTGTTTTAGCTTCTGAGCCCTTACTCTCAAAATTCAACATGCAAAGTTTTCCTATCAGTTAAAGAATCTAAGTAAGTCGGATAGGATGCACCTATCAGGAACGCTATAATGGAAACCACACATGGAATAGAAAGTAAATAACAGTCCTCAAGAATACAATGGTTCATGATTCTATAGTTTTTGGCTATAATAAAAGAGCTGTTCCCACCTTACAGAAAATGACTTCTATTGATGCCTCTCTTTTGAAGGAAACCGATAGCATTCGGCTGCCCCATAAAAGCCAGTAGGCAGTGTGGAGTGAGAACTCCTTTGACTGAGATACCTTTACTTTTCATGTAGGCTCTGACATTTAAATGTTAATACTTCACATCTCTGGCTCTCATTTTCCCTATAACTAATGTAAGGATAATACACTACTTCAAACAGCTGTGGTGAGAATTAACCAAGATGATATTTTTACAAAGCCCCGAGATAAGTAAAACCCTATTCAAACAGCAGTGACTATTTTAAAAAATATATTTTACTGATTTTTTACAGAGAGGAAGGGAGAGGGATAGAGAGATAGAAACATCGATGAGAGACATTGATCAGCTGCCTCCTGCACACCTCCTACTGAGGATGTGCCCACAACCAAGGTACATGCCCTTGACCAAAATCAAACCTGGGAACTTCAGTCTGCAGGCTGATGCTCTATCCACTGAGCCAAATCTGTTTTGGCTAGCAGTGACTATTTGTAGATTGCAGTTTTAGGTGTGGTCAGTAGGTACTAATGTCATCTGATCAGGGTCTGTGGAGTGAAGAGAAGTGTTGGTGATGGCATAGCAGGGCATCCAGACTTTGGAGTCAGATACATCTGGGTGAGATCTTGAGTCTACCATTTTGCATGACCTTGATCTGGGTACTTAATTCTACTGAATCTCAGTGTCTTTAAGAGCTAAATGGAATGTTCACAAGGTTCTTTTTTTAAAAAAAATAATTCCAAGTAATTTTGCATGATAAATGTTTAAACAGATATTTTTCCTTTATTTCAGGATACCAATATAGCAAAAGCAGTAAAAAACATGGGTTCTGTCAATAACTGTGATTAGGGACAGGCCATTTAATCATTTTAAGTCTCAATTTCCTCACCTGTTAAGCTGGAAATATTAATGACAGTTGCCTGACAGAGTGGTAGTGGGGATAAGTGAACTTATCCAAATAATATATTTAGGGCAATACTCACACTCTAGTAAACATTCACTAAATATAATTGTTGGAGAAGAATTACCTAGATCAAATCTCATCTCTACCATTTAAGTCAGCCATGCGATCCTTAGGCATGCTAGTTAACCACTCCATGCCTCAGTTTCTGGTACATCTAAGTGAAACATGACAATACATACTTCATATGATTGTTGTGAATATGAAATGAATCAGCCTCTGTGAGCATATGGCCCAGTGCCTGAAATATAGTAAGAGTTAAAAAATGTTACCTAGTATTGCTGTGCTATGTTGGCGTTATTACTACCACATGTTTATTATTCCCAGCTTCCCAGTTAACTCTATAATATTAACTGTCCTCTCATCTGTAGAGTGGGGATAACAAGATGATCTATCTCAGAGGGCTCTGCAATTGGTCAGCTCGGAGACATTGTTCAACTGGAAGGGAAATCATTATCATTATATCCAGACTGCTGTGGTCAATGCTTTGGCTATGGACTCGGAGCCTCAGCAATCATGCCTCTTTTCCCACCTGCCCATTTTTGTGATTCAGGTCATTCATTTCTGTCTTTAGAGCTTCATCCAGTTTTGGAGGGACTGCTCTTCCCATTTATCAAGGTCACTTTGAATTCTCATCACTATCTTTCAAAGTGTTAACAACTCTGCCCAAATCTGTGCCTGCATTCCATCATTTCTCCCCTTGATAGATGCCAGATAACAGTGACCCTGGGAACAACTCTTCCAGTGAGGTCACAGTGCATCAAGCCTGTCATTAACTGTTACGTTCCAGTTAAGATCCTTGAGTCAGCTAGTCTACCATCTCACATACAGAGCAGAAAAGGCCACAGGGACACAGAATCACTCTAAAGTTTATGTTCATTTCAGCTCTATGTTCTTTTCCTCTTTCTTCAGTTAGTACTGAGTCCAGGTCTTGCAATGTAAAGTTTGTGGGAAAAATATGCATTATGTGGGAAAGCTTACACACTTTCCCACATGGTACATCATTCATTTTGATATGATATACCAGAGGCTAAGGCTTTAGGAATGGTGGCAAGAAATCCAACATTTACTGAGCATTTTACTATGTGGCAGATACTGGATCAAGCACTTTAAATATACTATCTCATTTAATTCTCAGGAAGCACCTGTGAAGAGGATACTAGGATCCCTAGTTTAAAATGAAGGACTGAAGTTCAGCAATGTTAAGTAACTTGACAAGTTCACATTGCTATTAATCGGTGGAGCCAGGGTTCAAACTCAAGAACCTGTGATCTTTTCTTTTTATATATATATAATTGATTTTTTACAGATAGGAAGAGAGAGGGAAAAAGAGTTAGAAACTCTTTGATCATTTCAACAATAAAGATTAAAAAAACAACATTGA
The DNA here is from genome assembly GCA_963924515.1 of Vespertilio murinus. NCBI lineage: Eukaryota > Metazoa > Chordata > Mammalia > Chiroptera > Vespertilionidae > Vespertilio > Vespertilio murinus. Next base: position 37,663,469 of record OZ004706.1, read on the forward strand.
AAAAAAAAGAAATCAGCTCACACAATTATGATGTCTGACAAGTCTCAAGATCTGCAGTCAGCAGGCTTGAGACTCAGGAAGAGTTCACATTTCAGTTCCTATTTCAAGGCAGGAAAAAGTCATAGTCCCAGTTTGAAGGCAGTCAGGTAGGAATCCCAGTTTGAAGGCAGTCAGGTAGGAATACTTCTCTTACTCAGGGAAGGGTCAGTCTTTTTTTTTCTCCCCCTATTTGGGACTTCTCCTGATTGGACAAGGCCCACCTATATTAGGGAGAACAATCTGCTTTACTCAGTCTACTGACTTAAATGTTGATCTCATCCAAAATCAACCTCACAGAGACACTCATGGTAATGCCTGACCAAATAGCTGGACATACTCATGACCCAGTCAAATTGATGTGTTAAATTAACCACCACTGCCTGGCCAGAGTGGTTCAGTTGGTTGAGTGCTATCCTGTGCACCAAAAGGTTGCCAGTTCGATTCATGGTCAGGGCGCATACATAGGTTGCAGGTTTTATTCCTGGTCAGGACATGTATGGAAAGCAACCAATTGGTGTTTCTCACATCAATGTTTTTCTCCGTGTCTCTCTTCCTTTCTCTAAGCATGTTCTTGGGTAAGGAATTAAAAAAAATATAAAAGAAACTAAGTTCACCACCACAGGAAGGTAGGCAAGGGGGAAAGCTAGAGGCATATGTAAGTAATAACTGCCAAGAAAGGATTAGAAAGTCTCATGCAGTGAAACAATTTATCCACATGGAATGAAAGAGCTTGCATTCCCTGAGTTCTGACTCTGTGGTAGGTAGATACTGATTCTCTACAAGGCTATCCTCTCCTTTGAGCCTCTTGGCAGTGCTTGGAGATGTATTTATTGTGGTCCTCATTTCACAATGAGGCAAACTAGGCGTTGAGGAGGGAAATAACATGTCCAAGGTGCTACCGCTGGTTAGAAGCAGAGTGAGATTTGGAATGAGGATTTCTAATTTCCAGTCCAGTGCCTCTTATGCTACATTTGGATGTTTCATTTCACTTATTTTCTCTTTAAAAAAAACATTAAGCTTCTTGTGATAGCTTTGAAAATGGTTAATTCTGGTTTTAAAAGTAATTAAGGTGCTGTTATACTCAAGACGCATCCCTAAATACAGTTTGGGGTCAGTTTGACCCATTGGCTGGGAATTGTAATGGAGAGAACTGTGAAAGTTAAAGTTGACCAGCTTGTGATAATCTGTTCTGCAGCTTAGGTATAGTCACAGAGTCAGGAAAAAGCATGGTGTGCTGGTGCCCATAGCATTAAAGGAGATGAACCTCAGAGACTTGCAGGCCAGAAAAAGTGTCAAAACCGGGAATAGCAGGTGATTTAGCAGCAAATGCTACTGGGACTGCTGAGTTGAGGATTATGACACCATATAGGGGTTCAGCCAGAAAGTGCTGTGATCAATTAGTGATGTCTATAAGAGGCAAGGGATAGGGGAATGTGAGCCTCTGGTCTGTGTATTTCCTGTTCCTTTATGAGAATGAGACAAAAGCATCCCAGATGATTAAGCTGTGTGTAGAGAGTAATTGGGGTGGGGAAGATGTTTAATTTAAATCCTTCAAATTCCTCACACTTTCCATCACATTTGTATACATATAATTGCTGTTGCTTGCTTACAATTCCCTTTCAGGAAGATTTTCTTGTTACCCAAAGTAGGAGGCAGGAAACATTCAATCTCTGAGGAAAACCTTCTCAGAATCTAATTTCTATCCACCCACCCCTTGGCTCATGCACCCATCCACTCATCCAGTAAATTATCCACTGAGAACCCATGATTTCTAGGGACCCAAACACAATACAATGGAATAAATGCTTGAATAGAAATACAGTAGAGGCACAAAGGAGGGATTAACCACTGTGCTTCCTTTCCCATTTTCTAGACTCCAAAGACATCCAAACCTGATCTTCCAAAATCAATAGGAGCATGAGCTTATCTGGTAGAGAAGGGGGTTGGGGCTTTCTAAGCAGAGTTTCATGATAAAGTGGCTGAGATACCAGGTGGGTGAGAGTAAGAAGCAGGAGACAAGAATCCAGGTTTAGCCCAGGGTCAGACTCTCTTGTGAAGGGCTGGTCCTAGAGGCCAGTGGAGTCCTGTGAGAGCAGTCCTGTGGCCAGGTTATAGCAGGAAGAAGGATGGTATCAGTAGCCTGGAAATGGAATCAGCGTTGACCTCCAGGGAGCACAGAGAGGATGATAAGTTGCAGAATGGCCAGCTGTTGGAGCTGTGCAAAGGTGAACATTAAGGAGAAGGAGGGTCCCTGCCCCTGGAAAGGATGGCCAGCACTCAAGTGAGCATGCTCTGGCCCTGCCCAGTCCTCCAGCACCATTGCTCACCACTGGGCTTCCTATACTGAACTACTTCCTGGGTCTTTGACTTAATCATACCCACTTTCTCCATGGGGTTTTACAAAGAGGAATGTGTTGTTCCTTCCTCCTGGAACTATAGTACCCTCCCTGCTCTCTCTTCTTCACCTGGCTAGCGTTCACTTATCCTTGGTTTCTATATATATAGGACTTTTCCAGGCAGTCTTTCTGCCTTCCCAGTTAGCAGACAGTGAACTGGGATTCAGCTCTTTGTACCACACCATTACACTGCCTGTTTCCATCACCCATATTGTTAATGGTATGTCCCCAGAGTTTTTGCCCAGAGGCGGTGGCTGCCCCCAGGAAAGGCTCAGTGTCTTTCTAGCAGGGATGGCTCAGAACCAAGCCCATATATGCTGGGCATCCTCTGGAGCCTCCCTTCAGAGTCAGGGATGGATTCTTAAAGAGTCTGATCTAGACTGGAGAGTGGGGTGAGCAGAACCCTGATGTTGAAGGGTCTTATATTTATGACTACGCATTCTGAGCTGGTCCAGAAGGGTTTTTGCTATGCTAACCAACCATCCGCCCTGAACAGACAGTCACTAGATTCTACCAGGCTCCAGGCTTTATCCCCAGTTACCATGACAACCAGGCTTCATAATGATGGATGATATTGATTGACTGACAGGCTCCTGGTGTCTTGGCTCTGTCCCCACTCCCCTTAAGTCATTTGCATACACATATAATGGAGAGATGCTCAGTACCATACCTCTGCTTTTGTCTTGATTTTGAATTCCCATCTTGATCACTGAAAACCGCCTCAGCCTTAAAGGAGAGAAGGTGAGGTGATATCAGAATTACTCCCAGCACTACCCTTAGCTCTCTCTCCCATAGTGACACAATGTGTTGTGGAGAAAATGGGCTTTGGACACAGATTTTGGTTCAATCCAAGTTCTGCAATTTCCTTGTATAATTATTTGGGCAAGTGACAAACTATCTAAGCCTCTATTTACTTATCTCTAAAATGGGAATTTGTGTCCATGTTTGTGGGAGTGACATGTAACTATTAAATCAGATAGCACATGGAAAAGCTTTACCTAGCACATGAGACTTATCAAATGTGGGTGTTACAGGGAGTTAAGCATCTTCACTCACTCATGGCTTAAGAGTTTATACTGTAGAAACATTAAGAAAATTCATTTTTACAAATTCCTCAGCCTCCCTTGTTCTCTAATTTTCCAATTCAGGATCAGGAATTAAGGGGTCTAATCTATGCATGCTGTAGCATTTCTAGCAACAGTAATAATAGTAAGAATTGACCATATTGCTAGTTCTGAGCCAGGAACTATCCTCAGCATGACTTAAGTCTTTTATTTTTTTAATAATTTTTTGTTAGTCCTTACCTGAGAATAATTTTTTCCATTCATTTTTAGAGAGAGTAGAAGGGAGAATGGGGGAAGGTAAAAAGAACAAAGAGAGAGAGGAAGAGAGAAACACTGATGTGAGAGAGACACATGATTGGTTGTCTCCTGCACACTCCCCAACCAGGGCTGGGGATCGAACATGCAACCCATGTATGTGCCCTTGACTGGGAATTGAAACCATGTCTCTTTGGTCCACAGGCTGATACTCTAACCATGTAGCAACACTGGCTAGGGGAGATTAACTCTTTTAACTCCTATAAGAAATCTATGAGGTAGACACTATTTAAATGCCCATCTTACAGATGAGAAAACTGTGGCACAGAGAAGTTAAACATTTTTCCCAGATTGTAAATGAGCATGGTGAATTCCAGCTCAGGCCATCTCCATCTGAGAGCCTGGCCCCCAGCTATACTGCCTCCTGTCATGACCAAAAGCATGTAGGAGGGCCAGAGTACATGACAATGGCCTCTGGTCAGGCAGGAGGGAGACCTGAGATTGCAGTCTAAACCCTGCCCATTGGTAACATGATCCCTATCTCTGAGCTGCTTTGTAAAATGAGATCATGCATGAGAGGCTTAGTAATTCATGCCATGAGTAAGCATTCCTCTGCAGAATACACTAATGTGATGAAATGGAACATGCACCGAGTTGAGGTGTAGCCTACCTGACATCAAACCCCTATTCTCAGAATTTTAATCATGGAACCTTTGGTAGGTTATCTAATAATATAGCTAAACATTTGTTGACACTTCACTGTGCCAGACACTGTTCTTAGGGACTCATGTGTAGAAACTGTTAGCACTCTTTTCTTACAAACGGAGAAAATGAGACCCAAAAAACTTTTAGTCACTTACCCCAAGTCCAACTCTGACTCAAGAGTTCTCACTCTTAACTCTCATAACCCATTAGCCTGTAAAATGGGTACATCCTTTCAGCCCTATAAGATTGTTATGAGCCTCCAATGAGACAATGCAAATGAAATACCAACTCTTATAAAATACCAACTCTTAATCAAGCATGAGATGTTACAAAGATGTGATTTGTATTGTCAGCCAAAAGAAGACCCGTGGCTCCCAAACATCTGAGAGGCGTTGTTGGGACAGGTGCGACTCAGCCCATCCCTGAGCACATCTGCAGGTTTGTCACATGCCAGGCTCTGTGCTGAGTCTTGTTAGTCCAATAGATGACTTTATAAGTTTGAAGTATAATTGGAGGAATAGATCAAGAAACTGACAATTACTAGGATATTCTCACTACTATGTTGGAAGGAAGCTTCAGATACTGTGGGGGACACACAGGAATATTGTGGAGGGCACAGGTAGGGGCCTCAAGAGTGAGGGAAGGTTTTCTAGAGCTAAGTGAAGCAACTCAATGAGAGAGTTATGGGAACTTTCTAGTCAGAGGGAACAGCACATGCAAAGGCACAGAGGTGCTTGTTCTATTATTTCCAGTTGATTGGGAAGAAGTGTGCCTTTTCATGCACAAACAGAAACAGAGTGAGCAGATAAATTAGCTCACACTTCCCAGCCCATCCAAACACAGACTAGTCATCTTTCCCAATGTTGTGACATAAAATAGACAATATGATTCTTCTTTACCATTCAGCCTTATGTGGTTGTCTTTGGACTCAACCAATGTAGCAAAGTAATATAGATAAATCACAGCATCCAGAGTGGCATTTGTTTGTTGCAAAGCAATAAATAATGCATTACACCTGCTGTTTTCCAACCTGATGCTTTTAATCTGAGGAACCACAGAAACTTGCTGCATTCTGCCACCCCAGAAGCCAGGCTGCCTGGTTCTGCCTCTGCAGCATCTCTACACAGGCAGGAGTATAACCACCACACTTACACCCCAGCCCAACCAATAAACAGTAGACGCGGTGGCCAGGGACAGTCCTCTGGGTTCCTGGCCTGCCAGGCTGGCACAACAGCTCCTCTTGGGACCCAATGGAAGTGGGAAATGATCCAGGGTATCTTAGTACTCCCTTGACCGATCTGCATCTCCTTTTCACTCTTGAGTTTAGGTCATACTGGCCTCTCTGAGCAGAACCTTGCTGCTGGGAACACAAGGCCTTCTCATGGTTTCCCTACATTCTCAATGTCCTCCTCGATTTGTCTGGCCAATCTTTTCCCATCCTTTCAGATTTGCCTCTGGTATCCTTCCCCAAGGAAGGCCTCCTGACCCTGCTGCCTCCTTTCAAAGTCCTCATTACACAAAGTAGTAATTGCCTGTTTACTTGTCTCCTGCTCCATACCCAGTTGTGAGCTCACTGACAATGCACCTTAGTTCTCTATTTTCCAGATGCCTGGCATACAGAAAGAAATCATTAAGTACTTAGCAAAGTAGCCTCAAATGTTCTTCAGGTGTTCTTTAAGTTGTAGAATAATGGCATTAGAGGAGACCTTTAAAGACCACTGGTCAATTCTTTAAACCATGTCTCCTTGGCCTCTGCCCATCACGACAATTTATCTTGTGTCGAGGCTAAATCCATCTCCCCGTAGCTTCTGCACTTTTGGTCCTTCTTCTTCCTCTTGTGACCACACAAACAAGCCTAATTGCTCATCTTCAAAACTTTTCTCTGGAGAGTTGGATCAGGTCTTTGGATTTCTCTTAAAAGGAGGTCTTTCCTCCCTTGTTCAGGTCAACACCTCCCATCCCCTAAAATGTTACCAAAAAGAAATGGCTTTGAATTTCTTCACTCTCATCATCCTATGCGCATTCTTCTCCGATCATTCTCCACTTCTATTTATTAACAAAAAATTTAAACTCCCACTACATTATTGTTAATTACAGGGACAATATTGCACACATCTCTAGTGTTTACTAATGTTGCATAATTTAAACTTTATGCCTATTGATTAGCAACCCTTCATTCTACCTCTCCACAATCTCTATGGCAGTGACCATTCTACTCTATGACTTCATGTGTTTGAATATTTTACATAGCTCTTCTAAGTGGAATCATGCAGAATTTGTCATTCTGTGACTGGCTTATTTTGCTTAATGTAATGTCCTCAAGGTTGTTCAGCCATGTTGTTGCACATGGCAGCATTTCCTTCTTTTTCTTTTCTTTTCTTTCTTTCTTTTTTTTTAAGGCTGAATAAAGTACAATGAGTGTCCTTTTTCTTTTAAGAGTGTGGTTCCCAGAATTGGTCACCAGGCTCTGAGTTTCTCTAACCTGCATAAAGAGGGAGATTATCCCCTCCTTTACTTCATTTATTATAATTTTCACCTGGCTTCATTACCCCACTGAACTGGAAGTCAACTAAAGCTATGGCCTTTTCTCTTGTTCTCCTGCTAAGCTGTGCCCATTCATCACTGAGCTTCTATACTGGTATTTTGTCCCCAGGGTAGGATGTTAAGCTTTCCCACCCGGATCTCATTTTTCTCTGTTTGGTCCGCCTATCAATCCATCCTTCTGAGGGCTTTTGGGATCTTGATTCTTTTTCTGATTATCCTTGGCTTTTCCTGATTTCTTCTTCCGGGTGAGAAACACTAAGCCTGGCTGCTGAGCCCATATCCAAGGCATGGACGAAAGCTTTGGCTGACGCAGGGCACAGGCCAGCAGGCCGTCAAAGGTTCTCTGTAGGACTATGGGACTCAAAATCTGGTCCAAGATGCACTGCATAGGAATCACCTTTAAAGATGCTAAATCATCTTTTAAATACAGATCACCGATGACTCAGAAACACAGAATCACCATTGATCAAGGTGGGGCCCAGGAACCTGTATTTTTAATTAGCACTTAGATGATCTCAATGTGTAGCCAGGCTTGGGAACCATCAATGCCAGAGTTCACTGCCTTCAAAAGCCAAAACCAATGCCAGTGTGATCTGGTCCAAAGCTGACATCTCAGGTGTCCAGCCTAATGAGACAGGCAGAGACATGACAGCACTGCCTGGTTCTATAAATGTAATCCACCCATGCCACACACCCATCTGGGTAAGTGTGCACAGTTCCTCCAGGCCTTTCTCTGCTCCTTCCCCCACTGTCTCCCCTGCTCTCAGCTTCCTTCCCTCTGGTTCTGTGTCTTGGATTTGGAACCACATTTGAGCTCCTCTGCCCCCATCCCAGCTTACCATGGGCATCTTGTAGACAACTCTGGGTTGGCCTCCCCGGGGTTCCTGGAAGATTCCCCTTCTACTCCAGTACTAAAATGACACAAGTGACTCTCAGGTAGAAATTAGTCTTCATTTAATAGATTGTTCTCACCTGCTGGCTGCTCAAGGCCTTTATTTATTCAGATTCGCATCACATTCCTATTAGCTTTGTTCTCACCATGTCTACATTTCCCAACACACAATGTGCTGGGGTTGGTACATAGTAGGTGCTTACTGAATTGTTCTGCTGACAGCAGAATTCTTTAGTCTGATGCAATCACTGGAATTAGTGAAAATACCACAGCTTCTGAACAAGACAGACTTGAGTTTGAGTCTCAGCTCTAGCATTTTTCAGCTGTACAACCTTACACAAGATAATAATGAATGTAGGGCATCACAAGTAAAAATGAGAAGTGTGGGCTGGGAGCCCGAAGGCACCAGCTCTCACATTGTATGATGAACTCATAGACCTTCCCTTCCTCAGTGGTACCCGACTTCGGGGTCCTCAGAAAGTGATTCTTAGCAGTCAAGGCATGCTTTTCAAATCAAGCTGCTGGAATTCTCTTCTCTCAGCAGCACGTGGCAGGCTGTGGCAGATCCTCCTGAGCATAATCACTCCACATGCTTCCTCCAGCTCCCACTAATCAGCCAGTCCCGTCACTTTAACTCGGCAGCACTCCACCACTCACCTAAGTAATTAATCTGGCTTCTGCCCGTGAATTCCTTTCATCCACTTTTGTTTACTACTGTTGAAGCATTTTTAATCAAAACAATTAAATATGCTAAATCTTCTCCAATTAGTAATGCATTAAACACTAAAAGTGCTTGAACAGAGATGGCAGAAGAAGCCCTTTGCCTGGTTCTGAGTGCTGGTGCTTAGAGCATCGCTTCTCCTAGGCACACATGGCTCTGAGTTATTTAGAAACTACCATGCCCAGTCATAGAGGGCTGTGGTGAAAGGGGCCAATTCACCCAACTCTCCATAAATGGGAAACTGAGGCCCTGTGAGATCATGGGCCCTTTCTAAGCTCATACAAGGTGTCAGTGACAAAGACTTTGTTTTGGCTTAAAAAAATAAAATTTGTATCTATTTAAGTTATACAACATGATGATTTTATATACATATCCTGTATAATAAAAGCCTAATATGCAAATTGTACCCTTGACTGGGAGTTTGACCATTTGCTATGACGTGCAATGACCACAAGGGGGGAGTGTGGGGCATGGTGGGTGTCAGCGATGCAGCACTGGCAGCGTGTGGCAGTGGAAGTGCTACTGGCCCTGATAGGCCCCAATGAGAGCAAGACTGCGGGATGGTGGAGCAGGTGAGCGGGCAGTGCCAGGCCAAGGTGAGTGTGAGTGGGGCCCAATCTCCCCAACCATCACCCCACAGACAGTGACCAGTGGTGGTGGTGGTGGTTGGGGTTGCTGCCCAGCTCCCACACACTGAGGGATCAGATGAGGGCCTGATGACTCAGGAGGAGAGTGGCGCATGGGGACCTGGGGCCCAGATACTGCCCAGAGCCCAGGGGTCAGCTGGGACCTGCCTTTCCACACCAGACACTCGCACTTTGATTGCTGGCCAGACCGAGGGACTGCACCCATACACGCATTTCATGCACCAGGCCTCTAGTTTGATATAAAAGGGAAATGATCACTACAGTTAAGCTAATTTACATATTTTCTCTCACAGTTACCTTTATTGTGTGTATGAGGAAGCCCCTGAAAACTATCCCCTTTGCAAATTTTCAGTATTGAATAGAATATTATTACTGTGGTCCTCAGGCTGTGCATTGGGTCTCTGTGCTTCCTCAGTCCATATAGTTGCAACCTTGTTCCCTTGGACCAGCATCACCCATCTCCACCTCCTGGATCCTGGTGGCCCCTGTCCTACACTCTGCTTCTATATATAGGGTGTCCCCCCTAAAATATATATGCACACTCTTAATAATTATAAAGGTACTATTTATTAAAAATACATTTCATTTTCAAAATTGAGCTATCATCAGTTAAAGTATGTATACATTTTTTAGGGACACCTTGTTAGAAGCAGAGTCTGAAATATTTTATATATATATATATATATATATATATATATATATATATATATATATATATCACTTAAAAAATCCATTCATCTGAGTGACAGATTTGAATTCAGGATTTCTGACTTCCAAGATACTTTCCACCAGAAGCCCTTACCAAAGCACTGACTCATAGCATTCATTTACTCACTCATTTTTTTTATTTCTCAATAATTACTCTGAAAATAGTTTCTGAATTCCTCCTTCATGGCCGACATTGCACTGCTATTCTGACAAGAGAGTGGTGAATAAAAGTCCTTGCACTCATAAAGTTTGCAGTGTAATGGGGATGCTGGCACGTAAAACTGGTTGCTGAACATTCTCTTGAAAAAATATTCAATCTAATCCTCAGCTCAATTGAATTATAGCCCTAAATGACTTTTCCTTTGTGGTTGTCAGGATAACATAATAACTGGCAATAATTATTATACAGTTGCAATTAATTAAACGTAATGACATTCCAAAACTACAAACTCCAATCCACAACAATCAGAAGACTTTTGCTTCAGAAAGAGTTGAGTTCTACAGCAATGGTCCATGTCTTGCTCTGATCTGCTTTTCTAGCCTCATCTTGCCAGACTGACCAAGGGATGGCAACCCAGCTCTGTTCATTTATAGTCTGTGAGATCATGGAACATGACCTTACTGTATTGAGAGATATGTTCCTCATCTGCAAAGTGCAGGTTCCTCAGGGGGACAAATATACAGATGTAGACAAACACAGATATTGCTAATGTGGGACTCAGAGTTCTCCTGGGGTTAGAAGGCAGGCACACTCTCCTTGGAGACATCTTCATCTTCTAACATCACTCAGGCCTCTCTGGGGTGCAAAGAGAACCTGGGCAAAAAGAATTATGACAACTATGATCATTCAGGTGCAAACAAAGCACACTGGTTGATCTGAAGAAAGGTACAAGCATTCTGATCAGAAAATGCTTCCTGAAATAAATGATGTTTGAATTGGGGATCGAGCAGACTTTGGAAAGATGGTGAAAGGGAGAGAAAAAGGGGAAACATTTGCAAAATTACAGAATAAAAATGGGTGAGGCACTGCTGGGTACAGAGGTATATGGAGATGGATGAAAATCACTGCCTCACAGAGGCGAAGGTGAGAATGTGTGAAGGAAAGGGAACTAGCATTCTTGAGCAACTAGTATGTGCAATACATATTCTTTCTCATTTCAAGAATTATCTGGGCTTGGAACCACTTGGAAGAGAACATGAAAACTGGGAAATGGAATTGGATTTCAACCCAGATCTCTTAGACTCCAAAACCAATGACAGCTTTTACTAGAGTGAGAGGTTGTACCATAGTAGCAGCCATTCAACATCACAATGCTCTGTGTTTCTCTCTCTCTCTGCTGCAGGTGTTACCTATGAAGACATCAAGAAGTGCTTTGGAGGGTCTTTGGGCTTATCTTACACCTATTCGGAGAAGTTAACAGTTGGAGGAGGTTTATCGGGGGAAGACTGTAAAAAAGTTGGAGGTGGTGATGGTGGTAAGTATTTAGTAAAGAGTCTCCTAAAAAGCAAAGCCAGACTTTTCTTTGGAAACACAATCAGAGCACATGTCCCTCAATTTCCAGTTGGTTCCATTCCAGTCAATGGTCAAACTGCATAACTGCTAAATACCCCAAGCCAATGACTGGACTGGCTCTATGTTTGAATCCACGGTACACTGAGATCACCTTAGAAAACTTGACTTTGTATGGCACATGCTCCTAAATTTCAAGCACAGATAAAGATCTAAGTGAGAGCCAGGATGAAAGAAATGTGTAGACAGAACCTGGAAAACTATTGAAATAAAGACCCATAGGGATATAGTCCAAAGGGAAAAAAGAAGTCCCTGAGAGAGGAACTTTTGGTCAATAAGTCCAAGCTCAAAGAATAATTGTTAAGGGAAGATTGTACAGATTGTACAGAAATTATTAAGGGAATGTACAGGGATATTTGTGGCATTTCCTGAAAAAGTCAATATGAGAGTTCATGTATTCATTCATTAATCCATCAAACATGCATTGAACTTTTTTTCAGGTGGGAGACAACAGAGAATGCAGGGATGATGAAACAATTTACAGTGCAGTAGAGGAGGTAGCCATGAGACAGGTTCACGTTACTCCAATAGTGTTAGGCTACTCAGGCCTCAGGGCCTTAGGTCAAACTGTTTCTTCTCTCTGATTCCCTTCCCTCCCCTCTCCATTTCCCTGCAAAGATTCATTCACTTTTCTAGAAAACTCAGTTTTCTTCTTGTTCAGTCTGCCCACCCTCCTGTACATCTGACCATATTTTTCCCTGCATCCCTCCTGAGCCCCACAGAGACCTTCAGTGTTTAATTGAATCTACTTGGCATGTAGCAGGCACTGAGTACGCATTTGACATGTGCATGAATAAATGAACGATCATCCATTTCCCAACTTCTCCCTGCTCCATGTTGGGTTGGGCTGTCCTCCCATTGCCAGTTTTACCTCAGAGGATGGCTCTATTGCTAAGTCTTGGTCCTTCTCTTCTGCTTTGTCCTGTTAGTTAACCAAGCAAAATAGAAGAATGGATGACAGCTCTAAGGACAGCACATAAACTTTGTCCCAAATCTCATTAGTGGCCCTGCGAACCCATCCTTTGTTTTTTTGGGAAATGAGCTAATGCAGTTATCCTCTTGATAGATACTGAAAAAGATAACAAGGCTGTGGAAGACATCATTGCTCGTGTGCGAGGTGGCAATTCTGGCTGGGGTACTGGCTTGGCATACAACATGAGCTTCATTTCGTACCGTTCCTGGGGGCGGTCGTTAAAGTATAATCCTGCTGTTATTGATTTTGAGGTAAGTCCTTTTGCAGTTGAAGAAACTCTATGTCCGCGAGGAATGAAAGTGAAACAGACCAGATCATTTCATATTTCTTATTATGAGCCCATCAAAGAGCAAGATTAAATGTTAACGGCACACTGAACCAGTGGCCTCCCCACGCCTGACTCTAGGGAGTGTGTGACTAGACCCAGGCCATAGGAGAGCAGGGCCAGGCGCGTTATACCTGGTCAGTGCCTCGTTTTACACCAGTCACCCCAGAATTTCATTAAGAAAAATAATTAGGTGACATTAAGAAAAATAATTTGCATTTATACATATAAGACTTAAAAAACACATATGATAAATTGGAGTAGGCACACTTACCTATAAAGGAGCAGAGAGTAAATATTTTAAGCGTTGTGGGCCATATCCAGTTTCTATTATACAAGTTTTATTTCTTCTTGCTTTTTTACAACCTTCTAAGAATATAAATCCCATTCATAGCTCAAAGGCCATACGTGGATTGAGTGTCATTCTGAACTGTAACTGTAATTTGCTGCCCCTGCTCTAAATGATCTGATCCCTTTACCACAATGAATCCTGGGCAAGGCCATGATTCTCCCCATTGAAAAGATTAAGAAAGTGAAGCTCCAAAAACTCAAGTGATTTAGTTAAAGTCCCAGAGCTCATATGTAGTGACCTGGATCTCAGAATTTTGGATTTCATACCGGGTTCTCATTTTCCTCTGAATGTATTTTCTTAACTGTAAAATGGAAATAACATTCTGAAATTATTCTTCTCTACCTCTTCCCTCCTGTAAGTATCCCCGGCACTAAGGAGTGCTCCCCTTTCTCTCCCTGAGGGTTCTGGGAGGGAGAGGTGAGAGACCTCAGATTTAGTGCTAAAATTCACTGAAAAGTCAAAGGGAAGTTGCCCAGTGGTCATGGGCTTTTCCTGGAACTAAGTCACCTTAACCAGGCCCCAGGGCAGCCCAGATTGCACTGACTTCCTCATGATGGGCCATGATCTCTGGACTTCCAGTAAGTGGTGTCTTTCCCTTGGCTGGAGGCCCAGCCAGTCCTGCCATGACCAGCCTAATGACCTCAGCCACACCCCCCAAGCACAGGCCAAGGTCTGTTGCCACAGATCTCTCTGTACACATTTCGGGGAACCCACTCTAGGCTATGGCCATACCCTCCATTGGTTCCAGAGAGGGGAGATTGCTCCAGCATGGCTCAGTCCTCTTTTGAAATTTCCCAGTGACCTTAGCAAGCAACTCTCCTCTCAGGACCTCAGGTGACTGTCCTGTAAAATGAGAGATCTGGAAAAGAACTTTCCTTTTATGACTGTGTGTTAAAATATAGGGCGTTGTTAAGCATGCTGAAGGTAACCATATGCACATGAAATTTAAAAAATATAGGCTTTTTTTTTTTTTTACTATCATCACAATTAATAAAATTAGTTCTTTATTTTATACTAGAGGCCCAGTGCACAGATTAGTGCATAGGTGGGGGCCCTGGGCCTGGCCAGATATAGGAGCGGTATCTCCTAATCCTGATTGAGGCCAGCTGGCCAGGGGGAGGGATCGCAGGAGGTTGGCTATGGAAGCACACTGACCACCAGGGGACAGCTTCTGCATTAAGCATCTGCGCCCTGGTGGTCAGTGCACATCATGGCTATCAGCCAGTTGTCTGGTCATCCAGTCATCAGGTTGTAACAATCACTTATGCTTTTATATATGTAGATCGTTCTTCCCTTTTGCAATGGTATCTCACATCCATTACTTCTTTAGATTTTTATAAGGATTCTAGGAAACGGGTTATTATTTCCATTTTGTAGTTAATAAGGCTTGGGCTGAGAAAGGAGCAATTAGGAGTTCTAGCCATAGTAAAAGTAAATAAAATGCAGCTCACCACAAAGCTATTAGGTGAGCTGCACTTTATTTAGCTTTTACTATGAGTCAGGCCATGCCCATCCATTGGCTTTTATCCTCACAGTTAACCTGGGAGGAAGGACTCTTGTAACTTTACAGAGGAGGAAGGGAGGCTCCACGTGTAAGGAAGACCGAGATCACACAGTTGGGTTTGAGGCCAGGTTACCTCCTCCAGCTTCTAGATCTCCACATATGCCATAGTAGTGCCCAGCCAGGAGGGATGACTTTGTCCCTGGGACATTTGGCCATGTCAGGAGACAGTTTTGGTTTTCACAACTAGGAGATGCTGTTGGCATCTAGTAGGTAAAAGCCAGAGATGCTGCTAATCATCATATAACCCACAGGAATTGCCAGTTGGAAAATCAGTTGTGCGGGCTGAGGCTGAGGAGCCCTGGATTCCAGTCATGCCTGGAACAGGTTGCCTCAAATGGAAATAACGCCTACCCTTCCCCAAGCATATGACAGCATAACTATCAAGGACTTGGCTAACTTCTACATTGAAGGTTAACAATCAACACACACACACACACACACACACACACACACACACACCCTTTACACCCTTGACTCCTAAAAGTGCTGGAGGGGGCAGATCAGCTGCCTCCTGCATGTCCCCCACTGGGGATCAAGCCCACACCTGGGCATGTGTCCTTGGCCAAAACTGAACTTTAGACCCTTCAATCTGCAGGCCAACATTCTATCAACTGAGCCAAGTAGGCTAGGACTAAATGGCTTTTGAGTTCCCCTCTTCCTTGAAGACTGGGGGACCACATATTTCAGAGTTAAGTAGGTCTATGTTCAGAGTTACTCTTGCACTTAATTGCATGATCCTGAGCTGGTCACTCACTTCTGAGCTTCCACTTCTGCCTCTATGGGCTCCACAAAGTTGCTGCAAGGATTCAGTGCAAGGAGATGATGTGCAGCCTGGCTCTGTGTCTGCCATGGAGCAGGCCTTCCAAGAGTTTGATGGCCAGCACTTGGGCTCTGAAAACTTGGATGATCCCAGGGAGGGCCTTTGTTCCTCTGTGCCCACAGATGCGGCCTATTCATGAGCTGCTGCGGCACGCAAACCTGGGAACCCTGGAGTCCAAACGCCAGAACCTGCAACGGGCCCTGGATCAGTACCTGATGGAATTCAATCCCTGCCGCTGCGGGCCCTGCTTCAATAATGGGGTGCCCATCCTCGAGGGCACCAGTTGCAAATGCCAGTGTCCCATGGGTCGAAAGGGCCTTGCCTGTGAGCAAATGGAGCAACAAGGTAAGGCTCTTACACCCTCACTCAGGTCTAAACCTGGCCCAGCTCAGAGAGGCCAGCGCAAGAGGGCTTTGGGGTCCCCAGCCTCTCTGTCCTGTGCCCTCTTACCCCCTACCCTAAGAATGCTCATGCTGAGCCATATGGCTGACCCCAGAGTTAATGGTTCTTATTCTTGCTCTCTGCCATCAAGACCCTCTTTTGGATGAGAACTGTTTTTCGCCAAAGTATGTATGAT
Source organism: Vespertilio murinus (assembly GCA_963924515.1). Lineage (NCBI taxonomy): Eukaryota > Metazoa > Chordata > Mammalia > Chiroptera > Vespertilionidae > Vespertilio > Vespertilio murinus. The sequence continues at coordinate 37,679,621 of OZ004706.1, forward strand.
CAATAAAGTTCAATTTTGGAGGAATTTTCCATTGGGCTGCTATAACAAATTACCATAAGCTCAGTGGGTTAGAACTACAGCGCCCAAAGATTTCTTGACTTTTCAAGCAGAGTGTTGATGGGATTTCAGCCTCTATTTGGCCAGGCTGCTAGCTTTCCCAGAGGGACCAAGGTCAACAAGTAGGAAGAATAACTCACTCTTATTCTGTGCCAGGCTCACTCTTCCCCAAAGACGTTATGAGAGAAATACTATTAATATCGCCATTTTAAAAATGAGGAAACTGGGGCAGGAGGAAGATGAGATAACTACTCATGAGTAGTATCAAAGCCAAGCTTTGGAGCCAAGCAGTCAGATGCTAAGACTCAAGCTCTTAACTGCTGTGTTCTACTGATTTACATCCCAAGAATCAGGAAATCTGGGTAATAAGGCCAGAGATTCTGAGATGATTGCATCTTCTACCATTTGGGGCCAGGGAGGTGGTAGAGAGGAAAGTATGTATGTCCCAGTTATCAGCCTGACTTGGCTTAAAGTGACATATGTGAGCCTGGCCTGGGTAAGTATAATAATAGCATGTCAAGGGCCCTCAGAACGAGTGGCTTAGTTGGATCCCTGAAAGAACATGGAGTGGGAACTAGACATGCTGTTTCATGGTCTAGTGCTAGGCTCAGAACTGGTCAATGCTGAGTCATCTGTACATACTACGTGCATTGGAGAAGGGTGTCATGGTGCCAAGACGAAGCGATAGCAGGGCATGGAGGCCTGGGTCCTCCTCCACACAGCACCATTCCTCCCACACAATTACAGTCAGTCAATTGCGGGAAGCCCATGGTGCTCCATTGACCTTGTCCCAAGCAGGGTGTGGATATCAGGTGGCCTGGGGTTATCAGACTGAACTTTCAACCTGACAGAGATCAATTGTCATTAAAAAAAAAATCTAAGCCTGGGGAGTCAGCCTCCATGAAGATTCTTGACACGGGTCCCTCGAGACTTGTCCAGCAAATCTTTGCCTGTGGCGACTGAGTCAAAGAGGTGGAGAAATAGAGACGGAGAACCCTGCTGTGGTTGCCCCACCAGGGAGTAAAATTACAGAGCTGGAAGGAACTTGTAGATAATCTAATCCAATGAGAGTCACACTGGGATCTGAGGGAACTGGGATCTTAGGGGCTTCCCCAGGGGAGCAGGGTGAACCTAATAGACACACCAGCATCAAATAGAACAGCTCCATTCTCATCTGACTTCCACATTGGGGCCCATGAAATATTTCATTTTAGGGGAAAAATAATGATGGAAAAACTCCACTAGATTAGTCCACCCTTCTCATTTGACAGAGGTGACAACTCAGGCTGAGAAGGGAGATGAGCTTGCCCACAGGCACAGAGCCAGGAGGTGATAGCAGCCCCAGGCTGGTGGGGGGACGGTTTGCAGGTTTGCAGGATTTCACCACCTGCATTGGCCACTGGATAGTGACTTCTTGCAGCCGAGAGTAAATGCCCAGCAATATGGATTTTTTCCTGGATTTCCAGAGGCACCTGGTCAGAGCCTGTGTTCTGATGCTCTGTGCAGAGAGCGTGTCACCTACCTTGGCCCATTGTCAGAGCCTGAGGGGTTTTGATTTGCAAGCCCTCATTCAAATGCCCAGCAATGCCCTTCACAGGGGTGTCTGTGAATCCCCAACTGGGCTCTGCATCCTGCTCCTTACACCCCCCCATGGCTGTCTTTCTTTCAGAAGGGCATGCCTCTCCACCTTACTCTGCTATCCCTTTTCCATGGAACCACAGACTAATAATTTCATGAAAGGGGTTTTGAGGGTCCTTATCTCACTCCATTCAGATTTTCAAATTAAGTGCGAGGCAGCGAGCATAGGTCTTGGTTGGCTTTACCAAAGCATTTCCCCAAGGAGAGATTGCAAACCACTCTAGGGCAGCAGTGATCCTTCCTCCTTACAGTTTGAGCTGCTGCTTGTATGCTAACCTCCTTCTTCCCTGGGAAATGTTCTGTGCAGAAGTCAAGGCGGATGGTCGCTGGAGCTGCTGGAGCGCCTGGTCTGCTTGCTCAGCAGGGACTCAGGAAAGGAGGAGAGAGTGCAATAATCCTCCCCCCAAGAATGGAGGCCTCTCGTGTCCAGGGCGGAACATGCAGACCCAAGCTTGCTGAAGATCTCTGCGCATAGGGTGGGACACATACAATAGATGTTACCACCTGCACTGACAGCTGGATAGTGACTTCTCGAAGCTGAGAATAAATACCAATCTACAGGGACTTTTTCCTGCTGGCTCCCAGGCCTGGGACTAGGCTGGGCCATCTACAACCAGAAAAATTCAGTCATCCAACAACTAGGTGTTAAGTATTATCCAGTCTTGGTCCTGCTCACAGCACTTTGATCATCCAAAGAAAAGGAGAAATCTCAACCCAAGGTTAAGGATACTAAGCAGGCACAGTCTCTTGAACCAATCAAGGCAAATAAAATAAAGTATGATGAGAAGAATTACCTTGGCTCTTTGGTAATATTTGTTCATTAATAGAATGATTAGTTGATAGGATAGGCAGCCACAGTGATGTAATGAGAAAAAATAAAGATTGACTTGAGTTCTTTCAATTTTCCTTCATTTTGACTCAACATTTTCTTGTATTCCTTCAATTAATGACCTGTTTGCTTAAGTTCTTACCACAACATCACATTTCTCTGAATTATTTTGTCACACTATTTTCTTCTTTTGCTGGGTTTTTCACAATTAGTAATTATATATTGGTGCCCATATCTACTGTGACTATGACCCATCTGCCCATCTTGAGGGCAGGGATTAGCTTTGTTTGGTTCTGCACTGCATCCCCAGAGGCCAGGGCTGTGCCTTTCATTGGGAGAGACCTAACAAGTACCTGTGGATGAAGTGAGGGACTGAGCTCAGGAAATAGTTCAAAGATGGGATGCATATTGGTCAGGCACCCAGAGTGGAGCATAAATTGGAGGGGCCAACCAATAATGATTAGTTCACCTTCCCTGCCACACCTGCGTGGCAGCCAATCATACCTGGCAGCCTCATTGTCCCAAGGCACTCCAGTCAGGATGTGTTATGTTGCACTGACTTTTCTGTTTACCTAAATTTCTCCTATAGATTGTGAGCTCCTGAAAGGTAGAATTTGTATTCCCAGTTGGTAGAAGAAACATGTTTCCAGAATCCTTCTATCCTTCCAGAATCTTCAATCTTCTTAGGATGACAATAAGACTTATATAGACATGATACAATTTAAAAGGGTTTTTTGGGACACAGGAAATTAATTGTCTGGTTAATGCCCAAATATATGACATATAAAACAAGTGCCAAGGAAGGCCAGGTGGGAGAGAAACTGGTATCTTTGTGTGAATTTTATAGAGTGGGGATGATGGTGAATATAAATAAATCTATAATAATAAAAGCATAATATGCAAATTAGATCGGACATCCTTCCAGACAAAGCTACCGCAGTGGGCGCCAAGACAGAGGCAGTTAGAGGCAATTAGGCAGGCAGGCGAGTGGTTAGGGGTGATCAGGTAGGCAGGCAGAGGCAGTTTAGGAAAATCAGGCAGGCAGGCAGAGGGGGTAAGGGTAATCAGGCAGGCAGGAGAGCAGTTAGGGGCATCAGGCAGGCAGGAAGGTGGTTAGGAGCCAGCAGTCCCAGATTGTGAGAAGGACATCCCCCAAGGGGTCTGGGATTGTGAGAGGGTGCTGAGGGACCCCCCCTTATCCTATGCACGAATTTTGTGCACCGGGTATCTACTAAGTTATATAAAATATTTAAAACAGTGCATGCCACTTACAATTTATTAGAATCACTTTTAATCTTATTATTGTTACGATTAATAATTAAAACTTATAGTTTGAAATTTATTCCTGAACTCTTTAGATCTCCTATCTGAAAGAAGGGTAAAGAAGACTCCCTTATTGTTTCTATTCCTGCTGTTGATTTACTTTTTAAGTTATTCTGTACTAATGACTAATTTCCATTTGTTTTTTTCTGGAGAGTGGTGATTCCATGCAAGAATGGGAGGCCAGACTGGCCAGGCCAAGAGAACAGTTTGCAGAGGACATTCAAGCTTGATCCCAAAGTTGTGGTACTCAGTCTTGGTTGTACATTAGAATCACCTGGGGAGTTAAAACACTGCTGTCTGGAGCCTGCACCCAGATCAATTAAATCCAAGTCTTTGGAGGTGGGAGCCAGACATCAGTAACTTTAAAAACTCCCAGTGGTTCCAATACAGCCACGGTTGAAGGCCTTGGAGAGTCCAGGCATCATTACATGGGAAGTGGGGTATGTGACCAAATAAAAGGTCAGCCACAGTAAGGTTTGTCTGTGCTATTTTATCCCGTCTTATCAAGGAGCTTGTAAGATCACATCAAGCATATGCTCCACTACCTTTGCTCTGTGCTGTCTACCAATGGAAGGGTATAGGATGGTATGTGAGGTACAGGGGAGAAAAGAAACCAGAGACAAGGGAGGCCCTTTGAAGGTAAGTGTGGTCATTTAGGTAGGTGAAGTCTAGAATGTTGGAATTAAGAAATTTCCTGTATCAACTGTGAGCCAAGACTACCAGCTGAGCAATGCCATCCACCTGTCATCTGAGCAAGAGAACCAGTCTAGTGCCTGTGCCCCTCCTCTGAAGATGCTGCACACCCTAGCAGATTTAGAAGTGACAACACAGCAGCAGTGGCACTTTCAACAGCTGCAGTCACTCACCAGACCTGCATCTTCCCCTCTTCAAGAATGCCTGGCTCTCTCTGAGAGAAAGGCAGGAAGCTTGTCCAGTGGATTCTCCCTCGGGTCCTTTTAGGAGATCTATAGTCTAGGTTTTATAGGTAGCAGATGTAAAAACATGGTTTAAAGATCTAATCTTCAGCTTGACAAGGCATCTTTTGAAAAGTAAATTAATGGCAGAATGAAAAGCAATCAGGAGATGCGTTTTCCCTTTCTCCCTTTTGAGATAGAGGAAGATATAAAGCAATCCGAACTCAATGAATCTCTTCTGAACTCTATGCCTTTAGGGTGAAGAAAATGGACAGAGAGAAAGGGTAGGCTTCCAAAAACACACTGCAGGAATGAGAGATGGCAGCAGGAAGCCATCAGGAGCAGCGCGAGGGAGGGGCTGTAATGAAGATGAGCAATGAGCCCTTGTTCTCCGTGAGGACTATTGAGGGAGGTTGCTACCCCTTCATTCAGGAATGAGTGAGCCTATTGAGGGAGGCTGCTACCCCTTCATTCAGGAATGAGTGAGCCTTGGCTAGGCCCCGTGCTGGGAGCTGGGTGCTGGGGGTACCCCCCACATCCTATGAAATGAATCAGACATGGTCCCGCTCAGGGAGTTTGCTTGGTCTGGGGGAGGCCTGCAAACAATGGCAGGAAGGGTACCAGCAGGAAAACCAGGGGCTGAGGAGACAGAAAAGACAGCCTGGAGGAGGAGTAGATGGCCAGGGAGGATGAGGAAATAAGCAGGAGTTAGACAAGCAAAGGAAGATGAGGAAATAGCATGTGCAGTCACAGAGGTGGGAAACCATCAGGAGGGTTGGGGACAGTTACTGCTCAGCAACTGGGTATGGGCCCTCGACATTCTCAGGCTGCGTTTGAACCTTGAGTTTGGTCACTGGGCCTTTCCTGAGGGCAGCCGGTGCTTGGTCCCGGGAGATTTCCATAGATACACACTTGTCAGGCATTCCTCTGTTCACCTCAGGTGTCCTGGAGGTTCAACACCCCACAGCCATTGATACAAGGCCTGAGCATTCTGAACTGTACTCACAAGGTTGTCTCTGATCTGGTTCAATGTACTGCTCCATCTGTAGCTGCCATTTCAGACTCTGTGAGCCAACTGCACTAAAAATCTATTGTCCCTAAACGTGATCCACAAAGCCCCGTAATGACCAGCCATTGGCTCTCTCTGTTTTCTTCCATTTACTCTTCTCTAAGTCATGCTGCTCCAACTGCCCACGTCTTTCTGCTGTTCCTCCCACATGCCCAGTTCTCTCATGACTCAGGACCTTTGCACTTACTGTCTCCTCTGCTTGAAAACTCATTCCCTAAATCAGTGGTCTGCAAACTAATCAGTCAACAGAGCCAAATATCAACAGTACCATTGAAATTTCTTTTGAGAGCCAAAATTTTTTTAACTTAAACTTCTTCTAACACAACTTCTTCAAAATAGACTTGCCCAGGCCACGGTATTTTGTGGAACAGCCACACGCAAGGGGTCAAAGAGCCGCAAGTGGTTCCTGAGCCACGGTTTGCTGACTACAGCTCCAAATGAACTCATCCCTAAATGAGTTCACCCAAGACTCACTCCCTTGTTTCAGTCAAGTCTCTGCTCAAATATTACCCCTCCAAAAACTACCTGTGTTTATTTCTTATATGGCACTTATCACTACCTGAAGAAACATTCCAAAGTATCCCCCACCTTGGTATATCTCCCCCATTAAGATGCAATTTTTTTTCATGGCTAGATTCCCAGTACCTACAATAGTATTTGACTTTAATAGGGGCTCAGTAAATATTGTTGAATGAATGAACTACTTCCAATTTAGTTCCTTAATAGGTTGGGCTTTGCACATGCTACCCAGACAGCACCTCACTTGCCAGTTCCTACCTTTTGTCTCTTCACCGAGGGTCTTCAGGGTGTAGTTTAGGTGTCCATGCACCCAGAATGCCAACCCTGACCCCTGCCATTCTCCCACACTGCATCAGGTGCTTCCCCTCATATGGCTCTATATCACAGTATTTTACATACTCCATCCCTGTAGCCTTCTTGCAGAGTGGATGGGGACCCAAACTTATTTCTGGAGCCCCAGCACCTAGCATGCATAGTATTTGGAGCTTCCCAGTAAAAGTCTGTTCTCTCTCTGATCCCTCTGTGCTAGAGCAGAGATTATCAACCTTTTTCATCTCATGGCACACATAAACTAATTGCTAAAATTCTGTGCCACACCAAACAACATATTATGCTTTTCACTGATTTGAGGGGGAAAAAAGAGATAATTTTGATTGATTCACACTGAATGGTTATTTTGTTGGCTGTTGTCATTTTTTGAAAATCTAAGGGAAAAGAGATCAGTGCCCTTGACTAAATAGTCAGGTAGTGCTGCTTTAAAAAATCTTGGGGAACACCAGTTGAAAATTGCTGTCCTAGAGGGAGAGGCTCTGAAAGAGGCTTTGCATATAGTGTGCAGAAACCTGTGGGAGAGGACCTCACAGAAGATTTTCCCCCAGGACTCCTGGGTCCTGCAACCTTCTGGGTGCTTTGAGGAGAGCCTACGCCATCTCTAGAGGCTACACGCATTTAAGAGAGAGCCTTTTCCACTGTAGTCAAGGAGAGTCCATCAAATCAAGTTAAAAATTCTGCATTCATTGCCTTGGGGTTTTCTCCCAACCCCTGGGAGAGATAAGGGAAAATATGTTTCCCTTCTATATTAACAGCTTAAAATGTGAGATAAATCCTCCCATCCTAACCTATTTTTAACAAATGAACTTTGCTGTCCAGTGGCATGATACATGTCTGATGGGTCTATTTATCTATTCTATTTCTTTAGAGATAGCAGCTAAGAAGTTTTATCTATTATTTGTCTCCCTCCCCATTCCCATTTTCCTAGCCAAGCCTGTGGAGCAAGCAGTTGATGGATGGATGGTGTTTGGTATAAAAGGCGCCCGAATCAGATAGTTTTCAGGATATGAACAAACTGGCTTATTAACAAGGAGGCCCGTGTGGCAGAGGTGGTGGGGGACGGAGGCCTGGATACCAGACAATGGTCAATGATGGATGAAGGAACACCTGGGGTTGCAAGGTGTAGACACGAGATAACTGGAGGACACAGCCACCGATAATGGGAGTACCCAACCACTGGAGCAGCCTCCTGCACAGAGGTGAATGTCAGACCAGTCACTTGACTGCTTTTGACAATGCTCCAAGAATTTCCCACTGCAAACACTGTCCCCATTTCTTCTCTTCTTTCTGTAAAATGCAATCTTGTGAAGCTAGGCGTGGCAAAGAATAAAAGGCAGATATCAGGCAGGGCTGGTTGTTCAGCACCCTGGGATAGGAAAGCAGCTGAGCACCCACCATGTGCCAGGCCCTATGGGGCGATAGCACATGTTATGTCGTTCAATTTTACACTTGTGCCATTGAGAGTATTGGTCACGTTTTCTGATGAGGACACTGAGGTACAGAGAAGATGAATGACTTGTCAAGGTCGCTCAGCTAGAAAATAGTGGTATTGGGTCTTGTGCCTTCGTCTGTCTGCCCCAAAGCCCCCAAAATGGCTCTGTTTCTCCAACACCTAGTGCAATACCAGGCAAGTGGGCTGGCAGGCAGGCCCCCGCTGCACAGTGAAGCTGGATACACTTCTGCTGCGGTAAAAAGAGAGGCAGCTGTGTGGTGGCAGCCCTCAGACTGGGCCACTTCTGCCTCTTTCAAGCTGGGTGGTGTTGATCAGGTTGCTTAGTGTCTCTGAGGTTCCTTCTCATCACCTGTCAGAGTCAGATAACACATCCTTCCTCTTGCAGGCATGGAGAGGATTAAGCTGGATTTGGTATGTGGACATTCTCTATAGTTGGTAATGCCCTCTGCAAATATCAGTGATTATGCTGTTCCACTTTCCCTTAATAACCCAGAGCTTGGGATAGAAAGCTCTCTATGTCCTTTATAAATACCTCTCTTAGGTGCTAAGCTATTTTATGTCTTTCTTGTTCTCATACATTGTAGTGGGTTTTGTACTGAAACCCTATCATTAAAGCAGTTTTCAATGACTTTCAAAAGACAAACAAACAAACCGGAGTTCTTGCTGTGTTACGAATCCCTTGAAACAGTGATGTCAATGACACAGCTAACTGTGGAGGCTGGCTTTTCTCAGGGGCCCTGCTGAGGCTAGCAGTTCACAGAACCCAGAGGTTGCTACCATCACCATCCCTGTTTTATGGTGGAGGAAACAGATGCACAGAGTGCTACCTAATTTGCATAAGAGCACAATGCTAGTGAGTCCTAGTGCTAGGGATGTTGCAAATGCAGGAGTCTAAGTGCTTCTCTCTCTACTCGGCCCCCATGTATCCAGTTCTGCCTGAGAAGTTATGCTGTCCTGGGCATCTCAATAAACCCACCTCTGAGTTCCCAAGTGCCTCAATATTTGAATCTGGCCAACATTTAAGAAAGACAACTCAGGACCAGGCCTGCATGGGTCAGTGGTTGAGTGTCCACCTATGAGCCAGGATGGCATGGTTCTGTTCCTGGTCAGGGCACATGAGCAGGTTGCAGGCTCGATCCCCAGTTTGGAGCATACAGTAGGCAGCTGATCAGTGATTCTCTCTTATCATTGATGTTTTTATCTCTCTTTCACTTTTTCTTCCTCTCTAAAATCAATATATACTATATATTTATACACCCCCTATATATATATATATATATATATATATATATATATATATATATATAATTTTTTTTTTAAGAAAGACAACTTGGGGAGAAACAGACAACTCTGACTTCACATTCAGTGAACAGGAATCTCACAGATCCAAGTGTTCCATTCCCGGGTGTTGCTGGTAGGTTTTAGGTGAGTGTTCTGATTTACTGTGATGAGAAAATGAAAGTGGAGGCAGAATGTTGGAAAACAGTCTTCTTACGTGAGTCTTTATTCATTTCCTGCCTTTACCACATAGTGGGCAGTCCCCTTAACCCTGTTAAGCCTTGGTTTCTTCACCAACCTGTTAATGTGCTTCTCAGGTCACTTCAGTGTCATGATTGCCGACGTTTCTGCTCTCTTCTATCAAGTTTCCGGAAGCTTTCTGATGGTCCCCAGTGGGGGTCACCAACACTCTGAACAAGTGTGATCAGCCCCTACCTGACATAAGCTTTTGGCCTTTCTTACTTGACTCTGGGTACAATGCTGCCTGTGATGCTGGCTGAAGGCACTGCCCATGGCCCCTGCTGAGTGGATTGCCCCAGTCTCAGGTGTCTGTACCCAGAACTTCATGATGCCTCCACCATGTGCCACCAATGCACTAAGTTTCTCACTGTCCTGGGAAGGTTCTGCCCTTGGCTCTGTTGAGAGTGACTATGGTGTTTGAACAGGTTCTAATGGGACTAATGAGAGGATATGATGCTTTCATAGCAAAGCCATGTTCAAGTCCCAGCACAATTATAGCCAACAGCTATAGTTGTAGCTTGAACCTATGGTCTGAACCTGTGATTCCACATGGTTGAGTGATGTGCGCTTGATAGAATTCAGGTGCATGTAACTGAGGACTTGAGGTGCATGCCCTTACTTTGCCTCATGGAGTCTAGCTATAAAATAAAGACTTGGCTTGCATGCTATGGCACTGTCTCTCCATCAGAGAGGGCAGTATCCTACCTAGCACCCAGCTTTATTCTCTTGTCTTTCTTTTCTAAATCCTTCACCGCCCCCTCTCAGGTTGACCCATGGCTGTGCCAGCTCAATGCAGAGGGTTTGAGTATGGATGGGGACATGGGACAGCTCAGCATATGGCTCTACTTACCTCTTTTTCCACTAGTTCACTCATTCATGCAGCAGTTACTCACTGTTGCCTGAGTATCCCAGGCATTGTACTGGGTGCTGGGGACACATGAGTGCAGCAGGCAGACACTATGCCTGCCTCCATAGACATTATATTTGAGAAGGAGTGAGAGATGATAAACGAGTAAATTATAGTACAATGTCTGCAAAGCCTGGAAACACTGACGAGTAAACATGCTGTTATTCAGACATCTTCGATTTGCAAAACAAAATATTTCCCCAAGATGCAAATTCTGTAAGTCCCAGGGGGAGCTGGCTGGGATCCTAAGGGTTTTCTGCTCCAGGTGCACACTTGCCCTGTTTTTTTTTGTAAGTGCCTGGGAGAGGCCAGAGTCCTCTTCACAACAAAGATGACATTTTCTCCTCTGGATTCTCTGCTGGCAGGTGCTCTTTCTCCCGGCCTCCCTGCACATCCCACCGCTACCCCACCTCGATTTTCCACAGTCAGTGCATTCATTGTAAGGATCTAGTTTCCTTTCAAAACTTTCTCTACCTGTCAGCTGGTAATTGCATTAACATCTATCCCATCAAATTCAGAGAAAGATTAAATGAGATAATGTAGGCTAAAAGACTCCATAAACTGAAAAGCACTCCATAATTGGCAGCTATTATTATCATAATAATTATAATTATTATTCCCACAGCAGTTAAGTGATTAGCCCAAGGTCACACAGGAAGGAAGCATAGATTCAGAGCACATCCCGATCCACCCCCATTGAGCACATGGCAGAGCTCACAGAGTTGCAGAAATTCATGCTTTCGGATGCAAAGCTCTCCCTACGCCCAGGTATCTTGTGCTGTGCTCAGCTCCCAGGACTGCTGCCAAGCCACCGCCTACACTGTGCCCTCCAGGGATAGCAGTTCCAACATAGTTACACTTGTGTGAACCACAGTTGTTGCCAAGGTTTTCCAAAAGCCCAGTTTGTATTTATTTTGTTTAATTCTTACATTATGTTTGAGCCTCCTCCTAAATGCATTTGTTTGCAGAAAGAGCCACGAGGGGAAATTCAGCCCGCAAATAAGAATATAATCATTACACAATTTAGCAGTGCCTGGGCGTCACCCGGGTATTCGCCGGTGCTCCGCAATCCAATTGTATCTCCTTCAAGACCATATTTAATGGGATAAACAATTTCTGCTAAATGCAATCAACGCAGACCTGGGCTGTCATCTCCATAATCAACTCAGATCTCCCATTAGAAGCGGTGGCTGTGATTGAGATGCAGGATTTAATTTGGCGGCACCTGCTTCGACGTGCTGATGTGGGCTTCCTGGGAGCCTCCCTTCAACGGAACACAGAACTGCTCCCCCTTGTCCCTGGGGAATCTTAAAAGAAGATAGATTATAACTCAAGAAAATTATACGGCCCCGGTCTAATGAAAGAGATAAAACCTTATTGGATTAGCCTGTTGAAATAACAGCAGACAGCAAATAAATAATATTAAGCTAAAAAAAGGCCCAGAGCCATCAGCTCAATTGCAGAGGGCACAGGGATGCAGGAAGGCAGACAACCATCTCGCTTGCTATAACAACCTCTGAGCAGTAAAGTATCAGCTCCTTCTGGGGATTGTTTAGTTCTAGAGCTGGCTGGTGTCATGGGCATGTGAAGGCCCATAGGCCCCAGCATTGAGCTCTCAGATGATGTGGCAAAAACCAAGCCACCAACCAACAAAGAAAATCTTGTTGAAAAGGAATAGGATGAAACAATTCACTTTCTACTAACTTATTTTTTTCCCTACCAATTTGACCTCAAAATTCACATAAAGTTTTAGAGTCAGTCAGAAAGTACCCAGGAGCAAAGAAAATATTAAGGGATAATTTAATATCATAGAACAAATGAGGGCAATAAAGATTACATGATCACTTGAATAAATCTGAATAGTAAAAATATTTTGGTTTTTAGTAACATGAAGATCAACTGCCTTCTTATTCTCTTCAAATATCTCCTTCTCCTTAATGGAGTTTGCACAGATGCCTGAGTGAGCCAAGTGGAATGTACAGAGATCGGAAGGTTTATGTGGCACACTGCCCCACACCATCAACTTGGACTTCCCCTTGACATGTTTCCTCTTCCAGCCAACACAACCTCTCCTCTAATTTTTTCCATTTGTGTGTTGTTGTTGTTGGTGGTGGTGTGATTTTTTTAAACTGTCTTTCATGTAGTGATCAGTTTCCCTGGCTCTTAGCTCTAACTCAGGATCTCCTGTGAGTACCCACTTATGTCACAACAATTCAGCTCTGACCCAGATATCCTGCTTCAAATATCCACAACCAAACCCTTTCTGTGCTCAGCATTCAAGATCACTGATGAACCAGAATTAATGCCTTTAGGACACCTGGGAGATTTTTCAATAGTGTGCTCACTTTTGTGCTCAGGTGTACGTGTGTGCATATACACACATATACACCCCCTACACACACACACACACACACACACACACACACACAAACCAGCAGTCAGACATCCCCTAAGGGGTCCCAGATTGGAGAGGATTTAGGGACAATCCCATCCCATGCACGAATTTTGTGCATCAGGCCTCTAGTCATTCAATAACTATGAACTTCCACCATCACTGAAGGAGACAGTATATACAAGAGAGGAGCAACTTAATATCTATTCATTGATTCATTATTGGACACCCATTTTGTGCCAGTCACTGATAGACAGTAAGACTTCAAATGACTAACTGTCAAGAAAACTGTAGAAGTGAGTGACGTGAGGATTGCCAAGGTGCTTAAGCCCCTCGGGAACCTATAATTATTTAACTTGCTGTGTGTTCCAGTCATGTGCATTTCAGATCTTTATTTTAAGCATCCTGCATGGCACCGCCTTTCAGTCCTGGGCTGGCCCCACTGGGAGCTAGTGTGGGGAGGAGCAGTTAGTGTGGGGTGGGCTGCCTGAGCTCCTAGAGCTCAGAACTCTTGCTGTGTGCAGCCCATGGTAGCGTTACCAGTGGGGAGCTCTTCCTTCCTTAACAGTTAAGTGTTTCTGAAGCAGGGCCCAAGCAGGGGCTGCCCCCACTTTCAGGAGATGGATTGTTGCACTGCCTCTGTCTTGTTTTATGTCCACCAGAACATGGAGACCAGTTTGACCAGCAATTCCACTGTCCATCCGTGGGGACATCTATAAGAAAGAAGGTCAAGGAACATGAATTAGCCCTTGTTACACTGTAGTGCCCTATGGGTGGGGTAGGATGTATAATCCAAAAGGCTTTGGGGGACTGAGTTTCTGATATTCCACCTCCAGTAAACTGTCCTTTCAGGCCATTGTTCTTACCATGCTTCCTTCTACCACAGGGCCTTTGCCCATGCTGTCCCCCTGCCCAGAACACTCTTCCTTCCTCTGTTCATCTAGTCAGTCCTATTCACCCTTCAGATATCAGTATAAGTGTTATTTCCTATAACACTTATACTGTTAATTCCTATAAGAATTCCCAGAGAATTCTTCTCTGACCCTAAATCCCTATCATTTTTTTTTCATATTTGAAGCTCTCATAGAATTTTGTTGTCTTTTGTTACAATTAAAACTTTAAATATATTTCTGGGATAATTCAAATAATGTTGGCATTTCTTCCTAAAAGGGAATCTCCATGATGATAGGAACCATATCTCATTTGCTCTCTCTCCACCAAATCCCAGCATTTGAGCTGACAGACAGGAGGCCCTTAGTGAATATTTGCTGAATGAATTGTTTTCAGCTTAAATACTTCTCAACTATAGGATGCTGGATACTTTATTTCTCAATGTGTAAAATAGGAGCTATGTCATCTTTGTGAGCCTTGTGTGTGTTAACTGAGGTAATAACAATTTGTTTTTGCTCTGGGGAATTTTTTGGTTGATGAGATTGGCAAATGATCAATTATATCCACCAAGATACACCATGTGTGTGGCTGAGCCTCTCACTCACAGTGTCATTCTGAGTACACTCCTTCCTATCTCTGGGCCTCCGATTTGTAAAATGAGAAGACTAGGGGAGCATTTTTCCAAGGTCTCTGCCAACTAGTAGAAATCCTAGGGCTGTCCAATTGCATACAGTTCCCTGGGTGGGGCCGGTTGAGGTGTGTGAAGACAGCCCTAAACATGTCCCTAGGGGAGGAATAGTACAGGCAGAAGTCAAGGTCAAAGATTGTAGAATCAGACCCAAGGGACCTGAACCTGGGTTCCTACGCATACTAACTGTGTGACCATTAGTTCATGGCCAATTAAATCTGTTTGTTCACCTTTACTAGTAAAATGGGGATATTGGTAGTATCTACTTTATGAGGTTGTTGTGAGGATTAAGTAACTTAATATGTGTAAAATACAAATTTAATTTATGTAAACTATAAAATATGTGTAAAAATAAAAAGGATTTAATGTAGGTAGCACCATTTACTTAGCTTTAAAACAAACTAGACAATAATCATTTGTCTCTTACAATGTATTCAGCATCATTCGAAGTGCTTTATATATCTAATTAGAAACTCAAGACACTAACACTATTAGAGAGTTGATATCATCATTTCTATTTCACAGATGAGGAGACCTAGGTACAAAGAGGTGACATAAGGTGTTCAAGGCTACAGTTATTAAATGATAGATGTGGAATTTGAACCCAGCTGAGTTCAAGCACTCAGCAAGGTGCCTTGTACACAGTAAAGGGCCTAATAAATGCTTATTGTTTCTACTAAACACATTAAATAGAAACATTTCCTTTTATAATGGTATCATCAAAAAGCTGCAGCAAGGAAATTAAAAGGAAGGAGGAGTAAGGGATTGAGAACTTTTAGATAATAAACCAGCCAAAGAATTTGGGAGCTGAAGGGATCTTAGTGAGTTTTAGACTTTGATTTGTTCCTTCAACACATACCACTGAACAGCAACTGTGCTGGGACATGGGGACACAGGTAAATTAAACATGTCATCCTTACTCAAAGATATAGGGGAAATAGACACACAGAACTCTAAGTATAATGTACTAAGAACTAAAGTAAATATATGTTCCAAGTCCTACAGGAGTCCAAAGGAAAAATTAACTAATTCTACTTGGGGAGAGAAGGGAGTTAGGAAACTTCTTACAGAACAAAGGGGTATCTGCACTGGGTTTTGAGGACTGAATAGGAGTTTACTAAATTAAAAAAAGGTAAGCATTCCAGAAGACATGAAAATGCCATTAGAAATCCTATAACATGAAGCACTCTCAGTTGTGACAGCAATGAAATATACAATCTATAGCCAGGATGGATCTCAAGTTTCATAGCATCCAGCTCCCTACCAGAAACTCCCACCTTGCTCTTGCTCTTTCGAATTACTCTCTGGACTTCCCCTAGCATTCCCTTTCCCCACCAACTCTCAAAGGCTCCTTACTTTTCCGATAGGTGATCTCACAGCCTTGGCCTTCAAATCCATTGGGGCAGATGCAGTCACAGTGTGATTCTGAAAATACAACGCAGAGAGTACATGAACTATAACCACATGATGGAAGAACCTTGGAGTTCAGTTCTCTATATCACTTCATTTCCATCTGGTTAAGGACATTTAGTTTAATCCCTTGAAATAAGAAGATTCAGTGCCAAGAATACATACTCCTTTCTTGAGGATTCTTTGCTCATAAAGAACATATTTATTGCTGTCATATGGAGTTGAATTATATGGGGTTGTTGAGGAATACTGCTCATTAATAGATATTTGACCTAGTCTTATATGTTCAGAGTCAAAAGCTACATTTGTGGTCAGCGAGACCACTGGTCATTTTCACCACAAGTTAATTATCTGACCTCTGCTTGCACACCTCTAGTGATGGGGAACTCACTTTGATGTCTTATCCTACCTTAGGTCAAGTCTAATACCCTATAAGTTATTTCTTGTGTTAATCTGTAACATGTCACCCTGGAGTCTTCTCATCTGGGTCACACTGAATCTCTTCATGGGATTGTCCTTCATAAAGCAGGCCTTGCGAGCATCCTTGCTTTGTCTTCATGTTCTCCCTCACCTCCAGGATAGAACCTCAGATGGGTTCCAGTTCCCAGGTCCAAATTCCACACAAGACAATGGGGATTTCAGCAACCCTAGGTCAATACCTTGAGCTGGTGATTGGCTGATTTCCTTCCTGCTGAACTGATCCTCATTCAGTGTCCTTGTCCTAATGGTAGAACTTCCCAGCCTTAGGCTCTCACTTATGTCTTCTGTGCTCATATCCATCTTGTCCAACAAGGTAGACACATACTCCTCAATCTCTGCTGGGTAGCTGGGATCTTTCTCCATGAGAACAGGTATTCTCTGCTGAGCTTGCTCCATCCACTTGGCTTGTACTGCCAACTTCAATGGGCTCTCTGGGCTGGAATGCACTGGGACCAGCTGCTCTAGGTGCACTGTTTTGGCACCAGGCTGGACTGGTCCCTTTCTCAGAGTTTCAGAGTTTTGCTAGCCCATCACAAGAGGAGTGAGCATAAGAACAGGCCTCAGCCTCTTCCATGTTTGTCCTGCTCACTGCAGGGATCCCAGTGTAATCCTCAAAGTTAGGAATCAAGTCCTAGTGGCCCATCCTTGCTACCCCTTCCCAATCCTCTAATCTTCTCACCAAGACAACCAGAGAAGCATGTCTTAGTTGCCTACTTTCTGACTCCTTGGGAGCTAGACTAACAGACACTTCTACTAGCACTTAGTGCAGTTCCGTCTAGTCTATCAACTCATTGAAATCCTTGATCCTGTCTACCACTGAATTCAACTACAGAACAGCTTCTCAGCCATGACTCTACAGTGAAATCATCTGGGAGGCTTTTATAAAGGCCATTCCAAAGGATTCACTTTAATTACTTTGGGCAGGACCAACATCTTTGTGTTTGTGAAAAGCTCTCTGGGTGATTCTCATTGTTACCACCTGGGATGGGATCTGCTGCCTCAGAGGAATGGCTTATGCTTTGCAATCAGCTGAACCTGAGGGCAGGGGTCTCCTAAGTGCATCTAGGAGAGGTGGGGACTTCAGCAATTGTGGGTCACACCCAGGCTAGTGGGGAGGGTGTCACCATCCTGGTGAAGGATCCTTCTCCAGAGATACTCATATCAAGATCCAGGTTGGGCCCAAGCATCAGTAGTTCTGAAGGTCTCAAGTGCAAGAATACCTTGTTTTATTGCCCTTTGCTTTATTGCCCCTTCACAGGTGTTGCATTTTGTTGTTGTTGTTGTTGTTGTTGTTGTTGTTTTATAGAGGGAAGGCAAGACTCCCCAGCAGCAAAAAGATTAAGATATTCACTTTATTGAGATACCCACTTTGTTACTGTGGTCGGTAACTGGGGCTGCGTTGTCTCAGAGCATGCCCATGGTCCTAATGTTGAGCTCGGTTGAAGAAGCTCTTGTTTATGAGGCTCCAGTGTCCAGGGGCCTTTTCCCCATTGAGATAATGAAAAGAGCTTAATGACAGACCCTGGGGCTCAAAGCAGACACTAGGGATTGACCTAGAAACTCTCATTGAACTACTCTGGAGGGTATGTGGTTTTGATAATATGTTCTAGCCCCAGAACCAGCCCTCCACATGATAGCTCCCACCAGGGACACCAGCTGCCTAGAAATGGTACCTTTCAGGATAGGGACCCCATTCCCTTTGCAGGGGGCACAGAGGCAGGAGCTGACTTCTCTCTGGAACTCCTCCAGTGCCTTCTTCATGTTCTGCTTCACTGTGCTGGAATAGGCAAAGTCTGTGGAGGTCACCAGCTCATACAGCGGTGATGCCTGGGAAGTGAGCAAAGCCATTTATGTCAGTGGAAAACATTCATCAAATAGAAGCATAAATCAGGGCTTCCCAGGAAAGGGCTAGGGGTCAGTGCACAGAGACCCAAAGTAGATCCCTATGGCACTGGATAAATGCCCCACCATATAGATGGATTCTCCGTCATCTCTCTGTCCCACTCCACCTGCTATCCACAAATAAGCTCATTTGAGTTCAGGCCAACCAATACTTACTGAATATTTCCTAAGTGCCAGGAAGTCAGTACAAGTAAGAAAAATATAAAATCCCCACTTGCAAGAAATTCAGAATTCAAAGGTAGAGACAAGCATACTAATGGGTACTTATAGCATAAGTAACAGGGAAAACTTTTAATGGATAGGGGAGACCAGGTGGTTTATCTCTCTTTGATGGGGGGAGGAAGTGATTTCCAAGCAGCTCTTTGAAAGTATTAAAGGAACCTAGTCCTAACATCATTACCTTGTCAAAATCTATCAAAAGCATTCACACTGTGCCAGAGCCACTATCAGGAAGCCCTTCCCAAGCTCCACCTTCCCAACACGAAATGCTCACAATACTCTACTACTCATTCAATACAAATTCTTTTTGCTCACTTGTTACATTTTTTATATGTTGAAATCTCTCTCTTCTAATCTTATATAATAAATAGGTAATATGCAAATTGACCATCACAACCTCTCACAAGATGGCCACCCCATGTGGTCATAAGATGGCCACCACAAGATTGTCGGCAGCAGAGGGCAGTTGTGGATGATCAGGTCGGCAGGGTAGGGCAGTTGGGGGGGACCAGGCCTGCAGGGGATGGCAGTTAGCATTAACCAGGCCAGCAGAAGAGGGCAGTTAGGGGTGACCAGGCCAGCAGGGGAGGGCATTTGGGGGCAACCAGGCTGTCAGGGGAAGGCAGTTGGGGGCAATTGGCCCATCAGGGGAGAAGTTAGGCATCAATCAGGCTTACAGGGAAGTGGTTAGGGGTGATCAGGCTGGCAGGTGAGCAGTTGGGAGCCAGCAATCCTGGATTGTGAGAGGGATGTCCAACTGCTGGTGTAGGCCTGATCCCAGGATTGAAGAGGGTGCAGGCTGGAAACTCCCCCCACTTAAGTGCATGAATTTTGTGCACCGGGCCTCTAATTAGATTATAAATTGAAGATCAGGGCTACAAACTCCTCACTCTGCCTCAAGGATTCAGCCCTGAACTTAGTGAAAACCTCTGATAAAGTGTATCAATTCAAAGGGGACTGAAGACCTTATAATCATGCCAGTAGCAGCAGGCGGGGAGGAGAGGGTGTGCATAGAAGAACTGTAGAAGCACAAAGAGGGATGATGTTCTCTCATAGAGCTTAGCAGTGCCTGAGACTTGGAAGCCACAGATAGAAGTGGTGGTGTTTATAGGTCAGGAAAAGCCAGAGGCCACATCTCAAAAGGTAGTTAAAACTGTTCAGTCTCTTGGCTCTAGTTTCAGCTCCAGGGCCAGGTTCCTCTCCAGATTTTGGTTGTGATCCTGCCCTAATCCAGCCCTAGAGAGTTTAGGGTCTGTCTAAATGCAGGCAATCATGCCTAATAGAAACCTCCAGTGAGAAGAAAATTGCTTCCATTTCTTAATGCATCTGATGCTGACCTTCGTCCCAGTGGGCAGAGCAAGGCCCCTTGGTGGTCCCATTGTCTCACCGTTTTGTAGTCAATGAATTGATCCAGAGGTTGTTTGCAGAACCTTCTAGCCTGCTGGCTTGCATATAAGGGAGGGTTTGCTGTACACCAACCACGGGCTCCCACAGCAGCGTTCCCTTCAGAGAACCATGAAAGCCTGCCTTTACCCACACCTTTATCCTATCTGCACTGAGATTTGCTCCAGGAGAGGGAGAAAGTCAGAGGCAAAACTGGAATAAGTCTTCTAGGTATACTTTGTGCTAGAAGCTGTGATAGTGTTTTATACATATGATCCCACATTATTCTCTTAAGACAGTAGTCATTAGTCCTGTTTTCAGGGGAGGTTGAGTAACTGAACAAAGTCAAATAACTCATAAAATAGCATTGCCAGGGTTCTAACCCAAAGCCTTTGTTTTTCCTACTAGTTCATGATGACTATTAATAAAAGTAGCTTGACTATTTCCATTTCTAACCTCATCCCAGCATTCTTCACATTTTGCAGACTTCGGTGGAGTTCTGAGCAGCAACTCTCAGATCTTCACAGCTCCCTCTTTAAATCAAGTTAATATGACACAGCTGCCTGTTCCTTGGTTTGCTGGTCCTCTTTGCTCTTCTTCTTCCTCCCTGCCTCTCTCCCTGCTTTCCTCTCTCATTTTTCTTCCCATCTCTTCCCCAAAACACAGAGTCCCAATTTCTCACCTTGATTATTGGGTCCTTAGCATCCCTGCCTTTATAAAAAGTTTGTTTATTTATGTAGTACTTTAAAATATATTTTGTTGATTTTTGTTTTACAGAGAGGAAGAGAGAGGGATAGAGAATTAGAAACATCGATGAGAGAGAATCATAGATAAGCTGCCTCTTGCACCCCCCCCCCCGGGAATGTGCCTGCAACCAAGGTACATGCTCTTGACAGGAATCCAACCTGGGACCCTTCAGTCCACAGGCCGACACTCTATCCACTGAGCCAAACTGGTTTCGGAAAGAGTTTATTTATCATATTGCTGCAGAGATGCTGGGTGCTATCTGTTCAGCACCATGCACTTCTCTAAAATGGACCCCAGTGCTTGACATTTTCAATGATAATAATTATTTCCATAGCTAGCATTTATTAGGTACTGAACTAAATATTTGACAAACATAATCTAATTGAATCTTCACAACAATCTTATGAGTCAGGTAGGTGCTTTTCTATATTCTCATTTTGCAGATGAAAAAAAAAAAAACCACTAAGTCACAGAAAAGTTAAATAGATTAACAAGAGCCACACAGGAGTGAGAAAGGATTTGAACTATTGCCATTGTGGTCTGTTTCTTGTAAGTATATATTTTTGGATCAAAAATATTTACCACAAATAGGTGGCTTAAGACAAGTGTAGTTTTATATTCCACTTTTTTCACTACACATCATGTTATGAGGTAAAATATATATATTTTTTATGGCTGCATAGAATCCTGTGGTATGGATGAACTAGAACAAGCATGTCAAACTCAAAGGCTAACCCCAGCTAAATAAATGAGGCATGTAACCTCCAGGCCTAGAGTTTGACATGCTTGAACTAGAATATATACAACACTTGCCCTGTTATTAAATATTTAGGTTGTTTCCTTTTTTCTTTTCTCTTTTGTTATTACACACAACATAAATTAAGGCATGTTTTTATACATATACTAAAGGCCTGGTGCATGAAATTCATGTGGGGGTGTTTGTGGGGGGGGTGGTGCCCCTCAGCCCAGCCTACACCCTCTTCAATCTGGGATCCCTCTCACAATCCAGGACTGCTGGCTCCCAACTGCTCGCTTGCCTGCCTTCCTGATTGCCCTAACCGCTTCTGCCTGCCAGCCTGATCACCCCTTAACCACTCCCATGCCAGCCTGATTGATGTTTAACTGCTCCCCTACCAGAATTTTTGCCCCCAACTTCCCTCCTCTGCCAGCCTGGTCACCCTTATCTGCCCTCCCCTGCAGGGTTGATCGCCTTCAACTGCCCTCCATTGTAGGCCTGGTTCCTCCCAATTGCTCTCCCCTGCTGGTCATCTTGTGTCCACATAAGGGCAGGATATTTGACCACATGGGGGCAGCTATCTTGATCTTGTGCATTGGAGTGATGTTCAATCTGCATATTACTTTTTTATTAGATAGGATAGAGGCCTGGTGCATGGGTGGGAGACAGCTGGTTTGCCCTGAAGGATGTCCCGGATCAGGGTGGTGGGGGCGTCTCTTGGGGTGTGGGGTGGCCTGGGCGAGGGGCCTGTGGTGATTTGCAGGCTGGCCATGCCCCCCATTTACCCAAGTGGAGACCCTGGTATCTGGGATATATTTATCTTCTACAATTGAAATTTTGTAGCCTGGAGCGAAGCCAAATCTTCTGCTTGCTGTGTGAGGGCAGATACTTCTGTTGGGATTTATTTACCTTCTATAATTGAAACTTTGTGGCCTTGAGTGAAGGCCTAGGCCAGCAAGGGCAGGCAGAAAGCTTGGCTTCCTCCATTGCCAGGGAAACCCAAGTCTCCCTCCTGCTCTCTGTGACTGCAGCCATCTAGGTTGGGGTTAATTTGCATCCTCATTCTGATTGGCTGGTGGGCATAGCTTGTGGGTGTAGTGAAGTGATGGTTAATTTGATATCACTCTTTTATTAGATAGGATCTTTACCAACTTTTAAAATTATTATTTAGCTGATTCTGTATTTAGGGTTATTGAATCAAAAGCTATAAGCATTTTAAAAGTTTGGATTTATATAGTTAAATTATTTTCCTAAAGGGTGTACCTATTTACAGTCCCATCTCATTTTATAAAAGTGCCATTTTATCACTCTCAATGGACATTAAATATTATAGATTTTTAATAACTATAAATTTGATAGGTTAAAATATTGCTTTGTTCTTTAATTTTTATTTCCTAGAGAAGTTGAAAATTTTGCATCTTTATTTACCATCTAAGTTCTGAGTGTTGTCTATTTCTTTGAGATATTTCTTATAAATTCCAGACACATTTAGAATTTCATTTGTGGCAAAATTATTTTGTTGGTTCTGTAACCTGCCATTTAAAGATATTCATGGTTTCCTCACTTGAAATTCAGATTTTATTGTTAAGGGTGCTATCCAGCAGTCTAAGTCCAACATTATCTTACTAGGCAATGCTACC
The DNA here is from genome assembly GCA_963924515.1 of Vespertilio murinus. Taxonomy (NCBI): domain Eukaryota; kingdom Metazoa; phylum Chordata; class Mammalia; order Chiroptera; family Vespertilionidae; genus Vespertilio; species Vespertilio murinus. The sequence continues at coordinate 37,702,666 of OZ004706.1, forward strand.
AAACCATCTGTTTGTAAACCTTCCCTTAGTCGGAGTGATGTGCTTTGAGAGTATCTTTGATGAAGCTGCTTTAGAATGGTGTGCTAGTTATCACTGTTGAGCAAATCTGTCAGCTTTTTTGCTTTCTGGGCAGGTGGCAGGGCTGCAATATCTGCCATCCTTAAGGATAGGCTTGCAATGTGACTTGTTTCAGACAGTGAAAGGTGTGTTGAGGGAGTGTCCCTTCCCTGGTGACACCTTGAGAGCAAAGTGAGATGACTTTTCCTGTTTCCTCAGCACTTGGGGAGATCTTGGGAGCAGGTGTCAAGATAAAGCCTCCATGGCCTGGACCCCCTGAGTGATGTTAGGAAAGCCTTCGGTGAGTACACTCTGGAACGTGTCACTCAGATTTGGGTGTTGTTCTTAATGCAGTGTAACCTAGGTTGTCCTGACATCTTTGTGGGCACCATTAGCTACTATACTTTTTCTTTCTACCTTAGACAATGCCTGAGCTCCATACAACGTCTCCTATCAGCCTGGATCTCAGACCACAATCTAGCTACTCTGACCACTAGAGAAATGTTCATGGACCATAGGCCTGGTGAATAGGGTTGCCAGTTAAATAAGAATTCCCAGGTAAAATGGAATTTGAGAGAAACAACAAATAATTTTTTTAGCATAAATATAGTCCATGAGGAGATGCTAAGATTCAAAAAGTATTCCTTATCTGAAATTAAATTTTAATTTGACATCATGCATTTGCACTTGCTAAATATGGGCACCCTTTATGTACTTTCTTTAATATCTCAACATATCTTTGGGATTTCTTATCCATTAAGGATCATTTTAATGGGCCACAAGCTTTTTCCTTCCAGACCTTGTGGTTGTCATTCCATTATCTTCTGGTATTTATGTTACAAAGAATTCTAAGGCCAGTGTGACTTTTATATTTATAGGCTATATTTGTTCTAAAAGTAAAAATAAAACAAAATAAACAAACAAATAAAAAATCATCACCAGGATGTATTTCAGTATAGTGTTTCCCCCCTGGTACTTTTGCCTACTTTTCAATGAGTCACTGTCAGCTCAGGGAAATCCCCCTCATTATGTGTGTGATGAATACATATTCACATTTACTTTTGTCTCTTTCTCAGGAAGACCCCGAGATTTTGATTTCCACTCTGTGCTCTCTCTCCGTCATATTTCTTTCATGTCATTGTTTTAATCTCATTGTCTTTCGCTCCTATATTCTAAGAACATTTTTATAGCCCCTTCCACATCACCAATTCAATTTCCTGCAGTGTCAATTCTGTTCTTTATAGTGTCCAATGTGGGTTTTAATTCTGCTGCTGTGCTCCGGTTCCCTGTATTCAGCTACTTCCCTTTTTGTCTGATTAGTGTCTAAACATCTCAGCTTCTGTTTTTTAGTTCATCAATTTCTCATTTTCTTGATGTTTGTTATAATCACAAAGTAGATACTTTCCAAATTTATTTCTGTTTTTCTATATTTCAGATGTACCCTTGCCTCCTGCATCTTGAATGTCATGTCAATCTGCTGTGTTCAGAATGCTCTTTATTTGCCTATTGCTTTTCTGTAACTCTTTTGAACAAAGAGCCATCTCTCTGTGTCTCAAGTTTACCAGCAAACAATCTGTATGGGTCCCTCTGTGGTTTTGTGTTAACCTGGCTCCTACAGGAATCATGATTGTGATTTTTAGGGCAGTTCTGTGTATAAGCCTTGGCCGCCACCTGTTTCTAGGAATTGCTTCTGTAGTGGGCCCTGCTTTCCTGGAAGCAATCACTGCTCCAGCTACCTGGTCAGTGACTCTGCACTCAGAGACCATGGGAAGCCATCTGCAGTTTTCTCTTGCCAGAAACTGCATGAGAGAGTGGGTTGCCCAGAATGTATGTTTCCAACTCAGGTTAGGGATGGACAGAGGAGGTACATTAACACCTCCAACAATCCTGCCTCCCCTACTCCTGAAAACATCTCTGGTTCTCTCACCTCTTCCCCTCCGTCAGCCCACACAGCCCTCAGAGCCCTCCACTGAATAGAGGATGTGAATGACATCCCAAATGTGCAGAGAAGCCTCTGAGCTTCAGTAAAGTGCTTCACACCTGTGGTTGTCTGCAGGCCTGCTTGAGATGCTTAGCATGCTAACATGTCCCCTCCCACCCCCACCCCCATACCACATCCCATATGACATCATATACTTGGCACTTGACATTCTCAATGAGCAGGGTGGCACATCCAACCTATTTAGGTAGACAATCAGGGCAATTCATTAATTTTCAGTTTCAAGTAAAAAAATCAGGTAAGAGATAAGTAAAATGTAAATACTAGGAATATACATATTTTCCCCTATTCTCTCTCCCATGCCCATATGTGATGCTACCCAATGTCACCATGCCATCAACCAACCCCAGATTTCTCTGGAGCTGCCTGCAACTTTATCCTTCTCAATGCTGCCTAAGTGTCACCACTGAATAGAGGATGCGAATGGCAGCCTTCTTGTTCTGCAGAAACGATGTAGTTGACATACAAATAAAGAGCCTGCAGGAAATTGACAGGGCTGGGAACTGCAGAGTCTCCTGTCGGAGCTCCAGCCCCTCACTTTGCCCTCCTTCGCTGCAATAGTAAACCTCCAGGGGCTGACACTGGACCATCAATGACTGTACACATGATGGCAAGAGCAGGAAGGTATACAGTATGACATGGACACCATCCTGAAGGCCCCACAGGCAAGCACCTACCACTGCTGATGTGTGTGACAGTCTTGTTCTGGCAAATGTCCTTTCAGTTTTAGTTTGCAAAACTGCTCTTGTTTGGGTGACAGGTGGTTGGTATCATTAGTTTTTATTTTCTAAACCCGCAGGAAAATCTGGAGGGGAGGGGAATTGCAGGTCTCAGGTCTGTACCCAATAGAGAATCCCAAGCAGCCACAATTGGGTGCGACCTCTGTGACCTTGATTTTTTTTATCAGCCACAAAATAAACATATTAACTTGCAGACTTGTGGGGATGAAATGTAATGACACTGTGAAAGCCGTTGGCTGAGTGTCATGGGAATAGTAGGTGCCCAGAAAATGTTAATGGTTCCCATGATGTGTTATCCTGTCCTGTGAGAAAGTTATGACTGAGTGTGTCTTACTGTGCAGCATAGACTATATTTTTCACTCTTGCACCTCCCTCTATTTTCCTCCAGCACCTTAGTTTCTATCACAGCACTGAAACACAACAACTATTTGCTGGTTGCCTGAATGAATATTTAAGTGAGCAAATAATTGAATGAGTAATTCTCTGATGGAATGGAAACAATGTTAATGTAAGAAGGCTGTAGTTAGAAGCTGGTATTTAATTTTCTTTAGCAACGTGGGGGCCCCAGTGAGAGGGAGTTGGGGTCACTAGCTGGTGCTAAGCCATTATATTGTGATTGGTTCACTCCAGATATATTTTCCACTCTCATGTATGCACCTCAAGATTAAGGGTTGGCCTTATTGAGCTCTGTATCCCACACCTTGGCTCAGAGCAGAGGGAAGGATGAATAGAGCAGCTGCCCACCGGTACCTTAATTTTGATGATTTCAGGATTAAACTGCACTGCGTCTCCCCACTCCTGCATCAGGTCTGCTGTCGGCAGGTCGTTGTAGGCCAGGGCGGTGACGTGCTCACTTGCTCCTCCTCGCACACGGACCACCAAATCCTCTACCATGCTTTTTCTATTGTTTCTGTCTGATATGGACACAGAAACCTGGGAGGTCAGGGAATCTACTTTTGCACCTTAGCATTTATTGTAACCCAACTAACAATCTGGCTACCATGATACTCACTGAGTTTTCCCAGGAGAAATGGATAGACACATCCCTGCCAGAAGGGAGGCACATAGCAATAGGAAAAAGGCAGCTTACCCAATCATATAGGATGCAAGTTGGAGGCAGAACAAGGGGACATTTATTTTGAGGATCCATAAATGTCAGTTATTAAGTGAGTCAATAGAAGGTAGATATCAGATAGATAGATAGATAGATAGATAGATAGATATGGATAGATAAATAAATTATAGATCTATATATAGAAAGGCAAGCAATTGGAAAGACAGAATGGCTGGAATGACTGGTCACTATGATGTGTACTGCGGTGGCCAACCAGCCCAATCGGGGCCCCAATTGGCCCCCCTCAACCTCCCATGGCCCCTACCTCTAGCCAACCCAGCTCCCAATGGGCCCCCCACTCTGATTGGGGGTGGGTCCAGTCAGCCAACCACCTGTGGCCCCTCCTCCCTGATTGGCCCCAATCAGGGTGGGCTGGCTGGACCCCACCCATGCATGAATTCATGCACTAGGCCTCTAGTATGTAAATAATTAGAAGTTAGCTGATACATACATACATACATACATACATATGTATATACATTCATATGGGTAGATTGATAGATCATAGATAGGTAAATAGATTGGTAGATAGGTAGATTATTGATCATTTATGTGTCCGTCATTAATAACTAATCTCTAAATGTTGTACATATATTCACTCTATCTTCACTGTGACATAGACCTATATAATCCTTACTTTTCAGATGAGATGAGAGTTCTTAGGCACTAGGTATGAAGGAATTCATGCAGATAGCCCTGCCCACGCTCTGAGCTCTAGCATTCATTGTGTGGGATGACAAAGCTGGGAGAATTTGTAAAGGCTGGGCTCTTCACGGGATACAAACCTACAAAAGTGTGTCTACTATAAAGTGATTTGCTTTTTCATGGAGTTTCCCAGAAAGCCCTCCATCATATCATTGAGTCATTCCATTCTAATTTATCTATGTGCCCTCTGCCAAAAGAACTGGTATCAAGAAACTACTTAGCTCTCAAGGCAGGTTTGTATAATGCTGGTAGGAGGATAAACTGGGATAACCATTTTAGAAGACAGTTAAAAAAAGTACATCCTTGAAAACCCAATAATTCCACTCCTAGGTATAGGCCCTGGAGACACAGGGACCAGATGATTGTGTGAGAACACTCATAGGAGCACTGATTCTAAGTGCATGACATAGCAAATGACCCAAATTCAACAGAATGGACAAACTTGTATTCATACAGCAAAATACTATGCAGCAAGAGAAATGAATTAACTATAGTTATACACAAACACATGCTGTTGAATGAAAAACAAAACAAAACAAAAACAAAAACCCACCCACAGAATTGAAAAGATGATGTTCCATTCATATACAGTTAGAGAACAAGCCACACTGAGCTACTGGTCAGTGGGTCATATGGGCGGTAGAATATTAAAAAAGGAGTCAGGATGGTGTCATCTCCTGAAGGAAGGGAGGAGCCATGGTTGGCAAGGATTTTTGAGATGCTGAGCAATGTTCCATCTGGTGATGTGATGGAGGTTACTTCACAAGTTGTCTTTAGAGGGTGCTTATGTGTATATATATATATATATATATATATATATATATATATATAATTGATTTTTTACAGAAAGGAAGGGAGAAGGATAGAGAGTTAGAAATACTGATGATAAAGAAACATCTATTCAGCTGCTTCCTGCGTACTCCCTACTGGGAATGTGCCTGCAACCAAGGTGGTACATGTCTTTGACTGGAATCAAACCTGGGACCCTTCAGCCCTCAGACTGACGCTCTATCCACTGAGTCAAATTGGTTAGGGAGAGTACCTATGTTTTATGTGTGCCTCCACATGTAGGATGAACCTTGAGACCCAGCAGCACCAAAATGAACAAACTACAATGTCAATCACACATCAGTCACAGTGCAGGAGACCAGGGATTGATTTTTGTTGTTTTGTTTTGATTGTGAAACTTGTTTTGCATAAGCTTAGTAAGCAGAGCAGACAAAGGAGAGCTGCTGGAGGTGCAGAGAGTTGAGGACTGTAGTAGCCCTGCTGGTCAGCTTTTCTTTCCCACTACACTGGCTGTATTGATTCCCAGCTCCCCAGATGGCCTTCAAGATTCTTACTCCTAAGATGCCTGGCTCTACCCCCTGGCTTCATTATGCACCTTCCAACTCAGACACACTCCGATCTGGTCTCTCCTGCCACATGGGCTCTTCTGTATGGTTTGTGGCTTTACCTGCTCTTCTAGTCTCTGTAGAGCCCTTTGTCTGAGGGAAGGACTAGCCTCCTCACCTGCCGCTCCCCCCCCCCCCTTTTCTAGCATCCTAACCTCCTAACCTCTAGCCAGGCCTACCCCCACCCAGACCGAGACTAATTTTCCATTGTTAGATCTTTTTCCTGCCCAAAGCACAACCTTGATTCTTTACTCCTCCAGTGACAAATCAAATGACCCTTCCCTTAGGAAGCCTGCCATGATGCTCCCAACTGGGTTTGGTGCCTATCACTGTCTTGTTATTGGTTCCTTATTTGCCTACTTTGTGTGATAGAAATACAATTTTATTCATTTTTGTATGTCCAGCATATAGTAGGAGTAGGCACATTTTTATTAAACGAATTATTATTTTAATCTTTACCTAAGGATATGTTTTGCTGATTTAAAGAGGAGAGAGATAGAGAAAGAAAGAGAGAGAGAGAGAGAAGAGAAAGAAATATCGATTGGGATCAAACCCATAACCTAGGTATGTGCCCTGACCAGGAATCAAACCCACAACTTTTAGTTTGTGGAGAATGCTCCCAGGCCAAGGCTGACTTACTATTTTAATTGAAATGCCTTGGAATATCCAGTATTCAATGTAAAGAAATTGTTCTTTCTTTGTCCTGGAGTTCTAGAAGGGAAAGATGATAAGCATAGAAGCCATGTGCCCCTGATGCTCACCTTTGATTTCCTTGAGCACACCCTCGCACAGGGCCATGGACACACCAAGCTTGACGTAGATTGCTTTGAAGGCAGCACCAATTCTAAAACCTGCTTGGGCACAGGCGTGAATATCCTTAAGAGAATAATCTGCAAGAAGCAAGAAAAGAGGCTCATGACTGAAAGGTAATCCAGCTTGTGCCTTTCCTGTGGTTCATCCCAGAGGCCCAGCCCTTGCCTGTTGGAAGTCATGGCCACTCAGGGACTCAGTTTCAGACAATGGGAAGCCAGACTGATGACAGGAATTGCAAGCAACTTCTGCGCCAGGGACCGAGCCTGCATACGAAACCAGGACCACCTTCCCTTCAGCCACCCATCCACGAGAGGAAGTGCTCAAAGTGCTTTTCCAAAAACATGGTTCCTTTTCAAGTTACTAGGGACTAGTCCAGGGAATATAGGTTGTTGCAATGTTTCCCTTCCCCAATCCACGCATCTCTAATTTTCGATGTAGTAGAGAGAGCTTGTAAATTGATTGAGGTAATGTATATGAAATACCTGGTCCAATACCTGGCAAAGGGGCCAATTCCTCATTCCTTCTTCATTTTAGATCATTTCCCACTTGCCCTGCTCTAATTCTCTCCAAGGCATCCTCAACCCCTGGCTCGCTGAAACCTCAGGGTGCCTTGTAGCACCTTCCTGTAGCACTTTGAGGCCAGTGCAAGAAAAGAAATTTTGACTACTTGGGGTGTCTGGTAATCAGTATTGCCCCATACATGTTCCTTGAAACATGAATCCCTTACTACTATCACTTATAATTCTTTTACTAGTAGGTTTTATAAGCAAAGGGGCCTGTGTGGCCCAGTAAGTGTGACCAGTGTGGCATCAGATGAGGTGAAGAGGTCATGGCATGGCAGTGTGCTTGGGAAGCTCCTAAAGTTGGATCACTTATGTTCCCCAACTTATTTGGTCACAGAGCCTGTTTGAGGAAGTATGAAAGCCCTTTATAAACTATTGGTGTGGAACCCCTGATCTTGGTAAGACTGAGGCCACCATGACACACATTTATATTTGGTACCCTGTGGCTTCTAGTGAGTTCACTGAAAGGATAACCAAGGCCTGATTCTGCCACTGTAAACCATGTGACCTGGGGCAGGTCCCTTAACCTGACAAGTGCCACGCTGTTTGAAACAATACCAATTGGGAAGCAGGGATCACACCTTAGACTTTCGATTACACTTGGAAAGACCTGTATTGTCTGTATGGAGAGCGGATCACGAGGAGGAAGGGGAGTTGTATATTATTTTGGAGGCTGTGGTGAAGAACTCCCACCTTGATATTTAAAGTGTGCTTTGTGGATCAGCAGCATGGACATCACAATTCATGCTTGCTAGAAATGCAGAATCCTGGGTCTCCTTTGAAACATACTGAGTCAGAACGTGCCTCTTACAAAATTCTCAAATAATTCACATTCACCATTTGAGAAGGACTGGTGCTGGGGTGAACGTAAGATGGAAATGGTAAAGATAGACAGAAAAGGTGATTGGGGCTGGAGCTAATGGGATAGGTTGAAAGGAAAGGAAAATAGCCAAGGTTAACTCCTAGGTTTCCAGTTGGAGCCCCGGGTTGGATGAGATGTCCACGACTCTGGAAGAAACATATTTGGGAAAGAAAAGCAAGTGTTCTCTTTGGGGGCATGATGGTTATTAGGATTCAAATGGCGATATCAAGGAGGCATTTTGACATAAGCTCTTGATTGCAGAGAAGAGGTGCAGGATGGATTACAAACTGCATGTGGAAGGCATTTAAAGCCCTGAGATTTGATGCTATAGTCTGGAGAGAATAGGTATAGAAAAGTGGTCTGCCCCGACAGAGGGCCGGCTGAAGGACCAACATCACCAAGTTAAAAAACAGATGAGGAATCTGCAAATAAAATGGTGAAAGTATAGCCAGGGAGGGAGGAGGAGATAAGGAGCACAGCTCTTAACTCCTCTCCCGGCAACTCATGGACACCTTTTTCCATGAATGCACATAGCTCACACGTGCCCCGTCAGGAAAGCCATGCTCCCCTGGACCATGTACCTGCTTTCTCCATGGCCTCCTGGTTCATAACAAGTGTGTACTCATAGATGCCCCCCAGCACGGCCTCCGTGATGTAGTGGGTCCCGAAATCGCGGAAGAGGTCTCTGTACTCGCCATAGGCATACTCTAGCGGCAGCTGCCTGACTCGTTGGAGGAATTCGTAATGGAGCATAAGGCTTCGGGATTTCAGCTTATAGCGGGCCACCTCAAGGTCAGAGCGCGCGTGCAGAAATTTGCTTCCCTAAATGAAATACCAACATGGGAAAACCAGACCTTTAAAGTTAGGAACCTGGAACGAGAAGATGAACTTTACAAATACCACCCGGTGTTCTCGGTTCGGGTCATCACTCTTATGATTCCTTTAGGACACTTGAGGGAGACGGCCACTTCGACAAGCTCTCGAGTCTCATAAATATTCTGAAGTCCTTTTCAGCGTGGAAGAGCTAGCGCTTCGCTCAGGTCCTTAAAGCAGCAAATGAGGAATGAGATGGGGAGGCAACCAGAAATAGACATAGCAGGCGGAGCAGGGGCAGCAGGGGCAGCAGGGACTCTAATGGGACACAGGGTTTGCTGAACCTTGAAAGTAACTTCTTTAAGATCTTCTGCAGAAAAAGAGTCATAGCCAGGCTGTGGGAAGGTTAGACATTGTGTGTGGCCAGAGACAACCAGCCACAGCCCACACACCAAACTGAGGCCCGGCTTTAGAAATAAAGTGTTATTGGAGTACAGCTATGCCCCTGTATTTATGTCCAAAGCTGCTGTCACACTACAGTGGTAGAATTGAGTAGTGGAAACAGAGCCCTGTAGGGCCCCATAAAGCCTAAAATATTTGTTCTCTGGCCCTTTACAGAAAAAGTTTTGTGGGAGGAACGCTCAGGGCTTGCCCTTATAGAGGAGGGAAGTGAGAGAAGAGGTCACCAGGCAGGCTGTGGAGTCAGAAGGGAAGGTGTCATGAATTAAATAAAGACCAGGTGGGGACATGAGAACCTGGGAAGGGAACGGATAAGGAGCAGGACAAATACAGAAGAAACAAGTGCATGCTGAGAGGTCAGCTCCACCCAATGCCCCTAAGAAGTTTTGGGTGACTTTCTGGAGAGGAAAGTTGTTGGAAGCTGCCCATTGCCTTCACTAGCAGAAAGGTGTGGACAAGGAGTCCGGAATGCTGGTCAACCTTGAGGCTCTGGCAAGGGTCAGAGCCATGCACCCACTGTCTAGTTGAGACAAAGGGAGCTGCAGTAACTTCCACCTTTTAGTATTATGTAAATCTTTGCTGATGGGCTATCATTGAGCTATTATTGGAATTGCCCTTCTAAGGGCTATGGGTGTATCCCAGACCTGAATAAAAAGGAAGGCATGGCCAGAGCAAAGTGGAGTCCTTTCGAGGGCTTCTTCCTGGCCCTCAATTCCCAAATTAATATTTTGTCTAGTCTCTTTCATTTGTGTGCAGCCTCCTCCAAAGCCCGAACCCTGAACCTGAACCCTGAACCATGCAGGCCTTGTATGTGTTGCAGGTGGGGGGTGGAGGGTGGGGAGATACACTTGCAACTGGCAGCCCAGCATGGGGTACTCGCAGAAAGTCAGCTGAAAGTTCGAGATGGAAGTCACAATTGCTGGGTTGCAAAGCCTCCAGAGCTGATCTGGTCTGGCAAAGCAACAATCTTCAGAATGAATGAAAACCAAGGGGAAAAGCTTATTAGAAAATGAGGGTAAATAATCTGAGAAGGCTACTGCTGCCTGGTCTTCTAAAAAGTAAGTCAACATGTGACCATGCTATTTTATGTGTGCGTGAGTGCTTGTGTGTGTAAAGATATTTTCAAGATAATAGAAATATAATTGGTTGCTAGGACTAGTAAGTAATGCAGAATATGGACACATCAGTGGGCACGAAAATTCAAATGAATATAGAGAAAATCAATAGCCCCCAAAGGTACTTACAGTATGAGAGAATCGTTTGGTTCGGCTGACAAAACGTTGGCCATTATCAGCTGCCATGTTCATGCCAAGTTCAAATATTCCCGGGATTGCAAAACCAAAGCCGGAACTAACCTGGCTGCTTTCTGCCTTTGTGACATTACGCTCAAAATCTGAGTAGGATTCATATTCTTTCAGAGCAAATTCATATTTGCCTTGGGTCTAAAGGAAGAAAAAAAAAGTTCCTTATGTCACCTGACTTGCATCAGTTCTGTACAAGTCAACAAACACCACGGTCCTCTTATCATGTGCCAGGCGCTCTGGATATAGGGAACTCAGAGCCAATGCTGTCCTCACCCCTAGGCCTCCCAACCCATTAGGAGAGAAAGAGGTGTTCAGTAAGTACTGTGGGGTGATATTCAGAAGTGAGCTCTTGGTTTGGATTTCAACTGGCAGAAAAGTAGAGAACATTTTGGGCTGTCGACTCTGCTTAGGCAAAAGCATGGAAATGGGAAAGGGCAGGGCGTATTTAAAAACTGCAAGAGGTTCTAGTGTGGTTGAATCAGAAGATAGGAGAATGAGGAGCAGCAGAGAGAGGCGTTGTGAGAAAATGTGCTGGCATGAAGATGACAGGGCTTCTAAGATGACTTGCTCTGAAGATGGACTTCATCCAAAGAGGAGCCAGCAGAGGAAGTGGCTGAGCCTCAGGAAGATCACTGTAGGACGGACACCTTAGTGGTTGGATTGGTGGGGACGAATGTGGGGTCAGAGAGACAGGCCAATGAGGAGGCTGTCAGAGGAATGCCAGTGACAGGTAATGAGGGTCTGATCACAGGTAGTGCAGTGGGGAAGAAGTGACAGGGGCAGGAAAGAGCCTTTGTGAGAACCAGAAGGACTATTTACTTGAAAATTGGGGCTGTTTTTCCCATGCACAGGGGAACAGCCAAGGGGACTGGATATTTGGTGGCCCTGGAGTGACAAATCCCAAACTGTCTCCACCCCCATCCCATCAGCTTCTAGGTGCTTGTGGCCCCCTAGCCCCCTAGCTTTCAATATCTAGAAGCAGACATGAGTCTGAGTGTGGCCTGGAATGAGGCTGCCTGAGGAGAATGTGTCACTGCCGTTTTCAAGATGGGTAACCTTGGACATCCGACCTAACATCACCATGCCTGTTTGCTCATGTGTAACATGGAGACAATAATTATTCCTCCACTGGGCTTGTTCCAAGGGTTGAGTTTATATGGGTAAAACATTGTATAGCACCTGACACAGCGTTAAAAAAAAAAAAGCTGGTGATGAAAATATACGGGGTGGGCAAAATAAGTTTACAGCTGTGAGTATGCAAAACAGAGTTTATTCTCATATTGTTATTTATTAATTATTGTATTATTTTCCATATGAACATCTGTAAACCTACTTTTGCCCCCCAGTCCTGCTGGGCAAGGAGCTGCTTTAGCCTGGCTGATTAATGGCTGTTCCAGGATCCTCCCCTGACAGTAGCGGCTGTGGGATGGCACTGGCCTTATGGAGGAGGTGTGTTTGTCTCGGGCTCATTTTTCTTTTTTTCTTTTTTGGCCAATATGTATGTGTGGAAATAAAGGGAGAAAAGGGAGGAGGAGGGGGCAGTGCCCAGACGACCAGGACTGGGCAGCTTTAGGAGTGGAAAGGTTATTTTTCCATCAGGGTTATCTCGTTTAGCCCCTCATTTGACAAGTGAGGAAACGGAGGCCCAGAGTGAAAAAGGAACCCAGGCCAAAGTGAACCCGTGACCTGCATCAGGGCAGAGCCGGGCCTCAAACCCCAATGTCCTCACCTCAGTCTCAGTATATATGCCTCATAGCACCATCCTCAGTTCTAAGTCCCTGTCTGTGAGAGTGCTTCTGTGTTTGTATGTTCATTAGAGTGGCCTTCTATTAGTGGAGCATTTTACAACTTCAAATGTATGGCACAATGCCCCATCTAACGTGAAGGGCTTGGTGACATCAAAAGTTAACATTTCCGGGGGACGCGCCACTCAACCAGGTGTGTGTGCTGAGCCTTGACACAGGTTCCCTCAGTAGACCTCTCCCTGCAGGACAGGACCCTTATACATCCCAATTCAAAGAGGAAAGGGGGGGCTCAGAGCCGTTAGGAATACACAGATGGTAAACTGCAGAGCCACCAGATCTGTGAGACTCCAAATCCTAAGAATACTTCTGTCTTCACGGTAGCTTTGGATATTATTTTAGTAACAGTTACTGCTACTGCAACTATTGCTGTCATCCATATACAGCGTGTCCGCCTTGCCATGTGTCCTGAGGAAGGAGCCACCCATTTTACACATGAAGGATTGCTGTTCAGGGATAAAGTGATGCGGCCAAGCTTGCCCAGTTGCAGGCGGCAGGCCAAGCTGCAACTCCTGCTGGCTGGCTCCTCCCTGCCTTCCCACTGCCCTTCAGGGGCTTCCTGGCTGCACTCACCTGCGGGGTGTAGCTTTCCACGTTGAATGGCTTCCTAAACCTTGTGTTCAGTATGTAATGGGGGGAGCACCCACCACCGTAATACCTGTGATCGAGAACTGGGCCCTCAAAACTGTTTGTGAACAAATTAATCCTGTAGAGAAGGTACGGAGAGGAAGAAGAAGGATGGGTAAGCAATGGGTTGTAATAATTTCAATTGGTAGAGCTAATATGCCTATAGGATTCCTTGGCACGCCATCCAAGGCCCTTCATATCTGGTAGAAAGCGGCTTCCCCAGCTTCATGTCTGGCCACTCCCAACCACAACTGCTTACTCTAGTTCCAGCCACTGGGAGAAGCCAAATCTTCCTCCAATCTGCTTTGCTCCTTCTCATAGGTGTAAGTGCTTCTCATAGGTGTAAGTGCCTTATATCTAGAATGCCCTTCCAGCCATTCACTGTTTGGTTTTTTTTTTTTCTTTCGAGATTGAGCTCTGTCGTTGCCTATTGTGGGAAGCCCTCACTGACTCTTGTACCACGCTGGGTCAGAGGCCCTCCTATGACCTTGTGCTTGCCCCTCATACATTTATTATTCTGTACTATTACAGGTACCTTGCAAGGATGGTCTAGCACAGCGGTCGGCAAACTGCAGCTCGCGAGCCACATGCAGCTCTTTGGTCCCTTTAGTGTTTAGCAAAGGCCAGCTTAGGAGTACCCTAATTAAGTTAGTAACAATGTACCTACCAATAGAGTTTAAGTTTAAAAAATCTGGCTCTCAAAAGAAATTTCAGTCATTGTACTGTTGATATTTGGCTGTGTTGACTAATGAGTTTGCCAACCACTGGTTGCTTAATAGGTAAGAACACCAACTCTGGAACCAGAAGCCTGGGGTCAAATTCCTGTTCTGTTACTTACAAGTTACATGACCTTGGGCACACTTGTCCTTAACCTCTCTATATCTTAGTCTTCTCAACTATAAAATGGGAATAAGGAGCACACCTACCTCACGGGGTTGTTGGGCGGAGTCCATGTGTCATATTTGTTAAGTGTTTAGAATACCTCTTGGATCATGCTTGTTATTAAATGTGTCTGTAGTCCCCACTGGGCTGCATGCCCCTGGGAGGGGTGGGGGTTTTCTTCTGAATTTCTATATGATTCACATCATGAGACATTAAATTAGTTACCATTTACTGAGGATCTAACTCAGTGGTGGCTCCACCCTTGTAGAAAGGGTGAAAATCCTATCTCTAATTAGACATTCTGCTCACTGCCTCTGAAGGCAGGTCTGGCCCAGTTCTGACAGCTACCGAAAGTTCTTTTTGGTGTTGCAAGGAACTCTGTTGGCTTTCAGCTTCTGCCTATTGGCCTCAGTTCTAATGGAATTGTGTTAGGCTCTCTTCCCTATGGAAGAGTTTTATGTATCATAAAAATGAATATTTATTAATTTTATTTAACAAATATAATGTGGTGCTTACTTTGTGGAGGCACTGTAATAATTAACTTACACATATTGAGTCACTTGAGCCTTATGAGATAGAGATGATTGTTAGTATACCCATTTTAGAGATGAGGAAAGTGAGGCACAGAGAGGGTAATTGACCTGCCTGAGGTCTCACTGCCAGAAACAACTGGTGGGGCCAGGGTCTGAGGGTCTAGTTCAAGAATGGAAGCTGCATTCTTTCCACCACACAAGCTGCCTCTCACTTATTAATTTATTATAAGTACACTAGAGGCCCAATGCATAAAATTCCTGCACTCGGAGGGGGTGGGGGGAAGGTGTTTCAGACAGCTTAGGCAGTCAGCAATCCTTAGCACTGCCATGGAGGTGGGAGAGGCTCCTGCTGCCGAAGCTGCCCTCGCAAGCCATGACCCTGGCTGCTGGCTGAGCAGTCCTCCCCCTGTGGGAGCATACTGACCACCAGGGGGAAGCTCCTTCATTGAGTGTCTGCCCCCTGATGGTTAGTGCACAACATAGCAATTAGTTCTTCCACTGTTCAGTTGATTTGCATATTAGCCTTTTATTATATAGGACTAGAGGCCCGATGCATGAAGATTCATGCAAGAATAGGCCTTCCTTCCCCTGGCTGCCAGCACCTGCTTCCCTCCAGCACCTGGGACCCAGGCCTATCCTCTGGCTTGGAATCACCTTCTGTTTTCACTATGGCCCTGCTGCCCTCCTGTAGCTTCCTTCACTCTCCACCTCCCCTTTATAGCAGGCATCCAGCCCCATCCTGGCTGCTCCACCTACACATAAGTGCTGCCCAGAGGCCCAAAGCAGCCAGGGCGGAGCAGAATGCCTGTGTCCTTGCCATAGAGACAACACAAGCTTCCCAGCCCAGCCACCTCCATCTTTGTCACATCAATTTGCATATTCCCTCCTCATTGGCTGAGGGCACCACCAGATTTGTCTTGGAGTGATGGTCAATTTGCATATTCTATCTTTATTAGATAGGATTAGCTTATTGAGTCCTCCCTGAACTTAAAAGAAGGGTATTACTGACATCCTTCTACAGGTAACAAAACTAAAGCATCCGCTTACACTGCAGTCTTTTCTCAGAAAGGTGAAAAGAAGCCACTCTTTTCCTATCAGCTTCTTCTTCTCTAGAATTACACTTTATGTTGAATCTTCCCATGTATACAATAGAAACACAGTAACTTACCCACTGGCCAGACTGCCAATTGCCCAGTACTGGTCCATTTCCTGCTGACACTTTTTAGAAACTTTTCTACAGTTTGCCTCATCTGACCGGTCACCACAGTCATTGTCCCCATTGCAAAGAAGTCTGCGGTTCACACACCTCCCTGGGTTGGAAAGAGGATGTTACACACAGTTATGTGGCTGTCAGAGGGCAATTAACGTGCTCTGAGCACCTACTCTGCACCAGGCACTTTCCAGGCTTTCAATACTTCATTCTGATATGTATCCCAGTGGTAATGACCTTTACATCTTATTCCCCCAAAGCGGCCAGTCTTGTATTTTGGAAAGCACTGTGAGAAGAGGTTATTAAGGGAGGGCAAGGGCTAGTGCCCTTGTGTGAGAGTCAGAGGACGAGTGGCCCAACAGAAAGGAAGCCTGGACTTATCAACCTGAGGCTGGGAAGAGACATGGGTTTGGTGGGTACTGAAGTCATACCATCTATGTGACCTTCTCTATGTTACTTAACACCATGCTTCAAGTTACCCATCTATAAAATAGGGAATTCATCATACCATACCTACCCCTGAAGGTTTCTGAGAACTTAAATGAGTAAATAGAACAATACTGATTCATGGGACATGCCAGATATGTGTTGTTATTACTATAATAATTTCTCTCTTTCTTTCTTTCTTTCTTTCTTTCTTTCTTTCTTTCTTTCTTTCTTTCTTTCTTTCTCTCTCTCTCTCTCTCTCTCTCTCTCTCTCTCTCTCTCTCTCTCTCTTTCTTCCTCCCTCCCTCCCTCTTTCCCTTCCTTCCTTCTTTCCTTCCTTCCTTCCTTCCTTCCTTCCTTCCTTCCTTCCTTCCTTCCTTCCTTCCTTCCGGAATGTTTTACTGACTATATCACGCATTAGGGGTTATGCTGGACTTGCTGATGTAGAAATGCAGAGGCAGGAACTATCTCTCTAAAGATTTCTCAGAGGTAAATGGTGCTAATCACCCTTATTTAACTGTTCAGGCTTTGCCTCTGAGAGAGCCAGCAGAGCTCACCCTCTGAATGGAGCTTTCATACCCATTGTGTCAGTTGATCCCTATAACAAACTTGTAGAATTTTACCATTACTTTTTATTTTCTGTTGAGAGAACCAATATGCAGAAAGGTTAGGTGACTTCTCCTAGGTCATAAAGTCCAAATAAAACTTGATTCAGGAGTTCTGATTCCAGTACACAGTCTTTTGGTGTCTGAAATGTCTGTGAGTGTGGTTTGAATTCCACATTTCTAATGGAAGCTTTTTCTGCTTACCTGTTGTGTGACCTTTGGCAAAGAATGTCTCCACGTCTCAATTTCTTAATACATGAAATAGGAATAACATCCTCTTTATAGGGCTGAAGTGATACATGGGAAAGGAGGTAAAGATATGTAAACAAGGAAGCCTCCTACCTGACACATGACCTGAGCTTGCGCACCAGGCAATGGCCAGTGCCACCAGCATCACATGTTGTTGCCTAATTTGTTAGCTCTTCCCTCCCAATCCTGTGGCCCTTTATACCTGTCTGTGCGCACACAAAGCCTTCACATCGCACTTGACTTCTGCAGGGTGCATTGGTAACACAGTCTTCGGCTTCTTTGTCAGAGAGTCTGCAAGGATCCCCATGGAACTGAGAAGGCCGCAGCAAGACAGCGTGTCTGTACTGGAGGGGAGAGAGTCAGGTGAATGGAGGGCAGAGCCTCAGGGGCCTTAGGAGCTTAGGAATACCTTTAAGGTCTATGTTGCTATTGGCTGCTAGCCTATTTCAACTACCCTGTGAGCTCTCTGAGGGCAGGGACCTTGACTGATCTCTGATCTGCAGTGATCAGTAAAGATTTGCTGAATGTGGGGAAAGCATGGGCTCTGGAGTCCAAAGGTAGTAAACAGATTGATACGGCCAATTCAATAACACAAAACCACAGCCTCTCAGCTTGATTACTCCAATGGGCTGACTCAAGTATTCCCATTTACTCAGTCTCTTATTAATGCAAAAGCATGCGCTTGGGACCCACAACAGATTCTGATACTGTCTAGTTATGTGATGTTGGGTAAGTTACTTAACCTCAATGATATCAGCTTACTGATCCTTAAAATGGAGATAATGAGCTATGTTAGACATACAGTTATGGGATTTGAATTATATATGTGATGTATATATGAAATCTCATTGTGTTGTCTGGTACATAGTTGGCACTCAATTTCTGGTACTTATTTTTCTTTTTTATTATTAATACATTTTACTAGTGAATCTTTCTCTAGCTCTGCCTTCCAGGAATTAGAAGGCAGAGATAGATTGACTTTCCAAAATATTGGCTGAGCCACCCAATAGTTAAGACAAAAGTAGGTATTATTTATGCTTGCTTTTTTGTTTGTTTTTATTCCTAGTCATGTCCTCCAGGCTGCCCTCAAGGAGGGCACAGATGGTGCTGGTGGGGATAGCAGCGGGCAATGTCAGGGAAATGAAATGGGTGCCAGAATGGAGAGAGTGTATAGTGCTCTGTAAATTCATAGACGTATCCCAAATGCAAATGTAGGAGAAGGAAAAGTGACATCTCAACTGAGACCAAAGGATGAACAGAAATGTCAGGCAAGCCCAAAGAGCTGGTATGAGGCGGGAAGAGGAGGATGGTCCAGTGTACAAAATTGCTGTGCCACAGATGAGAAATGAGAGAAAATGGGCCTTGTTCGTGGAAACAAAATTCATCATGCTGAGTGCAAGAGAGAGAGAGACAGAGATGGAGGGAGACAGAGCAGCATCAGGTAACATAGGCCTTCCAAGTCTCAGTAAGGTTGGATTTAGTATTTTATGAAATTACAGCAGGGAAGGAAGTGATCAGATTTGGGTATTTCCAAATGCTAGTTTCAGTCAAGATTTTGGTATAACTAAAGAGGCAAACCATCTTTAGCCAGTGTGGCTCAGTTGATTGGGCATTATCCCATGTACCAAAAGGTCACAGGTTTGATTCCTGGACAGAGCACATGCTCAACTTTTGGGCTCGATCCCCCATAGCCAATATATGTTTCTCACATGGATGTTTCTCTCTCTCTCCCTCTCCCCTCATGTCTTTCTAAAATAAATTTTTAAAAAATACATTAAAAAAGGTGGGAAAACCAGACTATCAGCCCCTTTGCAGAATGACATGTTAACCAGCCACAGTTATTAATTGTATACTATCTTGAAATCAATATATAAGCTTTTTCTTTCTAGAAGTCAGAGGCTGGCAGGACAGAGATAAGGCCTGCAAGAAGACTGTCAGAAGACTATCTAAGCCACCAAAAAGAAGATTAGTTTGATAAGCATAAAAATGGTGGAGAAAAGACATCTCCCAATTCCAGTTTGAAAGGTTTGGATGAAACCCCCACAGTGAGCATGCTGACAGTGATGATGCCAGCTGAGGGAAACGTGCTACAAGATCCAAGTGAAGAGCTCTGGATGGCTGGATGAGTAGTGACTCACACTGAGTCTTCCTGGTTTATGGTGCAGATGAAGCAATTATCCAGATAATCGGATCAATGTTGGTAACTTCAGCAATAAAGCTCAATTTGGGAACCAAATGATCCTGCTTGGCTCTCCACATTGATCCAATTAAGTGTGTAATTGTCCTGGGCCTAACTTTCACAGTGTCTTTGGGATCCTAGCCAGTAGCTGGTTTGGCTTCCCAAGAAGCTGGGGAAATGGCAACCGTTCTCTGATATATCTGCTGCTCTCAGAGCTGGGGTCCTGAGCCAGCCCTCTCAGGACAAGGGAGCCTGATGTACAAATACTGAAGAGACTGTGTGTTTTGACTGGTTGAACACTACACCTGAAGCCATAGGCCAGAGTTCAATACCTGCATTTGCTACTAGGTGAAACTGTGAACTCACCTGCTCTGAGTCTCTATTTACCTATCTGTTTAACAGAGAGTATGACTATGCTCCCTTCTTTACAGAGATGTCAGAACATATAATGAAATCAAACAACAGATATTTGCGGAACAGGTATCATGTTCCAGAAATTGGCCTATACAGTGAAGATAAAGAATTGAGTACGCCTTTAGTGCTTCACAGTGTAATGGAAAACTAAGTAATAATAATAATAAAAAAAGTAAATGATAAATGCAAAGATACACAAAGAGGGAGCTTTTAAAGCTCATAAAAAGGCACCTATCTAACTTTAAGTGGGGCTGAGAAATCAAGGAAGACTCCTCAAAAGAAGTGGCCTCTAAGCAGAGTTTCAAATCTTAAGTAGGTATTAGCCAGTAAAGGAAGTGGGAAAGGTCACTTCTGACTGAGAAAACAGCATGAATAAAGTCACAGAGAGGGTGAAATGGTCAGAGAAATGTACCTGTTCAACATGCTAGAGTGGGGGATGTTTTATGGAGATGTAGGTCAGGTCTAGATCACAGGGAGCCTTTACTACTAGAAGTATGGCTTTGATATTAAGGGCCCTGGATAGAGTTTGAGTGACTTCAGGCTAGGAAAAGACAGTTCAGACATGCATTTTTGATGTTGCCTCCCTCTGGGTGCATGAGGAAAGATGGATTGAAAGGGCAAGGTTGGAGGCAGGAAGCCTAATTAGGAAGCTGTTAACATGAGCAAGGACTTATGTTTAGAAAAAAAAAAAAAAACAACAACCCAAAAGATCAAAGAAAGGATATAATTGCTACTTGGAAGCACAGAGGAATAGAATTCCTTAGAAAAATCAGTCAACATTTACCCATGTCCTACTATGTGCCAGCCACTGTACGTAGTGCCATAGCCAATCTTCACTGAGGATTAGGGATCCTGGAAGCTTAGAGGATCTCTCTTAAGGCTTGAGTACTTACCCTTTTCTTCTGACAGGGATCACACCTAGTCCAGGAGGACCAGCTGGACAGTTCACAATCAATAGGCCTCAAGGTGACATCCACACTCCGTGTCTGCCTACTTTGGGCAAGGCTCCCATTGACTGCATTTGACTCAAAATAGGGTATACTTTCAGCTCTACAGGGTCATAAGAAGAGAGTCAAATATCAGAAGGGAACTAAGTATATATACAACCACCTATCCATCCAGTCAGTAAATATATATTTGCTCACTTTTGCAAGGCTATTTGATTATCATTTAAGTACAGGTTAATATTTATTGAACACCCAGTGAGCACCTGACATTATGGCTAGTTATGGTCAAAAGTGTATTGAACTTGGATCAGAAGACAGTCTATCAGATTTCTCAACAGAAACTTTGCAAGCCAGAAGGGATTACAAAAAAGTATTCAAAGTGATGAAAAGCAAGGACCTAGAGACTAGAGTAATCTACCCAGCAAAGATATTCAGAATCAAAGGACAGATAAACAGCTCTCCAGACAAAAACACACAAAAAAGCTAAAGGAGTTCATTACCCCAAACCTGTATGTTTTACATAAAATGTCAAGGAGATTTATTTAAGAAGAAGAAGAAAGATGAAAAATATGAACAGTAATATGGCAATAAATACATATCTATTAACAATTGCATCTAAAAAAAACCCTAAATAAATAAATAAGCAGAATGGAAATAGACTCATAGATACAGAGAACATTTTTGACAGTTGCCAGAGGGGGGTTGAGTAAAAAAGGTAAAGGTATTAAAAAGTAAAAATTGGTTGTTACAGAATAGTCATGGGAAAGTAAAGTATAGCATAGGGAATCCTAATATATAAAAACCCAGGGTCTGTAACATCCAAAATGATCTAAGGCTCCACTGAATGCCAGGCTGTGTGACCAGTAGGCTCTAGTGGGCTGGGACTGGTGAGCAGGCTGCACTGCTGACCTCTTGGGGAGAGAGAGGTGGGGCTTATCAATGGCTACTGTGCCTGCTGGCAAGGCCCAGAGAGAGAGGCAGGGGCAGGGTCTGATCTGGGCCTCTCTCTTTCCAACAGATCAGCAGTTCAGCCTGCTTGCCTGGAGTGGCTGCTGATCAGCACCCCCCCCCCCCCCATCAGGCCTGGAGATAGGCCCGGAGATGCTGATTGGCATAGAAACCAACCAATCAAAACCAAATCTGGGTGAACTGCGAAGGCAGAACCTAAGGTGGGGGCTGAGGAGGGATTTTAAGGGCAACTGTTTGGTTTAAGGTATAAGAAAGGAGTTCAATTTTTTAATGACTGGTTTGGCAGATAGTGCATATAGCTGGCTATCAGTCAAGATGTAGGGATTATGTATTTTTGTCTGCCAAGAACATCTCCTCCTGCTGAAAAAGGCTCCTCCCCCATTTAAGCAATTCTATCCTATATAATCTATTTATACTAACAAAAGGGTAATATGCTAATTAGGCCAGGTTGACCAGCCATCTTTCAGATGTCCAACTTCATCCTGGACAAAGCCATGGTGAAGGGGGCTGAGACAGAGGCAGTTAGGGGCAATCAGGCTGGCAGGGGAGGACAGTTGGGGATAAGATCAGGCCAGCAGGGGAGGGCAGTTGGGGGCATCCTGGCAGGCAGGGGAGGGCAATTGTGGGTGAGATCAGGCAGGCAGATGCAGTTAGGGGCGATCTGGTAGGAACTAGCAGTCCCAGATTGCCAGAGGGATGTCTGACTGCCAGTTTAGGTCAGATCTCTGTGGCAGTCTGACAGTCTGACATCCCCCAAGGGGTCCCAGATTGGAGAAGATGCAGGCTGGGAACCTCCCCTCACCACCTGCCCCCACTGCACAAATTTCATGCACCAGGCCACTAGTAAAGTCAATAATATTCTAATAACTATGTATGTATTTTTCAGGATAATCACTTAATAAGTTATGTCATGTCTAATTACTGGGGTGTACACCTGAAACTAACACAATAATGTATGTCAACTGTAATTTTAAAAAATTAAAAAAATAATTTAAAAAGGAACAAACCCTAAACATCAAGAACATCTATGATCTTATATGCAGTGTGGCAAAAGTAGGTTTACAGTTGTTCTTATGAAAAATAATTAATAATAATACAAGAAGAAACTCTGCATTTTGCATACTTACAACCATAATCCTACATTTGCCCCACTTTTTCTGCATTTTGCAAACTTACAACCATAATCCTACATTTGCCCCACCAAAATAGGTTATTTATATCTAATGTAAATATAAATAACATTAACATAATAAAATAAGTCAAATACATATTAAATAAATGTAACTGAATATGAGATCAGCAATTTGAGACTGGGGGAAAAACACACCCTGTTTTAATTTCCACTCAGAAGAAATTGTTCTCAAATAATGGAATTAGAGAAATCTATTACAGATAAGTTTCTTAGGCTAAAGGGGAAGACTAGGAATTAAACTTTCAGAAACTTTTTATCTCCCTAAATCTGCCCTCATTCCTATTAGGGCACCACCACAACCACATACTTCTTGATATTTTAAAAATACAAAAAAATTACCTATTTAAGATTGCTGGACTATATAATCTTTGATATAATAACTTCAGTTTAGACATACAACTTTTCTGTGCTTAATTGCCAAAATAATTTGCCTTCCATTGCTTTTGTTCTCAGAACACAGTTTTCTGAGTAAGAGCTACCCTAGTAATTCTCTTCATGTAAACCAGTAAAAGCCGGGGCAGGATTCTATAAATATGAAACATTTCTCCAACTAGTGGTTTGATGTAAGTTAGATACTTTGTGCATTACCTTACTATGAGACATTCTAAGTAAGTATAGGATTGAAGGGCCTAGGTGATTGCCAACTATGCATGAAATACACCTCTTTATCTTTTCCAATTCTGAAGATATGTCTATTTAAAATTAATTTATATTTAAAATGTCTATTTAAAATAAAGTATTCACTAGTTCCTACAGAGAAAAAAAAAAGAAGAAGACAATCCATCAGCAGCTAGGTCACCTTGGTCTGGTTTTGTAACCTGTACGAGCTTCACTTTTCTCACTTATGATATTCATACCCAACTCACAAGGCTATTTCTAGGATCAAATAAAATGTATGTGAAAGCACTGTATAAACTCAAAATGCTATATATTTATGGGGAATACCACCAAGGCAGGATGTATGATCTTAAGTAATTCTCTCCCTATTTCTGAGCCTCTGTTTTTATCCACTGAAAAGTGAGACATTTGGACTAGATGGTCTTTAGAGTGTCCTTAGGGTGCCTCTCACATTAAGAGTCTATGAAACATTTGCTGAGAACAAACCGTATTCAGGATTCTGTGCTACACAGGATACAGAGAACTGTAACGTCAGGTTCTGTTTTCTGGAACTCAGGGTTTGATGTAGAATAAGAAAAGAAACATGCCCCATGTCTGAGCTCTTCTAGAATTTACCCAGTTGGCAAGGCTGTTAAATATTCAGGCTCCATGGCCAGAGCTGGGCTTCAGGACATCACTGTGACTCAGTGTGGAGGCTGTTCAGGGGTGGGAGAGCCTGGAGGCAGGAAAGCAGGCAGATGGCTCATGCGTCGACCCAGCGAATGATGTAGGCCTGAAGTATGGCATTGTTAGGGGAAAGAGAATGGCTAGACAGTGCTGGGTAACTAACTGGATGGGGTGTGGGTTACAGAGAGGAAGGGGTTTAGTTTGGTGCTGGCTTCCAGTCTGAGTCTTTGTATGGGTGGAGAACACAGGGGCAAAGGAGGATATTGGGGAAGATGTGGTTGGAGTGTGCTGAGTCCCAGGTGCCCACAAAATGCCTATGTAGAGTTACTCAATATATGATTCTATGTGGTTTTAGAACTCAGGAGAGAAATCTGTGCTACAGATACAGCACAGATGTGATCAGGAAAAGCTGTGAGAGAGTATCTGACTGTCCTTGTGAGGAGAAGCAGGTTGATGTGAGTTCTTGGGGAGCATCTACACCACCAGGAGACCAGGAAGACTGTGCCTGCCAATCCAGGTGAAGAGGTGGGGCCAGAGGCGGTGGGGGACAGGGACAGTCTGGGAGTGAGGAGGGACAGGCAGACAGCATCACATCTACAGAGCAGTCAAACAACCTAAGACTGAAGTATGTCTAAAAGGTAAAGCCATGCTTTTTGTTAAGTTCCCTACACAGGCAGGACATTCAGTCAAAGGTGAATGAGTGATCATGTGACTCAATCTGACTAGCCCTCCAGGTTCGAATTTTTTTGTTTCCCATCTGAGAGAGTGTATAGCACTATAAGATTCGTTGTAATTCATGTTCCTTTTCAAGGAAAAAAAAGAAAGAGAAGGGAAAGAGTACTGAGATTTGCTGAGCACCCAGGGTGAGTCAAACCTGTGGGAGGGTTTTCCCATATGATCTCATTGAACACTGACAGCAGCGCTAAAGGAAGCCTGGACATTGCCATCTGGATGGGGCAGGGAGATGGCCCAGAGCTTTGCAGCTGTGTGCAGTGGGCATAAAATCTGAGCCCAGGTTTGCTGACTCTGAGTCTGTGCTGTGTCCACAGCCCAGCTGTCTGGAAGGGAACCGGGTCAGCATCTACTCCACCAGTCCCCTCTGTCACCATGCCTCTCCTCCCTGCGTCCAAGACTGAGCTATTAGGAAGAGAATCACATCGCTTCCAATGGCTCAAATACACAATCACTCTAGACAAGGTCATTAACCAATACATTCTCACTTGGCAAAAGTCCTAAAAAGAGGATAATATTAACTACAGAGAAATCCATCTCCAGGACAACCCCAGAGACCAGCAAAAATCAATTGCCTAGTAAAGTTGGATCTTTAACAAAAGGTCAAAGACGCTACAGGAAACCACAGGTGGATACTTTAAGATGGTAACTTGGAGCAGGATGAGCACGCCAGTGGGGAAGGGGGCACTGCAGGATGTGCTCTTTCTACTAATTTTCAGGTTTGAAGAAACTATGTTGTCTGTGATTTGGCTGCTCCTAAGTATGTATTTGACAGCGCAGCAGGGTATCTTCATCTTGTTTCGACTAAGAAACAGTTACACTGCGTTTTTAGCAACCATCAACCCAATTTCAGACCATAGTTGAGACTGAGTTGATAAGTAATATGCACACACACTATTAAGACACAATTATTTCCTCCTCTGAGATTTGAAAGCCTGTTAATGGGAAAGACGATCAATTAGAGAAAGAACTTAGTAAAAAGTAGTTATAACCAGCAGATCTCTCATTTTTGCACCCAATTTTCATTACAGAGATGGCAATCTAAGAAGTAATCAGCTGAATAAATAGTCTGTTTGTAAATTACATTGACTAAGATGTGTGTGGTTTATGAGTACTACAAAATGCAAATCTTAAAGAAAGGCTAGCATTAAATCACATCTTTAATTCTTGGAAATAGCACAGACCCAAGAAAGGACAGGGCTCGTCAGGGCCTCAGCATATGGCTACAACATAGGCTCTTTGTGCTTCTGCATTTCTTTTTTTAAAAAAATATATTTTATTGATATTTTACAGAGAGGAAGGGAGAGAGATAGAGAGCTAGAAATGTCGATGAGAGAGAAACATTGACCTGCTGCCTCTTGCACACCCCCTACCGGGGATGTGCCCACAACCAACGCACATGCCCTTGACTGGAATCAAACCCGGGACCTTTCCGCAGACCGACGCTCTACCACTGAGCCAAACCGGTTTCGGCATGTGCTTCTGCATTTCTATGGAAACAACTCACTGACATGTAGACCCACCAACCTGACTTCTGTCATTCAAGATCCTGAGTGTCCTTAATGCTGAAAAATTAGACATGCCCAGAGAAGTACAGAATAATGGACACTTGTGTACTCACAACCCAGAACTGGCAATTGCTAACATTTTGGTATATTTCCTTCAAGGTTTTTTTAAAAAAATAATAAAATAATGCTATAAGTTTCACATCTGTTCCAGTTCCATTTCCTCTTCTCTGAAGAGAAAAATATTATTGTGAATTATTTATATATTCTTCCAGTTTTAAAAAATATTACATATATATGTATTTTATATATATATATATATGTATATGTACATGTATTATGTATACACATACAATATATACACAATACATTTTGCATTGTGTACTTTACTGCAACTTGCTTTTGTCAGTCAACATTGTTTTTCTGAGGCCTATCCATGTGGATTCATAAAGAGATCCAGCTCCTATGTCACTGGGTCCCTATCTCCTACACTCACTAACAGGAGTCTCTGATTAAAATAAGGTGGAGCCACCATGTACAGCAGGCTTTGGTCAGCAGCAAATTGCGAGTCCTCTGTGCATATAGATGGCATGCGTCAACATGTTTGGGGTTTCTGTGCAAATGTCCTGACACAACAACTCTCTCGCCACACCCAATTTGTTAGGCAGCTGCATCCCCTTTGCAAATCGCGTCATTCATGGTTGCTGGCAGGGGTAGCCTCTGGGTGGCAGATTTTCCATTTCCCCACTCTGTCATGTGCTATTGTATAGGTAAAATTTAAAGCAACATCTCAAGGCAACACATGTGTGGTTCAGAGATAGAGAAATGGCCTGGGAGTCCTGCAAGTCAGACACACATGCAGGTGGAGCAGGGACAGTGCATGAGTGAAATATGTAAGGATACACATGGGCTCTGGAACCAGCATACACTTGGATTTGAGTCCATCCTCTGTTACATATTAAGAAAGTAGCTTTGTGACAGTTTCTCTCTCTGTGTAAATTGTAAGTCATAGCACTCACCTCCCACAAACGTGAGGACTGGAGCCTGTACAGAGTGGTAATGAATAAACCATAGGTCGTAGGACAAGGTGATTTCTTCATCTGATCTGAATCCAAGAGTAACTAGAAATGAAAGCCTTTTGTAACTGATAGGAAGGAGCTCTAAGTACTTTCTGTTCCAGAAATAAAAGTGATTTTTCCACTTCATGGATGGAAATCAAATGCATTCTGTGTTTAGGACTTTCCTGGGGGAGTCAGGGGTAGAGGCCAGATCATTACACCTGGATTTGGGTGAGCGTTTGAGACTCACGAAACCTGAGTTAATATCTTCTCTCACATAACCAGTTTCATTCTACCACAGTATAAGAGACATAGTTGGAGGATTAGACAAGGTTTCCCAACCTGCACTCTATTATGCCTCCACTTCCGAATCAGAGTGAATGTCCTAATATATAAATATCATTGTGTTGCTCCTTTGCTTAAACCATTTAGTGTCTCTCCACTGCCTAAAGGATAAAGTGCAAGCTTCTTTTTAAACTGAATGTATTGGGGTGACACTGGTTAATAAAATTGTGTAGGTTCCAGGTATACATTGTTAGCATATATCACCTGTATATTGTATTGTGCATTCATCACCTCAAGTTTCCTCCCATCACCATTTATCTCCCCCCCATACCTTCTTCTATAAGGTACAACCTTCTTAATTGGCACTCCAGTGCCTCTCTCAACTTCACCCATGATCTGACTCCTACCTGATCTCATTTATGGTCACTGACCACCTTGGTATATACTCAAGGATATGGAATTAGACTTGTAGCTACAGGAACAAACCAGGTTCTCTCTCATTCCCATGTCTTTGTCTATGCCGCTTCCTCTGCCTGGAACATCCTTACCCCCGTTGGTCACTCAGCAAACACCTATGCCTAGGTAAACCTTTCCTTCTAGAAGTGTTTTAAGACCTTGTGCCTAGTGGAGCTGATCAATCCCTCCCTTGTTTCCCACTGCCCCAGCACCATCTCTTGCAACAGGACACAGAGTGTGTACTGAGGTATGGACTTTCTCCATGAGAACACTAGCTCTTTGATGTAAGCTCGACCCCCGGTGTGGGGTATACAGGAGGCAGTGATCAATGGCTCTCATCATTGATGTTTTTATCTCTCTTTCCCTCTCCCTTGCTCTAAATACTCAATGAAAATATTTTTAAATATATAAAATACTTATTTTAAAAATGAGAATAAACTCTGTTTTGCATTTTCACAATTATAAGCCTATTCATCTCTGTGTTCTTAGAGCTGACTGGGGTCTTGCCCAGGGTCAGTGCTGTGGGTAGGGATGATATGATTCCTTCAAACCTTCCATTCCAGACACATTTCCTTGGATCCTTGATGCTTCTCTGTGTACACAGAGCACGCACAAGGAAGGCTTTGGCAGCTTGATTCTTCTTAGGGACAAGTTGAGATTCTTGATAATCACAATTTTATGGAATGAATAAATGGCATTAACAGCTCTTCTTGAAAAAACCAAAATGGCAGCATTGATAAACACCTGAAATTGCTGCCTCCCACAAACACTTCAAAACTATAACTAAAAGACAAAATGGACATTATCCAGAACTACAGGAAGGTAGGATGAGTTGAAATTCTACAATTAGAAGAAAAGAGAAAAGCACACTGGAGGTGCGGAAGTAAAGGCTTTGTAGGTGCGCAAGTGGAAAGGGCTGGCAACTGAGTACACAGTTGTCTTTTTCAATCAGGAGGGAGACAAAAACCCTCAACTGCTCTAAACACCAGTTCTGGGTGAGACTCTGGGGGCCCAGACTCATATGGGAAGAAACAGGACTGTCTGTCATTGGGTGGAACTTAAGGGCAGCTTTCTCTCAGAGGAGCTTGTAGGGATTCCCATGGGACACTGAGAACCCAGGGCCTCTTAGGGCAGGGCTGAGGATCAGCCATAGCTGTTTGCTCCACCCTGTTGATTCCCTGAGACCCCACCCCACCTAAACTGTGTGCAGAGATCTTTGCATATGAATGGCCTGGCCCTTGTAGTCTAAAATTACCTAATGAATTGCAGCTGGGTCAGAGAGACCCAGAACATCCAAAAGAAGGCCTAAGCAGCTTGCATTGCTCCATAACTGGGCCTCATATGGAACTCCAAACAAGGAAGAGGAATCTGAAGATCTCTCCATAGCTCCTGCTGGGTGGCCTCAGGCAGAGGCTAAATTAGCACTTCCTTGGAGAGCCAATAGCTGTATACCCAGGGGTCACAGTGGAAGCATCCAGGTTATAACTCCTCAGATCCATAAGGGACACATTCAGGTGCAGACTCAGTGAGCACCAAAGCCCCACTGAAGCAAATCTTTCCTTATAAGGGTGTCTCTAGTATAGAAATTCTCCCAGTAGACACAGCTGATCATCACAGGCAATTAGCCTGGAGGTCAATTCCTCCCAGTGATGCCAACAATCAAGGCTTAACTACAACAAGACTGTGCACACAGCCCAGAAAGGGGTGCACCCAGAGGATGGCATATTCAGTTGCCACTAGGCCTTATAGGACACCTAGCACACAAAGCCACTCTGTGAACTCAAGGTGCAGAGACCAAGAAACAGGTCACAAATGAAAGAAATGGAGGAAAGAAAATTACTGGATATAGCATTCAAAACCATGGTTATAAGGTTTTTCAAGAACTTTCTAGAAACCACCGATAAATTTAGTGAGACCCTCAAAGATATAAAAAAAGGACCAAATAGAAATTAACCATACACTGACTGAAATTAAAAAAATAATATACAGAGATCCAACAGCAGACTAAAGGATCGCAAGAATCAAGTCAAAGATTTGAAATACAAAGAAGCAATAAACACCCAACTCGAAAAGAATAAAAAAATATGAAGATAGTGTAAAGAAGCTCTGGGCTTCAAGCATACCAACATCAGAATTATGGGGGTCCCAGAAGAAGAGAGAGAGAAAGCTATTGAAAATCTATTTGAAGAAATAGTGACAGAAAACTTCCCACACCTGGTGAAAGAAATAGACTTGCAAGTCCAGGAAGCACAGAGAACTCCAAACAAAAGGAATCCAAAGAGGACCACACCAAGACACATCATAATTAAAATGCCAAGGGCAAAAAACAAAAAGAGAATATTAAAAGCAGCAAGAGAAAAACAGTTTGTTACCTACAAGAAAGCACCCATATGATTGTCAGCTGATTTCTCAATAGCAACTATGCAGGCCACAAGGGAGTGGCAAGAAATATTCAAAGTGATGAATAGCAGAACCTACAACCAAGATTACTTTACCCAGCAAAGCTATAATTCAGAATTAAAAGTCAGATAAAGAGCTTCACAGATAAAAAAAAGCTAAAGGAGTTCATCATCACCAAACCAGTATGATATGAAATGCTGAAAGGTGTTCTTTAAGAAGAGGAAGAAGAAAAAGGTAAAGATAAAAATTATGAACAACGAATACATATCTATCAACAAGTGGATCTAAAAATCAAGTGAATAAAATATCTGATGAACAGAACAAACTGGTGAATACAATAGAACCAGGGGCATAGAATGGGAGTGGACTGACAATTCTTGGGGTGAAAGGAGCATGGGGGTATGGGAAGAGACAAAATCATACACCTATGAATGAGGACAGTGGGGGGGGGGTAAGGACAGAGGGTGGGGTGGGAATTGGGTTGAGGGGAGCTATGGGGGGGAGAGAGGAACAATTGTAATAATCCGAACAAAAAAGATTTATTTTTAAAAAAAGTACAGCTCTTCTTCCCATAGGATTGCTCACAAGAGAGCCTGGGATGCCCAAGAGCTTCAACAGCTCATGGTAGGAGTTTTTCATGTGCCAAGAGGACCCTGAATTGTCAGGTCACTAGCACTTTTATTCACTGGAGCCCTAATTTGAGCTTTGACAGACTGAGTTTGAGCTTTAACTCAGATATTTTCATTAGCCTATTTTATATCTCACAAAGCAACACAAAAATGATTAAATAAATCATTTAATATTTAACTGCTGGGAACATCTGGAATGCATCTGTGTGTGTGTGTGTGTGTGTGTGTGTGTGTGTGTGTGTGTGAGAGAGAGAGAGAGAGAGAGAGAGAGAGAGAGAGAGAGAGAGAGAGAGAAAACCCTCTAATTTGAGTTGATGAGCAGGTAGAGTAGGTCACTCTCACATTGTAAAATCACTGATAGGAATAGGCTCATTTTTTTTCCATACATAACAAACCTTCTTTTGCATACCAAATCACACAAAGGCTTTGTTCAGAATACAGAACAAGTATCCTATTCTTCTCAGCATGACAAAACACACTTAAACATGTCAATTTCTTATGGGAACTTTTGTTGAAGTCAGCCGCTTGCTTCCACAATAATTTGAAGACAGTTGTTGATATTACTGTAATAGATGCATGCAAATTGCTTCAAGAGATGAGTTTCATTCAGTAGGTATGCAATAAAGAGACGGTCAGCATTATGTGACTCTATTCCCTGTCATATTAGTAATCAGGGAATCATCTGAAACTGTCACTTACCTAGAGCCAGACAAACTGAGAAAACCCAGGGTAGCCCAGAGAAGAAAGAGCACCGCTGGAGCCCTCCAAGCCCATGCCCAGGATGTCTTCATTTTTCTCTCTGGGACAGGGGTCCAGCTGTGGCGCCTAGATCCATGGAAAGCCTGCCCAGGGAGTGCTACCAACAGCTCTGGCCCCACAGAGCAAACAGTTCAGCAAGGTAAACAGAACCAGTCACAGGAAACCCATTAGACTTTGCACAGACAGAAAATTTACCCATAATTCTAGAAAACAATGACAGTGCATACATTCTGCAGCAGCTTGGTTCTTATTTCTCTCTAACAGACTTTTAGATAAGCTGCCGAGAGGGCAGGCAGTAAGGACTGTGGCCTTTAAGTCCATATTACCTGGGTTCAAATTATTTCTTTAATATTTTTTTCCATTATAGTTTACATTCAATATAATTTTGTATTAGTATCAGATATATAGCATGGTGGTTAGATAATCATATGTTTTACAAAGCGTTCCCCCTAATATTTCCAGGACCCATCTGATACCATACATAGTTACTGTAAAATTATTAACTGTATTTCCCATGCTGTTCTTTACATCCCCATGACGATTTAGTAATAGTCAATCTGTACTTCTCAATCCCTTCACTTTTTTTCAGCCAGCTCCCTAACATTTCTCCCCTGACATCCCTCCTCTTGTCCTCCCTCCTCTGTCAATCATCAGTCTGTGCTCAGTATCTCTTAGTCTGTTTCTGTTTTGTTCTTTTATATTGTTCTTTGGATTCCACACATAAATGAAATCACATGCTCTATGTCTTCCTCTGACTGACTTATTTCAGTTAGTATAACACCTTCTAGGTTCATCTAGGCTGCCACAAATGGTAAGATTTTGTTCTTTTTTAATGGCTGAGTAATTCTATTGCATATATGTACTACAGCCTTTTAATCCATCAAATCCTTTCATTGCCTACTAGTTTTGCAACCTTGAGCAAGTTACTTTCCCTCTGTGCCTTAATCTCCTCACTTGAAAGATGGTGAGGATTAAATAAGTTAACATATCTAATGTGCATAGAACATGCCTATATTAGTAGGTGGAATGCAGGGCTTGGAGTTATGCCAAGTTTTGAATTCCACTTTTACCTTTTTCTAGCTATGTGATTTTGAGCAAGTTGGCAAGAGGCTGTAGAACTCTATAGTCCATTTACCTGAGTTCAAACGATCTCTGTATGTTTCACCAGCTATGTGGCCTGAGGCATACTAGTATTATTAACCATCTGGGCCAGGCTTTTATAATCTATAAAGCAGTATCCACCTCATGGAGTTGACATGAAGGTTAGATAAATCTCAATATTTAAGTCACTTTGAACAGTGCCTGGCACATATTATGTGTTCTCTCTGTAAGTGACTGTCTCTGATTCTGTTTCCTCATATGTAAAACCCATAGGGCTATGCCTACCTGTCACTCAGAGTTGGGAATGTCAGATTAAATAGGAAAATATTTCATAAATAGGCATTATAAAATGATAGGTGTAAATAATAATTAACCAAATATGTGTTGTTGTTATATAATTTACATAGAACTTTATTTAGGATATTAGATTAATTTAATATCTGTCCCCAATATTTGCCAGTCACCCTAAAAGCCACAAATGGTAGTATAACCCAAAAGAACCTCAGTAAATTCCTTTGTCCTGCACCTGTAACCTATCTCACCTTAAAGGTCAGAGGAAATCTGTTGTCTGTCCTCTGGGTTGAACATAGCAAAGACAGGTGCCTCTCAAGTGTGGGAAGTCTAGCTTGTTTTATTGGAGCCTGGAGGAGTGCTTCTCCTTTATCTTCTCATTATTCAAAATAGTTCACCAATTGCCCTGTAGTTTCTGAGATTCCTCAGTGTTAAACTGGATTTAAAGAATATGTCACACTTGTCACACTAAGGAACTCCAGAAATTGCATAGTCCAAGCAAATGTTCACCTCAGGACCTCTTGCGTAATTCTCAGATTGCCTGTGATCAGATGTGGGATGACTATCTTCTCATGTTCAATTCCAATGTGGACAAAGCATGTTAGCCCTGATTCCCAACCCAGAGACGGTAACTACCTGCCTGTGTGAGGGACGCAGGAGTGAGGTATAAAAGGCAAATTCAAAGGCAGTGCACATATAGCCAAGGCTCTAAAACAAAGTTCCCTGAACACCCTCACTGACTCCTCAGAATCAGCAAATTAAAGTCTAAACTGCAATCCCCTGGCATATATGACTGATCTGCAGTCCATAAAGGGCTATGCTGACATGGCTGGTGGCCGTCAGTGTGAGGACTCGGGGGATAGCAATAGGTAACTGGAGCATGGGCTGGGAAAAGAACACAGCCTGGGTTTGATTTCCTTAAAACTCTGTTTTATCATCTGTAGAATGGGGATAAGAGTTCATTAATATCCACTTCATAAGATGGTTCTGAGGTTTGAATACATAAAACATTGAGCCCTTATTTCCTGACCCAGGTTGACCACACTCTTGTGTGCCAGCCTTCTCCCCACCTGGCCAGGTCTGCTAGAGCATTGGGTTGTGCTGGGAAGGGGATGGCTGAGAATGCAATAGGGCAGGCATCCCTAAACATGAATTGCACAAGAGCCCAGAACTCAAGGTCTTCCATCAGACCATCCTGTGTGCATTCCAGTTATCCTAAGCCCTAGCACAAGGCACCATTTCTCTGTTGCCCCAAAGGATGCATGACCTGAACTTTGACACAATTGATCGCAGTAGTTAATCATTTGTAAACAAGCAGAAAATTGTATTTTAAGAAGGATTCATGTCCCTCTCATGTCTGCCTGCATTAAAGAGAAGCCATAGCCTTCCCAGATAGGGTTCTCCTTCCTCCTTCTTAACCTGATAGACTCATGGAGGAACCTGCAAAATTTAGAGGCAGTTACATGTGCTCTCTTACCTCCAGATATTTTGTGTAAGCTGTCTCCCTGCCCCAAATATGTGCCACTTAGCTAAACATGAGTCATTATTTACATTTTATACTAATGTCACTTTCACAAGGAAGCCTTCCTGATTGGCTCTTCTGGGGTTCTTTGGTTTCAGGAACTAGTAAGTCTCCTGGAAGTCCAACCTGATATCGCCCCCTGGTGGTTTCAGGTACCACTCATCCGAGGTCATGGCAGAAGGACTCCA
Organism: Vespertilio murinus; assembly: GCA_963924515.1. Classification (NCBI taxonomy): domain Eukaryota; kingdom Metazoa; phylum Chordata; class Mammalia; order Chiroptera; family Vespertilionidae; genus Vespertilio; species Vespertilio murinus. The sequence continues at coordinate 37,737,734 of OZ004706.1, forward strand.
GCCTTAGGATGAAGTGCTATACATATTTTAAAAGGATAGTTTTAGCAATTTAAAGGAGATTCCATACATCATCTTGTTTGATCTTGACAAACAAACTAAGTATGCAACAAACTATCATCTTCCATGTCTCTGAGATGGGGTTCCACAACTGGCTTCATAGCTGCTAAGTAGCAAATTGATGATCAGGTACAAGGTTTCTTTGTTTAATTCCCAAACTCTTCTTTTATAATTCCAAGTTGGTATCTCCTCTTAGGGAAGTGATTAACAAACTCATTAGTCAACAGAGCCGAAGTTTTCAGACCACTGTCTTAGGAAGTTCTAGGTCTAGCATAATCTCACCACTTGTCTGGTCTAGCTGCTCTCATTAAAAACTGTATCTCTCTTCTCTGACTATAACAAAAATGATCATGCATCTCTAGCCCTTTAACTTGTATGCAGGAATCAGTAGCTCTAGGTCAATGGATAGGATAACGATTAGTTATATATCTAGTGTTTGCAAATGAGTTTTCAAGTCTCCACCCAGTTCCATAATCACACAATCAATGTTATAAGGTTTAAGTTTTTATTATGGCAGCACTCTACTCCTCGTACCTATTTTTATATTTAGTTAACTCTTGCCGCATAACAAATAGTCCTCAAATTTATATCTTAAAACAATAGTAATTTTTAAACTCACAATTCATTGGGTCAGCAAGTAGGTCTGGGCTAAGCTGGGTGGTTGTGTTGGTCTTGCCTGGGTTCACTCATGCAACCTCAGTTAGCTGGTGGGTCAGCAGGGAGGTGGTTGATACAGGATGCCTTACCTGCTTGAGGATACATTCTGTCTCTCTGTAGGTGCTGGCTATTGGATGAAGCAAAGGAATAACTGGGTCACATGTTGCCAAATAGACTAGCTCAAGCTTTTTTATGGTTGTATCATGGTTTCAAAAACAGCAAGAAAGGAGAGGTCTCAATTAACAAGTGCTTTTCAAACCTCTGCTTGAATTAACTTTTTTTTAAAAAATAAATCTTTATTGTTCAGATTATTACAATTGTTCCTATTTCGCCCCCATAGCTCCTCTCCATCTGGTTCCCATGCCACCCTCTGCCCTTACCCCCTACCACTGTCCTCATCCATAGTGTATTATTTTTGTCCAATCTCTTCCTGTACCCCCACACCCATTTTCCCCCCAAGGATTGTCAGGCCACTCCCTTTCTATACCCCTGATTCTATTATATTCACCAGTTTATTCTGTTCATCAATTTTTTTTATTCATTTGATTTTTATTTTTTTTAATATATTTTTTTGATTTCTTACAGAAAGGAAGACAGAGGGATAGAAAGTTAGAAACATTGATGAGAGAGAATCATAAATCAGCTGCCTCCTGCACACCCCCCACTGGGGATGTGCCTGCAACCAAGGTACGTACATGCCCTTGACCAGAATCAAACCTGGGACCTTTCAGTCCGCAGGCCGATGCTCTATCCACTGAGCCAAACTGGTTTAGGCTCATTTGATTTTTAGATTCACTTATTGATAGATATGTATTTTTCGTTCATAATTTTTATCTTTGCCTTTTTCTTCTTCCTCTTATTAAAGAATACCTTTCAGCATTTCATATAATTCTGGTTTGATGGCGATGAACTCCTTTAGCTTTTTCTTATCTGTGAAGCTCTTTATCTGACCTTCAATTCTGAATGATAGCTTTACTGGGTAAAGTAATCTTGGTTGTAGGTTCTTGCTATTCGTCACTTGAATATTTCTTGCCACTCCCTTCTGGCCTGCATAGTTGCAGTTGAGAAATCAGCTGACAATCATATGGGTGCTCCTTTGTAGGTAACAAACTGTTTTTCTCTTGCTGCTTTTAATATTCTCTTTTTGTCTTTTGCCCTTGGCATTTTAATTATGATGTGTCTTGGTGTGGTCCTCTTTGGATTCCTTTTATTTGGAGTTCTCTGTGCTTCCTGGACTTGCAATTCTATTTCTTTCACCAGGTGTGGGAAATTTTCTGTCATTATTTCTTCAAATAGGTTTTCAATAGCTTTCTCTCTCTATTCTTCTGGCACTCCCATAATTCAGATCTTGGTACACTTGAAGTTGTCCCAGAGTTTCTTTACACTATCTTCATAATTTTTTATTCTTTTTTCTTTTAGAGTTGGGTGTTTTTTGCTTCTTTGTATTTCAAATCTTTGACTTGATTCTTGCAATCCTTTAGTCTTCTGTTGGATCTCTGTATATTATTTTTTTTATTTCAGTCAGTGTATGCTTAATTTCTATTTGGTCCTTTTTCATATCCTTGAGGGTCTCACTAAATTTATTGGTGGTTTCTAGAAAAGTTTTGAAAAACCTTATAACTGTGGTTTTGAACTCTATATCCGGTAATTTTCTTTCCTCCATTTCTTTCATTTGTGACCTGTTTCTTGGTCTCTGTGTTTTGTCTGCTTCCCTGAGTTCACAGAGTGGCTTTGTGTGCTAGGTGTCCTATAGGGCCCAGTGGTTCAGCCTCCCCAGTTACCTGAGGTGGACACTCTTGGTGCACCCCTTTCTGGACTGTGTGCACAGTCTTGTTGTAGCTAAGCCTTGACTGTTGTTGGTATCATTGGGAGGGATTGACCTACAGGACAATTGGCTATGAGGATCGGCTGTGTCTATGCTGGAAAAACTTCTGTGCTGGAGACACCCTTATGAGACAAGACTTGCAAAAGCTTCTGCACTCAGCTTGGATGGGGAAGGATCTCAGGGCAGAGCAAACAGCAATGGCTTCCTGTCAGTACTGCCCTAAGAGGCCCCTTGGTCACAGTGTCCTGCGGTAGTCCTACAAGCACCTCTGAGAGAAAACCACCTTCAAGTTTCACCCACTGCCAGACAGTCCAGTTTCTACCCAAATGAATCTGAGTCCCCAGAGTCTCACCTGGAACTATATTTAAGAGCATTCAGGAGCCTTTGTCTCCTTCCTGATTAAGAAACCCAGCCGCATACTCAGTTTTAGTTGCCAGCCCCCTGAGCATATGCACGCCTCAGTACCCCAGCCTTTCACAGCTCATGTGAGTCTCAGTATGCTTTTCTCTTTCCTTCTAGTTATAGAATTTCCAATCAGCCAGTCTTTCTGTGGTTCTGGATAATTTTTTTTCTTTTAGTTGTAGTTTTGAAATTGTTTTGTCTTTTAGTTGTAGTTTTGAAATTGTTGTGTGAGGCAGAGTTTAGGTGTTTACCTATGCCACCATCTTGGCTTCTCTGAATTAACTTTCTTGATGTTTCATTGGGCAAAGCAATGGCTGAGCCCACATTTAACAGATGGAGACATAGACCATACCTGTCAATTGGAGGAAAAGCAGAGTCACATTGCAAAGGGGTGTTTATACAATGTTGGAATTAATTTTTCAATTTATCAGAGATATGTGCTGCTTTCATGCTGAAGCAATTCAAAGTCAGTGCGCACTCTTCATTTCTCTATTTCCCATTTTTGGTAACTAAGAAGTGTGCATTTATATAATAGTGCTTTAAGGTGGAGAAAGCCTATACCCCCTAACTTCCTGGATGGAGGAGAGGCCCTGTTGACCCTCAAACAACTTTATATGAATAGAATTAAATTTTTGTTGTGCTATGTAATTGAAATTTGGAGGTTTATATGTTACTGCACCAATAGCTACCCTATCCAGATACTCTTATGTTACATATAACATTTAGTGTTTATGCACATCTTTTTCCTGAGGAAAAAAATCTATAGCTTTCCTAAGATTATTGAAAGAAGCAGAGATTCCAAACAAAGTAAAAATTAAAAATAAAAATAAATAAATAAATAATAAAAAATAAAAATTTCTTCAAAAGAAATAACATTTTTAGCTCACAAAATTATTCATGGTCCCTTTGAAAGTAGTAGGGCATAGTCTGAAATTTTTGGGGCATCAGACAGGCCTAGATTAGCATTTCATTTCTCACATTTATTAGTTTATATCCTGGACAAATCCTTTAAGCCCTCAGAGCAATGGTTTCTGTAGTTTAAAATGCAGGCTTATTAAATGAATTCTTCAATAATCATTTATTGAGAGCCTACTAGATTCAAGTCACAATGCTAGGTGTCTGGTTATAAAGCTGAATATGTAATAGACCTTCCGTATAAGACAGGACAACCTGATGAGAAGAATGGACACAATAATACATCAGGGCAGCACAGAGGGTGACAAGTTCATTCTAGAGATCTGCAGATTATGGTTTGGATGTAGCCGAATGTATTTGCATATGTGTGTGCATGTGTCTGTGGTCATTGGGGAATATTTCTCTGGAGTGAGGTTAGAGCTGGCCCTTATGAGGTGACGAGGAGTCAGCAGACCAAAGGAGGGCATGTGACATTGCAAGGAAGAAGCCAGCAAAATCAAAACACATAGTTGAGAAATTGTACCAGATTGTGGGGAACTGTAGGCCATTCCCTGTTGATGGAGCCCATGTTCAGCATGAACAGTGAGAAGAAATGGAACTTAAGAGGCAGGCAGGAGCCAGATCGTGTAGGGCCTGATGGCAGGGTTAATGATACAGGTTTTATTCTAAGTGCACGGAGGAGCTATGGGGAGGGTGTTAAGAGGGGGAGGAAGGGGCAGCTTTCTTTGTAAGAGAGATTACTCTTGCTGCTGTGTAGAGAATTGGTTAGTGGGAAGCAAATTGGAGCAGAGAGACCATTTAGGAGGCTGTTATAATAGTTCACTGAGAGATGACGAAGGCCTGAATTAGGGCAGTGGGAGCAGGGATGGAGAGAAGGGCATAAACATAGTATCTGTCTGCTGGTGCTGAGAGGAGTAAATAATGCACTCTTTGTGAAGGGCTTTGTAAACTAGGCTGCTCTGCACACATGTGAGATTATTTTGACTGAGATTATGGTTCCCTGGTAAGGAGCATATTAAGTCCCCAGGGCTGAGCTTGGCAGCTGTTCAAAGCACCGGGCTCCATACAGCACACATTTCCTTGCTTGTCACTCACAGTCCTGAAGATTAAAGTGCAGAAGCTGTTCCACATTAGGTGAGGTCCTTGTCTTCTTCCAGACCCAACTTCCCTGGATCCTGGGGGGAAGGCACAGCTCACATATTGAAGGACCCAGTGGCCATGTTGCACTGCCCAGGGTCGGAGTGAGCCTGTTGACCATCTTTCTGGAGTCATACCATGGAAAGCATGAGAGATTTTGAGTTTGTTGCTTACCTCATCTCTGCATCAGTTCCCAAACCTTTCCATGAGGAGGTGGTAACCATACTCTATATTCCATAATGTACATGGAAGTCTGCTTCCAACTGGCTATGAAGATGAATAAAGAGAACCTGGACCACTACCTAGTGGGGACCACAGATCTTGTTTAGACTACTATGCTGCACATGGACCGGAAAAGGGGATGGGACCTTAAGCTGACCTTCTTTCCTTGTATCACATGATGACCAGTATCCTGATCTTCTGTCCCTTTGCTTATGGCAGGAGATGGATTAAATAAATCACTTATATTTATATGCATATAAACTCAGACAATAAAGTGGTGAAGGCCTGGGGTACATGGGAAGGCTAAAAGGATCAATGGGGAAAAACATGACATATATAATATTTTCAACAATAAAGAGTTAATTTAAAAAATAAATAAATCACTTAGAGTCATCATAGGTCCATTGTTCCAGAGTCCTAATCAGTGTTTGAGACCTCCTGGTCTCCAAGAGTTCTACCACAGGGGTTTCCTGGAGACCCAGGGAACCTGAAAGAGCTCCAGCAGAGGGCTGTAGTGACTGTGTTACTGGAGGTGGTTCTGCTCAAAGGACTCCTTACTCGAGGTAGGGGTATGGTCACCACCAGGATTCGAAATCAGAAGGGAGTGTGGGTGGATTGAGTGGGCAGATAGGTCTTTGGAATAATTGGGGGGGGGGGGCATGGAGGATAACCCAAAGGAGAAAAGGAAATGGCTCTATTCCCAAATAGAAAAAAAAAAGTAAGAAAAGGGATAGCAAGGAAAATGAATTCAAAGTCTCACCCTTTTGTGCAAAGAGAATAACTCTTCATGGATCTCCATTCCCTTTCTCTGAGGCCTCCAGTTACATGACATTTCCCTGTGCCCTTTGCAATTGTACTTGGCCCTGTGACCAAAGAGAAGTGATGTATGCCATTTCACCCCCTCCCCTGTGCAGTCAATACTCTCTACTTCTCCTGTCTTCCAGATGAATGTAGCTGCCGAGGATGGCCTTGGAAGCCAGTTGAAGAAGGTAGAACCTCTGGCAGCTTGGGTTCCTGCATGACCACATGGAGCTGAGTCCTCCACACCCCTGCTAGTTAGAATATGCCCAAAGAAGGTATACACTTCTATTGTGTTAAGCTGCTGAGATTCCAGTGTTTTTCTGTGATACTGACTAGCATTACCAAAAGTATTACACCCTCCTTCCCACAACTCCTATTCCCCACTTCACAGAATTCCTGAGCATTTGCTGAAAAGGAGGGATGGGTTTGAAAAAGCCACTTAAGTAGGCAGTGTCTATGACACAGCTCTGCTGGTGGTAGTAGGCAGTGTCTGGTTAGCAGAGAAAACTCACTTGTCTATTCCAGGGCCTGTTTGTCCTTTGTGTTGACAGACAGGGAACTTCTGTATCCACTATCACCTGTATTTCTATATCTAGGTGTGGATGTATACTTCTCTGTGGAGACACAAGAGTTCTGTTTCTTTTATTGTGTACAGTTCATAATGGATAGCTATGCATTTTTCTCTGGCTGTAAAAGGGAATGAAGAAGATAGAGGATACTAAGTGAAAGCCACATGGGTTGAGAAAACATAGGAAGTGTATCAAGAATAGTTGACCAGCATTGATGATGATCATTACTTTGAAGATCAGGCAGACAGAAGAGGCCAGGGGTATGCTCCAAGGTGGGCATTGGCCCAGGTGCTCACAGGAAAGGTGACTTTTCAGGTTTTGCCTTGTCATTTGGGATGTACTTGGCAAATACAATTGAGAAGATAAGAGCCCTTTAGACACAATTTGATTTGGTGCTAGAGATTGAAGGTTTAGAGTGGGCTTGGCTCTTGATCATTGACCAGGGTGTCAATCTGCTTATATGTGAGAAGGTGTAAAGGAGAAACATTAGAAGATAGGTGGTCCATGACAGTGGTGATAATTATGCTTTTTAATAAAGTCCCTCAAGTGGGGAAAACTTTGAGACATTGATCATGAAGCAGTATTGTGTATAGGACCCTCATGTGGGCAAGGTGAATGATTCACAGGCTGCCCAGTGGTTCTCAGTGTGTATACATAATTACATTTAATTCTAAAGCACTGTACATCATAAGATTATGAGGATACTTTATTGAGTTCATAGGCAATGAAACACCTCAAATTCAATTCAAAGCAACACATTTTTATAAATGAGTTTATATTAAAGCAAGGGTAATTTTTAACAAGTAAAATATTGAGTAGTCATTTTCTCCTTTCAGATATTTTCAGGAATGCTAAAAAAATATGTGAGGAGTAAAAATTGGAATCCACCTGGAAATGCTCCAGAAAACTAATTACCTAGGGGACTTGAAACAATTGGATGGATTATGTACTGGCATTGATTTTGTGGATTAACTGCAGCAAATAGTGAAATTTAAGCCACCGTGTTTATCTGTTCATTCACTCACTGTTAAATCAAGTTCTAACTCCTTAGCCTGGCAAGTGAATGATTTCTCAGTAGGTATACCTCAGCAACTCTGAATTTCACACCAATTCATTTACTCATGCAAATAATTATTATTATTTCATCCTCAGTGTCTACTGTACTAAAGTGGGTGATACAGCAGTGAATATCACCCTTGGCTCCCTGCCCACATAGAGCTTCCAGTTTCATAGAGAAAATAAACTATAGTTATTTCACATAGCTGTAAAGATCACTTGAGTAATTGGAAGCACTATAACCATACACTTGCCCTGATGTCATTGGCTTGATAGATGGGGGTGTGGAAGGAACTCTTGGAAATTCACCCTTGCTTGGAAGCCCTAAACCAAAGGGTGAAGTGGTTGAGTAGTCAAACTTCTGAATTACTAATGTTATTACTGATGTTACATAATGCCCCATAGTGTTTCTGTTATCTGGTGTTGCCATAAAGAACTATCCCCAAATTTAGTGCTTGAAAAAGTGAATAATTTCACTATTACTCACAATTCAGTGGGTAATTTAAACAGGGAAGAGCAGGAGTGGTCATCTCTGTTCCATGTGATGTCTGTCTTCTGGGTCTGGACCATCCCAGATGACTTTTCCCTGCAGATGTTTGTTGACTCACCTGGGAAGCTGGACAGCTCAGGGTTGGATGAGACAGCTTGACTGGGGCCTTGGTCCTCCTCAGGGCCTCTTCCTCTCCATGTGGCCACTCCACGAGGCCTCTCCATATGATCTCTCCAACAGGGTAGCTGGATGTCTTACATCCAGCTGAGGGCCCCCAAGAACATAAAAGCAGAAGCTGCTTGACATTCTTGAGGCTCCAGCCTGAAAATGGTGCAGAACTTCCATAGCATTATGCAAGTTCAAGTGAGCCACAGCACCAGCTCAGATGTGGGAGGGAGTTGGGAGCTACACAAAGGTGTGATTATATAGAGATGCATTTCATTGGGAACCATCTCTAGAGACCAGCTCCTACACTTAGTTTTTTTTTTTTCATAAAAGTCTTAATCAGGAAGACCTCTTCCCCCCTCCCCATCCCAAGAATCTGAAAGTACCTTCCTTTAAATGCTGCTGCTAGAGAATGTGGCTCACAGAAGTGTGCAGAGCTTTCTAGTGGAAAATGTGTCATTCATTGCTTCACCAGCCACAGGGAAATCGTGCCTCCAGACTCACGAGTGAAGCAGCAATTCTCTGATCAGGACTCAAGAGTGCCATGGACTTGGAGTCTTGGCAGGTAGAAATACCAAGATCTGCTTTCATAGGGTTTCAAGACACCTGATACAGGAAGTGGTGCTATCCAGAGACAGAGCACAAGAGTGAAGATCAGGGCCACTCAGAAGACCAGCAGATATGACATCAAATCCAATAAGAGCATCTGAACTAATACTATACCTTCAGCTGACGGACACCAATGCTGTTTGTGAAGGCTCTGCTCTCATGACCTAGTCACTCAAAGGCCCCACCTCCAAGTATCATCACAGTGGGGATAGGGTTTCAACCATAAGCTTGGGGATACAAACACTCAGGCTATCACAGTGGACTTTGCACTGATTAGTTATGTTTTCACATCTAGAAAATGTGGCTAATTGTACCTACCTCATAGGGCTCTTATGAGGGTTAAATGAGCTAATACATAAAAATATTTATAGCAACGCATGGCATATGATGGATGAGTGTATTTTATAAGTATTAGTTATTATTATCACTCAGCTTCTAAATCCAGTGTGGGAGTTTATCCCAGTTCTCAGGCCTTCTCTGTCTGGACCCTGACTGTGAACTCCAAGGACTTTCCTGAACAAATGTATAAAGAAATAGAGGGGTAACCTTTTCCGGGTGTACAGTTCAGCCTGATGCCAAGAGCCTGACCCCAGCTTCTCAATTCTTCTATGGGAGATTCACCTTGGAGTTTGAGGTTCAGGACTCATCCCTGCTCCACCTGTATGTGTGTCCTTGCAAAGATCATATCTTTCTGACCTCCACGATAAGTATGACACACCCTGTAAGCGGGCCCTTGGCATTTCAGACTTAGGACCCTTGCTGAGGCAGGGCAAGCCTGAGGATCCCGACAGTGAGGCCAGAGTCACTGGATTCCCTTAGAGACCAGAAAGTACGTGATGATGGGAGTCCATCCACTAAAAGTGGCCATAAGGACCACAAGAGGCTGGCCTCCTGCTGTGCTATGTTCAGACACTTGCCGAGTGAGTGACTGCATTCTCATATCCTCCAAATCTTCAACCTACTTCTTCAGAGGCTGGGAGAAGTTTTGTGGGAGGCACTAACTGCCCCCCTTGAGTCAGCCCTGTCATTCCCAAGCTGGTCTTCCTGGCGAGGCTTCTTTCCAAACCTTCTAGAATCAGCCCAACGTTTTCTGGTCTGCTCTGATACTCTGCTCCTTTCTGGCATTCTTCTCCAGTTACTTCTACCACCCTGAGTTAATTTGTTTGCTGTCTTTTGGTGGGAGGGCAGTCCTACCTTATATTTCTGAGCCAATCACAGTAGTACTTCCACTTTTGAGAGGCAGTGCCAGAGTATGAGACAACAGGTTGAGTTAGAATCTCCTTTCTGTCACTTATCTGTGTGACTTTGGACAAGTTTCTTTGCCTCTCTGTGCCTCAGTGATCTAGTGAGGGTTATAAGGATTAGAAGCAACATATATGTCACCCGTGCAGTGCTTGGTATACAGTAGATATTCAAAAAACTATATTATCATCTATAATGCCCCATCCATGTTCAGGACTATAAAGGAAGTCTCACAGATGTAGGTAGCTCCATGCAACTGTAAAGTTTAATCACAGGTCATCCCATCTTAGGGCACCCTGGGGCCAGATTTTAATCCTACATTTAAATGAAATCTCAGATTCTTCCTGGAAAAGACTGAGCAGGACACTTTTCAGAACTTCAGGCATCCTTTTCCACTTGGGCGGGAAGAATAAACCCTCCACAGAGAACTCACCACTTTAAGTTTCAGCCTTGGCCCTCAGCCTCACAGGTGGCAGGAAGAGGTGGAAAAGTCTAAATACTGAGCAAGAACAATAGTGATAATGACCATCACTGCATAAGGATCATCAGAGCCAGGTGTAACCAAAGGGGCTCACATATGGACGCATGTAGGTGTGATCCCAGGCTTCCAGGGTGCTGCTCGCACTATTATTTTTCTAAGGAGCTATGACCCAATTGCAAAACAATAGCTTCTGCAGAACTTTGGGAAAAGGAAAGTGCCCCTCTCTTCAGCACCAGCACAGTCCTGTGTTTTCAAATGTGAGTCTTCGTTTGCCAGGAGGGCGCTAGAGCGAGGGAGGCATCTGCCAAGGCTGGGCCATGGGCTGTCTTGCCAATTTCTTGTCAATACCTGCTGGCACTTCCCTGAGTAATTGTTCCAGGTGCTTCGGTATATTTCCTCATGTCACCAATGGATTACAGGAGCTCTATTGATTTTGTGGTTTCATTCGGGAAAGATCTAATCTTAATCCTCCATTGTTCATTTTCCTTAACCTTTCTTTTAACACCAAGATAGGGAGGCAACCCATCAGAATGGAAATTGTTTCTGAGGCATGCTGTCATAAATATATGCCACAGACGGTTTTATTTTATGGGAGAAGCCATACTTTTTGAAATAATAATAATGATAAAATTTATATGGTATATGACAGTTTACAAAGCACTTTCCCATATCAACTCATTTAATCCTGACAGCAAGCCTGATAGGTAGGAGTTATTTTTTTTTTATTCTGATTTATTTATTCTGTGAGTCTTTCCACAACATGAATTTTTATGACTCTCCGCTGTATCACAGATGAGGAACCTGAGTGGCTCAAGGTCACACAGTTCTTAAAAAAATATGGTTTGGAGTAAGGGTGATATGCACTCAAGTCCTGAGCCTGCCAGATTGTTCCCCCATAACCTTTGATGAGGGGGTTAAATTCTCCATGGTTCATTTCCTAATCAAAAAAGGCCTAAGGGGCATGCAGAAGTGCCCAGTATAACTTGGACAATTTACAAGACATGGACTTGAACCAAGAAAGCAGAGGGACTGGGGCTACCACTCACTAGCTCTGAGACCTTGAGACAGACAGTAACCTCCTTTACCCAGGCTCAGCTTTATCTTTAAAATAAGTGTTCACCTGTAATTTGTGTTTCCAGAATACATTTACCTGGAAATGAAAAAGAAAAAAAGGATTTAAATTCTAACAAACCCCTCCCCCATATCCCATCAGGCAGCAGGAGAGGAAGCATAGAAGAAAGACAAAATGTTCACATTGGGAAGTTTTAGTGTGGATGATTTCCAAGTTGCTCCTGGAACTTACTCTCTATGGTTTCAGCACTCCAGAATTGAAATCATTGCCTTGTTGTCTCATTTCTTTCTCTATTAGCACTTGAATGTTACTAAACAAAGTTGGTAAGATAGAGGCAAATACATACCTAGCATCAAATGGCATTTTCTGCCCACTCCTCTTCCATTCTCTCCTTCCTTTACTCCCTTCCCTTTTATCCCTTTCCTTCTTTTCTATGAGAAAATACATTACCTTCTGGGTCAAAGTCCGAGTCTCCCCAATGAACCCTAAAGGTTCTTCCTTGTGCTACTTGGTACGTGCCATGTCCCCTGTGTGGGTGGACTTTGCACCTGGACCCCCTTCTCCATCTGCTGAAATCGTGTTCCTCTTTCCAAAATCCACTCAAATGTCACCTCCTTTACACAGTTTTCCCTAATCACTCCAAGAAAAGGAATCACTCCCTCTTTTGGCCCCATAGCACTATCTTTACGATGGTATTTGTGACACTGGATTGTAATTCCTTAACTACCATCTTCCTCCACCTGTGTACTCCTTGACCTTATTCATTTGGCATCCTGAGCACTTGTAATGTTGTTATCCTTTTATGATACTGCCTTGCTGGCAAGAATGCTAATAACCCTGTCAAACATTCTTTATTAGTCACTGAATCATTTATCCATGTACTCAGAATGTACTTTATAACACTGAAATAGGCATTATATTTACCAGCCAACCTCTTCCTTAGAAAATGGGGCTCAGAGAGGTAAAGAAACTTACTGAAGGCAGAATTGCAAGTCAACTCTAGGACCCCAAGTTCGGCTCTGTGCCTTTCTTTCAGTCCAATGTGTTCAGTAAACTTTTGCCACACACCTTCTATGTGCGAGGCATAGAGTGATGTGCAGGGACATAGATTAACACAACATCTGCTCTCAGGGGTGCATAGTCTAATAGGGAAGCAAAGATGTTTAACCACATCATCTAAAGCACACAGGAAGGTTTAAGCCTCATTGATTCGTTGATGTGCTGACCATCTCCTGACAGTGGGTCACAGGTCACAGCTAATGCTGCTGACAGTGGGTCACAGGTTATAGCTAATATTCCCTTAGGAATGCTGCTCTGTGCTCACATGCCTGAGCTGCCTCATGCCTGATTCTGAACCCCTCACACTGTACTCTGGCTCTGACATTGGCATTTGTCCATATTCTGCCCTCTGTTTTGGAGTTTATCTGACTCTTCTGGCATTGTGTACACAGGCTCTCTTTCATGATCTTGAGGTTCTTCTCAATTTGTTTCCTGTTTTCTTTTCAAAATATATATCTTTATTGATTTCAGAGAGAGGAAGAAAAAGACATAAACATCAATGATAAGAGAGAATCATTGGTTGGCTACCTCCTGCACACTTCACACTGTGGATCAAGACCAAAACCTGGTCATGTGCCCTGACTGGGAATCCAATAGTGACTTCCTGGTTCATAGGTCAACGCTAAACCATTGAGCCACTGTGGCCAGGTTGTTTGTTTGTTTGTTTTTTTCTTTCTTTCTTTCAAAAATATATTTTATTGATTTTTTTTTTTTTTTGCAGAGAAGAAGGGAGAGGGATAGTGAGTTAGAAACATCGATCAAGCTGCACACCCTCTACTGGGGATGTTCCCGCAACCAAGGTACATGCCCTTGACCGGAATCGAACCTGGGACCCTTCACTCCAGAGGCTAACGTTCTATTCACTGAGCCAATCCAGTTAGGACTGTCTCTTATTTTCTTGATAAAGATTCCCTGCTCTAGTTTCTAGCCCTACAAAACACCATTGCCACCCTCCTCGTTTTCCCCAGGCTAGTCCTTGCATCTGTAATGAAATTAACCCAATCCTGGCACCATTACAGAGATGTTTTCATTGGACAACTTCCTTTGTGCCCCTGGCATATCATTTTTTTTCCCTATGGAGAACAAATCTGCCAATGCACATCTTTCTTGAGATGATGGTTTCCAGCACAGCACCTGGTTTGCAAATTATAGCACATTTGCAAGCTACAATCCTTGTTCCACCTAAAATGCCATCAGCACAGAGCATGGATGGCTTTGTAGATTATTTTTTGAGTAAAACTCATGTGGAGTTTGATAAAACCTCCAGCTCATGATCCATAAACCAGATGTTTATGCTAAGCTAACAAGGCCTTTTTAGTGGTAACTCCTGCATTATCATAACAGATATTAGCTGAGCTCTTTCCATCCTCTGTTCAGGTGAGTAAGGAAAGAACCAGGGACAAGTAGCCTAACAGGCCATGGCCCAGGCGCTTCCTGAGAGCCAGCTGGATCCCAGGTGGAAGCAGGAGGATAATCACCTCACTCTTCCTTCCCCAGGAAGCATGAGCTGGCTGAGAGACACAATTCTGGATGAGCCATTTGGGGGTGACAAGGTAGACGGGCATGATGGTCTCCAGGATGTCTAAGGGAAGAAGACACCTGGTTTGGGCCAACTCTCAGTGAGTTCGAGTGGATTTCTAGAAGACTGAGGACTGACGCTGCACTTCAGCATCCTCATAGCCCTGGACAGTCATCAGACACTGGAACTAAGACTTGGTCACTGGGACTGGATTCTCACAGCCAGGAACAGAAAAAAAAGGCTATGGATCTGGGAGGAGACAGCAAAACCAGCCCCAAGCCCTACCTGCTGGTGGGGACAGGACTGCTAACAAACTACTTCCATTGTCAGAATGGGTTCAGCGCTGAGCAGAGTGTTGAGGGCAGCTGGATACAGGACAGAATAAATCTACAATATGTACCCAAATCTCTCTCTAAGTCCTCATCTTGACAAGCAGAGCACCAATGAGACTTCCAGGACAACTAATGAGGTGAGTCAGCAGCTTGTCCAGGTTAAACTTTATGGTGAAATTCCAGAGACCTTGCCACTCATTATAATTTTAATTTATCCTTGTCTGTTTGAAAACCTGGTAGTGCTACAAGGTAACATTGGAGCCATGGAAGGTCTTAGAATAGCAGAATAAATGAGAAGATGCTTGTTAAGGAAGGTTTATCAGACATGGTTTTAAAAAAACAGACAAGGTGAACCCTTAGAAGGCCGGTCCTGTGGTGTTAATGGGATGGAGAGGGGAGATAGCTGGATGTGTAAATGAAGGGAAATTGTCAGAATTTTCCTGAAAAGGGTGGGGGAGGAAGTTTAGATGGTGGATCAGCCAACACTTCTTCCCTTGACCCCTGAAGGTACCTTGTCTCTACAGGAGAAAGGCTGGGATACTTTACATGTTCCACTCTCCCTTGAAATGGAGAAGCTCAGAAAGTTTGGGATTTTAAAGAAAGGGTGAGGCTAGAATCAATCCATGTGGGTTAGCAAAGTCTACGAAGGGATGGATGGAGAGCTCTCCACGCTCATTCCATTGGTGAATTCCAATCCAATGCTCTACTGGGCTTCTGCTTCCCTATCTGAAAGGTGGGATCAGCGATCACCCCACTCCCAAGAGAGGATCATAAGAGTCCAAGGAGAAGCCATGTAGATCAATGAGAACCAGTTGACTTCATTGATATTGAAGAGACACAAATGTAGAGTTTACATGTGCCACATACTTTACAAATGCCAGCTCATTTATTCCTCTTTACAATGATATGGTCATCTCTATTTTATAGATAAAGTTATGGTAGTTCAGAGAGGTGAACTCACCCAGTGTCACAGAGCTCCTAGGTGACAGAGCTGTGCAGAATGTATTTACAATTAATGTGTAATTAAAATATACTTTAAGAAAACTAAAGGAAAAATAGGGTTGGAAGAGAGGGCACAGCGAGGAGTTAACTTATGAAAGCCTTATATTTCTTATATCTACTATATTTGTATATTTACATCAGATAATAAAGGGTGCGTGCTCAAGAAAAGAGAATGCTGTTGTTCTGAGTTGTAAATGATAATGTGTCTCATAGCTCATTTGTCTTTGATCATGGCATGGCTTTCTCTGGTGAGGGAGGCTGGTGATGATACTAATGAGGAGAAAGACCACTGTGGGTGTTCGGAAGTGGGACTCTCTGGGTCCTCTTCCTCCTCTAGCTCACCAAATGCCACCATCTCTGAAATGTCTTTGATTTTCAGAGTGGAATTTCATTCCTGCTGTGTTAGCAGACTCATTGGCTATGGCTACAGTAGTCCTGCCCTCCCCAAATTGTTCTCACCTCTCTTACAACCTGTGCTTTTTCTTTCTTATGGTCTCTTTGAATCTGTTTAGAGAATGATCATGAGTCATTCAAACCTTGTCCAAAGATTAACTTCCTTTGAGAAGGGGAGTGATAGGACTCCACAGACTGCTTTGTTAGGCTTGTTTGAAGCTGATTCCAAATCCTCTTCTTTTTCTCCAACATATATGCTTAAGATCACCAAATCACCTCCAATAACAGTTCAATAACACTCTTTATCCTGATGCTAATTGAAGAGTCAACCTTTAATTAAAATCCTGAGTTCTGGGGTTGGATTGGGTATGAATCTAAGCCCTGCCAACAGGTACCTTTGTCACCTGGGTCCTTTCTCTCTGAGCCACAGCATTATTAGTAGTAAAATGGGAATGATAATAGTTTAAACTTCCCAGAGCTGTGGTGAGGAGGATGAATTGAGATGATGTAGGGCCGTGGCCAGCAAACTGCAGCTCTTGAGCCACATGTGGCTCTTTGGCCCCTTGAGTGTGGCTCTCCCACAAAATACCACAGTCTGGGCAAGTCTATTTTGAAGAAGTGGTATTAGAAGAAGTTTAAGTTTAAAACATTTGGCACTCAAAAGAAATGTCAATTGTGACATTGTTGATATTTGGCTCTGTTGACTAATGAGTTTGCCAACCACTGACCTAAGGAAAGCACTTCACACAGTTTCTGGCACAAATTAAAAACTCTGTAAATATTACCTCTTAATATGATGCCTGTGTAGCATTTTACAGATTTCTCCAATGGCTCCTTCTCTTTAAATAACTTTTTTTTCCTGCTTAAAAAGGCAATAAATATTTATTACAGAGAAACTGAAAAATAAAACAATTCAGCACACAAAATAGACCTGTGGAGCAGTTGCTATGATGCACGCTGACCATCCACCAGGGGACAGATGCTCAATACAGGAGCTGCCCCCTGGTACTCAGTGTGCTCCCTCAGCCAACCTCCCATGGCCTCTTTCCTTGGCCAGCCAACCCCCCATGGCCCCTCCCCCTGGCTGGCCAACCTCCCACTGCCTCTCTCCCTACCCCTGGCAAGCCAGCTCCCCAGTCAGCCCTGATCAGGGGGCCAGCTAGCCAATCTCCTGTGGAGCCCCCTTACCTGCTGGCCAACCTCCCATGATCCCTCCCCACAGGCTCTGATGGTGGGGTGGGGCTGCTAGGCCAACCTCCTGCAGTCCTTCCCTTTGGCTGGCTGATCCCCCTCCCCCCATGGCCAGCCAACCTCCTGGGGACCCTCCCCTAGGCCTGCTGGTACCCCTATGGGTGAGGGAACCCACCCATGCATAAATTCGTGCACTGGGCTTCTAGTACTTATATAATCAAATTGGGATCACAATGCATACATTATTTTATACTCTGCTAAATTGAATTATTAATTTAAAAACTGGCATGGGAATAAATAGAGGTTCTACAACATTGTTTTAATGACTGCATAGTACACATTCATAAACTTATGCTTATTGATGCTGAAGATAAAAGTGAGAGATATGGCCTCTTGTCTTTAAGGGGATTATCACCGATTACATAAGCATGTCATCCATTGTACAAATATAACATTTTGACAGTCTCTTACATATTGAAAATTTAGGTTTCTAATATGTCCGTATTAAACATAATAAATGAAAAACTTCTTAATGCCCATTTGTTCCATCTTTTAAATTCCTGTCTTAGACATGGAATTACAATTGAAGATTATGTACCTTTTAAAATATTTGATTTAAAGATATCCTTGAGTCAAACACTGAAAGGGTAACTAGTTTTTTAATCACTGCTGATTTGATAGGCAAAACTTATCTTAATTTGAATTCTTTGATTACAAGCATTTGTGCACTTAAATTCTTTTTAGTCACTTAGTAATAGTGGAAACAGAAAGTATATAGCAGCATGACATTTCAAAAAGTACAATTAAGTTTAGATAAGAAGTTTGTTTTCTGCAACTGGAGACCCCCTTTCACTTCTGGGTTGGCTGGAGTCTGAGTTTCCTCCAGGAGGCAAGGACTTTGCTTCCCCAGCATAGAGAGCAATGCCTGGCACATAGCAGGCACTCAACATATATTTATCAAATGAATGAGCAGTTTCCTGAATACCATAATAAAAATGTTTCATGAATACAAAGCAATTATATATTTACTTTTTATAGCAATAGGAATGGGAACTTACCAAACCTACTCTTCTTATAGTATATCTGTGACATTGTTTTCTGTAAGCTTATTGACACTCATTTAATAAAAATGCTTCATGGTTAGGTAGCTTCATGGTTAGAGCATCCTCATGATACCCCAAGTTTGTGGGTGTGATTCCTAGTCAGGGAACATATAAGAATCAACCAACGAATGTATTAATAAGTGGAACTACAAAGCAATGTTTCTCTCTCTCCTCTCTCTCTCTCCATCCTTTCTAAAATAAATAAATCAATAAAAATCATTTTAAAAAATGCTGCATAATACTGTAATTTAGTCAAGGTGCTTCCTGTTGAAACAGTTAGTTGTTTTCTATCTCTAGCTATTATTTTTGGGTCATTTGTATTTCTCCATTGAGAATTATCTTTTCATATTATCAATTTTTCTATAATCTTTTTCTTTAAGCTTTTAGGAGATTTCTTTATATTCAGGATAATGAAGTTTTGCTTATAATGTAAATTATAAATATTTTTTCTAATTTTCTATGGCTTTTTAATCTTATTTATGGCATTTTAAACATTCATGAAATTAAATCTATCCATATTTTTATAAATATACTAGTATATTTTCTGCATTTGGTATTATACTTGAGGACTTTTCCTATAAATATTCATTTATTTTCCTATATACTTTCATGGCTACATAGGATACATTTGATATTAATTTATATGGTTTTTAATTAACTATATGGGATAAGGTAGGAATCGAACTTTTTCTAGCAGTTGTTATTACACATTTCCATTTATTAAAGTATTTATTACCACTGATCGGAATACTTTAAAATATATTTTTATTGATTTCAGAGAGTAAGGGAGAAGGAGGGAGAGATAGAAACATCAATGATGAGAGAGAAACATTGATAGTTGCCTCTTTAGGATTCTAGTCCACAACCATGGCATATTGCCAGACTAGGAATAGAACCATGACCTTATGGTTCATAGTTCAATGCTCAACCACTGAGCCATATTGGTTGAGCCTAATCTGAATATTTTTCAATTAAACATTAATATTTATACATGAATTTCTTGGGCTTATTTCTATATCTTATATTATGTCTGCCAATTATTTTAAATTATTTTTATTTTATGTTTTCAGATTACATAGTATATGTTTCATTACATTAATTTTTTTGAATATTCTCACATGCTATTCTATTTAAGATATGCTTAAGAATATGAAGTTGAAGATATGAAACTGAAATTATGATTGGAATTGCACTGTCATAAGTTAGGAAGAATAGACTTTTTATAATGTTGAGCCTTCCTTAATTTTCAGCTACTTTCTGCCCTTCAACAAAGATTTGTAATATTTTAAATCTAGATTTTTCATTTTCAGTATTAAATTTAGTCTTGGGTATTTTATTTTTTGCTATTAGTAATAGAATTGATTTTTCTATTAAGTGTTCTAAATGGTTATTTATAGCAATATAGAAAATATTGATTTTTATATATTAAACTAAGCACCTTAATTCTCTTATTAGTTCTTACAGCTTTTCTATTACAAAATATTACCTTCTGACATTGATAAATTACTCATTTTACTTTTACACACTTGATTTTTTTTTTTATTAAATTGCCTCAAATTTCAGAAAATGTTGAATGATAGAGGTAATGGCTGATAGCCTTGACCTCTGCCTGGTTTTATTGGGGATACCCTCAAGTTTCATGCTGCGTTTCCTATTGGCTATTGGCTTGAGATAGATGTACATTATTATGTGAAGGGAAGACTCTATTTCTAGTTTCCTTTTTTCCCCTCCTCTCAAAGAGGATCATGAATTTTATCAAATGCCTTTTGGTATCTGCTAAGATGAGACACTCTCCTTTGACCTATTAATTGCATTCCAAGAATCAACTTTATTTAGTTATGCTTTACAACTGTGTTTAATTAACTAATCTTTAATTTAGAAATTTTTGATTATTCATTAGAAAGATTAGGCTGTAATTTGGACTACTGTTTTGATGTTTTATTATTCTAGCTTTGAAATCTGAACTGAGAAACTTGTTTTCTGGTGTCATTTAATAGCTTAAACAAGGTGTCATTTTCCCGCTTCACTTACAGCCACTCCAGGCACACTATGCTCATTGGTCCTGCCAGTTCTGCTAATGTTTTCCTACTGCCATCCCCTTATGGTAAACTCCTACTCATTTAAAACCCACCTTAACACCAACACTTCTCTGTAGTCCTCTCCCACCATTTCCATAGGATCAGCACATGTTTTGATTCAGCCTGGTTTCTACTACAATTTATTCATCTATTAACATATTTTTCCCACTGGAGTCTGAATTTCTTGAAGTGAGGACAGACATACATGTATCTTGTAATTTTTTTTTTCTTCTGAATCTCCAGTGCTTATCATAGTACTTGGCACATAGCCTGTGCTTCGTAACTCGTTGTTACATGAATAAATTCATAGTAAATTTTATCTTTAAACTTTGCCAGTAAAATGTTTCAAAGAGGTATGCATCTTTGCCTTTCTTTTACATCACAATAGAGACAACAATCACTAGCTGCCATTCCGCACTCATGGTAATGCTGGGATAATGGATGTGGAAGCATAAAGTATACAGTGGAAGGATCGAATACAAAAACACACAATAGCTATCAGACTTTCTTTGATATTAATAATAGCTCATATATTGAGCATTTACTGCTTTCCAGGTAAAAATTATAATTTACTGCTTTCCAGGTAAAACATACATTAAAAATATAATTTATTTATCATAATAGCCATGTGAGGTATATAGTATTGTCTGAATGTTAAACGCTAGTGACCTGAATGCTAGCAATGAAGCCTAAGTGACTTGTCTGAGGTCAAACAACAGGCACGTCCTAGAGCCAGAGCCTAAACCAGCGCGTTCTGAATTGAGTCCATCATCTAGATTGGACTACGTATTGACTAGTCCATAAAGACGATGTGCTCCACTTACTTGAGAAAATCAACACATACTAGGGAAAGGGTGGAGATTTGCTCAAGTACCCTAATTCCCAGGTTCTGCCTAAGTTCAGTGGACAATAAGAAGAACAATGGAATATCTATCTACCTGCTTGACCTCTGCATCTCTCTTCTGATAAACGTGGGACAACCGTTAAGGTTTTCTTGATTTTTAGTTTACACTGTGAGGTTGATTCATCCTGAAAGCGCACTGTAGGCAGTGTGATTGCAGACCACTTTTTTTCCTTCTAAGTCTAAAAGGTCACAGACTGGTAACAGGAAACAACTTTCCTTTAATAACTAAGTTCCTAGATTTTTGAGCTCGTGGCCATGAGCTACAGGTGAGTGACACTGACCTATAATATGAAATGAGACAGACTTCAGGGTTTCTCTCACCCCCAAAGGGAAGGCACAGTGGAGCTGCTGAAAGTGTGGTATGAAGGACAGTTTAGCATTTTAAAGTCCACAGTATGCCAGCCCTGATTGCTGCTCATTCCATCTCCAACCACTCCTTCCTCTTCCCCACTCCAGCCTAAGACCCCAGCATGAGTGACAGAAGTGGCAAGAGGTTGTTCAGAAGATTAAAGACCCAAATCACCAGAGGCTTCCATTTCACAAGAATATTTAGACACTTTCTACTTGGCAGTCATTCATATTCTTCTGCAAAGGATGAACAGAAAGTCTGTTTCAAAGAGGTTCCTCCTTCAGATCTTTGTACATTGGAAGATAAAGCAAATGCAAGGATTTTGTTTTGAAATTAAATATTCATTAGGTTGGGTTAGAGCTATTACTGCTCTTGAGAAGAAGACTGAATTTTTCTTTGTTTTAAAATACCTGCAGTCATTTCACTTGAGAATCAATTTCTGTACTAATCAGTCAGGGTAATGCACAGTGTGATTTTTCTAATAGCACAGACACTCCTTGAAATTGAATATAGAAAGAATCAAACTGTTTTTACAGAAGGTACGTGAGCAATGTGACATCACAGGAACCCTGCACACAGAAGCAGCCAGGAGTGGAGCAAAGAACCTTGGGAGTCAGACCCTGGGCACTATGAAGGCCTCCAAGTGAGCTCTTCAGCTCTGGTGATTGACAATTTTTACTTAACATCTCAGAGTTTCCATTTCCTGAGCTGTAAAATGGGGAGCATACTTCCTTTCAGGGTTTGTGCAAGAATTTATAAATAACAGAAAATGAGCTGAACCTACAGATAGAAGCAATTATTCATACTTAACATAAATACTCAGATCTGGTCACCAAAAGGCTTCAAAGCCATTTTCATCCTTTAAAAAATCTATTATTGCTCATATTACCCTTGAATTTAAACATCTTTTAAAAGCTTTCAAAGCTTTGAAGGTTGATTCCAATGAAACCTGTTTTTATTCTAGGCATTTTTCCTCCTGTCATTCAGAGTAAAACAAAAAACATTTACTGTCAAAACAACAAGGGTATGCTCTCGGGCACAAAATGAAAGTGGAAATGGCTGCATGACTTATTTCTTATTTTGGCGTCTTCCTAGCAGTTAAATAGGACAGCTTTTAATTTGTCACTTCTTTAAGATTCACTTGGGTTGGAGAACTAAGTCATCAGTGCCTGGCTTTAGCTAAACTTGAACTAGTTGGGCCAAAAGGTGTATTCTTTATTCCTCAGCCACATATCCTTTCAAATTGCCAAGTAAAGAAAAAACTATGTGTTTAGTAACATACTCAGTACATCTAATAGATTTTTATTTTTCCTTGAAACTGGAGGGATTTAAAAGTCTAACTTATTACCAAAGATCAACAACAGGTGTGGGAAGAGGTATAGGAGGTTAATGCTTTTCAGCAAGCCTGCATAGAACTATTTAAAAGAGTTATTGCCCAAGTATTTTTTTTAAATTAAATAAACTATGAGTAAAGACTGAAAGTTCACATCTCAACTCTACCAAGACATTCATTCTACCTTTCTGAGTCTCAGTTTCTTTATCAATAAATTGGGGATAACATCTCCCTGGTTCATGTTGTCTAGTACCTATCAGGCACATATTAGCTTCTCAAGACTTGTGAGCCACTGCTGTTATACAGAAGAGCTTGCAAAACAATTTTTAGGAATTTAATTCAGGAGTGAGCATTTCTTGTTTCTTTTATCTGCCTCAGATTTATTTTGCTGGAATCTAAGCTGTTCCCTCATTTTTGCAAAGTTGGTGATAACATCTGTTTAATACTTTCTGTCTCAGGAGGCCAGATTGCAGGCATGTGTTTATGCAACCATTAACATAACCATTCCTCAACAGAGATGTTTTTTGGCATCTCAATGACCTAATTATAATCTGTAATCTGGGTAGATAAACTCTTTTAGTAACAAGAAGAAATGAGAATGACAGACATACACACGCATATACATATATATACACTCATAAATACATACTTACAGAAACATATACATACAGAAACATATAAATGTAATCTTGCAGAGGGGATGTCCCTCAGTCTTTCCTGAACCCTCTCCAGTCTAGGATCCCTCAGGGGGATGTCTGACTGCCGGTTTAGGCCTAATTCCTACAGAATCAGTCCTAAACTTGCAGTTGGATATCCCTCTCATAATCGGGGACTGCTGGCTCCTAACCATTTGCCTGCCTGTCTGCCTGATCACCTCTGTCTGCCTCTACCTGCTGGCCTCATTACCCCCTAACTGCTCCTGTTAGCCTGATTGCTACCTAACTGCTTGCTCCCTTGCCAGCCTGGTTGCCCCCAACTGCCCTCCCCAGCTGGCCTGATCTCACTCCCAACTGTCCTCCCCTGCCAGCCTAGTCACCACCAACTACCCCCCCTGCTGGCCCAATTGTCCCTAACTACCCTCCCCTGCTGGCCTGATTGCCCACACCTACCCTCCCCTGCCAGCCATCTTGTGGTGGCCATTTTGTGATGACGTGAGGTTACCAGGGCTACCCAGGCTTTTACTAGTGTGTATATGTGTGTGTTTATATATACTAGTGTGTGTATATATATATATATAACTGATATATATATATATATATATATATATATATATATATATATATATATATATATATCAGTTCTTCAATACATTTAAAAGTCAAGGTCCAGCTGCAGACTTCTTTTTGTCTTATTTTTTATTTTTTTTGGTATGGAGTATGCAGGGAATGTGTAGAAAAATAAACGCTTCCTTCTTTTGGGTCCCTTAAGCAACTGACTTTGAAATGAACTATGGCGAACTCAACGGGAGTCTAGATTAACCTTGGTTTAACAATCAAAAGTTTAGTAGGGTGATTATTTATTCATTTATCTATTATTTATTTTTAAGGAGAATTTCTAAATTCATAAAGCTAGTCTTTGAGTCTTTTCTCCCCTTTGAAAGCCCCACACTAAATGTGGTCCAAATATCACATCTACACAGGCAGAACTTTCCCTGACAACATCTTCCTCATTCTTCACTGTGTCCAATTTCTCAAGCATATCCAGTGTCTGAAGTCAACTGAAGATGGACTGATTCAACTTCTGACAGAGGCTTTCTCCATCTACCTTGTGTTGCACCCACCTCCCCCACACCAGTGCCAGGTCAAGCCTCCACCGGTCAGATAGAAGCTTACAGAGAAGCCATTTCATCTTTCAAGCCCTCACCTGAATATCCAGTAGTAACTTGTGGAATAAAACCAGGCTAAGCTGTTGTTCTCAAACATGTTTATTTGTAAGTTTTACATGGTGTTACAGAAATTAATGGAAAATTTCTAAAAATTTCGCTGTTCTGTTGAATGCATTGTACATAAAGTTAAAAATAATATGTCCATATATGTTAACAAACTGTCATCTGAGGTAAAGTTAAAGTAGGTCTAGAAATGTACGGCAACAGTCATTTCTCTTTCTCATCTTTATTAAAAAAATAGGTGTCAGAACGCAGAAATTGAAATGAACCAAACCCACAGAGTAAACATTTTTTTTTAAAAGAAGGTGCCCGGTACATGACATGATGGGGTTTCAGCAGACACTGGGATGAGTACAAATTGTCACAAAAGTCTTGTGGCATGTAAAGATTGAAGAGCAAAGGGAAGTGGGAACAGAATGACAGGTGGCGTTTCCCTGGTTTCAAAATTTAAAGTGACAAATTTAGTGCTAGAGGAGGATGAGAAATTAACACAGGATGAGAAATTAACAGCTGGACATGGGGATTTTTCTATCAGTCTAACTGGAACTGTGCAGACTCCCCATGGCCCTTTGGTATTGGCATCTCAACTCTTACTTGGGAATTCCACGGTACTACTGGAATAGGATGCAGTGGTTCTGAGCTCACCAGACAGTGTTAAACAACAGAATCTGCCAATGATAACATGGATGGCAGTCTAACATTTTGACTTTATTTATCTCACTGAAATGCATCACACGGGCCATCTCCTTTAGCTCAGAGCCAGCTATATTTTCAATCATGTTTAATGAATGAATGGTGAGTTCACTGAACTGTCACTTTCTGCTATGACATTGGCTCTAGACGGTTTTTTTAAACAGATACAGTGACCTCCACCAGGGTTCATTCTGAATGTGTTAGAAGCAACCCAAAGGATCTGTACAACGGGGTGATACTGCCAGACACACTCAAGACAGCCATATCGAGGAAGAAGATAGCACCACTTGTTTAGAATCTGAATCAGGGACAACATAGCAATGTAAGCCATTTCCTCATGGGAACTGCCCATCTTATCAAATCCCCAGAAAACACCATCAAACTGGTTCCAGGACATCTCTTATGGTTCTCACGCCTTTCCCATTTCTTCCTTCATGTGAAAAGATGACATAATCATCAAATGTATGCACGTTTCTGGAGGAGTCATGTGGACCAACAGTGATAGCTATGGATGGAGGGAAATATGGCCCTTCTCACTTTTCAGGTTCTTCAGACTTTCTGCCTTAGGATGACATTTACATGGATTCTGTAATGGACATTTGGTCAGTTTACCTAACTGGAAAAAAGTTGGATTCCAGTGACCCAATAAATGTAAAATTTGGCTTTCAACAGTAACTACCATATGGACTTATCACTTTTTTCTTAGTGAGCAAGTTTATCTTCTTCCAAAGCATTTCAATTTCTATTGATATGAGGAACCAAAGTACGCAGGCCTATTTAAGTTAATCATATCAATATAAATTCTAATTTTAAAATTTTAAAATCAAATAATAACAATTACCCTCAAATCCAATTAATCACATGATTCTTTGACATTTTCTTTTTAGTGTTAAACCACTAAATTCAACATACTGTAACTGCATAGGAACATCCCGGAAAACACACTTGACCTGTAGAACAATTCTCTGTAGGGCAAAAATATATATTCTTTATGAAAATCATGTGCTAAACATACGAACCAAACACTACACTTTTTCTGTCTCATAAATGTAAAAAAAGGAAGCTTAAACTCTTCTGTTTCATGTACAAATAGTCCAGTGATTTCTGTGGGGGGACGGTGGGAGTGGAGAGGCAGGAGGGAGGGTTAGAATCTGAAGGACAGACCTTCAAAATGTGAGTTGCCTTGTTCTTGTTTTACAGAGAGGGCGGGCACTCTTGTGGAAATGCTTGATGAGATGATGGAGTCACATGCTCCCTTCCTGTTCACTAGCTGCTGATTGGCCAGCTGCTGCTACCAGCTGTCCCTGAATTCCAGCTTCCTCCCGTATGCTCCAGAGTAACATCTGGAAAGCCAGCCCCATCCATCACATTTGTCACATCTTGCACTCAATCTGCTACCTTCTCTACAGTGTAATGGCATTATTAAAAAGCATTTTCATTAACATTTATATTTACAAAAAGAAAAACACCTGGCATTTTTTTTTCATTAGAACTCCTTAAAGCCATTTCCCTTAAATATTTAAAGAGTTTAATGGTAAGTTTTTTTCAAGTTATAAAATAAAAATCCCATTTGAATTTTCTGATGTACAAAAAGAGATAGAGATGAACCATTATGATCACAGAATCAGTTTGTTACTCTGAATACTCACGCCACCATTGTTCCATGAGAAAGTCAGTTTTTAAGATCCAGGGCCACATTACTAGGATTGTACCAGAATTATTTGGCAAATGACTTCTTTGAAAATGGCACGTGGAGAAGACACTTGTCTGCATAGCATCACAGCAGCAAGAGATCGGGAAAATAAGAAATATTGTTTCATTGTACTTAGAATTTTGAGCTTCTTAGGAAATCAGATGCATTTTTCATCTTTCTCATCAATGGGACTTGATGTCCTTTCCTACTCACAGAATGAGGGTTCAAACCAAAAGCTGTCATTCTTCACCAGGATGCAGAAATAGCTAAAAGGTTGTTTTGGCAACATTCTTGATCATAAAGAATAATTAACCACGTATATGTCTTGTGATTTAAAGTTAATTCATTCATATGAGACTTTTCCCCCACTTAGATTTCTTCATCAGTGTCTTAAAAAAGTCAAAAGCAATACAAAATTTGTACACCCATTCATTTTCAACCATGACAAAGGAAGGAAAGGGAGAAAATTGCAGACCAGGCCCTGTGCAGTGATAAAGTAACATCAGCACATGTCAAAAGGCATATGGATGATGAGAGTATGGTCACAGAAGACCTCTTGCTTTGCCTGAAATAAGTCAGTGCAAACCTTGCTGTAAGACTCTGAGGCCTGTCACTCCAAGTTGGACATCTCTACAGTGGGTAACACGTAGAGAAATAAAAAGAGAATTATGGTTTTGCATACTGTGGGCAGTCATTCTCAAACCACATTAAGAGAGCTCAGAATGTTTGTCGTTAAGCATTTGCTTGATTTGTGATTTAACGTTGGGCATAATTTTCTTGTACTTTTCTGTGTCTTTGTTTTATTTTGTTGTGTGCTGCCATAGGTATCTGCTGTTGGTTGCCAAAAACTCTTAATTCCTTCCTCCAAAAGAGTTCCATTGGGCAATTATGAATTTCTTTGTGGGATGAAGTGAGGTGAAAGAATATAAGAGCCTGTCGCGATGCTGATTTCCATGCTAGTCTTGAAGAAGCACCCACCACGAGCCCGCATTGATGCTATTTCTTAGGTCTGTGGATCTGCGCATAGAGAGGCTCCGGCTCCTAGGGACAGAGGGACAAAGTGAGACCCATTCTTTTCCAGTTAGGAATTTCTGAGACAACTTGGAAATGAGTTTGGGATTAGAACAGAAAGATGACAATGGATGATGGATGATCTTGGGTTATTTTTGGAATATTTGATCATGGTGCATATCATTTTGGCAACTTATTTAAATCACCAAGAAGAACTACCCACTCTGTTTTGTCCTTGGTTTTCAAGTGAGACTGACTGCCCTTCCAGAAAATAGCATAATATAATAGAGAGAGAGCTGGACACGCTGTGTGATATGAACAAGGAACTTATCCTGTCTGAGACTCAGTTTCCCAATCATAAAATGGATATGACACTTCACCCTACAGAGCTTTTGAAAGATGATAGATCTAGGCACAGTACTGAGCCATAACAAGTCTTCAGAAAATACTATTATCATGAGCCTAGTGGAGATTTTTTCAACACAATTTTATGAATGTCCACTCGATATGGCTGAAATTCTATTTTGACCTGCCCTTTGGTTTCTTTAAGCAGTGATGACTGGGCACACTTCACAGCAAGGGAAATAGCAATTGTGTCTTTAGCTCTTAGTTGAAAACTCCTGGGACTTGTTTCCATTCCATCTGCTGTTTCAGCTTGGACCAGACCTTTGCCTGCACCCATTGAAGCTGTTGTCCTGAGACATACATACACAAGTCTTTTTGCCAATATAGAACATAGTAACCTTTCCATCCAAACATAGGTGGTAAATGGTATTTGGCCTTGTTGAAAGTACTTCAGGACTTCATGTCAAAGGCCTGGGATGCACTGGCCAAGCAGGCTAGATCAATGCTCTAGTCTTAAGCATAGATAGGCCCTTCCATTAAAACTGACCTTTATGCTGCCACTATTGGATGTTTGTTCCAGAATTAAATAAACATAGTTACACTCTAAGTGTGTCATATATTATATATTAGTCTGTATCCTATCATATGAGTAGTAGTGGATCTTTTTTTATTTGCTTACTAGAGGCCCAGTGCATGAAATTTGTGCACAGGGGTTTGGGGGGGAGTCACTCAGCCCAGTCTGAACCATCTTCAATCTGGGACATCCCTCTTGCAATCCAGGACCACTGACTCCTAACTGCTTGCCTGCTTGACCGCCCCCAGCCCCTCTGCCTGCATGCCTGCCTGATCACTCCTAACCCCTGCCTGCCTGCCTGCCTGATCGCCCCCACCAACCTGATCACCCCTAATCTTCCGCACTGCCAGCCTGATCGCCCCTACCTTGCCCCCCTGTTGTCCTGACCGACCCTAACTTGCTCCCCTACCAGCCTGATCACTCCTAACCACCTCTGCCTTGCCTCCCACCTCCAACCCCCAGCCTAAGCAACAGTCTAGCTTCCCTCTGCGGGAGGCAACCTGGTGGATCAGGGGAAGGCACCACCCCCATTACCCTGCTGCTGCTGCCATTGCTGGCCTAAGCCTAAACACTTCGCAGCCGCCCGTGGCTGCCTGAGCTGGGGTCCTTTGCAGCTGGGCCTTGGCCCTTCATAGCCCCTGTGGTTTTGTCCGGAAGACATCTGCCCTAATTAGCATATTACCCTTTCATTAGTATAGATTTTCTTGATCCATCACATTGAAATGGCATTCTGTGAGCCCCTCCTGTATATCTAGTACACTAGGCATTTTAGAGTACACTGACTTTTTAATATAGCACAATAGCCATGTCAGACAGATGTTTTATCTCTTTTACAAATGAGAAATCAAGCACAGGAAAGTTAAGTCATTTGTGCATAGTCACACAGCTAGTGAGTTTGGGGCATGAGACTTAAAAGTAGGTCCTAGTCTATTACATACAACAGTTGATTAAAAAAAGGGACCAACTCTTCAAGCTGTAGTTTTGTAGAATGCTTTGGAGTTTATCAAGTTCCCTCATGTCTTATTTTATTTGCTTAAGAGTCCTAAGAATAGTTTTTCTTCTTTCTATCCTCATTCTGCAGATAAAAATGGAAGGTCAGGGAGGTCTGTGATCTCAAGGTCATTGTGCTGCCCTTCATGTGTCTCATAAATCACATTGTTTATCTTGATTGTAAAGTTGAAGTGGACTAAGAGAAATTTGTCCAGATCCCTCATTTTATAGATGAGGAATCTGAAAACCAGAGAAGAGAGGTCTTCTTTCACCAAAGTCACAGGGTTACTTAGTAATTATGCCTAGAACAGGATCCAGGCTATTTTCTTAAAGACTTACTATGTTTGTCTTCTTCCAGAGAGAAGGCCCCTCCTACCCTTCTAGGCACCCTATTTCATAATGCACAAGAGAACCAATTTGTCCCCCCCAGGCTTTATCCCCATGGGACTTCATTCTGCACTTTAAACATAACAAAAACATGTAATTCTTCTTCTAAGTATCCAATAGCAAAGTATGGAGGCCCAATCTTCCACACCCTGCTTCTGGTTACTGCTTGCCAATTCCTCTGTCATTTTACATGTGAACATAGCACAGTGTGTGTGCAATAAAAGTTTGTTGAATTAATGAATGACTATGATACAATTTCAATGTTCTTTGCTAAAAACACTCCAATTTGGTTTTAATTCTCTCAAAATCTAATCTAGCAAGATCTAGAGTAGGATGATTTATTAAGCACCTAATCTATTCTAATATCTTAAAATGTTTCCAATACCTGTTATAAGACTAAACTTGTATGTTTCTTGTGTATTTATAATCTTGGGGAGGGGTTAAGGGGAGACAAGGTGTTGTTGTCAAGTACAAGTCCTGGGAAAAGTCATTTTGGGGGCCTACATTGGGCTATCAAGATGCCTCTTGATCTTCTCTGGGTAGACTTCCTCAGCCTACTCTTCTTTTTGGATGCCCTCAGAAGTTAGGCTTCTTTGATCTCACCCTACCATGTGCTCTGTTCTAAGTTTGGAACTAATTTATTCAATGGAGAATGACACCCTAAAACAGAAGAAGACAGCAGGCTCAGAAGGGGTAATTAATGCCACACTGAATTAACTTTCTGTAGCTGAGATAAATATTCACACATCCCCTACTTGCTGGAATTTAGCTTCAAATACCCATCACAACAGCGGTAACGAGTGCAGTCAACTCTCAATTATCCCCACTAATGAAGGGGAGCAGTGGTGTGGAAACCCCAGACCTCAGATCGTCCCAAAATCTGACACTGTGATGCATTATCTGTTTGGGAAGCAGTTTTGCCTTCCTTGTTACAGAATCTTAGCCTGTCAGAGCTGGGGGAGCTTGGAAATCATCTGACCCAGAAATTTCCAATCTGACTTCTCGCAAGGTCACGATGGGGTCTTGAGGCTGTTTTCAACATTCCAAAATGTCTAAATGGAATCACACATTAGCACAGCATGCTGGTGTCTTTAGTTTCCACTGGGCAGATCTGACCACATCTTCAAGGCCAAAGCTCCTTAGCTGGGCACATGAGACCCATTAGTCTCCTAGTTGATTAGAGCTAATAAATGCCTCTTCCAGGTCAAACTCAACAATCAAGTCACGTATAGCAGGTTTTTTAAAAAAAAGTTTTGTTTTTTAATACCTCTTCCAGAATGTCCTTCCTCAAATGGATTTGGTCATGCCAGTCTCCTGCTTGAAATGACCCTCCTGACTCCTTATTATAACAGTGATAGTGCAAACACCTCAGCATGGCACAGGAGGCCTTTCCAATAACATGGCTTCTCTCACTCCTATGCCCACATTCCATCTGGTACTTCTGGTATACCTGACAAGGCAGGCCTTTCCCATCTCTGAGACTCTGTTCAGGCAGTTCCTCCTGAGCCTTTGGGCTTCTCCTTGCCCTGCACCTGGGATTTGATACTTTCAGAGTCATTTCAAATACAAAGGCTTCCTAGCCTCTCCAGTGCTCTGTGTAGACCTCTGTCTACAGTGCCATCATGTTAACTCCTAAACCCTCTACGCAGTGAGCTCCACTGCACCCTTCCCACCATATCCCAGAGGCTGAGTGAGAGCTTGGAACATGGGTGGCACATCTGCTAACAATGTGGAAAATAAGGATGTGAGTGAATGAGTGAGCAATTCTTCTTTTATCAGGAGTTGGCGAAACTTCATGAACTTTAAGCTCAATTGATCCTGACATCTTAATATCTTCATTTCTAGAGGACAACAACGTAGATGGAAAACCAGACAATTTAAATAAAACCCAAATCAACTCCCCAGTCTTTGACTTGTGTTGACTCCCCTGTTTGCTGTGAGGTGCAGTAAAGGGATGAAAGCACACAGATTTGAAATCAGGCAGATCTAGTTAGTATCCCCACTGCCAATTCCCTGCAGCCTGGGGCCCCCAGGGACACACAGTGGAACTTTCTGTGAGTTGATTACTCACTGCAGCGAGGGAGCCATGGCATCTGTAAGAGGGCCTTAGGAAGGACTTGTTACAAGCTTGGGCTTATGGTAAGTGGTTTGGGGGAGAGCCAACAACGTAAGGGTTTTCTCTGGGGTGGATGCCATAGAAAAATGGGATTATAGTTATTTTAATAAATCTCATCTTGAGGGCAGAAAGAATGAAGCAAGGATTAAGAGAGGAGAGAAGGACGTTTGGTCATTTTTATAATGTGGACGGTGCTTATGTTGCCTGTCCTGGGCCATGGCTATCTAGTGATTTTGACCATCATGGTCTCAGAGTGGCCTTATCCGATGCTGATGATCAGTGAACTACTTAGTTCACAGTCACCAGAGCACCACGGCCTCTCTGTGAGGGTGGGGCTCCTAGCTGCCAGACTGCCATCCTTTCTCACTGTTACCCACTTAGTACCTGTGAAGAGTCTGTGATGGTCCCTTAGTCATCTGCGAGCCAGTTTTCTTATCTGTCACAGGAAGCTAGAAATCCTCTCTGTGAGCTGTGCTGTGAGCATTAAAGGGGAAAATACTCCAAGATTGCCTAGCACAGAGGAGGCACTCTAAGAAAGGTTAGGTTCCCGTAAGACGGGCCCATGACTTTGCACTTACTCTACAGAAGATGTTCTTCGGCCTAAAACCACCTGTCGGTGGCTCCTCCTTCACAGCATGTAAGGGCTGCTGCAACTAGGCTCTGTGATGGAACCTAATACTGTCCATGGATCAGCCCCGGAAACTGGGCAGAAAGAATGTGGGTTCATCTGAGGAATCTGGCTAAGGGCCCTGTGGAGAACAGAGACTTCCACATACTTGCAGACCAGAACATAAGTATGAGTCATGTGCTCACATACAGCAGCCAGGCAGAACCAGAGGGATAACAGCTTACATTTACAGAAACATTTGCAATCTCTAAAGGCCTTTTCTGTATCACATGCATAATCTCACATGGGTGTCACACTGAGGCTGTACCCTGGGCAATCTTATCTCCATTTACAGAGAAGCAGCAAGGCTCCCCAGAGTTTGGTGACTTGCCCAAGGTCACTCAGCCAGCACAGGGGAGACCTGAAATATAACTAGGTTGTTTTTGTTGTTTTAGCTTTAAAATTTTTTATGGTAAAATAATATGGCATTGCATTTGCCATTTTAATCATTAAGTATACAATTTAATGGTATTAGTTACATTCACAATGTTGTGCAACTAGCACTACTATTTCCAAAACTCTATTCTTCATCCCAAACAGACCCTGTCCCCCTTAAGCAGTAACATCCTATTCCCCTTTACTCCTAAGCCTTAGTAACCTCTAATCTACTTTCCATCTCTATGAATTTACCGATTCTAATTTTTAAATCAATTTCACTGAGGTATGATTTGCCTACAATGAAAGGTTCCCATGTTACCTCTGCAGTTTGATGAGTTTTGACAAACGCACACACCTGGGGGCCTACCCACCACAAACAAGTAGGGCACTTCCTCACCCTAAAAACTGTCCTTCTCAGTCCACCCCTCACTCAGGTGCTGCAACCACTGATCGGCTTCCGACCTTTATCAATTTGATTTGCTTTTTCCTAGAGTTCCCGGGAAGTACATCCAGCCACTGCCCTCCCCACCACTTACTGGGTGTAGGTGTCAGAGCAAAAAGGGCCCTCAGGCTGGCAGTTCCTGTCTTATAGGAAGACACTGAAGCCTCCAGATCTGAGGACTGTTTAGCCCAAAGTCCAGGAGAGACCTTGGAGAGCCAGGAGAGCAGCCCAGGCCTGATTCCATTTCTGTGCTGGTTTCCTCACTCGCCCATCTAGCCAGCTCCTTTGGCTGATAGTACAGGGCAAACAGTGCATTCTAGCTGTGCCCACTATCCCATGTGACTTAAAACCATGCTGAAATCTCAATCTCCTGTTGGGTTTTTGTTTCTGACCTCCAGACTCTCACATCTAGCTTCTCTGGTCTCAAACTAAATCTGCCTTTTCCTGTTCAAGCACGTTGTTCTATGCACCTTAGGGCAGGGATTGGTATCACCTAGGCTCAAAATCAGGAGCCTTCGGTTAACTCTAGACTCCGTCCCCTTCCTCCCATTTTTCTTCAGTCTTAATTTCCTCCGAATGTCACCTTTTAGTTATCTCTTGGCCCAAAGCCTACCTCCCTGTCCTGGCTGATGGTGCCCTCAGCCAGACCCTTCCTCTCTCTTGCCTGAGCCCTCCCGATGGTGTGGGTTGGAATTCCCACTAAGTGCCCTGCCTGTGGAATGGATGGATTATTTTCTGTTCCTGTAGCTTTCTGTTTTAAGACTCTTCTGTTTGGTTCTATTTAAAAACAGAATAGTAATAATCATCCTGAAGACACATATTGAACTTCCAAAGCCTTGGGAGGAGCTGTTCTAATTACCCATATTTATCCATATGAGGTTTAGAGGGGTTATATGTTGGTCTAGAGCCATATGCTTTGGAACCATCATTCAGACCCAAGTCCCCTGAACTCTGAGTGTCTTTTGTTTTCTTCCTCCTTTTCTCCTCCCCTTTTTCTTTTTATGATTCTTCTTCTCCGAGCATCTGAAGTTCAGCTTTCTTTTCCCTTGAACACTAGAAACCCATCAGGTATTATTTTATATGTCTTGGGCTCCTGCTATGAAGATCAGTATTAAAAAAAGACAGCAGCTTGTTATTTATGGCAATATCTGCTGTTAGTAAGGGAGACAGAGCAAACAATTCCCTATTGTTACAGACGCTACTTTGGCTTGACAGCTGGGGAAGTCTGATAGGCAGTTTATTTACTTAGCCATTAAACCAAATAAATGTTTTCATTTTTCTTTCATCTCCTCAAACGCTAACATTTTGCCCTTAAAATTGGTCTAGCAACACATCGGTGAAGTATAAATTACCTGCCATTCCCACACCAGCCATTATAATATTATTTGGGTTCTTTTTTTGCCCCCGTTGACCCAGTCTTTTAAAGACACGTGATTCTCCCTGGTGGAAGGGGAGGGGGAAATGAAATAACTGAAGATATTTCGCTTTATTGCTAACACAGGAATGCCATTTGAGATGGGCCCCCAAGCTCCCACCTTCAAGGCTGGAGTCCCTCGGTTTCCTCTTACTGTGGTGCAAAGCGGCTTTAACTTATCAACAGATGTCACCCTGCCTAGTCAGAATTGTGCAGGTATTTCTAATAAAAAAAACAGCTGGAGATAATGGTTGTGAGGGCGATAAGGAAGACAGGACTCCTGCTTTCCCATTGTACGAAGGCACAGGGGAAAATAAAACCACGGATGGAACCATCCCTGCATGTTATCCTCTCTGAACGCCTGGAAAGGCACTAAGAAATTGCAGTTAGTAAATTTCCAGCTGGTTGGATGGTGAATGGAATGGAGACAGAAAAATCAAACGTGGCTTGCTTTTGATGGAGAGGCCCGGAAAGACTCATTTGGACTTCCGGGTGGGTGCCTCGGAGATATGTCTGCAAGGCTGGCTTCAGCCCCTTGGCATACAATTCTTGATTTGCAATTCTTGATAGGCAATTGTGAAACTGCCAGGCTAAGCTTTCAAAGGGAGAAAATTGCTTCATTGCGGATTAGAGTCCAGCACTCCTTTGGAGCTAGGAGCTTCTCATTATGATTTATATGTAATGATAAGACTGTTGATTTTTTTTAATGTATTTTTATTGATTGTTTACAGAGAGGAAGAGAGAGGGGCAGAGAGAGAGAGAGAGAGAGAATCATAGATGAGAGAGAAACATAGATCTGTTTGTTTATTTTTAAGTGAAAAGAGGCATTTGAGGCCCCAACTAGTGTCATTCTGACTATGGGACAGGGAAGGTAAGAGAGCTAAGAAGTAGGTTTTTCTTTTCTTCTCCACTTCAAAACTGTGTTGAGGCTACTTAAAAGTTAATTATATAAAGATATAAAGTGCAAAGCAAAATCTCCCAGCCAATGGCCTGGGACCTTATGGTAGAATTTATTCAACAGAAGGTCTAATGTACATAATCCAAGGTAGTGGAGACCCTACATTTATTGAGCACATATGATGATGCTGGCATTGGTGGTGATGTTGGTGGGGGTGTGGTGGTGTTGGTATTGATGGTGCTGGTGTTGGTGATGGCTTTGGTGATGGTGGTGATGTTGGTATTGGCAGTGATGTTGGTGTGTTGGTATTGGTGGTGGTGGTGATGGGATGGTGTGGCAGCTAACATTTATTAGGTGTCTACTGTGTGTCAGACATGTACTAAGAGCTTCACAAACATCACTTCTTGTAGTTCAAACAATAACCCTATGAGGCAACACTCTTTGTATCCTAATTTTTCAAAATAAGACAGAGACAGTTCAAAATATCATAAGGGTCCCAGAACTAGTAAGTGGTAGCCAGTTTCCCAACTCGGACAGTTTCACTCCAGAACCCAGATTTTTAAACTAAATTTTCAGCTGGGTACTGAGTGTCTGCCTCTATGCTAGAGATTCACCTTATGCTCTCTCAGTTAACATCATGGATAATATAAGCCTCTTCTAGCAGATGAGTAAACCAAGACTCAATAGGAATTATGGTTCTTGCCCAAGACTTCTTGCTCTTAAGTAGCTGAGCTAGAATTTGAACTCAAGTTCCAAATCCTGAGCTCTTCTCACTACACCATGCTATATCCATTCACAACTCAGCCACGGCTTAGGGTTCTGGGTGGAGCAACAAATGCAGAACAGGCTGAAGCCCCACAAGACAGTTCAGCTTATATCACTCTCTCAAGCTGAACAGACTCATAAATATGAGGGTTTGATACATTGATCTACAAATGGTCCAAGTCATCTTTGTTTTCTAGCAGAACTTCAATTTTAGGATGATGTTTGCTGTTATCCTGATGAATGGCTCATTGCCTCTAGTTCATTCATCAAAATTTTCAAGACAAGATGGAGCATGTGAAATGACACATGTGCAAGGGGAAGAAAACCTCCTGGGGATTCTTCCCAAAGGAGTCCACCCAGGATCCTCAACTTTTCCCTTTCCTGGAACATGATTTTGCCTTTAACTCACCAGCTCCCCAAATAGCTTTGCAAGATTGATACTGTAGATGGGTATCAGTCTTGCAAAGACTGATCATGGTTTTGGATGGCATGATGTGTTACTATGTGCTATTGTACTGATCTAACATAGAAAAATGTACAATATATTAAGTTCTTTGATCATGAACTCTAGTAACAAAACGCACTCTCAAAACACTCTTAGCTTTCAATACCCATCCCAATAACTTAAGTGTGACCTGAGAATGATTATAAGGGAGCCCCAGAATCCATTTATGAACAGTGAAAACTATTTACCATTTTAATGGTTCTGGCCACGCTCTTCAAGACTAAAGAAAAGGAAGCTCTGTGGATACAGCCTTGTAGTCCCCCACACTATGGAAAACTAGGAAAGTATCTGAAAATTGAACACATTTGTCAAGGAGTGACTGAGAAATCATGTCTGGGTAATAAGGTATACTTCTGTCTCCTGAGAAGGTTCGCCTCATCAGCAACTCTTTCTCTGGATCAAATCAGATGTATTGAAATTCAAGTGCCAAAAGCCACTTGTAGTAAATGTGAGCACACCTCTCTCAAAGTAGCTGCTGATGGAATCTGAAGTGGCTGGGGGCCAGCACTCGCTGTAACGCAGGTGTAAACTGCAAAGCCCTCGAGCGAATGCTGCATGTCTTTGGCCTTTGAATTTCCCTTTCCCATTGGGAAGGGGGCAGGGCCCCTCTGGCTAGACGCAATGGGCTACCATGATCTTACATCTCTATCAGTCTTATTTCAAGCACTACTTATTATTGCTTCTTAGTCTGGCTTCTCAGTGTGTTTGGTTGGAGTGCAGGCAAATGCAGTGACACTTTGTTTATAAGATTAAAATTTTGGAACCACGTCTCACTGAAAATTGATCAGGGTGGGAAGAATGTGTCCATCTCAGAATTGATGCTTTCAGAAACTGGATCCACGTTAAGGAGCACTGACCACACCTCATTCTGTAATCACCAGTCATTGCAAACATATAATTAATAAAATAATAGGGCCATCCCCCACTCTTCATCCCCTACCCCTACCTCCCAATGTATGTCAAAGGTCATGCATCCATGAGGAAAAATTAGGTGACAAACAGACACCAGGCAAGGAGAGATGAGATAAACATTCAGGGATATGCTCAGCAAGGAGAGATGGTACAAAGATCAGGGACATAACTTTCAAAGTGAGAAACAGGTCACAAAAGGGAAAGCAGATGGCTTAGGATGAAAGAGATAAAAGGACAGATACCTACCCCAACCTGCGCTATCTAGCTACCGGCCTGTGGACTTATATTATCAGCACTGGGCTCCCCACTGGGCTCCCCAAATGGATCACTGTTGGATGAGGCCTGTGATCCATCGGGCTAGAACACAAGAAGATAACACTTTTTTTTTTCTTTTCAACAATTGAAAATATACTACAGCTGGGCACACTTTCATGCACACAAATAATCGGCTATTTTAATGCAAGCAGCAACTTCAGTTGGAGGATATTGCACCCACACATTTGAGAACTTGTAAGAACAACTTAATAAAAGGACAATGGTTTTTCGCTGCTCATTGGAACATAAAGCCCCTTAGTGAACCCTTTAGAACTTAAGCGCCTGAGCCAGCATTCTTTTCTAATTTAGGTTTCTTCATGCATTGTCCATTTCATCTATAGAGGTTTCAATGTTAAGGAAAAACAAAACAAAAAAAAAACACCAGAAAGAATAAGCCCGTCACTTACAGCTTCTTGCTCTTCACTTTTGCTGGGACTTTCAAAGCCCTCTTCGAAGATGTCATCTGTGGTAGGATCACTGGCGTGGGATGCAGATGACTTGGATGGAGAGCTCTGTCTAGGGGCTGGCGTTGGAGCTGAAC
This sequence comes from Vespertilio murinus, assembly GCA_963924515.1. Taxonomy (NCBI): domain Eukaryota; kingdom Metazoa; phylum Chordata; class Mammalia; order Chiroptera; family Vespertilionidae; genus Vespertilio; species Vespertilio murinus. The sequence goes on from OZ004706.1 coordinate 37,777,228, forward strand.
AGAGACCATGTAAAAGAGATGAAACCCAGTAAGTGTCTGGCTGCAAACGTGTGTACCCCACAGACACCTGGTGGATCTTGTTATGTTGGAGTCAAGTCACAGGACTCCTCTTCCTAATCACAGGTCAAATCAGGTGAATAGTTTAATATTTCCTCTGTACATATTTATCTTGACATTCTTTTTAAAATCTATTTTTAACTTCATCCTTATAGTTGACACTATTACAGATTAATCCTCACCCTAGGATATTTTTTCCATTTATTTCTAGAGAGAGTGGAAGGGAGGGGAGAGGAGGAGAAAAAGATGGAAGGGAGAAAGGGAAAAAGACACACAGAGAGAAACATCAATGTGAGAGAGACACATCTATTGGTTGCTTCCCTCACACATCCCGCAAGGAAGGTACAAACCCTTGATGGGCATTTAAACTTGTGACGCTTTGGTACTTGAGCTGACACTAACTACTGAGCAACTGTCTAGGGCAGGAGCACTGGAGTTTAACACTGTCTGACACTGTCTACTCAACTATGCTTTTCTGTTGGAGGTTTACTTTTGGTCCAAATGATCCTCCACTCAAAACATACTAAAGATGATGCTGATGGAAAAGAGGACAAAAGGCTGGTTTTACTCATTTTCTTTAAAACAAAATACTAAGTTTTTCTCTCATTTAAAAGAAGTGTTGTTTGTTCCATGAGATGATTATGGAACAAACAAGTTAGCATGGGTTTAAGTGAGATAAGCTATATGGAAACACTCTAAATTGTAGACGTTTAATAGTTATTAGTATAATTGGTTCTAACTTGTTTGAAGTGTTTTATTGTTTACCAAAGGTTCAGAACACCAGGTGACCTGCGAATTCTGAGAGATTCATACTTACTGAGTGAAATCAATAGGAAGCACAACTAGGAGTTAATTTATGTAAGTTTCTTAACCTTTAGGAGGTTTTATGGACTATCTTTAGCTCTAAAACAGTGATTCTTAAACTGGGGCATTTTCACTCCCAGGGGACATTTGGCGACAGCCAGAGTCACTTTTGACCATGACTAGTGAGCAGGTGTATAATACCACTGGCATCTGGTGGGTGGAGGCCAGAGATGCTGCCCCACACCCTACAATGCACAGGACAGCCTCCTCAACCAACATCCATAGTGCCAAGGCTGCCAGACCTGCTCCCAGACACACCAGTAAATGGGTGACTTTGGTTTTGTCTGTTTCATTCTCTGTAAACTTCCCCTGTTGTAGTTACTGTGCCAACAGTACGAGACATGTAGGGATAATGAAGACACACTTCCTGTCCTCAAAGGACTTCAACTCCCCTCTGCTGTGTGTGGCTGGCACACTGAAAGAGAAATATTTGTTTTCCAACGATGCTGCTTATCTATGCATGACTGTCATGTTTTTAATATTTCCTTGCTTTTATTCATCATTCTTCCTTGAAACATTGAGATGCTCCCCCATGTAGATCATCTGGCCCAGGCAGAAGTAGGCTGCTTATCCATTTCAGAAGAGTATCCCCAATCTGACTGCAATGACAGTATCTAATTATGAACATTAGATTTTGTGTGTGTTTGAACAATTCATAGCATTGGCCAAGCAATGATCCGTGTCAGTTGTGACAGTAATGAAAATGTCAAACTCATTGTTCCATGAGCCTTTTCTTTCTCCTTATCAATTGTCAAGGCACAGGCTGAATCTCCAGACACCCTCCCCAAACGTGTCGACCAAGCACAAGTGTGTTCAGGTGAATCTGTACTCTGATTGGCTGCACAGTTCTGGTTTCCCAGATGTTTGCAGTAGAAAAGCGAGCTGGGCTAGAACCACTGCATATCAGAACTGGAATGGGGCACACTGCTTACCACTTACTTAACCCACAACACAGCTGAGGTTAAGAGAAGTCCTATCCGCACCCAAAGACACAGTGTGTGGGGAGGGAAGCAAGTTTAAAGCACTGGTCCAGAGCTCTGCACAAAACCACTCCATAAAACTACATGCAATAAAAACAATATACAATAAAACCACTTCGAATCCTGTGAGGTATATTACAGAATGTTTTAGCACATGTACCACTGAATCCTTCTAATAATCCTGAGCCCAGGACAGATGAGGAAATCAAGGCTCATCGAAATAAAATGACATGTGTAGAGGCACAAAACTAGTAAATACTAAAGCTGCCATACAATTCCCAGTCCCGAGCCTCCTGCTGGCCATCATCTTTTCTCTCTCTAGCCTAGGCTTTGAGTCCCAATCTGGCTTCAGCTATTCCAGTTGTAGGAGGCCTTATGGTTGCTTTATCTCTTGCCCTAACTTTTTCCTGATCTGAACATTCTAATTTTTTATCCTTGTTCCTAAAATTATTGAATTCATATATACCATTCATTTTTATTTTAATGAACCATACGAAGACCCTGTGTCATTACTTGGATATACACAAGTGAGTGAATGAATGAATAAAAGAATGCATGAGTGAGCAAATGAACAGAAACCTAAAAGGCAGAGTGACATGGCGAAAAATCAGCAGGTTTATATTAATTTTACCACTTTGTCTATTCTCTTTGAGTCCCACTTTCATTATCTGTCAAATAGGTCTAATGCAACTTGTCATAAGCATTGTTCTGAGCATGGAAATAATAAATGTAAAGCATGTGGGGAGGTACGGATGTTATAATTGGTACCTAATAATTGGCATCTATTATTATTAGTAGTAAGGGTAACATAAACAAAGAGCCCCATTGAATATTAGAGGCCCGGTGCACAAAATCTGTGCATGGGTAGGATCCCTAGGCCTGGCCAGCAATTAGGGCTGATTGGGGCCTTCTGGCTGCTGTCCAGGGCCTCTCTTCCCCAGTTGCTGGTTGCTGGTGGCTGGGGCCTCCCTTCATTCCACACCACCCCCCTGGTGGTCAGTGCATGTCATAGCAGGTGATCAGTCTTCTGGTTGAACTCCTGTGGGGATAATTTGCATATTAGGCATATATATATATATATATATATATATATATATATATATATATATATATAACTAAGATGAGTTCTCTGAGCCCAGACACAAGGCATCACTCACATTGGGTCTAGGAATGGCACTCACGTGAGTTGGTTGATGGTGTGGTAGAAGTCACAGGGGTCAAATTCAACTGGGAGATGTCAAAGTCATCACAGTCATCTGTATCCTGTGCCACCCCGACTTTGCTGAAGTAACTGGAGAAGGCCTCTGAGGTACAGGTGAGGGAGGGTTGGTCGGGTTTGCGGGAGGGCACGGGTGGAGGCTGCGCCATCTGGAAATCCTTAAACATTTCTTTCCCCATTTTCTGTCTGGGCTTGTCGGTCTGTGGACTTGACCTGGCAGAGTCACCCGTGGCTGGGACGGTTGCGAGGGGAGTGAGGGGACCTTGGAACATGGCGGCTGGCAAAGGCATAACAGTTTGTGTGGGCATGAAGGCGGCTGGCGGAAACTGCCCGGCCACAGCTGGCCAGGGCTGCTGAGTGGCAGGGAAGAGACCCGGCTGGCCCCATGCGATGGGCTGAGCCCCCGGCATCACCTGAGCGACTGGTGGCTGAGCACCCATGGCGATCTGCTGTTGGACGAGGGGCTGCTGGCCCCAGAAGGATGGGAGGACGGCGCCCATGGCAACGTAACCTGGAAGGTGGAAAAGGAGAGTCAGACATCCTGGGAAGGAATGATTGCTGGAGTCAGGTGACTGGCAAAAAGGTACTGAGCAAACCCCTAAGTGTCCAGCTGTGTGAGAGGGACTGGGGATGCAGGGGTGACTAAGACAGAAGTCCCTGCTCTCATGGAACCTGTCTGCCAGAGCAGTGGTCATGGGGAACCTCTCTGAGGAGATGATTCATAAGCAGAAACTGGACTGCAGTGAGAGAGCAGGCCAGGCGTTATGTGGGTGCAAGAACAATACTGCCACGGGGGTTAAAGGCGTCTGACATCACATAGCCTCCACAGCCAGCATGTCTCAGGGGAAAGGGCAGAGGACTAGGAACCAGGCATGGCTGGGTTTGAATCTTGCCTGCCTTTTTGCTAGACCCAGGGCCTTCTCACCTGCTGGTATGCTTTCTATGAATGTCATTTAACAATAACACAAGTATCTGTTATGGGAAGAGAGCACTGAATCTGACTGTGGAGAGCTGCTCATGCATCTTTCTGTCCTCCCTCATTTGCCAGAAACCCGGTGCCCATCTTGTGAATGGATGAGAGGCTTCGCCCAGCCTATATTTTACTTTGCTTCCTTCCCACCCTCCTCGGTGCCACCAGAGAACTCTAAAATGCAAATGTAGTACTTCATTTTCTTGAGTATCAGGCTTACATGCCTCAGCTTGCCTTATGAGCCTTTGCAGGCGGGGTGGGGTGGTGGGCAGTCCCCTCTCCAGCACTTCACCCCCATTTTCAAATCTTTTCCCCACTGACACCTTTGCCCCCAGCCAATAGAGACAACACTCAAGTTGCTCTCTCTCCCCTCTACTGGTCCATTTGCCTTTAGTAAGCATCTCCTACTTCTTCCTGTGTCTATCCCTTATATGCTGTTTGAAACTCAGTTTAGCACCTCCCCACCCCCCCAACAGCTTCCCTGACCTCTAGGCTCACTGGTTCTCCTTCTCTGAGCTTCTACAGCCCTCGTGTTTATCTCTCATGGCACTTGCCATAAGCCTTGTAATTGTCTGCTTATTTTGTCTTCCCTCATTAGACTAGAAACCACCTGCTAGCAGAAACGCCTTATTTCCTCTCCCCACCCTTTGCATTCAGCACAGTTTGGGGCATACATCAGCTGTGCCATAAATACTTGAGCTGGGGAAAGGCTCTCTATAAAGGAGAGTGAGTCATAGTAGAATGAATGCCTCACTGCATCCTTCCAGGGATACAACTAGACTCCAAGACCTGTAAGTGCTGTGATCTCTGGTGAATCTATTGTTGGTGGCAGGACTTTTTTTTTCTCCTCATTTTTTTTTCTAAAAGGAATCAACAGATGGACTGTACACACTTTTCTGGGGAGAGCTATTAGCATGTCTCTGTGGCTTCATGCCATCTGTCTCAGACCAAAGTACAATATTCAACAGGAAAAAAAGGCAGTACAGGGTCACTAGGGGTCATGTTGGAGAACGCACAGGTCTTACTTGTTTTTCCTGTGGGGGGCAGTGCCTGCAGCCCAGTCTCCTCCTAGATCTGATTCCTAGAAGCTCTGGCCACATAGCATCGCACATGTCTGACGGGACACCTCCGTGGCAGGGCTGCGGTAGCCCCGGACACAGGGAGCCACTTGGTGGCTGCCACTACAGCCACATAACAGCTTAGACTGTTTACTCATTAACGTTCCACAGTGGAGGGAGGGGGTGCTAAGGAGCATCTGTTTATGCCACTGAATTGAGATCAATCACAAACCTCCTTGCTATGAAGTGAAGAGAAACACCTGCATCACTGCCTTGCAGTGAGGTTTTTAAAAAAGTATTGAAAATAGCAAATTATAACCAGATGTTGGTATATGCTGGGGATACGCTCATTATTTGCAAAGGAGAAAAAAAAATCAGACTAAAATGTAAGTAAAGCACTGAAAACCAAGGGACTATCCAATATATAGAGAACTTACATGGTGTCTCTTATCTACATTATTTCATTTGACTGATTGATTGATTCAGTCATTAATTCAAAAATATGCCTTTGGGGTGCCAGCACTGTTTTAGACTCTGGAGATTCAGCGAAGAACAAAACAACAGTTAAAAACAATCCTGGCCCTCGTGGAGCTTACATTTTTAGAGAAACTGCAGCTTCAGGAGTGAGGTGTGATGCAGCTACACAGGGCGCAGGCAGCAGAGAGGGCTCCTGCTGAGCAGGTGGCAAGCATCAGGTGAGTGCTTTCTCATGGAGGCACTGCCAGGCGGTGCTTTGCATGTTTTACTACATGTATAACTCGTGCAGTCCTCAGAACAGCCCCACGAGGGGGAATGCTTATTCCCATTTTCCAGATACGTTTCTAAGGCTCAGAAGAGATTGAACTGAGTATTACTCAGCTTCTTAGTGGTGGGGTCTCACATTCTCCAGGCCCCCAGGTTCCCTGGGCCAGCTCTTCCATGCACAGCCAGGAGGCCAAAGACCTAAGCTTTATTCGATGCATTTTGTATAAAAAAAATCCAAGAAGATAAAGGGTAATAATATAGGTATGACAAGACATATTTTCTTCTATCGTGGAAAACAGAGTAATGATAATAGAAATAGAATTTTCGACATGAAGCATCTACAAAATGCCAACCTTTTTCAAGGTACTTAACTTTTCACTTAATCCCCATGATATTGTTACAAGGTAACTATTATTTTCTATTCAGTTAGACAGATGAAGAAACTCTGGCTCTAACAGGTGAAGCAATTTTCCTAAAGCTTATAAATAAATGGCAGAGCCAGGATTCAGACCAAGTTCATTGGCGGCAGATGCCTCCCACAGCCTGTCCGTTGTACTACATGCCCCACTCCACTGCCCCGTCCACTTGTCACTGGCGTGGCCGACAATTAGGGACAGGTGGACAGATATGCAATAGCTGCAGATATTTCTAAGGCCAGCTAAGGAAGAAAAAAGGCAGGTCATTTAACAATACCTGAAGCCTAGTTTTGCTCCTCACTGTATTTTAAGTAAAGTAAGAAAGTAAAAATATGCTAATTAAAATTAATTTTAGACTTATGTTATAAAATTTGGGAGCTTGGAACAACCTACTGACTTTTTTTTTAATAGCTGCATAAACCAAATATGGATGTGCGGAAATGGCTTGTCCATAGTTTGCAACAAGGTTGGTCAACCAGAAAGATTAAACTCTAGGCCTTCAAAGCCCTCCCCTGTCACAGGCTTGGGAATGGGCCCAGGGTAGTGCTACCTGGCAAGGGCAGGTCATCTGGTGCTTTTCATCATATATTAAGGCTGGAAGACATGCACAATTGCACCCAGTCCCACCCTCTCACTTATAGGGAGGGGAACGGAGACCAGAGGGGCCCATCATCCCTCCTCTGCTTGGAGTTCTCCTAACCCTGCTACCTGCTTGCCTCTCTCCCTCACCACTCCCAGTCTGCTCATGTCTCTTCTTAGTATGAGCCCCTCCTGATTACAATCTCTACTCACACCTGCCCTTCACCTGCTCCAAAGCCCCCAGAGCCTGCTCTACATTTTCTCTTTGTCCATACCACTTATCATTGTTTCACATGTTATTTCTGATTGTTCTGTGTTTTCCTGATAGGAAGTAAACTCTCTGCAGGCAGGGGTCTGTGTGTGTTGTATTCTTGGATGCACCTCAGGCGCCTAGAACAGAACCTGGAACACAGCGGGCCCTCAATCAATATCTGTGGGACAAATGTGCCAGGGGATTAGTGAGTTTGGTGCCTGGGGTTCCCATCATCTTTCCTGTATATCTTCATGAATGACACAGCACAGGGATTCTGAACACAGGGCTGGCAGCACAGGAACGTGGTGCATTTCTGATGGAAACTGCTTCTCTTATTTAAAATGACATACAAGGAGCCGAAACTGGTTTGGCTCAGTGGATAGAGTGGCAGCCTGCGGACTGAAAGGTCCCAGGTTCGATTCCGGTCAAGGGCATGTACCTTGGTTGAGGGCACATCCCCAGTAGAGGGTGTGCAGGAGGCAGCTGATTGATGATTCTCTCTCATCGATGTTTCTAACTCTCTATCCTTCTCTCTTCCTCTCTGTAAAAAAAAAAAAAAAAAAATCAATAAAATATATTTAAAAAATAAAATAAAATGACACACAAGGAAATTTAAAGATACTTTTTGGGTAAGGAAAACTATCCCTCACCACTATCCTGTTTTAAAGGTGGATAAAACATTCAATTGGGAAACATAGCAACTGAATAAAGTCCTAGGCTAGAATTGCATCTTCTAAACTACAAGAAGATCCAGCAGCTACTGACCTTTGCTGCTTCTCAAAGTTCATGGTGATCCCTGCGCTCATAAGGAGTAAGTGTAACTATTTCAGAACAAGGTCTACATATTTAATTGACTGTGAATAACAAGGAGGTTTATATTTGGTGGCAATAATTTGTTTCTAACACTGAGTAATTAAAAGTAATTATTTATAGAAAAAATGCAAGAAGATTTGTATTCTACAATAGTTAAACTCCACTTCCTATTTATAAGACTACAGTAGAAAAAGAAAGATGAAGCTACAGATTTCAAATATGTAGTTAATGAAAGGGAAAATGTCTAAGTCTCCCCCACATGCAAGAAGCAGAACTAGACCCATCTTTGGCTCGTCCAAGCCATGTGGACTGGCCGCATGGAGTGCCTGATGCCATCCAAATAAGATGTCTGAGCTCCCATGATTTGTAACTCACCTTTAATGCTGTTGATACAGATTTTTACCCTGTTGCAAACGTGGTCTATGCTTTTTATAAAAGAATACTTGGAAAAGAGAACAAATACTTTCTGAATCAGTGATCGTCAACCTTTCAGACCTCACAGACCACCAGTGGTCTGCAGACCACTGGTTGGCAATGCTGTTCTAAATTACTAACACCCCCATCCTCCTCCCAATTCACCATTAAGTAGTTTGCTCTGTCCCTTAGGTTTCCTGTATGGGGACCCTTGACCTCCTGAATCTCCACCAAACCAGGAGGTAAATCACTGTCCATCAGATCTCAAGAGGTCTTTGGAGAACAGACTCACCCACTCCCCTTTGCCACCTCTTGTCCTCTGGCTCAGACTGACAGGAAGAAATGGACTTGTGCTAATCTGTATGGCTGTGTGTGCACCAGGCTCCCTAAAGCTAACCACCTGGGTAGCATGGAATCTTGACCTTTTCATGTGAAGGCCATCACTGTAGTCCAGCCAGCAGCATACCAGACCTCTGTGAAAGGCGCCACCCCACCTGCCACCCCATGGCAGCTTCTCAGCATCATCTGAAGAGTTACAACGAGAGAACGGGGGTTCCACAAGTGTTCCTGCACATCTGGCAGCTGGCCCACCCCTTTCTGCAAAGGAAGGGAAGTGGTGGTGGAAGGAAGAGGGCTTACCTGAGGGTACAGCAGCAGTGCCGAAAGATACAGAACCAAACATGTCTGCACTCGCTGGAAGTGACTGAGATGAAGACGGGATGAAGGCATCACCTGGAGTTGCAGGAGTCTGTCAGAGAGACGGGGAGGGTGCATGAGACTCCTGGGAGACTTGGCTCAGCGATCATCTAGGATGGGAGGCAGCTGGTACAGGAGTGTGTGTGTGTGTGTGTGTGTGTGTGTGTTTGCGGGGGTGGGAGGAGGAGGGAAGAGGTGTTGCAGAAACCAGCCAGGGTCTGGCCACTTAGGTGGTATGCAAACCACTAGCTGGTTACACAGATTATCTGTAAAATGGGCAAAGTGATACCTACTCCCAGAGCGACTGTGAGGATTACCTTGGTCATGCATTCAAATCACTCAGCACCATTCTGAGGCACACAGTAGGCGCTCAGCAAAGGAAGGCCAGAATCGTGACTATTTAGTTTGAGCCCCTACCCCTTAGGGGTGTTTTCAGGCCTTCAGATTTTTCCATAATGCCTGGCTTTCCTCCTTTAGATGCGGTCAATCCAAATTGACATACTCCACTCAGAATCTATTACTGTGCACCTAGCTCAGGGCTTGTCACTGAAGACACAGTCAGTAAATAGTTGTGGGTGGAAATGAACAAATAAAGTTTAGGAAATGGGGCAGAGGTCCTTGTATCTCCTGTTGCCTCCCTGAATCTTGCCTGAATATTCATTTGCAAGAAGTGAAGATTTTCAAGATAATTTAAAAAATGCCTGAGCTGTAAGCTGCACAGCTCCTGGCCACGCTGGGGTTCCAAGAAGGTCTGTGGTGTGAACTGTTGGGGAAGGTGAGGGCCACAGAATTAAGGCCATCAGTTTGCAGTTTTTTTTTAAAGGTCCTCGTCTATTTACAGAGGCCCTTTGCCTACAGTGTATACCTATTCAGTGACATAACATTCATACCCCCCCTCCCCCGCACCACACACACACACACACACACACACACACACACACACACACCCTGGGGATAGCCTGGGGCAAGCAATTAATCCTGAAACCATGGCGATTAGACAAGGCCATTTAGACTAGCAGCTTGTGAAAAGAAGGGCATTGTTCTGAGGATAATTAAATACCCATTTGGACTGCACTTGTGTTCAGGGCCAGGAACACAGCCATGAGATGCTGCAATAAGCACTTTTAAACACAATCAACCCCATTCCCTTTTCCCCTCTGTGACCTTGGGTGAGTCACATGCCCTCTCTGGGCCTCAGTCTGCTCATCTGTAAAATGAAGGGAATGAGGTTAGAAGATCCCTTCAGGCCTCTCTAGCTCCATAGCCCACGGTTCTGAGATTCCCAGTGCCCAGGACACAGCTGTTTCGCCCAGGGATGGAGCAGGGATGAGACTTGCTAGAGCTGCCTGGCTTCGGCTTCCCAGACAGGAGCTGCTGTCCCAGCCTTCAAGGCTGCTCTGGGCATCAGGTGTTGGGGGCAGAACAGCTGTGTCTAGAGTCCCTGGTGGCAGCTGTGGGCAGCCTTTTCTCTGTGAGCCGCATCTCACCAATGAACCATAGCACCATCCCTGGGTTTGCACTACTGTGCAGTGTCCAGGGGAGCTGCCCCCACCCCCACCCCCGCAGCTTCAGCTGGTGCAGCTGTGTTGACTGCTCCCCACCCACCTGGGGAGGGGAGAGTAGGGGGAGGAGCGGAACAGGCCCTCTATCTGGCTCTGTTGTTTGCAGTGGCTGTTGGGTGGCCTTTGAATGCTCCCCGTTGTCTGGGTTTCTACTTGGTTTTGGTTTCAATACCCTTTTTTCTCCTTTTAATTTTCAAATGAGGGCTTCCTGCAACCTCTGTCTCCCTGCCAGCAATGGCTGGCTGAGGTACCTGCTGAACCTGGAGCTGGGAATCCAGTTCAGTGACGCCAGGAAGGTTGGAGGGAGAGAGGAAAGAAAAAGGAGAGAGAGCCTTAACTGGTTTGGCTCAGTGGATAGAATGTCGGCCTGTGGACTGAAGGGTCCTAGGTTCAATTCCGGTCAAGGGCATGTACCTTGGTTGCGGGCACATCCCCAGTGGAGGGTGTACAGGAGGCAGCTGATCGATGTTTCTTTCTCATCAATGATTCTAATTCTCTATCCCTCTCCCTTCCTCTCTGTCAAAAAAAATCAATAAAATATATTTAAAATAAAAGGGGAAAAATGAGAGAGGAAGAGGGAGAAAGAGAGAGAGAGATCAAAAGAGGGGGGTATCAGGAAAACAGGAGAGAGGGAAAGGAAGAAGTGGGAGAAGATGCTTCCTTCACTGGGCTGACCACCTGGCCATGCCATGGGGGCCGGGTAGGTGCTGTCAAAATGCCACATTGCATTGTTGTCTTGTTGAGTTTCTTCCCCTATTCCCAGCTAGGTCTGCAGGCAGTGGCCACATCCCATTCATGATTTCTACTGCCCAGCAGAATAGCAAGTCCTCAGGGGACCTGTAATTGCTAATGCATGGATGTATCTATTTCTCAAAACAGAAGCCTGTATCATAATTCCTTTTAAGAGATAGTCTAGGAAATTGCGATTTAGAATCCCTAGTTATTTTGCCCAGAGCACACAGCTTGAAGGAGCCAGGGCTGACACCCACCAGCAGGCCTCTGTTACAAAGCGCACATGCTTTCCCCAGGGAAGCTGAAGAGGGAAAGGCAGGGATGCCAGGCACAGAGGGTGGTGCATACTTACGGGGGGAGAGGTTATATCAGGAGGGGTGGACATGTCCCCAAAAAGTTCTAATTGGGTCACAGCCTGCAAAGACATAAAAAATAATGATGTCACCAGGAGGAATACTGCTGCCGCAGGGGCACTGCTAGGAACACAGCATCCTAAGAGGGCGAGTATTTCTCTTTCTCAACATCCCTACATAAACAATAAGCCCAGTTGGTCATTGCTACACCTCATGACCCTAAAGACAGCACCTGGGATGCGGCCAGAATCAATTCTTGCTTCAAGGTGTCTGACTGTTGATCTGGACTCAGTCCAGGAGATCCGTATTTGGCCGCCTCCCATAAGCAATACCAAGACCCTTTTCACCTATTTACTACTGATGCAGTGCTCTCTCTTTTCCAGGAAATAATACAAGAAGGCAGTCCCATCATTGGTTTTTCTTGCACACGTGTGTTCATATGTATACTTAGCCCCTCGCACACTAAGTATAGTAAGACAGACTTCATGGCCACCTCTCCGCGCATGCTCCCAACAACTGTGATCCTGAGAGGAAGGCGTCATCATTCCCATTTCTACAGATGAGTGAACTGAGCCTCACAGAGGCTAAGACTTGAGTTTTCTCCACTCAGAGTATGCAGTCAGATGACAGTCCCTGAAGAAGTCTGTCTTGAGAATTAAAAATATAGTTGGAGGAAAAGAAATCATAGAATTTTAATACCAGGAAGGACATCAAAAATAGCCCAGTGGATACACTATTAATCACTCCTCGGGACTCCATGGCTGCATGCACCATGTCTACATTCTGCATCCATCACCCAGGAGTGACTCGGTAATGCCAGCCAGTAGCTGTGGAAGGAACCCTTTAAGATACACTTAGAAATGCATCTGCAGACTCTCCGAGCTGCAACAACCGTGGGGAGTCCCCGGCCAGGATCTCCGGGGCCTGACTTAAAGTACATAATCATATGCTTTGTGCAAACCTGCCCACTGAGGGAAAAACACTCTGCTTCCCTTTGGATTTTCCAACTCTCCTCAGGGGAACCTAAAACCACCCAAAACCATTCAATAGAAAGGGCAGGGTGCATTGCCTGCTTCGCATGCAGGGCCACTGCACCTGGATTCCTACCTCTCACTACAACTCACCACAAAGAAGGAAAAGCTCTCTCTTACCAACAGGTGGGGGGCTCTGGTGCTGGACAAGGTGCCCACCTGGGCATACATTGGGTTCTACCACCTCCGATCTCTGCCACTCCTCAGAGCTAGAGCTCCCTCATCAGGGCAATGGGGATGGTAATATCTCCTTTGCAGATTTATTGACAATACTAATAGTAGGACTTCCTTTGGAGTTTGGCAAAACCCCGTTTAACAGGCACAAAATGTCTCTTTTGGCTGAAAGCAGCTTACCCTGGCTAACTCACATTCAACTCTTCCCTTTAAGCTTTCAGATGGGCAGTAGCGCCTGGCATAAAGCAGGGCCCTGTGCATACTGATTTCCTTCCCAACCAGGCAATGCTTTTCCCGAACCATACACACTGGACAAGCGGTGGGTGGTGGGCACTGTGCTAGATGCTGGGAGCAGAATAATGAGAAATGCCAAGTACCTGCCTGCAGGGAGCTTATAGGACAACCCAGAGACAGAGCTAATTTCAAGGTGTTATGGCAGGAATGGCAACAGACGTCTCCATGGGCCAGCCTAGAAGGGACCAGCCAGCTTTTGGCAAAGAAGCTCAATGAGGGTTTTATCAAAGAAACATCCCTGATCTGAGTCCTAAAGAAGAGGAGCAATCATCCCGGCAACCAGGATGAGGAGGGGCCATCCAGGCAGATGGAAATACAGGAGCAAAAGGGGTAGCGGCCCCAGGCTGTCTAGCATTTTGATTGAACCAGTGAGGGTGGAGAGAGAAACAGGAGAGGAGACCAGCGAAGGGGACAGGGCCCAGCTTGTGTGGGACTCAGTGCATTTCAGTTTTTTCTGCCCACTCTCTACCTAACTAATTCTCTCCCAAAGGATATATATCCAAGGTAGTAAGATGGTAACAGGGTGGCCAGCATGCTGGGTGCTCTCCCAAGTCTGGATGGACCCTAAATACTCCTTGTTTCCTTGGCTTGCTTCCATTATTTTACTTTATTTGGTGAAACTATGCCAATCCTTTAGACTTTCTCCCAAATTCACATGAGTAATAACTCTATTTAACTCAAATGAAACTTCTGGGCTTCCTACAATTGGAATCCAGTGCTTTTAAAATGACCCCCACCATTTTCACTGGTAGGGAAATATTAAAATAAAGATAATAATTAAATTTCACAATTTATATTTCAAATGTGTGGACCTCATGGCACGCTGTTGCTAATATCATTCATATAATTCACTGGCTCATTTTCTCCTTAAACGCAACTTTTATTTTAGTTTAGTTTAGTTTTTAAAGATGAAACACAAATTTTAAAATAACCCTGATTCTTGAGATGTAGACTTCCCCCTGCCTGGTGGTTTTCACTCAAGGACTGAACAAGAACAGCATGCAGAGGCATAACACATGGATTGTTATTCTATTCCATTAGACTTGCTATTTAAATGGAACCTTGAGTTAATTTAAATTTTATATAAAAATGGATTCTTACACCATATAATTAAAAATAATTCTAATAACTATATGTGATTGAAAATCTGGAGTAACATCTATTTTAACAACTTCCCTCCCCACGTTAACAGACCTTTTATTTGTGACCTAAAACACCACGTTTCTTTGAATAAGATGGTCATAATGAATCATTTAAGGTTCTGAGGAGAATAAAACTAACTGTCCACATTTGTAAAACATTGTACAGTCTTAAATACACTTTGTAATATGTTATCATCATGTTTGATGCTCACCAAGCCCCATGACCTCTGCAGCACAGGTGTCTCTCATTGTCTGGATTTTGCAGATGAGCTAACTGAGACCAAGAGGTTAAGTGACTTGCCTCTGATCAGTGAGGTAATAGAGAGGGGCTTCACCTGCAGCCTGAGCTGCATCTCGTTTATCTGTCACTTCACGGAGCCTTGGTTACCTTCCTACCCTGTGAAGTCCATATTCTCTAACGGGCAGCCGAGCTCCTAAAAGGTCTGCCAGGAGTCACATCCATCTGAAGACGTCACCTAGAAGGCCAGCTCAAGGTGCCTCCTTGCCTTTCCATTGCTAGCACTTCAGACATAGTCAGGAGAAGAGACTTGGCAGCCGCCGGCAGATTCTGCTCTTCTTTAGGCCTGGCATTGTCCAGGGTAAGAAGAGTGACACCGGAAGATGCCAAGACCAGAGATAGAGAGGATGGGTAGCTTGGGTATTGCTGGGGCAGTCCACCAATGTCTGCATCAGGCCTGTTCTCCACAGCCATTCTTTGATAAGAACAAGTGATGTTTTCACAAGAATAATTGCAGTGTTACACAACCGCTGTTACAGGGTTAGCCTCCAGGTCCTCCATTCAACTAGACTATGGCAACCAGACTCCTAGCCCCTCCCACAGAGACATTCTAAAGGCACCACTGCTGCAGGCTGAGTTGGCCTTGACTGACCCCAAATCACATTCTCACAGGCCCACTACCTATGTTTGGCATCAGGAAAAGTATGGTGCTCATACTATACATCAGCTACTGTGCCAAGAGCAAAGGATACAGGGAAGAATGAGTCATGATCCTGTTCCTACTCTCATGAGCTGGCTACCCAAAGGAAAGGCAGGCCCATAGACACAATCAGGGCAGCGCCATGGAGCCCAGAAGCACGGGAGCTATAAAAGGAAAGGCCACCTCAGGCCTTTCACCTGCCTTTCCTCCAACCTAGAATACCCATTCCTTCCCCCACTGCCTGTCCACCCATCATCCTTCAGGGGACAAATTAGAGGACATTTTCTCCCCTTGGGAAAGGTCTCCTAACTCAGTTTGCACCCCATCACACTACTCAGAACAGCTTGTGTGACACTTTTATTTCAGTGGTCTCAACCTTGGAAGCACAGCCAAATCACCTGGAGGAAATGCTGATGCCTTGTTCACACCCCAGGAGACTCTGACTTGGCTGGTTTGGAGTACAGCCTAGAACCTAAAACTTTAAAAGCTCTCCTCGTGATTCTACTTTGCAGCCAAGGTGAAAAACCCCTAGAAGCCTCCCAAGCACCCTCAGGGGGATCATATTCACTGGCCTATATATCAGGCAAGCTGTATAAATATTGGTTGTAAACCAGTACATCTACTCCAGGGTACGCTGACTGAAGAACAGTCCTGTGTGTCTTTTATTACCAATGGGGCACTTAGCACATGCTGTTTCTGTGTTTGAATACCCACTACATTGTCACATCACCTACACTGCCCTAGGCTACCCCACCTTACGTTACTCTTCCCTCCCCTATCTTCCCCACCCACCCTACCTTATTCTATCCTATGCTATGCAGTATTGCACTGTGTTGAACTATGAGCATCTTCCTATTCACTATATCTCCAGCCATTTATTGGAATTGGACCTGTTTGTAGCTCAAAAAATATTTGTTGAATGAAATGAAGGAGTATAACTTCCTGTCCAATATACCCTCTTGCACACACATGTGCACACACACATGCACACATGTGCACTCACACACACATACACAGTTATTATTGGACCCTATTTCAGGCCTCCCAGGCATCTTCCTATGAACATTACAACAGAGATGAACTGAGCCCCTGCTTCTGACGCAGGCTGGGTGGGGATGCTATAGGATGCATGTCAGTGACCAGAACAACCCTCACTTAAGAGCCTGGAGGCCTTACCTTCGTTGCCTCAAGAATCTCATCAATATCCGCGGGCAGGTTTCTGTTCTGTAAGCACAAGGCATGGCTCATGAGCATGAAATGAATGATGGGGCAATGGCATGAAACAGCTCACAGACAGGGCCCTCGCACTCTTACCGGGGTGGCCGCAGCAAAGCGTTCTTCAAAATCCTCCATCGGATGGCCGTTCTGCAAGTGGAAGGGGTGATGAATGAGGATGAAGTGAATGACACACAAATGACATGGATTAATGTGTTTGACTAGGATGGTATTTATGGTGTATGCTCCCATGGTCTCAGTGGCAGGAGCTGCGGCCAACATTCTGCGAAAACCCTAGGAATGTGTTCCCAGCATAAGCGGTTGATCAAATAGGGGCCTGATGAGGAAATACAGCGGTGGTTCAAAGTTCATCTTTCTGAAATTACAGATATTACCCAGCCGGTCTCAACTGATAAGAGCATGTTTATCCTTAAGATTTTTGTTTTAAAAGACAGAAATGTTATCTGTGTTAGCAAATGGAAGTCTTTAGAGCAGCCTGTAAACAGCTGGTTTCCTAAGTGCCTTTGTGCCCGCTGTCCCCTCTGCTTGAAATGCTCTTCCCCTAACCCCTGCATGTTCAGAGCTCATCCCATTTTCTCAAACTCTGCTGAAGGGCCACCTCGTCCATGAAGCCTTCCCTGATCTTCTGAGTTGAAACTCCTCCCCTAAGAATAACCACACATCATCTGTGCCGACCCCACGGTGAGCTTCTTGAAGCAGGGACCACGCTATATTTACTTTTGAATCCCCAGAGCTAACAGAGGGTCTGGCACACAGCAGTGTCCAAAAATACATGAATGAATGCATGTTTTACAAGCAGATGGCTGCTGACCAGATCTAAATGTTTTAATTTTTTGTTGTTTATAACTGTCGAGCATTTCACTAAACTATCCCAAAATACTGCTGTCTCAGGGTCCATCTTGTGTGGCCAAGCGGCCTGCAGGGGCCTTAAACTGGCTCCAACCCCTGCGGAGGGCATGTCCTGTGAGGACTCTCGTGGTAGGCAGTCTGCCCACCGCCCAGGGTCTTCCTTCCTCTTGTTACCTCTTAGCTAAGACCCCAAGCCCTGCTGTTCTTGGGTTGAATGGCCCAATCCAGGCTTAGCCTGGGAAATGCAGGCACTTCACCCACAGGCCTGATAAAGGCATGCGCCTTAGGTCTTGGGGCTCTCTCCAGCCAGCCGCGTTGACCTCTCCAGATGACCCCTCCTCCGGGGCCTGTGAATAATAAGCTTCTCTACTTCAATTCTCTGTGGTCTCTGTTGAACTGTGGCCCTCCATCTGATGCCCCAGGGCTCAACATAATAAATGCTAATTTAACAAAGTCACAACGATAAGATTTACTATAGATAATATATATATCTCTGCAAATACATACATCACCTTATTTTGGTCTATATTACAAGCTAATTATTCTTTGGATGCTTTCCAAGCACTATAACATGAATATAAATCTGATACTATTGACATTACAATGAGTTATTATGCACAGAAATAACTGTATCGTTTTCTAATTTTTAGGAGAGCTGGCTATCGGCAATAGAGGAATGGAGAAACCATCATCCAATAGCCTCATAACATTCATCTCTCAGAACTCACTCTCACCGTCTGTGGCAAATGTGACTTTCTGCCACTCAGCCCCAGCGACAAAGCTGCAAAGCACAGTCGGGGAACCAGCGTGCCCACCACAGCGGGGCTTTGGGACCAACCATCAGCGAATTCTGTCATCAACCATTGGTTTCCACCAGGCACTGGCTCCCCAAGCATCAACTGTGGCTAAGAGCAGAGGACGAGCAGCCACATTGGATAACCACACGCATTATTACTATTATTTGGCCAGCAGTGGGGAGAGATGGGGAGACAACATTAGTTTAAGCGATCCTGTAATCTATGGAGTGGCCTAGAAGGTTAAGGTTATGTCACTACATCCTTTATGAATTCGCACACTTCGAGGGATTTATGGCACAGTCCCTACCAACTAGCTCTGGGTCATAACTTTTAATAAAAACATTTTTTAGTGTCCAAAATCTCATTACATCTGTCCAATATAAAGAAGCAAATAGCTTCAGAGCATGATGGATGCATTAAATAAATTTGAAAAACAGCCTGTGGTCGAGTCTCATAAACCCCCCACCACCTAATGAAAACACGTGGGGATAACCGGTGCTGGCTCGAGCCCGTTGCTTTCCTGGTGACAGAGAGGTGGGCTTTGGTGAGCTGTGGAGCTGGGGTGTGAGGAGGAGATTTCATTCATCCAGATGGAGCTGGAGACCAAACACATGGGAGCTGATGCCTCTTTCTGGAGTCCCACCGACACAGACTGACTCCTGGCTGTGCAGTGTTCACAACCCTATGAGCTTCAGTTTTCTCATTTTTAAAGTGGGATGATAACGATGAACTGAGATGTGGGTGCCAAGTCTTGTTTGGTGTTTGGCACATAGTAGGTGCTCAATAAAGAGTAGTGATTATTAGTATCTCTTCATTCTGTTTCTTTGGACTCATTTTGCAATGCACAGACACCCAGGGCTTAATGCTAGAAAACTGTTATTATGCGATATTTGGGGAAAAGAGGAAGAAGAAACAAATCCCCTACCAGACGCCCCTGTTTAGAAATCCCCTGCCTGACATCACAGGCCAGAGCCCATGTCAAAGGATGCCCAGCACTTCTTGGCCTTAGCTCAGAACCTCTCTGTGCATTCTTCACTCCATCTTCTCCCTCTCACCTCAGTTCTGGCTACAGTATTGTCTGATCATCCTCTTCCCATCCATGCACTTTGTCCCTGGCTCCTGTGGTCCCTTCCTGGTTGCCCCTGGCTCAGGCATTGCTCAGAGCTCTTTCCTCCCACACACAGCAGCCTGTGGTAAAGCCCGCTGGATGCACCACATCCAGCCCATATACTCTCCCAGCTGCTTCTCATGGGCAGGACCTGGAACCCATTTGCTAATTTCCTCACACCCCTGGCTCTTGCTTTACCTACAGTCACCACTAGCGTTCTAGCTCACTTAGCCCCATATGAAAAAGCAAATGTCTACAGAGCAGGATTATGCCAGGCTTTTCGTTCTTATAGATATATTTCCCATACTTACTATCATAGCATGCACACAGCTTCCTATGCTGCTTTCAAAACATCAACATGACATCAAATTTAAATCACAACTTAAACTTCCAGGGAGGATTCAAAGAAAGAGATTCCCCTGCTTTGTTTAAAGCCAGTTCTAGCCTGAATCTTCATGAAGACATAAAATAAAGCTCCCACAGGGATTTTTATCTTGCCATACTCCCTTATAGTGGCAGTGGGAGCAGGATTGTCCCATAACTGAGTAGAGTAACTATCAAGATCAAATTCCTGTTACTCTTGCAGCCAAAGGGACAGTGGATGAGGTAGGACTTGGGCAGAAGAAAAAGGTGAAAACTTACTCTAGCTGCCACATCAGAACCCTGCAGGGGCTCGCACCCTGGGCTGCGCAGTGCAATCCTTTGGGGGAGCATTTGCAAAACTACCCCTGCCTGAGCCCCACCATCAGAGATTTGTACTCTATGGGTCTGAGGTGGGGCCGTGGCATCTGTAGGTTTTTAAAAGCTCCCCAGGTAATACTAATGCACAGCCAGATTTGCTGTTCACTGTGCCGGGGAATGGACTCTCTACAGGAATAATTAGTGAAAATCCCACTGGGAAAATGGAAGGCATCTTGATTGATTATATAATTGACTAATTAATTTCTTCAACAAACATTCACCGGGCGCTCTCCACATGCCATGTCCTGGCGAGGCACCGGAGCTGCAGAGATGAGTCACGTCAGGCCCCTGCCCTCCTGCAGGTCACAGTGAGCCAGCATATGTCGTCATTCTAGCTCAGGGGTGGGTGGGCTGGAACAGGGAGGACACACGGCTTCTAGATCTCAACACAGAACTCAGGCCACTGCTGCAAAAGGATGAATTCAATTATCCATTTAGAAGGTTCAGGAGAAATGGATGGACTCAAATGATTTGTAACTGCACTGCAGTGGGTACTCCTAAGGCACAGAGTGATTCCAGGCATTTGAATGCAAGTGCCTTTCCTTGGGAAGTGATTTAAGAGGGAAGACACGTGCTAATGAAGACTAATCCCCCTGGAGACCTACAAGTCTATCACCTTTAGCCAAGAGTGAAGAGCCTCTTTCCCATGGCTTGGCAGAGAGAGAGGAGACAGGTAAACCTGCTTCATGATAGAAGAACCAAGGAGCTGAGATTGAGGAGTGGAAACTATGATGTTAATAAATGATTTCCTCCCAGAGCAAAGCTGTGGATTGGGACTTGCGATGATGCAAAGTTCCCTATCTGCACTGTCCCAGGTGGTAGCCAGTGGCTGTACTGTGGCTACTGTGTGGTAAAGCTTTGATCCAAGAGAGGAAACGGTGCCACTTTGAAGACCTGTCTCTATAATAACTAAAGAATTGCCTTTCATTACTCAAAGCTGGGCCTCACTGTAGCAGCTAAAGGCCCTTCTGCCCCCAGCTACCATGTCGGGAAGGTCCCAAAGGTTGTCCAGAAAGTTAGAGGGTGGAGGGAAATGCCTAGACCTTATAATGAAAGTTACATCTTCCCTTTGAAGTGCACACAGGTGTAATGTCTCCACAAATCCCTGGGCAATGAAATATTTACACCAGGCTTCCTAAAAATTGAGATGGTCCTTGGAATTGCCTTTCTTAAAATGCAAAGAGAAAGTCAAGATGGGGAATGATGGTGAAAGGGATTTGCTGGGGCACTAGTGAGGTGTTTTGAGAAAGGCAGGTCCCTGGGCACAGGGTTCTAAACTGACCTGAACAAGTTATCATTAATGAACAGGGGACAGTTGTGGCTAAGGAATCTAACTCTAGATTTTGAGTTTCCCAACTTTAGTCTAATACCAGGAAAATGAATTTGCTTGCATTTGAAGGCAGTGGATAATTTAAAGAGAAATATTTGATGCTTTTAGGAAATATGGGGTAGGGGAGTGGAGAGAAGTTAGAAATAGCAGGCATGAGCCTGGCTTGGGTGGTTCAGTGGTTGAACATCGACCTATGAATCAGGAGGTCAGGGCTCTATTTCAGGTCAAGGCACATGCCTGGGTTGTAGGCTGGATCCCCAGTAGGGGGCATGCAAGCAGGCAACCAATCAATGATTTTCTCTCATCACTGATGTTGGTTCTATCTCTCTCTCCCTCCCTCTCTGAAATCAATACATTATTGATTGATTGAGAGAGAGAGAGAGAGAGAGAGAGAGAGAGAGAGAGATCAGCTGTGAAGTCAGACTGCTGCTTCTCTATTGTCATTTCCTCGGGTAAATTCCTGCATCACCCTGAGCCTCAGTTTTCCTCCTCTGCAAAATAGGGTAACAATGCTTGCAAGGTGAGCTTGCTAAGAAAAACCAGTGAGAAGATTGGTATGCAAAGAATTAGCCCAGCAACTGGCAGAGTAAAATCTCAATGGATGTCAGTTCCCTTTCCAAAATTACAGAAAGGAAAAAGAGGGACAGGGACAAGGAAGAAGGAAGAAAAGAGGTTGAGGGCGAGAAGGAAGAACTTGGGAGGGAGGGAGGAATTATATAGCTATGGAATGACTTCTTGGGGAAGGGGAGGGTAAGCAGGATCCAGGCTACTGCAAAAGTTTGGGAAACACTGGATTTGGGAAGGAGTGAAGTCACCTGGAGGAGAAGCTGAAGCTGCAACATAGTCCTCACAGAGCAGGTGCTTGGTCCAAGCAGATTTCTGCTCCTATGCGTTCCACACAGTTAATGCTGGTGTGGCAAGGCGGGATTGTCCTCCCTCATTCCACCAACCCCATGCCCTGTTTGCCTCTGCTCTTCTTCTTTCCCATCCCTCATACCCACTTCAAAACTCGAATGGTAACCCCATACTTTCATGCCCAGGTTTTCTAAAACACATTCATTATTTTCCTAGCAATATATAAGGATGGGGTTGGTGGCATGATTTTCAGGCTGCTGATTGTGCAATAAGACACTAATAGCTAAGTGGCTTTGATCTCAGTAACAGTGACACAGGGAAGGAGATGATTGTCATGCCTGAAAAATGATGATGCCATTGCTTGGGGTGATGGCTATCATAAGACAGTGATAACCCGTCACTCATCCACTCGGCATTGATTTATCGAGCTACTCTGTACAGGCACAGTCCTTGCCCTTATATGACAGGAGGGAGGTGGAAAAGACAAGAGGCAATTATCATGTGATTGGCGATGAGATAATTCGCATAAAGCCTTTAGTATACAGTGCCTGGTTCAGAGTGATGAAGTGATTCATGCCAGTGATGGCTGCTACCATTGCCTTTACTGTTAAACACATATTGGTCAAACCAATGTTGACGAGTCAGGGAAACCAGAAGCAGCAGAGGGTCTGAGATGATGGCAGTACTGGTGCCCGGGATTTGACAGTCTGTGGTCTGAGGACAGTAGACTGGTCATACAGAGAGATGATGACCGCTCTTCCTATGGTGAAAGCCAAAATGGGTCCCATGACGGGAATGAAGAAGGAACACAGAAAACACCCTCCTAGCCATGGGGCTGCTGCTCCCCTCTCTTTGTGCCTCCTGGGCTCTAATCTCCGTCCCAACCCATGATCTCACTCTATAGACCTGCCATTAGACAAGGATGTTGGCTCTTCTGTTAGGGAAAGTGGGGGCAGGGTGTGAGATGGCTTTCCTACTTTAACAACTGTCCATAGAATAAACACACCTGCACAGGTATAAGTGTCAGAGAAAACTAGAAACCAAGGGTAGTCCTTTCCTAAAGCTTTTAATTATTTGTTTTAAATCCATCCTCCTTTATCCCTTCTCCTTTGAAAACCTATTATTCTGGTTCCACATTAGCAACAACTCAAGGCCTTTTCAAAAAACTCCTAACAAGACCTGGCATCCATTCAGTACTTTGAAAAGGGATGAATTAAAATCACAGGGATGTGGAATTGGCTCCTGTCAGCTGGATGACAGGATCAGCACACTCTGGGGAGGAGGTAAGAGCCATCTCTTTCTGTGCTGGTGCATCTTTCTTGGAGGGGCTACTCCTACAGGCCAGATGGCAGCCAACGGTACCAGGAACTACTGAATGGAGCTGAAATCAAGCTAGAGTAGCAGAGGCTCTGGCTGAGCATGGAGCAAATCGGAGGCGATCACAAATGGAGAGATGTCACAGCACAGGAAAAAATAGTCAGAAGGGCTTTGCCTGCTGCTCTGACAGCTGTTCTGTGCAAAATGTTTCTCCTTTTCTTCTTTGGAGGAATGCAGATTTTACAGGCGTGGCATTCATTTCCTTATTCACTTCTTCATTCTTGGATTCAATTTGCAAGGCCCTCAGTGAATAATTAAGGAACTTCTCCTGATGCCCACAGTGAGCAAGGCATGGTGCTGGTATTTTAAGGCACTATCCCTTCCCTGAGCTGTGACAGGCAAGTTAGGGAGCTTGGAGGGAACTCATTCAGGTCAGAGCCTAGAGAGTGCCAACACGTGTACCACACTGAGCATTTTCACAGACTATGTCCCATTCCAAAGAGGGTACAATGCCACTCACATGACTGAAGACAACTCCACTGCAAACAACCAAACCAAGAATTCCATTTCTATATAGAAGGAATTTGACTAGTTACCCCATCTCTCATATTTTTCCTTGTTGTAAGATTAGGGAAATATCCATCTCGCAGGACTATGCGACGATTTCCCTGGGTAAGAGTAATATAGCTTAATAAGCATGGTGCTTGACACACAGTAAGACCTCCGTTAGTGCTTGCTTATTTTAGTCAAATATTAAGTCAATAATTCAATGGAGTATCCTTTAGGAATATAACGATTTTGTAGCACCTATGTGATGACATTTTGAATAATTTGAAAATTGCAGAGTAATCAAATTAGAGGAAACTGTAGAGAGCTCTAACTCAACTCAACCTTATTTTTTTATTTCTTCAGAAACAGGACTCCAACATTTTCAAAATCATGGTAATTTTAATGGAAGAGCTTGGATAATACTCTTAAGTTCCCAAGTTTATTCTAGTTCCTTTCTACCCAATCACAATTCCCCTCACAGTTGTATAGAGCAACAAGGGACAATAATAATTCAGGAAACATGGCTCATATTTTACAGCAAGAAATTAGGGCCCCAAGAAAAGCTTGGATTGCTCATATGTAAAACAGTCAGGGACATACACAGCTTCTTCATGGAGCTCTGACAATCAAGTGAGATGATGTTCACCAAAAAGGCAGCCTAAGGATTTGAAGTCAGAGGAAATCTAGAAGACCATTATTCTCAACTGTCTCTGATTGATTGTCTAACCTACCAATAGTTTGCAACTTGATGTCATAATTTCACCTGTCCTCTTAACAGGTCTCTGTATATTTCTTCCCCTGTCAGGCCTTGGAATGAGCTATTCCTTGTGACTGGCTGCTCTTCCCATCCTTAGTCTTTGGGAGAACTGTATGACATCCCTTGAGACCTAAGTCTACTCACATCTTCCAAGCTTTCCTTCTTGGCCCTTGGGATGAATTAGATGATCCTTCTCTGGGCAACACCCATGTCCATTTGTGATTGATTACCTTCTCTCTTCTCTACTACAGACTATGGCCTTGTAGAGATTCTAAGTCCCTTCTCATCTTCAAATTCCTAATATCTAGATACAGTAGTCCAGTGGATAGGATACAGAAGGAAGTTATATTAAATTAATACATTAAAAAAACCCACACAGAATAAATGAGGTGATAAACTTGCTTATACAAGAGAATAGAAAACTGAACAGAAAATATCTTGGTGATAATATGACTTATTAAGTGGAGTGTATGATAGTCCATATGGTGTTTTTAAATGCTCAGCATGTACTGGTATGTGTAAACCCCATGTGCGCGCGCGCACACACACACACACACACACTTGCTCACTCACAGAGACTTGGCATGTGTTATTATAAACTCAAGAAAAAATGTCATATCCACTCTGTCATTTACCTAATGAGGTTCTGTAATTAGATTAATGGGTTTGGTTCTGACTTCAAATAAATACTGGAAAATACCCCAGAAAAAAAAATTGTAAGAAAAGGGGCACACTGTTCTGGCCCTTCCAATATCTGATGGCATTTCCATCTGAACTCTTGAAGTCCTTCCCGTTAGTGAGAACCATCCTTAGTTCAAGGTGGCAGTCAGACTGTGACATCCTTGCAACGTGGCTACCCAATAACTGTTCTTTCACTCCCTTTCTTAGTAGCTAGCAATTGGTGAAGCAATTGTGTCCCATACCACTTACCCTCAAATTTCGAACGATCAAAGAACTTATTTTGATGTCCCCAAACCCCATTATTTCCTTGTCTTCTGGATGTCTGTAAAGGCTACCAACTCACATCTAGAAGCTCCAGCCCCCAAATGCACAAAGTTACCCCTCATCCCTCTCTCTCCCATACCCTGGTACCCAATTATTCATTAAATGCTAATTCTCTCTCTACACATATCCCAGCTCTGTCTTCCTCTCTCAATCACCTCTGGAACATTCCCTCTTGCCAAGACTGCTTCTTCCATTCTCATCCCCTGAAGTTCATCTTCAATAGAGCAGTTAGAGTACTTTTTTTCCCCCCAATAGTAAAAGACCAGATTCACTCCCCTGTTTAAAACCCTGCTCTGTTTTTCATTACACTCAGGGTAAAATTCATACGCCTATAAACCTGTCCATGCTTGGCCACTGCCTCTGTGTCTGAAGTCATCTCCCCACAGTCTCCCTTCCGCACCATACTCTGATCTCTCTGTCCCTCATGGACCATGGTTCCTCATGGACTACTGGAAAAGTCCTGTCCCAAGATCTTTGCCCTTGTCACTCCATGTTCCAGTCCCACTCTTCATCGGACTGATTTCTTCTCATAATTCAGATCTCAACTCAGATGTCACCTCCCTAGAGAGACTTCCTCTGCCTGACTCGTTACTTAAATACAGTAGCAGCCCCCAGCACTTGCCATGTTACCCTGTTTGGCTTTGTGGCCAGCACACATACCTGTTTGCCTGTTTACTTGTTTGTTGGCAACCTTCCCCCATGGAATGTGAGCTGGGCAATGGGTGCGACATGGCCTGACCTGCATGGCACCAGTGGCTGGCACAGAGCTGACACACAGTGGACCCAGATGGTATTTGCAGGATGGATGTTTAAACAGAGTGATGCACACATGACCAGACACTAGTTCTAGGAAGAACCTTCCACTGTTGCAGAAAACATAAAACTAAAAAGAAAGAGCCACTTTGTGCATACTGCTGCAGGGAAAAGGGAATGCCAATTTTGTCACTTTGACACAAGTGTTCTGGTCACTGGCTTTTCCCTGCTTGTTCTCTGGTGCCAGGCACCCTATCTTTGAAGATCATGTAGCTAGGGCAAGAGGATGGTATATTCAGTGAGATCTTACAAAGATTCCACAAGCAGAGGTCTCTTTTACCCAGCTACTTGCTCCGTGTCTTCTATGACAGACCCTTTTGATTTAAAGTAAACAGTATCTCCTTAGTTAGGGCTCAAATGGTTGATATCATTATTTTTGGTCTTGGTATATCCATAAAGCCCCCAAATGTACCTGTTACTCTTGATCCTTCTCTTTTGTACACCCTGACATCCTATCATTCATTAAGAAATGGTGATCCTATCTCTAGAATGTATCCCAAACTACCCATTCTGGTCTGAAGAGGAAGGACTGGGTTAAATAGTAATATTAAAACATCATCTCTTCTTGGTCAGGCAAGGGTCATGCAGGATAGAAATAACAGCTAATGCTTAGGTGCAACTTCTTGTATATGTGCCAGACACTATTCTCAAGTTCTTTGAAGTATGGATTCATTTAATTATCACAACACATGTAGGTGCTATTACTGTAATCCTTGTCTTCAGAGGAGGAAACTTGGGCACCGAAGGGTTAATTAACCTGACCCAGATCTCATAGGTAGTAAGTAGAAGAGCTAGGATTCTCACCAAAAAGGGTTAGCTTTGGAGTACATGCTCTGAACCATTATGCAATGGGGAGAGAACATGTTAGATGACCTGTATGCATGCATATAAGTACAACCAATGGACACAAAACTCTGGGGAGGGAGGGCATGTATGGGAGTGTGGGGGGGCAATGGTAAGCTATGTACACATATAATACCTTAATACATTAAAAGAAAAAAAAAGACTAGGGTGGGAGGTCCAGTTCTGGAAGGAGAACCCAGGTGGGCAGTTCAGGAACCAACCCTCAATCTACCCCAATCTTCTCTGTGGGGCCATGACCAGGTCACATTGCAAATGTTGTCCTTCCAATGATTACAGGGGAATGGGGGACTAGAACTTCTGAGGCAACAACAACAACAACAACAACATAGGAATAGCCAAAGAGACAAGGCCATGAGACTAAAATATTTTGGAAAGGGGGGAATTCACAAAGTCCTGAGCTGATAGAAGCAGTGGGAAAGGTGAGCTCTTCAGTGATCAGAACAGAGGCTGACCTGCTGGAGAGAAACATGCTGACACACAGACAGGACACTATGACAGGTCAGAGAACAGGAGGTGGACACGGGAGGTAGGCATGGAAGAAGGCCCTAAAGGCACAGGCAGGGAAGCAAGTGATTTGTCCCTGATGACCAGACTATTTTCCTCTCCCCTTAGCATCTCAACCTCAACCTTCTCACCCATAAAATGAAAAAAAATTATATATTTGTCATGTTAATGAAATCAAATACACTTAGTCAAGCCTCAGAATCCACCAGGGAGCTTTATATATCTCCCTTTATAGCAAAAGATCCTCAAGCCTTTCGAAAGCAGATTGAGGGAGCAGGCCCCCGAGAAGCTGTGCCTTTAGAAGTGTCAAATGACTGTTAGGAAACTCAGTGCTGAGGAATCACTGAAACAGACATAGCTTTCCCAGCTGCACCCCTGGCCCCAGTAACTGCTCAACAAATGCTCATTTCTTGCCTCCTCTCTAAGTCATTGCAAAAACAAGGGATTGTGCGCTTTGGGTTGGAACTGTCACCAATATATATTTTCTTATTCTCCATGATTGTTCATTTATTTCTACCCCGCTCTTTTTTTTATATATAACTAGAGTTTGTTCATTATTCTTCTGCAACCACTAATAACGGCAGTTAGGGAGAAACAAAGAGCCTCAACATGATGATTTATCCAAAAAAGCAGAATTACTGTACCAAGAGAGAGTGTGTCACCATGGATGGATATTTATGGGGAACGTGCATAGTAGAGCTCTGCTCATTAGCGATGCTGTAGTTAAGGTTCTGTGAATGTTAACGATCTGTATTAGAGGAATAATGACAGACTCACAGCAGCAGCAGTTAACGGATACTTCTGACTCATATTTTCTTACCACGCACGGATCTCTGAATCACCTGATTTATGCCCGCTGAAGGAGCAAGCGTACATCGGTGCACCTGCATCTTGGGGATGGGACTGCTGCTGCTGCAGCACAGGCAGCACTATTGGCAATGAATTTTAGGAACCAGATGGATAGATGCTTCCTACCTTCTGTTTGAAATCTCACTGTGTTCTGGTCTAGAGATAGGTTGGCCTAGAAGGAAGAGCATTTGCTAACCAGCCTTACATGCTGGTTTACTTAAGACTGCTCCTCGTGCCCAGTGACCTGCTCTAATTCTTATTTTCAAAAGTGACACAGTCTGGACAATAAACTAGGTCACTCTAGTTTTAGGGCCATAGGAAGCTGGATTAAGTTTTTAGTGATGCCTCTTCTAACCGTGCCAAGTGATTTAACTTCTCTAATTTTCAGTATCCTTTACAGTAGAGAAGAGATCTATGTCTGTGGCTGTTTGGGGGCAATCTTGAAATAGTGAATGAAGTGCCTGTCACAGTCTCTTATTTGGATGCTCAATACTTGATAGCTACAATTGTGTGTTTTTCCTGAACCACAGCATGACATTCCCCTGCAGATTCAGCCCACCCCATGATATTGAGTGAAACTTGATCTTGTTGATGTTATTTCTTGGGCATGGAGAACTGAAGGCACTCCAACCCTTTACTATGCACATTAACCTTCTTCCTTTCAGTAGAATAAAAGCACCCTACTGGCTGGGCCAGGTCTTCCTCATGAAGCAGTTGATACAGACTTTTGTCCAAGGTATAGCTCATAAAAATAACTATGGCTAACATTTACAGAGTACTTACTATGTGTCAAGGTACCGTTCTAAAGATTTTGCATATAATACATTATCCAAGTCCTCAAAAGAACTCTGCAAGGTAGGTAACACTGTCCTTATCCTCATTTTACAAGTGAACACATCCAGGCACAGAGAAGTTTAACTCCTCCAAGTTACACTGCTGGTATTTGAGGGAGAAAATATTCAAGCCCAAGTAGTTTCACTACAAGTTTCACACTTTTAACTTTAATACCACATTGCCTACAAAGTACTGAGTTCTTATTCTGTGCCAAACACAACAGAAGTCATACCTGTTATTTAATCCTCACAAGGCCCAGAGAAGTAGCTATAAATTGTTTACTGGTTATGAAGAAGAAAAATAAAGCACTTTACCCATGGTCACATAGCTGAGAAGTGTGAAGCTCCAACTCACTCAAACGTCAGGCTCATCCTGTTGGTTTAGTGCAGTGGTTGGCAAACTCATTAGTCAACTGAGCCAAATATCAACAGTACAACAATTAAAATTTCTTTTGAGAGCTGAAAACTAACTTCTGCACATGGGTCATGAAGTTTTAATCGCACTGTATGTGCGCTCCTGTGCATGGTATTTTGTGGAAGAGCCACACTCAAGGAGCCAAAGAGCCATGTGTGGCTTGAGAGCTGCAGTTTGCGTTCCACTGGTTTAGTGCCTCCCAAAGAGTGGGCTTGCTACTTGGGTTCACAAGAATCACAGAGCCTCTGATGGGGGCAAGAATGTATAGGACCTCCTCCTTGCCTGACTTCCTCACTTTGCTCTCATGGCAGGAACTGGTGGTTCCTTTAAGAGTGGATTTCATACTATCCTCCCAGGATCTTTTCCCTTCCAGAAACTTCTGTGCTTTAGAGGGTTTTCAGGTGTGTAGGTTTGAACCTAGCTTCACACACATCTCTTCTTTCTTTCCTCTGTTTATATAGAAGGTTATTGGGCAGGTTTTGTATGAATAAAGGTTCTAGAGTCTTATAAAAAGTTTGAAGACCATCCCTCTAGGAGAGCACTGGTAGGTATTTTAGCAGAGGCATGGAGAGATTGTTGTTTTATTCTGACATGATTTTGGCCAACACACAACTGAGCAAACAGTACAACAGGCAGCAGCTTATGCAAACACTGATTTCTCATCCTCATTTGCATTTGTGGAAAACAAGTCCCAGCAATGATTTGCTAGCGACCTATCTACAACTCTGTTGGATTTCATTAAATGACAGCTCAGTTTTTCCACCTTGGAGAAAGAGCCAGATATCATTTAAAGGGGTAACATGACACTGCCCAAAGGAGAGTCATGGACTGAAAACAGAGAGGAAGATAAAAGGGATCACAACTACCTTTGGCAAGAACCTGAAGACAGTAGGTGGAAAAGCTGGCATACAAACACTCTCAGAAGTTGTAGATATAGAACAGCCAGTACGTTAAATGACAGAGCAATAGGAGGAGAGAAGGCGGTCAGTCCACATCGCCTCAGTCCTGACTTCCCAAAGCTTGCCACCTTGAAGGTAGCTTGGACCTCATGTTCATCTCACTTCCCACATCAGCAAGATCTTTCCAGATAAACCCTAGCCATCCACTCAAATTTACTTCTTTCTCTTTCTCAGTGTCTCTCTGCAGGGCCCCACCCTCAGTCCAGACCCTACCTAGCCCTGTCCTCACCTGTCTACCCCTGGTCCTCATCCGTCTACTGCTTGACCAATTTGCCATCATACCCATTCTTGCCCTCTCCTGGCTCTGTGCTGCATGATAGGGACAGATCCCTGTGAACTACATTACCCAGACTCCCTTGCCAACACATTTCAATTTATGTTTGGCCAACAGGAGGCAGTGGTGGGAAACTGGATAGTGGGAAGAAGGGAGAAGTGAATTTCTTCCCATCTTTCTTTCATAATATTCAGCATTGGTTGAGTCTCCTCCATGGTTTTAGTTTCCTCAGGCAGTCTATCTCTCCAGGGTCCTGACCTGCTGGATAGCTCCCTCTGCACCTTGGTACCTACTGATAATGGGATACTGGCTGCCCCAGCTCTGGGCTGTGCTAAGGCAGCATCTCATTCCTACCCTAGGAATGGTAGTACCTTTCAAATATTACTAATCTGGGTTGCCCCAGTGTCCTGTTTGGCTTCTCAGTCCTTTTAATACCTTTGTCACTATTTCCCCTCATTAAATTCCCTGTATTACACTGGTGAGGGTTCTGTTTTCCTGATTTCATCTTGATGGATACACATTGATAATTCCATTAGCTTCTTAATGGTTTCCCTACCTGCCCAGCCACCTGCCACAGGCCACAAGAGTGTTGCTGGGAAATACAACTCTAATAGTGTCACTCTACCACCTTAAAACATCAGTGGTTTCCTCACAAATTCCAACTTTTGAGCCCCACCTTTCAGGCCCTTCGCTCATTTCCCCTGGTATCCTTGTCTTATGCTCCCATGAAGATATTCCGTGGCCCTGCCACCCCAGACTACTCATCAGCCCCTGGGATATGTTAGGCTTTTCCACATTTCAATGTCTTTAAACATTGCCATTCCCTCTTCCTGAATGCTGTTCCACCCTTGCTTCCTTTCTCTACTGCCCAACTTCCATCATCTTTTAAGATGTTACCTCAACTCCATCCCCCGGGGGAAGACCTCACCAAATCCCTTAGGCAAAGTTTACTGATCTCCACTCTGCTCCCAGAGCATCTCAGTCACAGTCCTTATATACTGATTGTCATTATTTCTATTCACCTGTCTTCTGTTTGAGACCACTGAGATGCTTAAACAGCCAGTCTTCTTTGGATCTCTAGTGAGTAGAACACTGCCTGGCAGGTAGGAGTTTCTCAGCAAATATTTTCCAAATGGGTGGATGAATGAATAAACAAATGAGTAGAAGTTGTAAGGAAACTCCATAAAAGAAGGACCTTGCAACAATTGGAGCTCCGAGATTACAAAAATAATGAAAGTTTATCACTGCAGGTATGTGAGCCAAAGCCAAAGAGTCAGGAATGTTCACCTGAACTTCCCACAACCCTTCTCTGGGGACTCTTGCATTGCTGGAGAGCATCTTGTAACATTCTTACTAGCTCTGGGACTTCTAGAAATTCAGCATTCTGTCTCAGGGCAGTGTATAAGCACAGCTAAAAGAAAGCCCACTCAAGCGAAACATCACAATCCTGTTTCATTTGTGGGAATACGGAGATCGGATTCCTTTCCCTCACTTCGAGCCGACCTCCTCTTGTGTGACATCTATGTTAACTGTGTTGCGATAATTATAATTTCTCTACAATGCAGTGCTTAATGAGGAAGTGAAAATGACAAATGTTCAAACTAGGTTTAATCCAATTATGCAACAACTTGATCCAGATTTCAAACTAAAGGGAAAACCAACTGCTGAATTGTGAATAAAAATTTATTTGCCATGCAAGATGGGGGTGGGGGAGGGGAGAGAGGGGAGAGGTAGGGAACAGTTGTCCAGGGAAATTCTTCATGTTAATGGATTGACTCTTCCTACATCAGCAGCAAGGAAATGAATTAAATCTAAGGCAAGGAAAAATCGACCAAAAACTGATGGTTGGGCGAATGGGGTCTCATAAAGCAGCACACAGGCACCGGGAGGGTAGGAGACAGAAGTGGCATCACGAGGGGCTTTCTGATCTTCAAAGATGGGCAGCTTGCATCAAGATTGATTCTTTGTGGACCAGAGATACCTTCTTAATATCAGGAGGATGAAAGCAGAGTGCCATGCAGAGAGAGGGTGGTCCAGGAATGAATTAGACATGGGCCTGACTCACAGCACTTCTAAAGAATAAGAAAGGTGTTCACAGCCAGCAACTAAGTACTGGGCCTCTTGAGGGCCAAATGCTATTATAGAGACTCAAAAACAATGAGAACTGGGTGAAGGGAACTGCAGCCTGAGCATTCATTCCGATTAGGGTGGTGGTGAGGAGAGAAAGGGCTCTGTATTTTCTTTCACCTTGAAGGCACCATGCTTTAGTGGAAATTATGTGGGTGCCTGAGTCAAATTATGGCTCTGCCACTGACTCACTTGTGATCATGGGTGAGTTATGAGACCTCTGATGCTTCTGTTTCCTCAGCTAAATGACATCTACCTCCCAGGTTTGGGATTACTGAAAGATACGTGAAGACCAGAACCTAGTTAGTCCATGGCATACAGCAGATGCTCAATTAAGTGTACCTGCATTTTCCACAGCTAAGGAAACCTTGGACTCTTAGTACATGTGGCCGGTTGCTGACACTATAAAACAGAGAAAGGAACAGAATGGAGGCCTGGGCTTCAAATCCCACTGGGATTTCTATAAGTTTCTCCCAGGACACAGCAGAAAGATGTAGAGCCCTGATTCCAAGTTCTTCAGAGGTAACTAAGGAGAAACAGATTTCCTAGGCCCTATATATGCCAAATGCTTGCTCAGTGAGATAACTTGGTTATTATACCTGGTAAACTTCCTTCACCCAGAGTACCAACTTCCCAGGTCAGTGCTATGCACTTCCGAGTAGGTGACTTTCAATCCAAGGTCATAATGATAAAGGCAGACCTGGGGCCTCTAGCATATTGGGTTGGCAGCTAGGATACTGGGAACAAGAGGATGGCAAGGAAAATAAATAGTGGATATAATGAACATGGGGCACATGGAATGAGAGAGGGAATAAATCATTCTGAAGCCCATGACTACAGTCACCTTCACAAAACAAAATCCTTATGGAGCCATTTACTTGCAGCTTGAATACTCCTAGGGACAGAGACCTCATTCCTCTAAGAGGCTGTACTTTCCCTGAAAACCAGCTCAGAGAGTCTGAAATTTCTTTCCTATATTGAACCCATATTTGGTTTCTCTTATCATAAAACTTGGACCTTTATCTTAATTATAAGACATTCCATAAAATAACTGGAGGCAACTAATTCATAGAATTCTTCACTCCTCACTTCCCCAGGGTCGATAAAAGCAGCCTCATTGTCACAGAAGTTGCTTCCACACTGTGCCACGAGTCTCACCAGAGCCCTAAGATGCTGGAAGAAGATGATCATAATTTTCATTA
The DNA here is from genome assembly GCA_963924515.1 of Vespertilio murinus. NCBI lineage: Eukaryota > Metazoa > Chordata > Mammalia > Chiroptera > Vespertilionidae > Vespertilio > Vespertilio murinus. The sequence goes on from OZ004706.1 coordinate 37,811,901, forward strand.
AGAAAAATGAGACCGAGAAAGTCAAAGTGATTGACAAAGATCACACCCAACACGAGGGAAGAATCTCCTTTGCATTTCTGAATCCGTGCTTCATTAAAAGGAAATTAATGTCCAGTCCAATTTATCAATTTGACAACGTGTGTCCTTCCCATTTACCATTATGCCAAACTTTAAGAATTTCCCCTTTGAAAGTCCCTAAACGTTATTACTGATCATCAGAAAATCTTTTATGCCTAATACCACTACATAAAATACTTTTAAACTGGGCCACTATAAGGTGAAGGATAAAAGGTATTTTTCAGCCATAAGAATATAGGGAGGGGGTAAAGAGGGGAGGAAAGAAGAAAATCACCAAGTATTCCTCATGCAAAAACCAACATGAATCATCTTAAGGTTTAGGACTATGTCATTAAATCAGTTGACCTTCACAGTAAGTTTCAACCTGGTTCAGTGTTGTGGGGCATATAAAGGTCTGAAATAGGCACTTCATAGCCTGTGATTGTTCTATTCCACTTGAGGATCCACTGTGGAGCTGGAATCATGTTAACGGAGCAAAAAACACTAAATAATGAATACAGTAATGGGGTGCAGAGGAATTCCAGTCAGGAATGGCTCGAAGAGGCAGGACATCTGTCTAAAGAACAGAACCAGCAGTATGAGCGGGCAGAAAGTAAGACTACCAGTATGTCCCCATTTCTTCCAGAAGGAAACTTAACATACATTAATCCACTCTGAGTGCTTCTAAGTATAGGCTGAGTGGACTCAGGGGGCAGAGGAACCTCAATGATCTGCCTAGAACATGCTCCATTTCTCAATTGCCTGTTCCAATCCTGCTCTTCTTTTAAAGCTTTGCCCAAAGCATACCCTCTTGCCTGAAACCTCCCTGTGTCTTTAGCCATCTAACACTTCCTGTCAACAAGCATTTATGCCATTGGATTTCAGGGATCCTAACACACACAAAAAAATTATACCCATGTATTTACAATACAGGAGAGGTCAGCCCTGTGCGAAGCTTCTGGCTGCCCTGGCCATGAAGAGCTGAAATGTCTATTTCCAGTAGTGAGTGGGTTTTATCCTTATCTTGGCTCAGAGCTTTTAGGAAAGGGTGGAGGGGATCACAGCATGATCCCAAGAACAGACCTGTTAGGAGAAGGGGACAGTCCAGAAGTGTCCCAGGGAGCTGCCTCATCAGGGCAGCAGGTTTGCAGGAAGAGAGCCTAGAGGGCAGGAAGAGCACACACAGGGGGAAGATGTGGAGGATGTAAAGTACATCTGAGAGGTGTAGGCAAGTGGGACCAACTTTCCAATAGAGATACGATTTTCTCCTCAAAATCACCTTGCAAGTTAGATTCAAAACCCCTTTGGAAGATGAGAACACTGAGATTCAGAGGGACAAGGATGCATGTCAGAAGTCCCACAGTGGTAAGAGCAGGAGCTGACGTTCCAGCTGCATCCATCTGCCTCTCCATCGGAGCCGTCACTTTTACTTGTTATCTCTTCTAGACTTTTAGCAATGCTGCAACCATTCATGGAAAAACCACCATCACCATAAGATGTTTTGAGAACCCTGTGAGAACAGCAGGCTGGAGCATTGGTGCACCATTCAGGCAGCCCTGATAGTTCCCAACAAAACCATATTATGTTGAATAGCTATTTTAGAGTCGGACAAACAGAGTATTCCCATTAGAATAAAGTGCCAAGGATTTTCATAAATCCGTACTAGAGGGAAGAATCATTCATAGATTTATTAAATATCCCTTGAGCAGCTGTGAGGTGCCTGGCTTTCATGTACCAGGCCCTGGGCCTGATCCAGTAACACAAGAACCTCAGGAAGCTCCTGGAAGCAATGGGGAAGAAGGAGGATTCCTGCTGTGTGGTAAGGGCTATGAAGAGAGGAATGATGGGCTATGAGGGCACAAGGCAGGAGTGCTTTCTGACACCGTTCAGAGCAGACATCCAGAAAGTCTTCCTAAGGGCACAGAGCTTGCAGCTAAGCTGGCCTGTTAGGGGATGGCTGCAGCGGGTGGGGGTGAGAGGTGGGGGCTGGTTGCTTCAGGAAACTAGTTTGGTGGAACTGGACTAAGAGGAGGCAGTCAGAGACATAGACTGAGGCTGGGACCCGAGTGCTGTCTATGCTGTGTAGGCTAAGGAACTTGGATTTTTGTTTATTTTGTTTATTTAGGAGATGGTGAGGCCATGTTGGTTAATAAATTTACTAAAATGAAGGTGGCAAATGAGGCATGTTTCCTCTAGTATCTACTCCTGCTAGGGGCCAGTGAGGCAATATAGGCACAAATGGAATCGTGGGGAGCTGTGTCTGGGGGGCTGAACTAGCTGAAACTGGAAAGACCCATGTCTCAATGACAAGGAGGCCTGATGAAATGCAAGGGTCACAGGGAGAAAAATTACTTTTCTCTGAGTGGCACCCATTGCGTAATCTCTACTATGTTTCCAGACATGGGTTTTTGGAAAGGGGCCTATATATATATATATATATATATATATATATATATATATATTTTTTTTTTTTTTTTTCCCATTAAAACTAACCTGAATTGGGCTTTGGAAGTAGTGCTTAGGTGGGGTATGGTGGTTTCAGAAAGATCCTGGCCCAGTGGGGGTAGAGAAATGGATACTCAGCAAAAAGAAATTTCACAAGTACAAAGAGAAGGGGGGTCAGAAGGGAGTAAGTATTAGACCAGAAAGACTTCCCAACTTGGAGAATCCAAAACCTCAGATGTGGAAGGACATCAAGAGCTCACTGGGTCCTCTGCCAATCCCATGCTCGAATCTCCCACAGTCCTGCTGAGAGGTGTCTCCCAGGTTGAGGAGCGCACCATCTCAGCTGCCAGCTCCTTCACCCTTGCACAGCCCTGCCCCTCAGATGTTCACCTTCATTGAAGCTGGAACTGACTTCCTTGACCCCACTAGTCCCACTTCCCTGAGCTGGCTGGCATGGAGCACCACAGTCCCCCTCCGTACGCAGTGCACTGGACTCCCATCTCCACATTCTCTTTTCCATGGTTTATTTATTCCGGGTCAAACATTTCCAAGTCCTTCAGCTACTCCTCAGGGATGGAGTTTCAAACCCCCTTATCAATCTGATCTTGAAACACACAGGTGTGTCTTTATGTCTCCCACAGTGTGGGGTCCAAACCTATAACAATGTTCCAGAGAGAGTCATTTCTCTCAACAGCTTGCGAGGCCCAGAGCTGGGATTCTAGCGGGTCTGCAGGACTTCAAGACCATACTCTTTCCACCAATTGCTGAGTTGATTGATACGCTGTGACAAAATCTCATGCCCCCCTGCTCAAGAGCCTTTATTGGCCCCACAGTACACCCTTAATTATACAAAGTGCCCCCCCCCCCCAAAATGTATACACACTTTAACAGAGGAGAGCTCCATTTTGAAAATAAAATGTGCCTTTAATAAATACTGCCTTTATCATAATTCAAAGTGTGTATATAACTTTTGGGGATACCCTATGCAGAGGGGTCAAGTGCCAGTGGAGGTCCTAAATGCAGGTCTGGGCCTAGAGTGCTCTGGGGCCATACCTCAGAGCATGAAATTTCCTTTCTCTCTTGCATTTCCAGGAGTCCCACCAGCACATGGGGTCTGGATGCAGTGGACCTCTGGGTCCTCCCTACACCACTACACATGGCCTTTCCCACCGTTTTCTGGCCACTGGCTGGACCCTTACACACTGTAAAGGTTTTAACCAACCCTTTTTCTATTGTTCCTCTGAAACTTCTCAACCACTTCCAATTTGGATGGCCAAAAATCTTCCCAGAACAAAAACAATGTCCCCTAAAATCTTTGGCTGAAGAACACCTGAAACCTCCAATCCCTTGCACATGGTGGTTTGCATAGTCCATCTCACTGCCACTCATGAAGCCAGACCTTCATCCAGATCAGCAGCCCAGCCAGTCTGTCCCGTATGTTTCCTTCCCTTCCACCCACTGAGGAGTCCCAGCATGAAGCCACATGGGTTGTGACCCTTATCCAGAAGAGGGGTCCATTTCCTCAGGTTGCAGACACATGAACATAGGTCACGGGAACCTGGCAGTAGAAAGGAGATGTACTTACACTTACTGGTTGACTTTTTGGCACATCATAAACACCTTCCTTCTTTTGGCTGGTGGGAACCTACAGAAAAATAAAAATTCAACACAGTCAAAACACTCTAGTGTTCCATTTTAAAAGAACAAATCAACCAGAACTCAACTCTAAGGGGACCCCAAGGGATATGTGTGTGTGAGAGAACTGCTCTGAGGACCCATGGGCCAACTCCAAGGGGCTGTGATAGCAGCAGGCCAGGAGGGCTGTGTGTGTGAATCATTTAACCCCTGTCTGCAGGCTGCCTCTGCCTTGGGCTCCTTCACAGAATCACAGAACCACAGAAAAGGAAGCTGCAGAGACCTCAGCAATTTTGTGGTGAAACAAATAATCCTCATTTCACCAAAGACAAAACTGAGGCCCAGGGATGGTCTCTGAGTTGTCCAAAGTGATTAAACACAGTTTGCACCTGAGCTTAGACTGTTCAACCCTAAGACCGGGATACTGGCTATTTAAAATATAGCAAGTATTAAGGTCCTCATACAAAATCCTTTTTCTGTTGGGATCATGCGTAAGCCACTGGGTAATCACCAAAGGCTTTGCTCAAGAAAAGGACCCAGAAATTATATAAAAAGCTTGAGACTAGGATCTAGAAAAAAATATCTCATTTTTTAATTAAAAAAACACACATATCTGTATCTTCTCTCCCTCTCTTTTCTTAGTCACCCATCCAGTCTGATTGGGCTACATGGTGATGGTGACACTCTAAGCTGGTCACTTATCTCCTCTGAGCTGCACTCTTACAAAACGATGCTATTGCCTCTGCTTCTCACCCAGATTATTGTGAAGATCAAATGAGAAAATAATCAATAATCAAAATCTACTAGGCACCATAATATGGAAAAATGTTAGAATGATAGCTTCTTTTATCATGAGTGCATTACACTCTCTCTCTCTCTCTCTCTCTCTCTCTCTCTCTCTCTAATACTTAACAACAGTGGATACAGTGAATACTGCTCTCATTTGTCAATCAGGGGCTTTGTACTGAAATGTCCCAAATTGAAAGCAATCATTGGTTGTCATTCCCCAGCACCTAGCAGAGCTTAGCCCACTGATGGAATCAGCCAACAGTGGTTTTAGAATTGTCTGATAGCATGTCTTTCCTAAGACTGGGGCTCCCTAAGAGCAGGCATACTGCTCAGTAGGCCAGTAGGCCTTCAGTCATGTCTGCTGGGTAAATGTTCCATAGAGAAATGTGGGAAATGGTGAAGAAAAAATAAATAGCTTTTAGACTTGGGCTAGGTAACCAAACCATCCTTACAGAAGTAAGAATTTGAGCTTATTCCTTGAGTTCCTTTGTCATTTTCACTCTCATTTAACTTAAAATCCTTACAATGACCCTAAGAAATTGGTATTGTGTCCTCCACCACTGCTATGCTTGCCAGCTGTGAGCCCAGCTTCTGGCTGAGCTATGTTCCCCCTGTGGGAACACACTGACCTCCAGGGGGCAGCTTCTGCATTGAGGGTCTGCCCCCTGGTGGTCAGTGTGATTTATAGTGACTGGTTGTTCTGCCATTTGGTCAATTTGTATATTAGGCTTTTATTACATAGGATACTATACAAACAGCTTTCTCTGGGCCCTGGCCCCACTGTTCTTACAGCTGTTACAGGGGCTTCTTTTTCTCTGCCATTATATTCTGCACTTCTGGAAGCTCCTACACATTCTTGCAGACAGTGGAACTATTCGTGAGCATGGCTGTGCAGAAGAGGCACTTGAGAACCACTCTTGCAAACCTTCGTTTGCAGGTAGCCAATAAAGAATGCAATTTTCTTTGCTCCTGATAACTGGGCTCCACGTAAAAGGAATCCTCCAAGAATGCCCACAGAGTCCTTGTTAACGAGGGCCAGTAAATTCCAAGCCCGCACTTGATTTCCATGAGCTCACCCTTTCCTGAGCACAACAAACAGCATTCCTGCTCCCCGTAATTCACTGCTCACTGTGGGCACTTAGCAAGCCGAACCGCTGCTGACTCTCAATTATCCCTGCAAATGGGGGAAAAGCGGTGGGATGGATAAACCCAAACCGTGCATAATTGAAAAAGCTTTTCTGCTTTCTCTCCCATGGGTGCGATATCAATCTGCCTGTTTGTCCTTTAAGATTTATCTCAGCCCAGACATCTTCTTGGGAGCCTCACTTGATTCCCCAGGACGCGTTTGAACCTTTCTCTGTAGTCTTGTAACCTCTGGTGCATCCTTTTGTTAAAAAATAAAAGTTGCCAGGTACCTATTTTGTGTCATGTACGGTACTTTGCCTGGAACAATGATGGGAAAGGAAGACAGATATGGACCCTAATTGCTCAGAGCCCCTGGCTTTTTGGGAAGATGGGAGAAACCAGGCTGCTATAGCGAAGTGGGAAGGGGGCTTTCTCTGACATAGGACTCTCACTCTGCAGCTGCGGGTCCTCTGTCTTCCTGCTGCTCTGCAAGCTTGCCGAGGGCAGGGCTGATATTTCTTATCTCTGTTCTCCCATCTATAAACACTGGTTAGCAAGAAACCTCTAAACATCCAACATTTACCACATGTGTGCTAAGGGCAGGACATTGCCCGAGGGTGCTCAAGGGACAGGGACCAGAAAGAGCGGGGGTCCAGCTCTCTTCTCCCCTGGCGGGCCCACGCCTTCGGAAGACCCATTTGGGGAAAATGATGTTTGGGAGTGACAATGGTTCTGGACCAAAAGGAAGTGGGAAGTCTGGCTCTTAATCCTGGCTTTGCCACAGGCCCTGTGACCTCAGAGGTAACTTTGTTCTCTCACTCAGTGCCCTCATCTGGTTGTCATGAGCACCCAAAGGGTTGCCTATAAACTCCCTGAGGTGGAGACCAGGCCGAGGTCACCAGTATATTCCCATGGACCGGGCACAGGCTAGGTGCTCGATACATAATTAATTTTTAAGTGAACCAATAGATAAGATATGACTCTAAAGCTATATGTTCAGTACTGTACATACAAAAGACACTGTCAGTGCAGGAGCATATTAATATTAGTAGAGTGGAGTGGCAGTGACACAGGACTAGAGACTTACATTTTAAAGTAATGATACTTGACACATAGTGGGTGATTAAAAATGATTTTTGAAAAGAACAAAATTGGGGCATGCCTGCACAGGAAGCTGTGATCTCACTCAGGCGGGGGGCTTGTTAAGAAACAAAAGAACTTTGGGCTCAGAATCAGAGGCGCTGGCCTTGGACCCTGCACTCAGATTGGAAGACTTGACTTTCTTACATATAAAATGATTGTCATCGCCACTGTCATCCTAGCTGTTTTTATCTCACCGAGGTACTGGAAGGGTCAGAACTGAGAGACGTGTAAAAATGCTTTGAACCGCAAAGCTCTATGTCGTTTTAAAGGGATGACTGCTAACTTTTCTGAGGCATGCAAAGAGAAAGACAATTATGAGATGATCAATCCGGTTGGGAAAGGAGACTGGGGAACCTCAAAGAGAGGTGACTTTACTCAAGAGCCCCTCCCTCCTGTGGGCTGGAGTTATAGACAGCACAGCTGGGAGCAGCTGCAGCTCTGGGATAAGATGGGGTGAGTGAGTCATGTTCCCCTTCAGTTAACACATCATCGTCAGGCAGCTGGGCAGCAGCAGATGCTGACAACATCGGTGAGAGAGGGGAGCTCACATCTACAAGTGCTGATCTTCTCATTTTACATCTTCACATCACTTCTGGAAGCATATGATATCGTGCCCCTAGTTGTAGCTCAGGAAATTGAGATGCAGAAATTATGGACTTCCCTCAGGGTCATCAAATAGTAAAAGGACTAGGCGCTAGTCCCCTTTTCTTCACTCCAGAAAAGGGGAGATGGAATTGAGTCTGAGTTCAGTCGGGACTAGGCTGAAGTATGAGGAACACTGCGATGTTCTCAGGAGTAGCTATGTAAACACCTGGGAGCCCTTCAAAAAAAAATAACGAGGTTCCTAATTGCAGCACCTTAAAAGCCCAGACCTATCTTTAGGCCCAAGAGTTTGTCTCTTGGTAAGCACACCGAGGCCCAGCCTTGCAATTGCAAGAGAGGAAAATGACCAGAGGCTTTTCCAATAGGGGTGGCAAAATATTCATTCTCTTGAATGGCACCTTCCTGTTCATGATGGGCAGACAGGGAGACTGGAGGTCAGAGCTGTTAGAACAAGTGTGATTTTTGAGTGGTGACTTGATACACAGAATCTGATTGTGAGATTCAGCATCAGCATTTTCTGAGCTAAGGAGAGCCCCAGGGTTAAGCTACTCATTCACAGAGTCACACAGATGTGGGAATGACTGGGGAGTTTTACTTCTTGTAGCTTGGCAACCCTGTGAGCCTCTCTTTCTTCATCTGTAATGTGGGAACAATGGCTCAAACCACATCAGGCTTCTGTGAGGGTCATAAAGATACTGCATATAAACCCTCACTCACAGAGCAGCCCACAATCAGCACTCAACAAAAGTTACCAAAACCACACACACACACACACACACACACACACACACACACACACACCGTTCCTGTTGCCTGTAAAACTTGCTCCTCTGAAGAATCACAAGCGTGTGATGAGGCAATTAGTTGCAAAGAGCAGAAAAGGGCACTGCCTGAGAGACTTCCAGTTTCATTGACTCATTTTACAGATCAATACACTGAGGCCCAGAGGAGAAAAGGAACTTGACAAGGTACAGTAATGGCTGAGTTGGTAGTACTGATACTTAAGATCTGGAATTCGCTCAGTGTGTGACCCAGATGAGCATCTTTCATACTTTCTCCACATGAGCTTGTTTTGTTCTCACACCAACATGTGCGTTAGGAAGAAATTATTCCCCAATTTTGTCATTGGGGAAGCTAAGCTGAATCTCTGAGAGGGCAAGTCCCCGGCCCAGTACCACTCAGCCAGAGGTTGTTGGCCACAGAGCCACAACTAGAATCCAGTTTTCTACTTGCCTAAAATCCCTTCCCCTATACACCCCACAGGGTGCAATAGGAATCCTGCCAACTACAACTAACTCTGAATTCAGAAACCTCTTACATTGAAGGGTCTGTTATTTTAAAAGGTGATCTCTACACTGTATATACGGACCACAGCCTTTTTATCCACTCATCTATTGATGGGGGTCTGGGTGAAAGTGTGAAAGGGTTGACAAGTACAGACTGGTAGTTATAGTAGTCATGGGGATGTAAAATACAGCATAGGAAATATAGTCAATGATACCGGAATAACTACAGTGGACAGTGGAAGCTGGAAATATAAGGGGGGACACTTTGTAAGGTATTTGACTATCACTATGCGGTACACTTGAAACTAATACAGAATAATACTGAATATAAACTGCGATTAAAAATAAAAATTAAAAAAGGAAAACTGGGAAAAACCAAAGGTGCTCTCTCTTCAGAGGAATATTGGTTCATGGTTCCTTTGGTCCCATATTCAGGCACTGCCAGGTTGTACTTGAAAATCTGCCACCAAAGACAAAGATGCAACTTATCTGTTTGCAGACAGAAGCTTTGCCAGTGATAATTTTAAACAAAACATCCAGGCACAACCTCACACTTGGCATCCAATCCAGACAGATCAGGTGGATAAACATACAATGTGGGTGTCAGGGGCAATGCCCCCTGCACTGAACATCTGTGTATAAGTTTTGACTCCCCGAAAACAGTTGTCCCTGAGTATTTATCAGAAATCAGTTCCAGGACATCACCCTCTCCTCCCTCCCCCACTGGACACCAAAATTGGTAGATGCTAAGTCCTCCATAGAATGGGATAGAGCAATGCATACAGTCAGCCCTCTGCATCTGCGGATTGCCAACCAAAAATTGAAAACAGTACAGGTATTTATTGAACAAAACCCACATACAAATGAACTCATGTAATTTAAACCCATTGGTTCAATGGTCAACTGTACTTAGATTATTATTCCACGGGGCTGGTTAAAACTGAGCACTTGATGGAGCCAACATTATACTTTGGTCATTTAGCATTCTGTGCATTTGATGCAAATTGAAAATCTGTTTTGTTTTTATTACCCAAGTAATGTGTGCCCAAGGCAGAATAGCAGACCACACAACTAAGTAAATTAAGAAAATTAAAATCACTTATGAAATACATTAAAATTGTTCCTACTTCTCTAATGTTTATATTCAAATTAGGACTGAAATTCTAATTAGTGAAAAACTGGAGGTTGTCATATTTATTTGATGTGTTGCTAGGCTGCAATTACTCAGACTCTCTGATGGAAAAGCATGGGGCAGAAGCGTGAGCTTAGCCTTCACACACGTGCCTGGGTTTGATCTCAGCCCGAAATAACTGTACAACCCTGAGAAAGCTACTCAACTTCTCCAAGTATCAGCTTCCCCTTGCAAAAGTGGAATTTGAATGACTACTTTACCGAGTACTTGTGAGAATGAAATGGATTGAAAGTGTGTTCGTGGTTTTTCACATAAGCAGACATTTAAGAATATTAATTTCCCTTCCCATCAGCAGGGTTAAAACCTTTAGCTATCCTTTCTTTTTTTTCAATGAACTTACTCAATGTTGCTTTCAAGTAGCATTTTTGAACCTGTACTTCATTTTTAGTAGTGTGCTGAGCTTTTTAAAGAAACCAGATGAGCACATTCTCTTTGAGAAACGAAGGACCCTGCTATATTATGGACAACAACCCTCCAATGAATTAATTTAGAAAAATGAAAGAGCTGGTTTTGGGTCAACTGAAAATAGTTAAGATCCATTAGAAGTTAAAACACTGTACCCAAGTGGCCATAAACCATTCCATGATCAGGTATGAAAACTGCTGGGAAGTTGGAGGGAAGCCGAAAGCAGAGGTATCTTAACCAGCCTGGAATGCCTGCTTGGAGTGTGTGCGGAGAGAGCCCTGGTCCTTAAGAACCCGCAGAACATCTGCTGGTGATGGTGCAATGCTGAGAGAGAAGCGATTTTATACCTGATAAATGTTTTCTTCCGTTTCGGGGTCACGGATTGGCTCGTGTCCAGCCTCAAACACAATGTACTATTATGCAGCGGCCAGAGAGGAAAGGTCAGAGGCAAAAGAAAGAGGGGAAAAAAAGCATTTGGAATTCAAGATACAAATCACAGTGAGCATTAAAGAAACAGGCGCAAGAGAACATATCTCAGTGAGACCACTGAATTACGGAGATACCAGCGGGCCTTGCACATTTCTGCCTTTTCTAAAGAAATCTGCAGATGGCTGGCAGCCAGTCCTTCGCGATGGTTGCATGGGGCCCAGCAGCTCCTGTGCAGTCACAGCCTCCTCACTCAGTGGCATTTATCTCGGTACTGCCTGCCTGTGCGGCATGCTGAGTGGGAATGGCGTCCCCTGGGAATGCCTGAGTTCCAACTTTATAAACTTTGGGTCACAGCAGTCACCTACCTTTGCTCAAGGCTCAGGTTCCTAAGCCAACTTTGAAGTGCTCATAAGCCCCAAATTCTTTCACCCCAAAAATACCACATGGATTTCATTTTCCCTTTGAAGTATAAGATATCAGAATGGCCATGTGCATGTTTGTGACTCTAAAGGACCAGCCCATTTCTAAAAGGCCAACATTCTTCATTCTCGGGAGCCAGTCAGCCAAGGGCTGAGCTCGCATTATAAACAAATCCTCGCCTCAGCATTCACTGTAAAGCAAGGGCCGTCATTCAGTGCATATGACTTCTGATAGTCTTATGTGCTAGATAATTCTTCCAATACAAATTATCAATATTATGCTGCATTTAAAATCCCTAGTATCTTAATTTTGGCATAGCAGCTTTCTGTGTGCAAATATGCATTCACACCTATGCATGTGTGACACACACACATATCTAGAACCCATGTGTGTCCCAGTTAGAAATACAAGTTTCAGGTTTTCTTTTAGGTCCAGCAAGTGCATGTTTGGGTTTCTTTCTCTCCTTGGGAATAAGCATTTGGGACTACCTCTTCCCTCTTCCCTGCATCTGTTTGAGCAGAGCACATACCTGAACCCAAGAGAAGTCATGTCTCTACACACATCTGGGCTGCAACCCTGAGGAGCATGCACAGAAAGCTGTGGGCTGGGGTGTCTCTAGGATCTCCCATTCCCTCCTCACAACAGCCCCTGAGCACCATCCAGCTTATGAGAGGGGCGGCCAGGCTGATCAAGCTGGGAGAGGCTTCTCACAGCCTTTCCAAAGCTTACACACCTATCCTTTGGGTTTGCATTCAAATGTCAGAACCCAGTCCCCATCTCCAATTCTTAGAGAAACCACCTCATTATTCAGTCTCTCTCATGAACTCAGAATATTCAAGAGACTCGTGAAAACGTTCAGCTCCAGGATCAGACATTTACAGATCGTGGACGGGGCTGAGGCAAGGCAAGATGGGAGAGTGCATCGCCACACCCCATGTCCCTGATGCTGGCCACACTTCTGCTAGTACCCATGGAAACTGGCTCCTGCGGGGGCTGGCTGCCCTCACTCTCAGAAAGCATCTTGTCCCTGTCTAGGCACCACAGGCAGCGGATGCTTCAAGTCTATACCACAGGCCTAGCCATTTTGGACCCTAAAAACCCGTTTGGTTTCAGGAATTACCTGGTACACAGGATCTTCAACATCCTCTTCCAGAATTGTCTACGGCAGAGCGAGGGCGGGGGGTGAGAGCAGAGGACATAGGAGAGATGTGAGACTGGATTCAGAAGTTACAGGACAGTAAAGAAACCAGTTCCGCGTAGGACAGGCTGGTGGGCCATTAGGTAGAAAACACACAGAAAACAACAACAAAACCCTTGTAGCCACCCCCGCCCACTGGTACAACAGCAAGAGCAACTGTGTTTCTTTCGTTGTCCTCCCCTGAAATCTTCCTCCGGATTCGAGATTTCCATTTCTCTTACATGTCTAGAATTTCAGAGAATAAGGGGTCATCTCTCACTGCTCGCTTCTGAGCTTGTAATTTACGCAAGAGCCTTTCATCTTTATTGCTATTTGGCAGCAGGAAGAGAAGCTCTGACTGTCAGTTTTCACATCTATTTATTTTAAGCCCCAATCTTCCCCAGGACCGGGATAAACTCACAGCTATACCTGGTACACAGCTTGTTCACACTGCTTATCCTTTTGTGCCTTTTTTTCCAACTCTTCTCTTTGCTTCAATTCATAAATAAGTTGAAAGAGATCTCTCAAGTCCAGAATAACAGGTTCAGCCTGGAGTGAAAGGTGGTAAAACGCATTATTAATAAGGGGAGGCGCCTGCGCTGCGAAGACCCGCTTTTGTGTGTGCTGGCTGCAACCCACAGCTCTTCCTCTTCCTATTAAACTGAAAGCCTTCCATCTTTAATTAATTCTACCTTGTTTGTATTGGTTTAGTAAATTGCATCTATCTAGGCTAAAGTTCATTTCTCCAACTAATTATATTTGTAAATTCATAATAATCATAGGCATAAAAGGCAGTGCTTTTATTTATTAGTAATTTCGGATACAATAAAATTAGAGTAGGCCTTATGCAAAGTGGCTATTTGTTTTCTCTTATTTTCTTTTTAAACGAGGCTATGAACACAGGGAAACTTATTTGTATACTGTGCCTCCAAACCTGCTTAATCAGAAAGGAAAATAGTCAGCCCTTGCGAAATACCCATTAGCAAAAACAACAACAAACCCGGATGGGCGTGAGGCGTTTTCCCGCTTCCAGGCTGTTGATCTTTTCTAGATGGGAACCCGAGTGTCAGCATCGCTGAGGCAAACATAAGCGTGGGTTCCCAGAGAGCAGCAGTGTGACTGTCCCAGCAAGCTATAAGGGAAGGCACCCTCTTTGGATGGGGTACTCACCGCCTGGGCTGTTTTTATGGCCACAAATCTGTGGTTCCCTTCCTTCCCACAAACGTAGCCAAAGGCCCGGTGGTCTGTGATGTCCTTTGCAATGTAGGAAATTTCGTGCACAGCATGGTGATGCTGGAGGGCCTGCGAGAGACAAAAGGAAGAGCAGATTTGAGGGGACTTCCCCTTCGAGCTGTTAATCAATGAGAGATGTGTTTCAGCGACGCGTGAACAGGCCCGCAGGGCTTGGGAAAAGCTGTTTGGTCCAGATGGAAGGAATGAGAGCTGTGCCTGCCCGCGAGAGAGGGAGGCTCCCCTCCTAGGTCTTAGGGCTGTGACCCGAGAGGTAAACAGGACTGCTCATACGCTGGCGGAGCGTCTGTGAGCTGGCTTCCTTCAGCCTGCTGAGCCAGTCAGCTTCGCTTAGTGGCGGAGATTCTGCTACATCCTTCTTGACACAGCCTAGTCCAAGCTCTGGCTGGATATGGAGCACACTCACATACCAGGCGGAAGACCTACACTGCACGGCCACAGGGGGCGCCACTCACAATCACAGAACCCTGCCTTTGCATGGTTATGATGTTCCATGTTCTCATAGATGGTGACTGAGTGTCTTGAGGAACAAACCCCTTTCTCTAACTTGTCCAAAGTCACCATCTAGGCTAGATGTGGGGTCCCCCATTTCTTCAGCTGTTCATTAATTGGTCACTCTCTCTCTGCCTGTTCTTTTATCCATTGGTTCGAATCTTATTCCTTTTTCAAAGGCCATCTGAAATAGAACCACCTCTGTGACACCTCCCCTGAACAAGGCTTTCCCTCCCTCTCCCCCTGTGTTTCCATGGAATGTCAGTCTCAGTGATGGTGGAACTCCTGATGGACTCCTCACACACGGCTCCCCCCACACCTGCTTCCCAACACTTTCTTCTCTGACATAATTGCCTGGTCTCTTGCCTGTCTTCCCCACCAGGTCTGTCTTCTTCATCTCTGTTATCCCAGAACCTTGCACTGTGCCTGGCCCAAGTTGTTGAATAAGGTAAAGTGGGATAGCTGGTCAGCAATTTGAAAATATTTTGAAACTCACCTCTGTCTTGATTATCTAAGCTTCAACAAATAATATTTACTATCCTGTTGGTGATAGTGACCTTTATAACCATTTGCCTATTAAGTCTACACACACACACACAAACACAAACACACACGCACACACACACACACATTAAACAGTACTCTGTGTACAGGGTTATGTATGCACCTGCTTAAGATCCTTATAGCTTGATGGGCCTTTTCATCACGCTGGCTATTAAGAAGCTTGAATTCTAGCTACTGTGTGAGCATAAGGCACTCACTGTATGGGCCTCAGTGCATTCCTCTATCAAATCAGATATTTGTATCAGGTCAGTGACTCCTAATCCAAAGCCTTGGACCTACTGGATCATTAAAGGTAATAAAAAGAACTCCCAAGCAATTTTAAACATTAAAAAAAAGCTAAATAGAAATTAATACTTATTCCTAGTAAGAGTGTACATTTCATTGTGCATGCAAATGAAAATGCCAAGTTTATTTGGGATTGTACCAGGTAGCTGTGCTCCTAGGTTAATATTTGATCAGATTCTCATTGGAAATTCATTATGGGTTCAAATAATTTAGGTAGGAACATGAATGACTATCAATGCATTTTTTTTTCTTTTTGGTGAGGGAAGACACAAATCTTCCTCCTTCCTGAGCCCATGGAGGAAGACATGGCACTCAATGGGAACTATGTTAGGAAAACATTGGGAACCACTGGACTAGATGTTCTCCAAGGTCTTATTCTATTTCTCTGAACCCATAAGCCATCAGAACCTCATAGCACACAACCAGCCTCTGAAGACAGTAGACATCTGCTTCTCATGTTGGTCATGACCTCAGTTATGGACCTCTGGCCCAGGTCTTCCAAAACATCTCTTCCCAGCCTGGTGCCACCTTTCCAGGCTTCTGACTTTGTGAATCGTCCCTGCAGGATTTACTGCCGCACCTTACCCTTCCCAATTTGGACCATTCGCTACATTCTTTGCTCCCCTTGCGAGGTCCCTTTGGCATCATACCCTGCCCAGGTTGCCCGCTGCCCACTGGGCTTCATGTCCGAAGGGCGTTGTCAGTGCCCAGTATCCCTAGCTGCCCAAGTGGACATCACTGTATAATTCCAGTGGATTTCAACACAAACAAGGTTGGTGAAGAAAGAAGTGTTTGTTAGGAGAATATCAGAATCCATTCATCCTTGGTTTATTAAGAGCACATATTTAGTCAGCAGGAAAAAAAAAAAAAACTGCTCAAAGAGCGGTAGCTTTTCCATGGTGTTAATGATGTAAAATTGATGAGACTTATATTCACACTACGAGGGAGTATTGATTTATAGGCTTTTGTGAGCACCAATGGTAGGCAGCAAGGGAAGTGGCAGACAAAGACTTCCTCCTCCCCCTTTCCTGAAAGTGGTCTTCTCTCTGTGTAATGTGGAGGACGTTAGCCACGTCTCCTATTAAATCAAAGTTTGACGACAGTAGCTTATTGATTGCCAAGTGGAATATTGCTCTAAAATTAAACCACGATTAGAAGTCTTCCTGGTGGAATTAGATTTGGCGATGATTGTGCAATAGCAACATATCACCTACGATGCAAGACGACAGACAGAGATGATGTAATTTACCTGAAAATCCTCATTAAGGGTTTTAAAATCAAAACATTTTTAATGCCCGATGATACCTAATATTGCCTTGCAAAGCGTAGCTGCATGTGTGCATAAAGTGCTTAAAGATATTTGTAACATTGTCTTTTTTCCACAGTTAATGTTATGTCATGCTAAAGAAGGAATGCTCAGAAAGTGGCTCATTCATTTGGAAACTAAGAGTCAGTGAGGGGATGTGTCTCCACTTTCTACAACCTTAACCGTGCAGATATAATATAGACACTTGGGAATACAAATACATTAGACTCCTGCTAATCCCATAGTCATATTATCGCATTCATCTTGGCAACTCAGAGGATCTTGCAAATACTTGTTCATTGAGCCTCAAAATTGCTTCGGGTCTTCCAGTAGATTTTATCAGCACAATCAAAGACAGTTGGAGCCTTAAACATCATCTAGTTCAACTCTGAGTTTATTCATAAAAGGTATGAGTTTATTCATAAAAGGACTCAGAATTCTATCAGGCCCAGTACTAAACCCAGGTCCTATTCTCCCTACTCAGGATGACAAAGAATGAACCAACTTAGTCTAGATATTAAAGCACTGCCAAAAATCAAAGCCAGATTCCGGTTTTAAAAAACAGAGGCTTCACCCTGGCTGCTGTGGCTAAGTTGGTTAGGCATTGCCTCATCAACCAAAAGGCTGCTGATTGATTCCCAGTCAGGGTACAGGTCTATGTTTCGGGCTCCATCCTTGCTAGGGGGTGTGCAGGAGGCAGCCAACTGATGTTTTGTTCTCATGTCAATGTTTCTCTTTCCCTATCCTTCTCCCTTCCTTTTTCTCTCAAAAATCAATCTTAACAAAAAGGAGTCTTCTATCACACCCCGTCTCTCTGCCACAGCTTTACTTATTCTTTCCGCTCAGAACCCTCCTGCATTGCTTTGTGGATGAAAGGTGTTACTGTACAATTCCAAGGGCAATTCAGAGATCAAACTCCTCAATCCAGTCTGACCTTCCTTCCGTGAGTGAACTTTAAGTAACCGTGGCTGCAGATAATCTGAAGAACTCACCACTCCCACTTCACAGTCTGTACTTTCCCACCTCTGTGCCATTGGCCACTCTGATCACACTCTTCAGCCCTGGCTCACACTTCATCAATTCCATATAACTACATCGCATCTATGCTTTAAGGCCTGGCTCCCACATCCTGCTCATTCCTTGACTGTCCCAATCCCCTTAGTCATAATACCTTTCCCTAGATCTCATTGCATTGCATTTGTGCTTCTATCTGGGATGCTTCATACTTCTTAATTTTGTTTCACATTTATCCATTCATCCAGTTTTTACACAACATATATATTTCTTGAGAAGCTGTTATGCTTCAGGTATCATACTAAGTGCTACAAATATCCAGATGATTAGAATGGAGCCCCCCTCCCCTCAAGGACCTAATAATTGCATAACACAGAGAGGCAAAGACACCACAGCAAGTAAGACAAGCTTTATAGTAAACATGTGAGTAGGATGTTACTTGGGCTCAGAGCAGGAACGAGGAATGATGTCAGAGGAGTTTTGACAAATGAGCTGACCTTGAACCCAGCATCCTATAAATGGGGAGCTCCCAGAAAATCAGGAGAAAGAGCATCCTAGGCCGAAAGAACTAAGCTTGCAAAACATCTAGGTCCCAAGAACATATTTTCTCTCCATTATGGGGATGCTAGCTCCTAAAAAGAAAGATAAATGTCTGGTCCTCCCCAATCTTATCTTAGCTCCTGATACTGCTCCTTTTGAACTATAAATGCTGGCTAATATTTGATGAATTAAAAAAGAAGAAGAAGAAAAGAAGAACCAAGCATCTGAGGACATACATTGAACAAGGTAGTTGCTCAATAAATGTTCAATGAGTAATTGAATCAGATTAATTCAAGACATTTCACACAAGATTCATTTTGTGAATAGCGGGTTTCATAGCTGATCATCATTAAATCTTTTTTTTTCATTAGCATTTCCATGAGCCATTTACTAATGTTTAAATGAAGTATCAAATTGTTTGGAGGGTTACCATCTGACAGAATAGATTACAGAGAAGACTTAATTTGTACCATGGTTCAATACAGCCAATTAAATACAGTATGGATTAGAAAGTCATCAGCTCAGACTTTACCACTAGCTTTTTGTAAAGAATAAATTCTACTCCATTTAGCCTTCATATTATTATTGTGTGTATATGTATGTATGTGTATGAGTAGGCAAAACTATTCATAGGAACAATACCCACCAGCATTCAAGTGAGTTAATAAAAAACAAAACAAAATTATAAAGCAAGTATGCAGATAGACACAATAAAAATAGATACATAGAAAAATACACTCCTTCACATTATAGGCAATTACAGTAGTTAAAACCTCACAAGACAAAAGCTCATTATAAAGGCCTTTCTCACTTCTAACATATTTTTGGATGTGTTCCCTGCATCACAGCACCAATGAGGCTGGGAGGCAACCTCTGTACCAGCCCCAGACACCCCATCATCATATGCTTTATGGAGAAGGTCAAAGTGAATTCTTCCCAGGGTTCCCATTCTAAGATCTTCCAGAAGCTTTATTCAAGAACAAGACTAAGTTTCTGAATACCCTTGTCTCTAGCTGAAGAGGCAGCGTGATAACAGAGGAAAGAATATGGACTTTGGAACCAGAGAGAACACACTTGAAATCTAAGCTTTTTCCTTCATCAGATGTGTAACACTGGGCACATCACTCTTACTTTCTGTGCCTTGTTTTCTCTCCTTTTATAATACAAAGAATGACATAGAACCTAAAAGACTGTAGAAAATATTACATTGATGCATATCAACTATCCTATATAATAAAAGCCTAATATGCACAATTGTTTGATAGGGAGTTTGACCACTCACTATGATATTCGCTGACCACCAGAGGGTAGCGCAGAACATGGCGGGCTTCAGTGATGCTGTGCTGGCAGCAGGTGGCAGCTGCAGGTTGCTATGAGAACAAGGCCGTGGTGGGATAGTGGAACAGGTGAATGGGTGGTGTCAGGCCAAGGCGGGTGCAAGCAAGGGCCCAATCACCCTTAGATGGTGACCACAGTAGTGGGAGGGGCCTGACCCAATCAATTGTCCCACATGTGGGATGGTAGAGCAGGTAAGGGGGTGGCACCAGGCCACGGCAAGGTCCCAGGTGGGGCTGCAAGGCTGAGGGTATGAGCTGGGGCCCAATCCCAGCAGGCCACACATGGAACCCCTCCTGTGCACAAATTCATGTACTGGGCCTCTAGTACCAGATATAAATGAGATGCCAACCCACTCCCACATCGAGAGAGAGAGAGAGAGAGAGAGAGAGAGAGAGAGAGAGAGAGAGAGAAAGAAAATGGTTCCCATTCAGTGTTGACAAAAGTGTGGGGAAACAGGTATTTCCTTGAGCCCCTGGATTTCTGTGTACAATAAGGATAACAGTGTCTCTCTGTGGTCCTGTTAGTAGGATTAATGAGTGAGTATATGTAAATGGCCTGAAAGGGTGCAAAGCTCACAGTAAGGGCTATGTAAGTGTTGGCCATTATGGTGATTTTTGTTATTTGTGGAAGTGTGATTTAGTGCATCTTTTCTGGAGGGCAGAGGGGCTGTATGTTTCAAAGCCTTGAAAACATGCATAAACTTTGACCCTATGAATCTTCTTGTAGGAATTCAATTATCTGTAAATAATGTAAGATGTGGGCAAATATTTGGATGCAAGATATTCCCCAAAGTGCTATTAGACCAGTGAAAAATTAGAAATGCTGAACATTAACTGACTGGTTGAAGAAATTGCATTTCTCTATATGACGAAATAATATGCAGTCACTGAAAGACATCTTAGGGACATAATTTATTTTTTGTAGTGGAAATATAATCATAATATCTTGTTGAATGAATCAAAAGCATACCACAAAATAGTATGTTTAATATACTCCTATTTTTGAAAATAAAAGTATGCATTTCTGTGTATGTGGTGTGTGTGTGTGTGTGTGTGTGTGTGTGTGTGTATGAAAAATCTGGGAATATACCCAACAAAATCTTAACAAGGTTACTTTCAAGGGGTGAATTGCTACTGATTTTTAAAATATTGTTTTTTGCTTATTTATAACTAGCTGTCAGGTGCACAAATTTTGCCTGGCCGGTGATAGCAATTAGGGTCAATTGAGGGACCACAGGAGGTTGGCCAACTGTGGGAAGTTGGATGACTGCAGGAAGTTGGCTGTGTGGGTGCACAGACCACTAGGGGCATCTCCTTCGATCAAAGTCTGACCCTGTGGTCATTGCATGTCATAGTGACCAGTTGACCTATTTATCTAATAATAGGATAATACACAAATTGGTCAGGAGGCCATCACAGTAACGATCAATCAGCAGGTTGCATTTGCAGCAGGCACAGGTGGGTGGGGACTTGCAGGGTTGGGGATACAATGGCAGCTGCCACTTGCCCAGGGCTGGCCCCAGGCTCAGGCAGCATTGCAGCTGACAATGGCAGCAGCAGAGGTGTGATGGGGGCATTGCCTTCCCCTGATCACTGGGTCACATCCTGCAGAGGGAGGTTGGAGGCAGCAGCAGCAAGGGGATGATGCAGGTGGTGCCTTTCCCTAATCAGCTGGTTGCCTCTGGCAGAGAGACTGGGGAGTGGGCCTAAGTCATCAGTAGGACATCTGAGGGCTCCTGGACTGTAAGAAGGGGCAGGCCGGGCTAAAGGAACCCCCTCCAGTGCACAAATTTCATGCACCAGGCCTCTAGTCTATATATAATTTTTAAAAATTTTATACTGATTTATATTAACTATATAAAATACTGATGTGTATTAAAATACTAACAAATATTAAAATAAAGGAAAAAGCACAATGTTTTGCCTTTCATATTTGAATTTCATGAATTTAGTGTGCATACCATCATTCATTTCCACAACCAGCCTTGAGCCTCTGTCCTTCTCCCCGATTATAACTACATCTTATCAATTTCACTCCCAAACACCTTTTACCTTGGCCTTTCCTCTCTATCTCCATCACCAGACGCAGGTCACAGGCATGATTTCCGGTCTGGATTCACACAGTAGCCTCGGACCCTACTCATCCACTTTTTCTAATAGTGACACCAGAGTGTGAAGGGACTGAGGGAAAAATCTGCCAGATTTCATTAGGTCGATCTCATAGGCTTAAACCATATCACAGGAAAAAAACAAAAGTTGGCCAACCTATGGAAAACCTAAAATAGGCAAAAACTTTTGCCAGGGCCTCTGCCTGACTTCTCATGATGGTCCCTTGATTCCCACCACCTGGCCATTCTTCAGCCTCAAAAGCACCATGCTCCCACCCCAGGTTTTTGCACATGTTAGTCTGTCTGCCTGGACAGCTCAGCTCCTTTCCCTTCAGACCTCAGGACAGATGTCTCTTCTCAAAAGTGCCCCAAGCTGCAAGATCTCACAGCTTCCTGGACTTCCCCTGTGGGGCACATACATAAGCCTCAGCTGCAGCATAGTAGCAGCAACAATACCGGTATCTTTTTTCCTCATCTTCTCATCCTGAGTGCTTCTTGCCTTGGCCGCAAGCATTTTTGCTACACAACTAATTGGCCAGAAGGCAATTTTGTCATCAAAGATAAAATAAAAAGTATAAGAGGAACTTTTAAAATGACACAACAAAACAAACTATTGATAACAAGGTTTAAAAAGGACTATTGCAAAAAAAAATCTTTAAGGTCTTTTGTTCATAGCATTATACAATTTTTGGGGGGACTTGATTTGTGTTTTTTTTTTTGCTTGGCAATGAACTTTCCCTTTTTATGCTACAATTTCTTCCTTCGTTAAGAGAGGTATCAGTTTCCAACTAAAAATATAATTAATGCTCTCACAGACTGTTGTGAATTAGTAGTAGCCTATTTTATGTTTCCTGTAGCTTGGTAAACTTTTGGTTTTAAAGGGTAGGAGAGGATAATATGTTCACCGAAGGATTTGCAATCTGTGTTATCATTTTAAGCATAGCATGCAATCTGACTTAACATGTAGGTTTGCAATCTGGTTTACACATAGTTGTCATCATGCGCTATTTTAAGACCACTCGTCTCCTCGTCACTGTATAGCCCATTATGAAGGCTCAGCTTGATAAAATATAATGGAGACGTGACACCAAACTGACAACCAGCTTACATACATTAAATCTGCCAACAGCAAGCCAAACTGTTAACCAGTTACCTTACATTTCATTGTGAATCATCTTATGGCCAATTAAGTGTACTGCAAAAAATGTTTGCAGTAAAAATGCAAAGATGTTTATAGCAAAGATGCTTGCCACGAGTATACCATAGGTAATCCTGAACATTAAGTATGGTGCCTGATATACAGTAAGAATTAGTATGTATATATACTTTTATTGTGATGAAGATACATACCTTTACCATTTTAAGTTTACAGTTCTGTGGTATTAAGTAGATTCACAGTGTTCTGCAACATCACCACCATCTCTCTCCAGAACTTTCTCCTCTTCCCCAACTGACCATCTACCATTAAACACTAACTCCCCTTCCCCTCTTTGCCTCAGTCCCTGGTGACCACATTCTACTTTCTACCTCTTTGAGAAACTGCCATATTTAAATGAATATTTTGAATGAATGAATGTCAGCAGGATCCTGAGTCCAAGTCTTTCCCTGAAATCATCCCCCAACACAACCTCACTAAATTTTTGCTTATTTGTGCCTCTGTTTCCCTCCCCAGTCTTCTTTTCCTCAGCTGTGAAAATGAGGAGATTGGATCCAGTATATTCTCATGTCCTGGTTTGCTCTCAATACTTCTTTAAATCCTTTTTAAGGTTTATAACAAGATGACAGCTATAAAAGACAGATTCTTAGTCACTCTCTACACACATGACATAAACACACAGCACTGGAAGATGGGACCGAAGCCCTGACCTAAAAATAGAGAGATGAACCAGTTAACCAGCTGAAAACATAGACCCATGATTTGGGTTTAAATTTGTCGAACAGGCAAAGTGGAGCCAGGTGTGCTTAATCAATTAGCAATCACCAGAGTTGACAACGAAGCAGATTTAAGTGCAGGAGATTTAAAAACCATGTCAAACAGAAAACAGGCTTCTATGCGAAACACTAGTCTAACTGGGGTTCAATCCAAACTCCTTGTCCCATGACCTATGATGCGGCTATTGCATAGCCACAGTTGGTGGTCAGCTGGCCTAGCTGTCTGTTCTCATTCATCCCCAAAGCCCTTAGGTACCAGGGTACACTAGGCACCAGAGATGGTTAAGATGCAGTTAGAGCTCTCAAAAGTCCACAGCGGGGTGTGTGTGTGTGTGTGTGTGTGTGTGTGTGTGTGTGTGTGTGTGTAGGCTCCTTTACTGCTACATACTCAGAGTAGTTTGTACATTGTGTTGTTTTGTCTCTACTTTCAAAGGCATAAAGTTTGATGGAAGGATATGAATCTCAGCTTTGAGGCCATGGGTGGGCAAGTCACCTTATCTCACTGGGCCTCAGTTCTTTCACCTATAAAATGGGAGCAATCTCTCCCTTATAAAGAAATGGGGATGATTACTTGATGTCCCTAGCAGGGTATCTGGTAGATTGTAGGCTCTTAATACCTTGGATGTTATCCCAGGCAATCTAGATTTAAAATTATCAATGCAATGGCTACATTACATAGTGTTCAATTGCCAAGCACGGTTTCCTCAGGTGAGCTCTTCTTTAGTGATGACAGGATAACAGTTTTGGAGTAGCCAAAGGATGGTGGGAAAGAGAAAGAACTAAGAGTTCAAGAGAGAGTTTCAAACTTTATAGCCTCATCTAAGAACCTGGTTCTCCTGATCCAGAGAAATTTAACTCTTTAGTTTCCAGTTATATAAATCAGTGAATACCTTCCGTTGCTTAAAAATGTTTTATGTGAGTTTCATATTACTTGCAAACCAAGAGATTTCTGAACAACACAATAATCATCGTTATCCTTGTCTTAGACAACAGGAGATAGTCTCAGAAAGAAGTGACTTGCCCAAGAAATATCAGGCTGACAAGGGTTTTTAGAAAGACTCATCAAAACTCAAGTCTATGCCTGGTTTATTGTTAACAGTAATTAACATTGAAATTGAAATTTTGAATTTGCTTTGGGTACATCCTATATAATAAGGAGGTAATATACAAATTGACCATCACTCCAACACACAAGATGGCTACCCCCATTTGGTCAAAGATGGGCGCCCCCTTGTGGACACAAGATGGCCATCATAAGATGGCCTGCAGGGGAGGGCAGTTGGGAGGGACCAGGTCTGAAAGGGAGGCAGTTGGGGGCAAGAAGGCCAGCAGGGAAGGGCAGTTAGGTGTGACCAGGCTGGTAGAGGAGGGCAATTGGGGGAGACCAGGTCTGCATGAGAGGACAGTTGGAAGGGATCAGGCCTATAGGGGAGGACAGTTGGGGGGACCAGGCCTACAAGGCAAAGCAGTTGGAGAAGAACCTGGCTGGCAGGGGAGGGCAGTTGGGGCGGCACAGGCCTTCAGATGAGGGAAGTTGGGGGTGACCAAGCCTGCATAGGATAGTTGGGGGCAACCACCAGGTCGGCGGGGAGGGCAGTTAGGGGCGACCAGACTGTTAGGCGAGGGCACTTAGACCAGGCAAGCAGGGCAGGGCAGTTAGGGGCAATCAGACTGGCAAGGGAGCAGTTAGGCATTGATCAGACTGGAAAGGGAGTGGTGGTTAGTGGGTGATCAGGTTGGCAAGCAGAAGTGGTTAGGGGCAATCAGGCAGGCAGGCAGGTGAGCAGATGGGAGCCAGCAGTCCTGGATTGTGAGAGGGATCGCAGATTGGAGAGGGTGCAGGCTGGGCTGAGGGGCATCCCTTTATGCACAAATTTCATGCACCATGCCTCTAGTATTAATATAAAATACATAGTTATTAGAAAGCAAAATTTTCAGTGAAAGAAAATGATATGCAAATGCAAAATTAAGAAATTACCTAATCATTTTATTTTTTAATTGGAAATATCAACATGAGCTCATGATTTAAAAACTATATTCTTAGCACTGTCAATAGGAAGGGCCTAGAAACAATAAAATCCCAGCAGCAAGGAGCACACTTAGCATGGCTTTTTATTATCTGGCTGTCTATTCATTGACCACATAACCTATCTAGAGAGAGAGTCAGAGAAAGCAAATATGGCAAAAGGTAAATTTTTGTTTATTTAAACATTTTCATAAAAATATGTTGGAGAAAAAAATAAATCTTAGCATGCCCCCTTCTTTACTTCCCACTCCCTCTTCCTCTCTCTGTGGAAATCAAGGCACTAATCACTTCAAAGACTTAACTGAAAGTTGGATGCAGACAAAAGGCTTTTATCAATTCCATTAGGTAACCACTGGTCCAACATAGAAGGTCATTTAGTGGCTTTAAAGTTCTTAAAGTTATAGTTTTCTTTATCCTTGCATTCCTATGGCACAAATAACATCAGCCAGTATTTTTCTATTTTATACAACCACATTTTTAAAAGTTTAGGTTGACTAAATATGAGAAAAATTTACACTTCTGAAAGTCTGGGGAAAATATATCTAAAAGTTGGAATATTCTACAAATATGCATAAGGATTCAGGCTTTATTTTTATTATATTTAAAAAAGTGTATGATTCAGAGAGTGCTGACTGTATGCTAGGCATCCTGCCAAGTACTCTACATACAGAATCTTCATTTGTTTCATTCACCCAACAGCCTCCCATATTACTTCCCCTACTTGTAATGTTGAGGGAACAGGGAGGTTGAGTAATTTGCCCAGGTCACACTACTAATAAAGGCAGACCCTATATTGCTGCCAGGTATAGATGCAGACCCAAGCAGCCTCTGTGCATTTGAACACAGTTTTGAGTGTATCTTAACTACTATATTTTTCACTCTCCTAAAATTCTTATTTTTATTTCTGTTACTTTCTGCATGAAGAATCCTAATAATCATTGTAGGTGTTCAGTAATGTAACCAATGATTTCAACATTTTAGCTTATGGTGTACAATTACTACAACAAGTAGGAAAATGAGTGTGAGTGAATAGAAATGAAACAGCATGTTTTGCCACAAGTCACTGCAGAAATGAGGTGATTATATTTAATGGAAAATTACTTTCTGCATTGTAACCAGTCTGAAATTAACCTCTGCCTTGGTCACAGTGAAGCTTTGCATGCCGACAGAAACTTAACAAAAAAAAATTAAAAATAAAATAAAAATGAATGGACTAAAATGAAGCCAATAGAAAGAACACTACTTAGATTAGGGGTAAGAAGGCTGGGATTCCAGGTCAAGCTGTCTTTACTTATAAAGTAAAGTGATGGTAAATATGGCTTTTAAGATCTATTTTTATTAAAACACTTGGGTTCTAAGGAAACACATGACTGTGGATTAGATACAGGCCAGCATCTGAAATCCAGATCTGTACTACTTGTGTCACCTTAGACAAATCACCCAGCTTCTCTGAACCTTGGTGTCCCATATATACTCATTTCAATTGGGGTGAGAACAAAATAAAATCATGCTGATAAAATTCTTTGTATCTTGCCTGGCACCTAGTGATGCTTAATAAAAGGCAGTTCCTTTCCAGATCAAAGATTCTGTTATCTCAACTGTCAGTTATTTTTCCATGTTGAATGGTGCCTTCCCAAAATCTGTATGTTGACATCCTTTAAATTAGCACCTCAGAATGCGAGACCTTCCTTAGAAACAGGGATCATATAGATTAACTAGAGGCTCAATGCAAGAAATTCATGCAAGGGGCTTGGCCCTTGCAACCCAAGCTGGCCCTTCCAGCCCCAGCTGTCTTGGCTGGATCTCACAGCTTAAGCTTTATCTGGAAGGTCATCCAGATGATCGTCTGGAAAGATGTCCAGACAGTCATTCAGCTGTTTGGTATAATTAGCATATTTGCTCTTTATTATATAGGATTAGTTAAAATTAGGTCATACTAGAATAGGGTGTGCCTCTAATCCAAATGGACTGGTGTCTTCATAGAAAGAGGACATTTGGACATAGCCACATGCACAAGGAGAATGCCTGGCAAATATGAAGGCCAAGGTTGCGGTGATGTGTTTAGAGGTCAAAAGCACCACAGATGGCCAGACACCAGGAGAAAGGCATGGAACAGATCCCTCTCACAATCCTCAGAAGAAATCGATATTTTCCCATGTTGAATGGTGCTCTTCCAAAGTCTCTATGTTGACATCCTTAAAACCAGTACTTCAGAATGTGACCTTTCTTGGAAATAGGGATCTTATAGATTAATTGGAGGCCTGATATATGAAATTCACCTCAGACTTCTCGCCTTTCAGGACTCTGAGACAAGAAGCTACCTTGGTTGTCATCATCTGTTATGCCCATTTTAGGAAAGGAATTCAGTCATCTCCTAAGTTTGAGGAGTTTGCCAAGAGAATACAGGGGCGAAACAACAGGTTCTTAGATATCTAGTCCCGTCTCTGCTCCCTCCATGAGCCTTCATTTTCTCATCTCTAAAATGAGGGGCAGTACTGGTCTCAGCCAACTGTACTCTGCTTTTCAATGCAAGAAAGGAAACCCTTCAGTTTTCCTATTACTGTCGAACCTGGCTGCTTAAGTCAGAAGCTGGACATAGTGCAGCACTGTGCAGTTTACAGCCACATCTATCCAATTACTTCCAATTTAGTGCTATGCAGCATTTCCCCACATACGCTGCCAGACCACAGGCGTGGTGGGCCGAGCTGAGTACCAGGCTCAGTTGTTTTTCTTAA
The DNA here is from genome assembly GCA_963924515.1 of Vespertilio murinus. Lineage (NCBI taxonomy): Eukaryota > Metazoa > Chordata > Mammalia > Chiroptera > Vespertilionidae > Vespertilio > Vespertilio murinus. The sequence goes on from OZ004706.1 coordinate 37,840,197, forward strand.
CACTAATTGGCCCCGTGACTTGTTAGGTTGTTACCGTGGAAAATGAACTGTCAGTAAAAGAAGATAGCACAAAGTTGCCCCCTCATTGAAAATGTGCCAAACACCATTTCCTTCAACACACCTGAGAATCTCAGAAGGAAACATTGGCATGAACTAATACATTATAATGCCTGGCTCTATCTTTTCCTTGTTAGAGATGAGAAGACTGAGCCTCAGAGGGGTTAAGCAACTTGCCCACCACTGTTTAATCAATGTGTTGGGAGCTGGTGTTAAACATCGGTGTGATTGCAAACTCCATGCCCATTTTTTTATATAGGTCATCTCCTTCAGGGCAGTGATGGCCAGATTCTGCCCAGCTCTCTGCTCATGTATCCCTCCTTCCCTAAATATATTTTCATGTCTATGCCAGGCTCAGAGACAGCTGCACCCAGGGCACAGGTGAGGAGGCCTGGCCTAGTAGCTCAATGCTTCCTACATAAAATACCACCAGCTATTGGCCAGGCTGTGAGATGCCCCTGGACTCAATTCTAGTAATGGGACTCCTCCGTGTCAGGCGCTGTGCTGGGGGCTGGCAATACAACACTAAAGCTGGTCAGATCCTTGCCTTGAAGGAGCTCATATTCTCTGTAGAGACAGGGGGTCAAGTGCCTTTGTTTACTATTTTCCAAGGAACTCATTCCCTTTCTTCCTAACACATAGCACAGTCTGTATTTATCCCTTCACTTGCATGAACTCCTTGGTTCATATCTGTTCCCTCCATCAGTCTACAGAGACTAGGAAAGCAGTCCTGTTCCTGTTCCTGGCTCACCACCAACTCCCTGGCACCAACACAGTGACTGACACTGTGGGGCTCAGTGATGGTTTGTGGAATGAGTAAGTGAATATTGTGCTCAGGCCATACCAAAGGTAAGAACAGGGTAGGCATAGAGGCCTGAGTTGACTCGGTTCACAGGAGTTGACCAGGTATAAATTAGAGACCATGGGGGTAGTAGGAATCAAGACACCTCACCCAGAGACATAACAAAGACATTGGAAGCTATAAAGTGGCATTTTATAGATTGGGAACTGCAATCAGTTTGGGGTTACTGGACCATAACATGCTAGGCAGAAAGTGACAGTGAGAATGCAGGTAGGGGCAAGGGATGCAGAATTTTTAAGGCCTGGATAGAAAATTGGGGTGGTGCCCTGACCAGTGTGGCTCAGTTGGTTAGGCAACAAAAGCTGGCAGGTTATATTTCTGGTCAAGGCACATACCCAGGGGTGCATGCAGGAGGCAACTGATTGATCTCTCTCTCTCTCTTTCTCTCTCTCTCTCTCTCTCTCCCTCTCTCTCATTTTAAAAAATTGAGGTGGTGGTGAAATTGTCTAGCTCCTTTGTACTCCACTCTGCTATTATTCTCAACTGCAACAGATCTTTTCAGAAGGCTGCAGAGGGCCCCCACCTCCCCATCTCCCAGTATCCATGGGAGGTTGGATGAACATTAGTTGGTAAACCCACATGAGTTTCATGTGGACTAACCTCACCTGCCCACCTTTTCTAATTTTTCTAAAGCGCTCTGCTCAGGTTTGGGCTGTCTGCACAAACTCCCATTATTCCCTCTCCCTCATTTTCCCGTTAAAACATCCAATCCTGCTGCATAAATCCTAGTGGAGCTCAGCTCTTTCCCCTACAGTCAGTTAAATAAAATCGGTTTTCAGGACTTTCCTGTCCTGCTATGTTTGTCCCTGATAGCAAGCCAGCAATACAATCTCTACTAAGGTAAGGCCCAGGCTCTGGGCTTTTAGGCGCTACCTTAACTATTAGGACCCCAGAAGGGGAGGCTATCTGGGGGGACCAGGGGGAGTATGGACAGGTGCAAAGCCTGGCTTCTCCATCACAAGCTGTGACATCTGGGCTCGTCATTTCCTTTTCTGTGACTTTGCTTCCTCACCTGTATAATGGAAATCACCGTCTCCATCTCACAAAAGTGCTTATGAGAATTATAAGAGTGAACACATGACATACTTAGGATGGTGCCCAAACCACGTGCTTAATTCACATGATATTGTCATCTCCAAGTCACTCAAAGCATAGCCTATGAGGAACCACCTTTACTGTTTATGCAAAATGTAAGTCCTCCCCTATCACATGTCCTGGTGCACAGTCAACACTCAATATCTGTTGAGCCAACGACTTAATGTTAGAGATGCTCATCCTGGCTGAATCATTCCCTGCCACGTGCTCTTCAGGCTTGTCCCAGAACTGGGCTGTGACTGCTTGGTATGGCACCCCTGAGTCCACCTGCCCACGGTACAGAGTTACACATTCTACAACACGAGGCAGATGAGGACGCAAATGAGTCCTCCTGACACCCAGAGTTGGGCCGCGATTGGACTGGACCAGAAATCCTGGCAGCTCAGAATTGGACTGAGAAGAAGAAGAACTGGGCTTGAGCCTGCTTCATTTTGTCCTTCCTTTGTGTATCAAAATGGAACAAGGGGACAAGGCGATAAGAGTTGTCAAGTTTTGGAATGAATAACAAGATGTCTTTGGAGTGAGGCACATAAAAGAGTTGAGCTAAAAATACAGCGGCTCCCGGAGCATCTGGGAAGCAGAAGGATTAGCTGGGCGCCTGCAACTGCAGCAGAACAAAGTCGCCTGCTGAAGGGAAAGGCTCCCGCACCCGGTGCACCTGCGAGCAGGTGAGCAAAAGGAGGAGGGCATGGGTTTCTTCCGAATGCCCCCTCAGCACTTCAGGACATGCATTCCAACAAGTAGGCAGCCCGGAGTTTTCCATCATGTGGATACAATGGGACACATCCAGAGGCTCGGCAAGTGGGAGGGGGCATTTGGGAGCACTTCAGGACCCCTCAGGGGATGTTGGAGAGCCAGTTTCAGCTCTGTCCTGCAGGCCAAGCGAAGCCAAGGGACCCCACTGGTGCACAAATTCTTGCGCCAGGGCTCTAGTATTATACATAATTCCAATTTTAAAAAGGAGGAAACTATGGCTCAGAGGGGTTAAGATTCTTTTTTGTAAAATTAATTTTTATTGATTATGGTATCACATAATTATCCTTATCCCCCCATTCCCATCCCAATCCCCTCCCTACATATTCCCCCACCCCCCTGTTGTCCATGGCCACTGACTAGGCCCATGTGCATGTACACAAGTCCTTTGGTTGATCTCTTCCCTTTACCCCCACCCTCCCCTACTTTCCCTCTGAGGTTTGAGAGTCTGATCGCTGCTTCTCTTTCTCTGGGGTTAAGATTCTTGACCAAAGTTCCACAATAAGGATTCAACTAGAAAGTGTGGAATGTAACATAGGTCACGGAACCCATCGTCCTCCAACTGGAGCCCAGTGCCTCTGGAGCACAGGAATGAACTTCTGAGGCGGATGCTTTCTTCTGTCCCTTTAACCTCTAACATCCTGTGAAAGCATTTTATAAGCTGCGCTAGGAAAAAAAAATCAAACTGCACCATATAAAAGTTTCTGATTTATCACGCGAGAATTATGGCTTGTTCCATGCTTAAAGATATGAAAAAAAATGAGGATTACCACTTAAGGATCAATGTTCTAGTACACTGTGAGCCATCATGAGGTCTTTTTAGAGAGCTGAAACAATACTCCATAAAAAGCAGGCAATTCTTAGGCTCATATATTAAATATATCTAATGTCAACTGCCCTGAGGGTCTTTGAGAAAGATGGGAAAAGAGGACACATTGTAACTCTATCCAATAAACCATTTACATAGTAAAATTACCCTTGGGCTAAATGTTCTTTTTCAAGGATAGCCAGATAGACCGGAGTATTGCCTCAGCTCTGCTATTTCTTAGTTGCATGACCTGGGACAATTACCTTATTTCTCATTGTCTAAGTATCCTTATCTATAAAATAGGACTGAGAAAGTCAGGGTAGCATAATAATTATGATTGACAACTCTGAGTCCAGATGGCTATTTTTAAAATGAACTCATCGGTTCATCCATTTTCTCAATTGATATTCATTGAGCTCCTCAAAAGAGTCAGAAACTTTTGGGTGGATAAAAAATGAGCAAAAAACCCCACTCATAGTGTTTATAAGACATAATATTTAATATTTCCAAGTCTCAATTTCATCTGTAAATTGAAGATAATAGGGTTTTGTAGGGATTAAAAGAACTGATCCATATGCTACTTAGCACAATGTCTGAGAAAGTGTAAGTGCTCAATACATGTCAGGTGCTATTATTAGTAGTAATAGCATCTGTAAGAGAAATGGTAATTAGCTCAGTTCCTAGAACACCATGTGTGCTCAACAGACACTACACATTGTTGAGTGATAAATGTTAATATAATAGGTTGTATAATACAGATATAGTTTCTCATAAAGTTTTTTAATCAACACATTCCATCCCTACTACTTCTGGGGCTTTGGAATAGGAATATTTTGGGGACCTTAAAAGTATTTAAGACCTGCCCCTATTCTCAAATAGTTGGCAATCAAAGGTAAAAACAGGGTTAGAAAAAGCCAACACAACATAAACTCTAACACAGGTTCATGACAGATGCATAAATTGGCACACATATAATTTTCAAAGGCCACTACACTCAGTGAGTTAAGAGAGGAAGGAACTCCATGGAGGGAAGAGTGGGTTATAAAGACATCATGGGAGGAAGGATGGATTGGGATGGGCTTTGAAGCCAGTTCTGTATTTAAATTGATGGTAAAGGGAAGGAAAAATATAATTCCAGGCAGAGAAGTGACATATGCAAAATATAGTAGCTCCCTTAATTTGCACTTGTCTTGACTGAGGATGTGAGAATGGGGCATGACAGCTGGAATACACAGTTTGTCCACGCAGAGAGTGAGTGACAGATTAGGAAAGACTCTGGATGCCCGCTTAAGGAGTTTTGAATCACAACAATAAAAGGCCAGAGGCTAAGGGGAAGAGTTACTAGGTTAAAAATCCCAGCTTGCTGAAACCGGTTTGGCTCAGTGGATAGAGCATTGGCCTGTGGACTGTAAGGTCCTAGGTTCGATTCCGGTCAAGGGCATGTACCTTGGTTGCAGGCACATCCCCAGTGGGGAGTGTGCAAGAGGCAGCTGGTCGATGTTTCTCTCTCATCGATGTTTCTAACTCTCTATCCCTCTCTCTTCCTCTCTGTAAAAAAATCAATAAAATATATATTTTTAAAAATCCCAGCTTCATCATCCCTAGCGGTAGGATCTTGGGCATGTTGCTTAATCTCCCTGTACCTCCATTTCCTCATCTGTGAAATGAAGATAAAAGTAGAATCTACTTCATCATGTTATCATGAAGATGAAGTGAATCAATTAATTAATATATGTACCTGCTGTGAATGGTGCCTGGGTCATAGTAAGTGCTACATTGTGGTTATTTTTTTCAGAAGTTTGCATATATCCAAAAAGATGGTATAACAGAATGAGGCTCCAAGCTATGTTGTTGTTCATTTATTCTCCTATTTGTTTAGCAACACTGGCTGAATGCCTTCTCAAGGGGCTGAGAAATACAAAGACCATACATCATAGTCTCCACCCTCAGTTTTCTCAGATACACAAATAATGATACTACATATGGGACAGGGCAAGCTATCATGAAGGTGCTATACTGCACTGAATCCAAGGTGCAATAGACCAAGCCAAAGCCTCATTGCAGAGATGCTAAAATGTGAGAAAAAGAAAGATCTTACAATCACTGAAACATAATATATGCAAGGGATAAAGCAGCACAGGGCACGGAGTGCCCACATCTACCCAGCAGACACAGGGGTGCTTCAGAGGATTTAGGCTGAGATTTTCAGGATGAAGAGGAGCATGCCAAGCTGGTGGGAGAGGTGAGAGTGTGTGTGGGCAGTGGGGTATGGGGTATGTTAATGAATTACTGAAGCTCTGAGACCCAGGGACTGGGTCATTGAGGCAGGAAGAGTTTGGGAAATCAAATCCATGAGGGCACAGGCTGGAGAGAAAAACAGGATGTAGATAGATTATGACTAATAATATCAAATATTTTTCAGCCCTTAATCATATGCCAGAAGTCTTAAGCACTTTAATCCCTCCTACTTCTTCATGAAGGAGGTACTATTGGGAATAGCATTTCCGGAAGTCAGCGGCAGAGGCAGGATTTGAACCCAGGCAGTCTGATTCCACAGCCCCTCTACATACCTACTCATCATGCCAGCCTCTCATTCTCACCCTGCCAGGGCACAGGGTTTGACTTCTACAAGACTTGTAAACTGCTGCCAAGTCAGACCCAAATACAAGACTACATCCAACAGGGCTCGGAACCTAGAGAGTGAAATCTTTCAGAATTTTTTATACACAGACTTCCCAGCCACTGTCCTCCTTTAGAGATGTAATGACTCTGGTGCTTGAAAACCAGTAACAAATTAAGAGAGCTACATAATCAACTGTTATATTAATTAGTCACCCTTTGTTGAAAGGCAAACATCCTGTTAAATGTGTGAGTTAATAATGACTTCTGCATCCATTCTCAGTTTTGCACATTCATGAAGGCTCGACTTCAGTCCCTGATGTGCAAACCTCTTTGTCTCCTGATAGCTATCTGAACCAAGTCCAATCCTCTCCGGGCAGCCTCAAGTCCCAACAAAGAGGAGGCCTGGATTCTGGCAGAGCTACTGAAACACAAAGAACGCTATAGATCCAGATAAGCAATGCATGCTATGGAGTATAGCCTTGCTGTTCATTCACTCATTCATCCATTCATCCTTCTACCCCTCGGACACTGATTGGTAGTCTAGTGTAGCTACCGCATGGAGCACGAGGGGTTTAGAGATGAGAATAACAGCTGACATCCAATGAGCATTTTCTATGTGCCAGGCATCTTTCTAGGCTCCCGGTTTACTTAATCCCCAGAGCAACTCTATGAGATGAGTGATTGAGGCACAGAGAGGTTAATTAGCAATGCAAAGCCACCAGGCTGCTATGTTGGTGGAGCTGAGATTTGAATCTGCAGGCTGCAGTCAGTGCTTTTAATCGCTGAGCAATGCTGCCTGCTATTTCAGAGATAACTAAACAAGGTACCCTGCTATCAATGAGTGCCACATCTAGTGAGGCAAGAGACACATAAGCAATCAAATACCAAAGCAGTATGATCTTTGCAGTGACAAAAGCATGTTTATAGAAAACCACAGCCAGAGGAGCTTCCTAGGGGATTCCTATTCAATTTCTATTCATAGCTCATTTCTCATCTCTCTCTCTCTCTCTCTCTCTCTCTCTCTCTCTCTCTCTCTCTCTCTCTCTCATCACAAGCAATTGCCAGACATGTTGATAACAGCACAACCTAAGACACTTTATTTAAGTAGAAGAGTTCAAATGAGCTGATGGCTTGAGATAAGCTCAAGCTCCTGAGCATGACCACGGTACTAGGAGTGCAGAGCCATCGTCCTGTGGTGTTTTAGGGATAGTGTACTGAAATAGGCTACACTGCCATCTTCATTACATTAATGTACTATAATGATTCCATTCTGCAAATAGTGTTTGGAATTGACTGACATGATACCAAATTTGCACTTGCATGCATAATTCTAGTATTTCATTATTAAACCGAGCTCATGGACAAAGTACCAGGACTTAAAACAAACAAAAAATCTTTAATTACAGCATATGATTTTTTTCTCATTGCCAGTGCCTGCCCAACTAATTTCATCGCAAAGGTTTTTCTTCTCTCTTTTCAGAGCTTCTCTTGCTCCCAGTGAAGCCAATGACACAAACTAGAAGATATCATGGAGTTGCAGAGTGCAGGGGATTCTCTTTCTCCTCTTTTAAATAGGGAAAAATGTTTTTCGTGTCCTTAATAGTTCATTTATTCATGTAAGTGGATTTCTGACTGCATATTCTCTAGTGTGAAGAGACCAGCATATGGTTAGCTCAAGAGCTCAAGGAACCGGCTATCAAGAAGCTGAAAAGGACCAAGCCCTAACCCTGAGTAAGTTGGCTCTCTCCTCAAAATGGCAGGGCCCAAACAGGGGAGTTCAAGGTCAACAAAATTATGATGGGGGTCTCAGAAACCCACAGATACAGGCTTTCACAGAGAAAATGGGGCTATTTTTAGCTGTTCTTCAGGCACTGTCTAATCATGACTCCCTGGGTGCTAACAGCCTGGTGCTCACATTATCTAGTAAATGAGATGAGATGCTAAAAGAAGAGCAGAGTCCGCTCGAGGGGGCGTGGTGAAAAGCAGAGAAGCATAGGAGAGGAGGCCTCAGTGTGGCATGGGGTCAGTCAGAGACTGTAACAATTCCCTGAAGCCCAGTGTGCCAAGGCCCACTTAGGCCCAGCGGTGGATGAAGCAACATAGATGAGGCCCGATCACGCCTGGGATCGCACAGGCTGGCTGTGGGTCTCACTAATTAACTCTTAACCTCTCTGAGCTTTGGGTTTTCTCATTTAAAAAATGGGATTTATCAGCCCAGCCGGTGTGGCTTGGTGGCTAAGCATTGACCTATGAATCAGGAAGTCACAGTTTGATTCCAGGTCAGGGCATATGCCTGTGTGCCTGATCCCCAATAGGGGACATGCAGGAGGCAGCTGATCAATGATTTGCATCATTGATGTTTTTATCTTTTTTTTTTCCCTCTCTCCTCTCCAGAATCAATAATAAAAATAAAAAACATTAAAAAATTGGATTAATCATATCTTGTGGATGCGGGGATCACCCTTTGCAAAGTATCTAAAACAGAGCCCTGGAGGAGTAGCTATATGTACTGGAAGTGTGGGGAGGGCATTATAATCAAGAGAAGCAGCAGATGTAAAGGGTCGGAGGAGGCTTTGGATGGGAGGCAGAGGACTCCTGAGGAGAGTGGGGGCAGGTGTCCCATGGAAAGGGACACCTCTCAGGCCATGTCAAGTGCAGAAGAGCAGAATGAGCCACTGAAGGCTTTAAGCCAAGCATAAACAAGGCATGTGGCCCACTGGCCGCGAGTTTGACATGCTTGCAAGAGAGACTTGCTCTATGTATATTTTAAAGAGGGTGCTGTGGCTTGATTTTATAGAATGGCTTGAAATGGGTCAGAAGACCTACAGAGAGACCAGGCAGGAAGCCTTGCAGCAGGCCAGGTGAGGTGATGGGAGCTGGGATTGTAATGATGGCAAGTGAGATGAGGAAAGGTGGGTGCATCTGAAAGACAGGTCAATGGCAAATCTTGGCTGGCTGTGCAACTAGATGAATGGTGGTGCCAAGGACAGGGGCCCTGAAGGGTACCAGCATCTTCCACCTGCTAACTATGTGCCATGGGGAGTGTGAAGCCGATAATATCCTGAACATGCATTTGTGGTCTGCAGGCTAGAACTGGTCTGCAAACTGTTAGGAAACTGTGATGAAGGAAGTTTGAAAACAGCATGCTAGAAACTTCTATGGTGATGTTGCTGCCAACACTGTGTGAGCTCTGTGGGCCTGTGTCACAAACAGGGCAGGGGCGAGGCAGGTAACCATGTGGGAAGTCACCGGGGCACAAAGCATGGGCTATAGAACCCCATCTTGGTCCATGATGGATTGGAAAGAAAATAACTAGTCCTTCACCACAAATAGGTGAAAAGTAACACTCCTTTCATCTCAACCTCACAACTGAACATTTTCCAGTCAACTTCTGCTGATTTTAACAGGAAAGTGGGTTGGCATTAAGAGACGGTATGATGGGAATTAGGGCAAGGAGGGATTTAAATCGTAGCTGATTGAATCTACACCCTACGGTTGAAGAAAGCTGTATATTTCAGGAGACCTGTGTGTTTCAGGCATAAACTTTATGGGGAACGATGAATTGAGCACACAGCTAATGTGTTGCCTGTAGGATGGGGCTGGTGTTGGCTGGACCTCATGGCATTTCGATGGAGGAGAAGAGAATTGAGATGAGATCATGAAACATGTGCTACAGAAAAAGTTGCAAGGGAGCTGGGGAAGTGGGCTGCCTGGGACAGTCATACTCAGAGCATGGATCCTGTCGAGAGGCTGGGCCAGACCTTAGGGAGGCCAGGTCGGAGAGAAGCCCAGGGGACCCACCCTGCAGACTGAAATATGGTAGAAGTCATATTTTGATAAAGCCTGCTGTTTGAATTCTAACTCTGCTAAGTCTGATTAAAACACAGGGTACTACCTCAGCTTCCAGGTGGAGACCTGGAGGCTAAGGCAACTATCCTGTGCCTGAGACCAGAACCAGGAAATTGATTCCCACTGACTTAGGAGTTCAGGGATAGAAATTGTAGATAACCTTTAGAGACTAACCCTGAGCTCTGCTTTTGTTTTGTATAGGGGCTATCCTCAGCTTCTGTTTTGTGTATGGGCTATCACAAGATAAGGCCACATTCCAATGTCCAGGCAGGATGTGACTGGGAACCAACCCTGCGGGCTGTCCCCAGTCTTTAGAATTTAGCCTTTAAAATTCAAACAAAGGAAAATTCCTGTGGTTTGAGCCTTTAAAAAGACTTGCCTACCCCTAGAACAGTGCTGTCCTATAGAGTCTACCTGCTTGTAGTGCTCTTGCGGCTGTCCTGGCCAGTTTTTTGTTTGTTTGTTTGTTTTCTTTTTTTCTTTATTTTTTATTTCAATAAACCTTTGCCTGCTTTTAAAATTCATCATCAGCCCCCTGCAGTCTTATTTTGAACCCAGGTTTTGATCCCACAACACAGACCTCGGTCCCTTCACAGCCTGTCCTCATCAGCACGTGTCTTTGCCGCCTCGTCCCGTCTCCCAGGGCTGCCTCTGGGTCAAGGACCCTTGCAGTAAACTGCAACATCTGCACACACTTGAGACTCATCAGAGCCACGCAGAGGCGGGAGGGGAACTTCATGGGGTAGTGAGATTCCCCATCCAACTCCTCAATGTGGTTCAGGATGTACACAGCTTTGGGCTCTTTGTTGGCAAATCCGGACATTTTACAAATCCTTTTCCTTCCATCCAGTATACAACAAACACCCTAACTGATGCAAAATACCTCCACAGCAGGAACACGCTGGGGATGGGGGTGGGGTGGGGTGGATTAATTGGACCCTGGAGCGAATGAGAGAAAAAAGATGCATTTTTCAAAAGGCAAAGCTCAAACAGCCTGGAAAAGAACAAAGCCCTTTCAAGTGCTTCTTGGTGTGTGTTTCTTTTTCATCCCCCAGTTGTTTGCTGCTCCAGGGAGCGGTGGGCGCCGCCACAGCCCCCCTCGGTAGGTGCCTGTCACATTGTGTTATTACGATTCTATATTTCAATTAAAGCGATGTAGCCATTTTAAAAGTTCTGCCATGCACCCCTCACGAGGCAGAGATCTAAGGATTCGGCTCACACATCGGAACACCCCACTTTCCCCCTTCTTCTCATTTTCATGTAAATCAGTTTGAACACTGACTTTTTTCTCCTTCCTCTAATCTAACCCTCAAAATACGATGCCAATTAAACAGTCTGGGCAAAGACAACCTCTAACACCCGGCATCATGTCACTGTGCAGCTTTGATTCTCCTTAAACTCTTCTTTCTTTCTTTCCTTTTCGATCCTCATATTGTAATTTTATGAGCGCTGCAATTTCCTCCTGAGGGAAGACCAGGATTTGCAGCCAGAGGGGCTTTCGGGTCCTCTTCCTAATGCCCAGCTTTGGCCGGATTCCGAGAAAAGCACCTGTGAGCGGGAGCTGGGAGCCCGGACTCTGAATCCAGGCTTAGATGCTTCCTCTTTGAGGTGACCTCAGGCAGGTCTCTCAACCTCTGTGAGCCTCTGTCTCCCGCTCTGTTAGATGAAAATACTGAAAGAAAACCTGCGCCGCTGACTTGGCCTGTTTTTTGAGGCCCCTAGCAGGTGCTCAGTTCCTGTTCATTTCTTTCCCCTTTCTCTCAGGCAACAATGGTCACCCTGGGTTAACCGTTCCCAAGACAGAAACAAGATCTTAAATGACACATGGAGCTTCTGCTCTTTTATTTGATGGTTTGAAACCTCGCTCCCTGATCATTTATTCTCCCCTCCCACCCGCCATTGTTATCTCTCTGCACTGAGCTAAGTTTAGGGGTGGGCATGTGGTGGGTTTTTAGTTCCTTTCATCTCAACAAGACACAGGCTCATTAAGTCCATCTCTGTACGGGGGGGGGGGGGGGGGGGGGAGGAAGTGCGAGTGTTTTGTTGGCCCCATTTAAATGCTTCATCACAAATTTTAGGCCATGCCTCATGTTTTGCAGGGCACCCAGCTCTTTTATAAACCACAAGCAAAACGCATCTTTGATGTATGTGGGTCTGGAGCCGTCCCAGAGCCATCCAGTTGGTGGGGTGGAGCTTCCTGTCTGTTCCCTGTCTAGGGAGGGCCAGGGAGGATTAGAGATCCTAAACATTTGAATTTTCACTTATAGCATGAGGCCTTCAAAGACAGGAAGTGCTGGAGACATACAGAGTGGCTTCCCTTTGATCAAATGGTAGAGAAATTGAGGTGCAATGAAAAGCATTAAGTTGATAAAGGAATAAACGAGTAGTATTCCCTGCCCTTCATAACCTGGGCACCTTCTATGTGTTGGAGGAGTTGGAAACCAGGTGAATAAGATCTTATCCTTACCCTCAAAACACACAGGTTGATAGAGGGACAGAAGCAGATAAGTATGTGCATTATAAAAAATAAAAACTCACAAAATAGCAGGAGACTGACCAATTATGTTGGGCTCCTTCAAGGAGGTGATGGGGTACCAGGAGGCTGGACAGGATTTCAGGCATCATCTTATCTGATATCCCCAATTTATAGATAAAGTGAGTTGATAAGAAAGGGAGTTTAAAATAAGGAAGAGCCCTAACCAGTTGCTCAATGGTTAGAGCATTAGCTCACAGACTAAAGAGTCATGAGTCTGATTCCAGTCAAGGGCATGTACCCAGTTGCAGGTTCAATCCATGACTCCAGTTGGGGCACATGTGGAAGGCAAGCAATCAATGTGTTTCTCTCATATCAGTGTTTCTCTTTCTCTGTCTCTCTTCCCCTCTTCTACTCTCTTTAAAATCAACAACAACAAATAATAATAATCCTATATAGTACAAGGATAATATGCAAACCGACAGAACAGTGGAATGCCCCACTGGTGGTCATGAGCACTCAGCCAGAAGCCAGGCTCATGGCTGGTGAGCTCAGTGGCAGTGGCGGGAGCCTCTCCCGCCTCCGAGGCATGCTAAGAAGCAGTGAGCAGGCTTCTAGCTGAGCAGTGCTCCCACAGGGGAGCAGGCCTAAGTCGGCAGTCAGACATCCCCTGAGGGGTCCCAGACTGTGAGAGGGCACAGGTAGTGCATGAATGATGTCATGCATCAGGCCTCTAGTGACAATAATAATAATGAAGAGAATCAGCTCTGTAATATGAAAATTCAAAGAACATTGCAGTCACTTTGTAACCCATAGTGTCACTGAAATGCTCACAAGCCTCCAATCATAGATGGATCAATGCATATTCTAATCAAGGTGGAAATTTACTGCTTCCTGCATCAATGAGTCTATGGAAAAAGGGTGAGGGCTGAGATTATAATTGTTATTATATAACACAGGTAGTATAACTCCAAATTCTGTTGAGGTAAACCTCAAGATTACTTTGCACCTGAACACTTTGACATCACTGAGGTCTAAGTGGGTGGCCATGTGCCCATTCATTTATCACACGCTATGGAGCATCTGTTCTATCCAAGGGTCTGTGCTCTGCTAGGGATGGAAAGATGAATTAGACCAGTCTCTGCCATCATTTTCAAATAAAAACTAGGCCATATGTTTATGAGAAGCAGTGCTCTAATGGGACAAAATATGCTAAATTTGGGCTCATCTTGGAGAACCGGAGCTCTGTTACCCTCAGAGCTCTCTATAACCTACTTCCATGTACACTGCTGCGCTGGGAGGAAGCAGACACCGTTTCCAGATCCACCAGTCTTGGTTTTGTAACTTTGAGCTTAACTCCTTAACTTCTCTTGGCCTCTGTTTTCTGTTATTTAAATTAAGGGGTTGAATTAACTCAATTATGCTAAGGTTCCTTCTAGTTCTGAACTTCTATAATGTTGTAATGTTTGCATCAAAAAAAGAAAAAAAAAGATTTCACTAATTTACTCAGGAGATTTATTGAACATTACTTATGTTCCAGGAACTGGGCTAGACCATGCATATACTAACACTTTTCACATACAGTCACTGTTCTCTGCTTACTAAAGAAAAGTGAACAATTAGTTGTGAAGCATACAGTAACAATAATTACAATTATTTACATCTACCCAATGCTTACTAAGTGCTCTGTGGGCGTCATTTCATTTTTGACTGAGAATAACCCTATTCTATAGACACTATAATTAAGCTCACTTATGGATAATGAAACTGAGGTCTAGGGAGGCCAAGCAATTGCCTCAAATCACACATCAAAAAGCTGAGGCTGAAACCCAGAGCCTGCCCCAACTCCAGTGCCATGGGCTGATTACTATGCTACATTCCAGTCTTAATGAAAAAACTGAACTATATACAGAACAGAGAAGAATCTGCTTAAAGAGCATTGGAGAAAGAAGACTACTTATTGGGGGTGGAACAAGTGAAGGATCCTGAGAGAGAATCTGTCTGATCCAGGCCCAAGGGATGGGTGGGCTTTGGATGAGGACAAGAGGAGAAATGGAATTGTTAAAAAGAGGAAAGAAAGTTTAACCAATCTTAACCCTGAGCTCCTCTGGAGTTGACCATACATCCTTCTTACAGCATCTGGGCTGCAGAACACTCATCAGTGAGGAAAAGACCACCAGTTTTACCTACATCAGCTTCAACCTGTAAGCACAACCAGCTGCTGTCACTGATCCCCTTGTAACACTCGCCCTTCCCATGTTTTCATCCATGCTTCCTTCTACAGTCCAAGTCGTGGCTCAAGGTCCCCTCATCATAGTTGCCTTTTCTGACCCCTCCTATCTAATTTTGCAATCCCTGCCAGTTACTCCCTACCACATCACCCCAAATTAAAAAAAAAAGTAATAACCTGGTATTTATTACCATCTGAAATTGTTTATTTACTTACATGGTTATTGTTCGACTCTTCCAATGTAAACAAGGGTCATACGTGCCATGGCCTCATCTGTCTTTTTTGCTCAGTGTTGGATCCTTGGTGCTTGTTATAGGTGACCAATTCATAGTTGTTGAATAGATAAGTGACTGAATAATCTCTGCCCTTAATTTAGTGGTTGGGTTAGGTGATCAGGAGTCAATACAATTTAAATTCTTCTCCAGGCTCTGAAATGCTCTCCAAGTACAACCTCTACCTGTGAAACCTCAGTTTCCATCTCCAAATAAGAATAATGCTTTCATTAAACATTCATGGATAATTAAAATTTTCTGACACACAAATGTTTTTGATGGCTTTTTTATAGTCTTGCTATCACATTTTCTTTTATTCTAGGGTCTAACATGGAAGGCAAAATTATCTACTTAATTCCCGGTTTCCTTTCTGCCTGCCTAGAAGCTGGCTTCTAGTCTAGTGGGCTAAGAAGTTAGAATAGCCTCAGGGACCTGTGTTCAGTCTGAGGATCAGAGACATCTTTCTATGTAAGGGCTGCAGTAACCCCCCTTGAATCTCCAGGCCTGAGCCAGTGCACATCATCAGGTTGCTTATCAAGGCCTCAGTCATGCTCCATGAGGTCTTGTGTTGCAGATCACAGGTGAGCCATCACCAAGGCGGGTGGTCTGATTCCTGGTCTAGCTGTTCCTTACACCATCTTCTTTCTGAGAAATCCTGATGGGCTTTCAAAGAGCAAGTATGAATGAAACTGCCAAGAAGAGATAGAGCCAAGCTGCAGAGGTCTTTTTCAATGAGGAGACTACTATATTTTCTTATTTTTTTTTTTAGCTTAAGGGGCCAGCTCAAGGCTCTTACTGAGAAGCACTTCCTTTTTATATAAACTCCTACACCAGCTTTATACCAAATGTTTTATGACCATACACATCACTAAAGAAGCTCAATAGTATTAGTGTAAGAAAATTCACAAACACTATTAACAACTTCATATTGTTGCTAATTAATTTATTCCTTTCCAGTATTTCCCAAAGTGTGGTACGCATACCCCCAGGAGTACAGGAAGAGTTTGGTGGGGGTATGTGTTGCACCATGCTTAGCTGCGCCTAATTCTCCGTTCTCATGAGTCAAGTCAATTTCATCTTCATTGATCCAAATAAATGTTATTTATAATATAACTTTTATTTATATTTTATTATGAATAATTTTATTTTTGTTTATTATTATTTTGTGTATGTACCAAAAAACATATATTTTGATTGTTATTAAAATACAACCATTTTTTTGACAAGGGGTACTCATTGTTATGAAAATTATAGAAGGGTACACATATGTCAAAAGGTTGGGAAACAATAATAGACAATGGGCCAACACTAACTTAGCATTATCAATGGACCATGCTAGACAATAGGGTCATAAGGATGATAAGATACGGTTTCCAAGCTCAAGAAAATCATGTTCTCGAAAGGATGGCAAAATCTCATTTGATCAATCCTAATACAATTGTAAATGAATGCTTGAGACAGAATCACAAAGAGCTATATTACAAAGCTGTACGGCAGGCCTGTCCAACCCAGGCATGCGGAAGGCACCACTTGGGAGCCAGGAGGAGGTGGAAAGGCATGGATACAGCCCTACTCCCAGCAGGCACTGAGGCTAGAGGACAGTTATGTAGACAAAGCAGTGGGCCCTAGAGATGGCATGTTTCATAACCCTGTTCTGTCCCTTAGTACCTGGGTGGGTTAAGCAAGTCACTTAGAGATCCTTTGTCTCACTTTTCACAGCTGTCAATTAAGTGCTAAATACAAATCGGCCATTATGTTATTGGTGGGTTATCCCATTAATCCTTTTAAAAATCCTATAAGATAGGTATTGTTATCTCTGTTTTAAAGATGAGACCATTGAAGCTCAGAGAGTTTAAGTAACCTGACCAAAGTCATGTGATCATCAAGTAACATTTATTGTGTATCTACTGTATACAGGAACTGTGCTAACATATACATATAGCACGCATTTAATCCCCACAATCTGCTGATGCAACTACTATTACTAAGCCTCCTTTTCAGATGAGGAAATTGAGATACAAAGAAATTAAGTAACCTGATCTTTGAGAATAGGGGTCTAGATTCTAGGGGAGAGGTCAGCCAGCTTTTTTTCTTTTCTTGTTTTTAATATATTTTTATTGATTTCAGAGAGGAAAAGAGAGGGAGAGATGGAAACATCAATGATGACAGCGATTCATTGATCAGCTGCCCTCTGCACACCCCCTACTAGGGATCAAGCCCACAGGCTGATGCTCTACCCACTGAGCAAAACCAGCCAGAGCTCAGCCAGCTTTTTTTATAAGGAGCTAGACAGTAAATAAATACCTTTATCTTTTTAAAAATATATGTATTTTATTGATTTTTTACAGAGAGGAAGGGAGAGAGATAGAGAGCTAGAAACGTCGATGAGAGAGAAACATCAACCAGCTGCCTCCTGCACATCCCCCACCAGGGATGTGCCCGCAACCAAGGTACATGCCCCTGACTGGAATCAAACCCAGGACCTTTCAGTCCGCAGCTCTACCACTGGTTTTGGCAATACTTTTATCTTTTGCACGCCACACTGTCTCTTCTGCAACTACTCAACTCTGCCCATTGTCATGCAAAAGTCTCAGAGACAATGCGCTGACCCATCAGTGTGACTGTGCTGCAAAGAGCTTATATTAGGAACAATGAAATTTAAATTTCATATACTCTTTACATGTTGTGAAGTGATATTCCTCTTTTGATTTCTTTCAATCATTAAAAAATATAAAAGTTATTTTGAGCTTTTGACAAAAAAAAAAAAAAAAACAGGTGGGGGGCTGGCTTGAGCCTACAGACTGGCTCTGGCTCTAAAGCCTATCCAGTTGGATTCCAAAGCCTGTTCTCCTCA
This sequence comes from Vespertilio murinus, assembly GCA_963924515.1. NCBI lineage: Eukaryota > Metazoa > Chordata > Mammalia > Chiroptera > Vespertilionidae > Vespertilio > Vespertilio murinus. The sequence goes on from OZ004706.1 coordinate 37,858,072, forward strand.
CTATTAGTGTACAACCTGACTCAACTTCAAAGCACATGCATCCTCATGCATTCTCCTACTCTGGAGGAATGCTGGAGGAGCACGGCAGAGAATTCAGAATGCACAGCCTTAGAATGCATTCTGCTTGAGACTGGAACACTTCCCTGCTGCTCTTGGTGATGCCTTAGAGTCACTGTCAGAAGTAGTTTCTATGGAAACTGACCTGGTCTCCCTGCCTTGGTGATCCTTGTTTAAATTTCCTCCCCTGACCAAAATATGAATGCAGAGCTGGGGACCACTCCCTCTGTTCTCATCTATGCTCCCAGCCATTTTGTAGTTGGGATTTCTGACACATACACCAACTTTATACACAGAATCTATCTGTTAATAGACCAGAAAATTGAATAAACACTGTTTATGAAGGTCATCATTTTTTGTCACACTCAGAGTTCTTAATGAATGGCAATGGAATGCAGATGGTATTTTTTTTCTCATCTGTTGTATCTTCAATTCCAGTTACTATAATTTAATAGGTTAACTACATGTGGGGCTGGCAAAGAAACCTCCTTGGAATCACATGGAGTAAACCAGAAAAACCTTTTCCTCTATCTCTTCTAAAGAGAAACTCCATCTACATTAAAGAAAATAAAAAAAGTGAATCAGGATTACGGGTCTGTAATCAGCTTTCAAATTACAGAAGATGTTGTCCATTGTTGCGAGATGGGGCTCTGACAAGAAGTCGATCGGGTGTATTTGCTGCATCGATTAGCACTTCAGTAGCCAAGGGAGAGGGCGAGCCTTTACCCAGGGCCAGCTCTCCAGGGATGAGATAAGCTCCTACACTCAGCAGCATCCACTCCACTCAGACATTTGCTCTGTTTACCCTCCCAAAGCAAGCAGAGGATTCCCGAGGTCCTCTAGATCTGAGGAGAGGAGGAGGACACTTCTGCTGGGAGTGACTCTGAAATCAGACTGAGGGGAGTCAAAGCAGCAAGATCCAGCGGGTGGGGCTTCTGAGTCAGACCATCTGAGTCCCTTTCCTGGCTCTGCCACTTACCAGCTACCACCTTGCTTAACTTTCAGGTTGCTTTTTCTTTTCATCTCTAGAGTAGCAATAATAAAAGTATCTGCATCATGGGGTTCTTAGGAGAATGAAACAATAATTGTAAACGTGTGCAAATGGATGCAAACATCAAGCACATTTCGGTGCCTTAGAATGAGGCTGGCTGATGCATTCTAAGGAGGATGGGCTAGAATTCCCACGTAACAGCTGGGCTGTGGAGGTAGGAAATGTATGAAGTAAACTGATTACAGACTCGTAATCCTGATCACTTTTTTATTTTCTTTAATGTAAATGGAGTTTCTCTTTAGAAGAGAAGGCTGTGGGTGCTAGTCTTTATTCCAACAGACTCTGTAGTAAAAGTGCAGGGTGGTTGTAACACTACCCTGTGGGTCCTCTCCAAGGAGCACCTGGAGATTTCTGGGACTTAGAAAGCAAAGGGAGGGCTTTCAGTTGGGCTGAGGGGGCAAGGCCACATGGGATGTAGTCTCCTCTGAGTTGGTCTCTTCAAAGGTGTACAGAGACTGACCTGGGGAAGGCCTGGCCTTGCTTTGGGTGATGAGGCCATGCCTATTTTCCAAGGGGACAGGGTTCTGGGAAGAAAGGGATTTGAAGTCAGGCTGGGTTGGAGTCTCTCTTCAAAGAGCCTGAGGACCACACTCAGGAAGGAAACCTCATTAGACCCTGGAGAACACTGTTCAGCAGGACCCGGTGATGTGGAAATGGTAGTGCCTGCCTCCACAGCTCATCGGTTACATGGGGATTCTAGTCCATCTCCCTTTACTGATGATGACCAAGGGTATCAGGAACCTGTCAATGATGAGTAACTACTGTTTCCACAGTACAGTGGAGGTGATTCTTATTGTGCAGTGCTGGGTGCTTGTACACAGACTGGCTCAGAAGGCAGGCTGGGCTGCTAGGCGTCCCTCAGTTCTACTGCATACATGCCCGACATGCTTCTTCTTCTTTAAAAAAATATATATATTTTATTGCTATTTTACAGAGAGGAAGGGAGAGAGACAGAGAGCTAGAAAAGCCAATGAGAGAGAAACATCGACCAGCTGCCTCTTGCACTCCCCCTACCGGGGATGTGCCCGCAACCAATGTACATGCCCTTGACCGGAATCGAACCCGGGACCTTTCAGTCCGCAGACCAACGCTCCACCACTGAGCCAAACTGGCTTCGGCCCGATAAGCTTCTTTAGAAGCTGGCCCAGGGATCGCCCTCAGTTTACAAAAGGCCAAATGGATGCCAGCAGAGGCAAAGGGGGCCGCTCAGCGTCTCATCCACTCCTACAAGGATAAAGAGAGCCCGAGGACAAAAATGGTTCTTGGGGCCAATATTCTCTCTCACAGATCAAGCTGATGGTCACAAGAGGGGATTAAAAAAAAGATTATAGCCCAGTAGTTTTAATACCAGACTTATATTGAATCTGCTTAGATACTTGCCATCTTTCAAATATATAACAGGGAGAAGAAGTAATTAGGTGGCTTTTGACGGCACTCTATAACTCCTGTGAATTAACCAGAGCACATGAAGAGAGCTTGTTTTATGTCCTGGCGTATATCTTGTGGCACAAAGCAGAACTAGCACTTATCCTGAATCGCGATCTCAGCTACTTCATCCCAGCCCTGTGCAAACACCGTCCAGCAGACAGCCAAATGAGAGCCAAGGGCAACCGCTCTCGTCTAATTTGTACCTACACTGAAAACCCCCAGTGATTCTTGCCATGACTTCTGTCTCCTCTCTATTATCATCACTCCCAACTAAAGTATGAGGATAGCCATTTGGCTGACAAAGCTGGAAATCTTGTAGTAAAAAGTAAGGGTTTCTTCAGGAGAAAAAGCAACTACATTTGCAAAGGTGCCCTTTGGAATTGCAAGAACAATGATGAGACTCTCCTCTGGATGGCCATTTCTATCCTGGGCATGGTGACTACCATCAGGAGAATGCTTTGGAGTTCAGTTCCTAAACATAGACTTTCAACTGCATCACATTCAGACGGACAACCACTCTGCAAAACAGATGTAGAGAAGTGAGATGGTCTCACCCATTTTGCAGGTGAAGAAGATGAGGCTCAAAACTGTGAAGTGTCCAAGATCACACAACTGGCCAGTGGTACAGCCATATAAACTTCTATCTTTGGCTTTTAAATTTCACTCTTTTCAGCAATGAACATTTTGCAGGGCATTTAGCAGTTTTCAAGGCATTTCTACCCGTGGTGCAGTGTGTATTACTATTTACAAATGAAAAAAATTGAGTTCCAGAGCATTTTTATAACCTGCCTAGATAATATAGTTCACAAATGGGATTAGCATTGAACATGTATTTCCACCACGGATCCTTTATTGGTTCAAGCACAGGTTCTATTTCTCAGCTGTTTTATTTGTCCCCTCACAAAAAAAATCTTAAATGTTTAAGTCCACTTCCCTTCCAGCCCTAGTGATAAGAGTCTCAGGAAGATGGCGGGGTTTTGAAGATGGCGTGAGAGAGTTTTGGCATGGCCTCAGCGCGTAGCTCCAAGAGCCACAGTCTGACTGGCTCTGTGAATATTCAGTTGAGCTGAGGAATATTCAGTTGAGCACTGCCATGGAAATGGGAGCCCAAGACTTACAGGGAAGTGCAGTTCTCCTTCTTGGGCAAGGGATAGCCAATATTCATCTTTTATTGCAAAGAACACAGGCAAAGGAATATCGTGGTAGCCTGTATCCTGGATCTGAATCATTCTCCAGTACTTAATCCAGCTTGCAAGACCAAGTTCAAATGCAAAACATCTGGAGAAGAATACAGCTATGGAGGGGGTCAATGATGGTTAGACATCATTCAAACAGACTCTGTAGTAAGAGTGTAGGGTGGCTGTAACAATACCCAAATGATTTTCTTGGGGCAAAGGAAATGGAGATTATAATGCAAATAGGCTGCCAGTTTGGAGGGGCCACACTAAGTTACAAATGGACAAGACCTACATGTACTAAGGTGCTAGAAGATCCCAGGTGAAGGAGGGTGCTCCATCCACTCCTTCAGCTTTGCACAGACTAGGGAAGCAATGGGCTAGAGAGAAGACAAAGCCCTGGCCTTCCATGCTCAAAAGTCAGACGAGGACCTATGGGAGGTGCTCATGAGGAGGACATGGTACAGACAGGCAGTACCTGTAGAATGAATTTTGACTTTGGAATTTAAAAATAAAAGCCAGGTTGAAACCTCCCATCAATCACCTTGGGTGCAGTTCCTCATCTCTCTGTGACTGGTTTCTTTATCTTTAAGGTGACAATGATATGTCAGCTTGTAGTTCTGAGCACCTGCTGCTGAGTGTCAGGCCCTGACCTAGGCACTTTGTATATATGACTTAATTTAATCCTCTCAACAACTCTTTGAGGGTTGTTATCATCATTCCCAGCACCAAAGGGATAACCTGGGTTACACAGAAGCTAAAGAACGTGTCCTAGATACCACAGCTACATCCCCAGTAGAATTGTTTTTGAGGATAAAAGGCCAGAGTACTTAGATAGCTGGCACTCAGTGGAAGCCCAGTGAGTGACAGTGTTGGCTATGATTGTTATTAATATTATTATAATGGCCAGCTGCAATTCATCTGCGAGGATAACATATTGAGCCTCTCACTTCTTTGCATATTTCACACAGGCTGGGTGGCTGCGGGTAGACCATTTGTCCTAACTGGCTCTACATCATTTCTAGCCACTTGATTCTCTTCAACTATTTTCAGGCAGGGGCAGCCTCCCCCCAGACATGTTCCGGTGCCGCCACCACGTGCTTCGTGCAAACAATGCAAGATTTATGGCATCCCTTTATTTGAGTTGATTCCAATGTGTCAGCAGATATGAATTGCAACATAAAGTAATTACACTTGAAAGTGAAATGCAGGCCTAAGGATTCTGGTTGGCCATTTTTTTTTGAATGCCAGTAATTTCTGAGAGACTAGATTTATTTAGTGGCTTTCCCCCCTCCTCTTGAGCACTTAGAGACCTCAGTATCTAGGAATGCCATTCCAGCTACCTTTATTACAGGCTACTTTATCAATTACCCTGACAGTTATTCATACTACACATGGACGTACTTGATAGTTGTCACATGTGCTCCATAGAGGGGGCAATAAAATGCATAATGCATCTTTCTTATCAGCAAATCCTGATGGGTGATACAAGCCAGGGGCTCTGGAATGGGAGCCCTCAGAAGTGTGACAGAACAGAAGTAGCTTGAATTTATATATAAACAAATTAATGCAGTCTTTAATGCAGCACGAGAAGAGGGGTCCCATGAGGAAGATTAGCAATTAGGGCAGGAAGTGGCCTATTAAATCATCTTGTCCATCCCCAACTGTGTGGGCTGTTCCCTATAGCAAAAGCCCCTCCCAAGTTTGATTACCTAAGAGGCTGGGATTCCCTTACAGCCCTTGGGAGAAAACTGATTGCCCAATCCATCTCCCCATTGTAATGCTTTTGGAAAACATAAAAGCAAATGAAAAGTGACAGTATCCCAGGGAAAGTCTTCTGTCAGCCTTGTTCTCTCCCTTTCCTTTTCCATTTCCTATGGAGTCTTCTAAAATCATTTTTAACTTAAAGCATGGAATTTCAGGTTCCTTTATCTGCATCTATCTTCTCTGGCTCTATCTAAAGTGCGTGTAGAAAGTGAAGGCAAACAAAGGCTGACACAATGAAAACGATATTGTCGGATGGACAGTAACAATACCTGGGTTTCCATGCTGACTTGGACATCTACCACCTGTGTGAACTTAGTAAGGACATTGCGTCTCTGGGTTTCCTTATCAACAGAATTAGAATGTATTAGTCTGATCTTCCACATTTATTAATTTTTCAACTCTTTTTTTTCAGTGAGTATCTATTGTCTCCAAGTTGTGTGCTTAGCACCCTGGGAGTACACTGGTGAAAACCCATGCTCCCTGCTCTCAATGGAGCCTAGGGTATTAGAAGGTATACCCCACTGCAACACAATTTTATTGTGATGAAATATTCACAACATGAAAACTACCATTTTAACCTTTTTTTAAGCACGCAGTTCAATGGCACTAAGAATACTTACACTGTATGCAACCATCACCACCAACCATCTCCTTGACTTTTTCTTCTTCCCCAACTGAAAATCTGTACCTATTAAATATGCACCCCATTCTCTCCACTGCTTCCTCCAAGTCCCTGGCAACCACCATTCTACTTTCTGTCTCTATGAATTTGACTACTCTAGGAATCGCCTGTAATTGAAATTATACACTATTTGTCTTCTTGGGACTGGCTTATTTCACTATGTACATGTCTTCAAAGGTTCATCCATGTTGTAGTGTGTGCCAGAATTTCCTTCCTTTTTAAGGCTGAATACTATTTCACTGCATGTATATACTATATTTTGTTTACCCATTCATCCCTGGATGGACTATGGGTTTCTTTCACCTTTTGTACAACGCATTTTATAAGTGTTATTAAAAAAAATGGCCGTCATGTGAGAATATAGTCAAGGGTCTCTCACTTGGATTCCTGAGGAGAAGGTGTCTGAGCAGAGTAGTCTGTGGGATAAACTGAAGTCAGCAAGAGAAAGGGAAGGGTGAACAGAGAGTAGGCCAGACAGAGGCAGGGCAAGAAAGCTCTAGGTTAAAAAATGAAACAAAGCAGAAACTCAGTATGTGCAAAGGCCAAGACAGACTGGCGTGTTTTGAACTGAGAGTGGTTCCCCTTTGGCCCAGGGGGTTAGTGGGAGGTGAGGCCGAGAGGATTTCTGCTCCCCCTCTGAGCTATCTGGACTGTGATTCTGTTCTCCGCACAGCATCACTGCATTACATCTCTATTTCATCAACATTCCCTGTATGAGTCAATTAAATATCATCTGCTCCTTTAATCAGAGTGATTCTGTTTGCTTTCCTGTTCAGGTCACTAATACAGACACACACATGGATGAACTTGAAGGGAAGCAGCCACACCATGATCTTGCTTATCACACTGTTGCATAATTGGCTATTTACTCAGCTGCGAGATCCTGGGCCCTATGGAGGAGCGGGATTTCTTTGACTCATCTTCATACCCAGTGCCTGGTGTATAATGCATGTTCAATACACTTTAAAAATATATATTTTATTGATTTTTTACAGTGAGGAAAGGAGAGAGATAGAGAGTTAGAAATATCGATGAGAGAGAAACATCTATCAGCTGCCTCCTGCATACCCCTACTGGAGGTGTGCCCACAACCAACATACGTGCCCTTGACCAGAATCAAAACTGGGACCTTTCAGTCTGCAGGCAGATGCTCTATTCATTGAGCCAAACCAGTTTCAGCCTCGGTACACATTTGACAAGAGAATTTAATTTTTACAGATGAGAGTATCAGGAAAAGAAAAACAAGACTTCCCCAAGGTGCTGACAGGAGCTCTGGTTTTTAAGGATGTTATTTTTCTCTCTATGGGATAGTTAACTTAAATTCTCCCAATGATATCCATATAGTTTCATAAAGAAATAAAAGCCAAGGCAGAGTTGTACAGAAATTACTCTGAGGCTGGAGAAATTACATTGAAGGTGCATTCTGACCTGAGGAGACTTGAACGAGCAGTGGGGATTCAGGTGCCATGAGCAGAAAACCAACCTGATAGTGCCACTGGGCACTGGAGTGATCCGGAAGGAGCCCACAGTAAAATCTCATAATTTCGGTCTCAATGTTTCAGAGTTTGGACAGTGCCTAGGCTTCATTCCTTTGCTCAATAGACTTGATCTCCATAAATTACACAAAGTTATTAGAATGAAGAATATCAAAGGAGTCTATTCATTCATAAACATTTGCTGAACGCCAACTTTATTTTTCTCTCATCACAAAAATAATGTACATCATCAAGGATGCCTGATTGTTCAAGAACTTTAACAGGCATTCTCTCTCCCTGGATTATTGCAACAGACCTGCGAAGAAGACCCAAGTTATCCCCATGTCATATCTGAGTAAACAGAGGCTCAGAGTGGTGAGGACCCACCCCAGACTGGAGAGCTTTATGTGTGGGGATGCCTATATAAATACATTTCATTCTGATTGAAAGTCAAAGATGAGAAATCTTAAATTATAATAATAACGATGGTCAAGTGTTCACCTCTTGGTGGCATTTATGCATACACAAGGAATTGATAAAGTTGCCTTAAACATAGGCCAGAGAAAGTGTATGATCAAGGGCAAAATGGTGGTCTAGGCAGGTAACAACTTGAGAATTAATAAATCAAACTCAATGAGAAATCCCATTTCCAGTCCATTCTTAGTGCCTTTCAGATTTGTAGATAAAGCCAAAGGGCCATTATTCTCATCAGTATAAAAGATTTTACAATTATATCATTGCCTAATAAAGAGCAGATAATGAAAATAAGATAGAGGCATTTAAACTAAAGTTTAATATAAAAAAAAGTTAAAAAATTTTTGAAAGAAATGGTAATACTCTGTGGTGACAGTAATGTAGTGTAACAGATAGTATTTGTACATGCAGTGGTACAACTTTCTAGAAAATAATTTAACCCAAATAACAATATACACATTTACCTGTTAATTCTGAAATTTAACTGTAACCATAAAGGAACATAATGATCTGCCAAAGATGCAGATACTAACAATACGGTGTTCATTATGTCTCACTCATATGCTAGAATGCTTTATGGTGACATAAAATGATGTTACTAAATATTTAATAAAAGAAAAAATGTAGATGAGGAAAACAGCGTATTGCAAAGAAGCATGTATGGTATAATTTCAATTATAAATATGGTTGTGTAAAGAACACTGGTGGTTTACTCATGAAAATGCTGCTTGGTTCATGTCTAAGAGGTGGTGTTTCAGATAATTTGTATCTCTTTTCAACTTTCCTATATTTTGTTAATTTTCTATAACAAAAATTCACTACTTTTATAAATAGAAAATGCATCAAATACAAATAAGGATTAGGCTCTGACAATTATCACTATGTGACTTGGGGCTGGTAATGAACCTTTTCACCAGTAAAACTGCATGTGTAATACATATCTCATAAGATTAATGAGTTATCCTATATAATAAAAGGCTAATATGCAAACTATCCCCTTGGGAGTTCGACCGACAGAGAGTTTACCACTCACTATGGTGTGCTCTGAGCACCAGGAACAGCAGGGAATGAAAGAAGGCCCCTGGCCTGCAGCCAACACCCGAGGGGGGGGGCGCTTGAAGGGGGAAAGGAAGGCCTCGGCCAGCTCTGATCACCCTGCCCGTGCACGGATATTGTGCACTGGGCCGCTAGTAAGAAATATTTTGCAAAACTACAAAGAGATTCTCAAACATAAGATCCTTTTTATCACTGTATCATATGAAGACATTTTATGTTAAGTGCTAGAGAAGTTGTACTATAGGCCACTGATGAGTGGGGGAAAACATAAGCACAGACTTTGACAGTACGGAAATAAACATGAAGGAGTATGCATGTCTATTGGTGTGGGTGGGTATATCACATTGCACAGAGTCACAAGATGATGCATCGCCATATTGGAGTCTCAGACACTCCCCTTGGACCCATTTATATCGAAGATGAAGTATTTTCTCCTCAAAAGTGAGGTTATGAGCGTCTTGAGTTTAGACAATTGACAGTGCAATCTTTATTTTCTCAATTTTACATACAGAATTTCAAAACAGTCTGCACATCTCTTAGACATCATGAAAAATTCAGACCTCAGTCTCTGGAGGTGCAGGCATTTTGTATTTAAATATTAAGACCATGTTTCCCTGGTAAATTCTTGCAGATTTTCTGAATAGTTAAAGAAGTCTAATCGAGTCTGGCAGGCAAATCCCCAAGGTCTGTGACTGAGGCAGCTGGAGGAAGGCTGAGCATGGCCGTGATCCCAATGGAAACATGTGGCCGAGGCCACAGCAGAGCAGCTGCCCACAGCTGAAACAGTGGTAACTGCACCTGACGTTGGGCTCATCACACAGGGTGTGAGGCTGCAGGCTCCAGTCAGACTATCAAGTCCCAGCCCTTTGTCCCCAGTGCCTAGAGCATCTCTATTGTCCTCCAAACCCCAGGCTCATGGCTTCTTGCAGTAGGATGTGGTTAGCAATATCCATAGTTTCTAGTGTGATTGCAAGGACCGAGTGAGACAGTGTGTGTAATTCATTGTGCAACAGCTAGAATACTCCTAGCTTATCCCTCACTTTACCAGCTCTCCTAGGCTAACTCTCTCATCCTTTGGATCAAAACATGCAGGCAGGCAGGACCCAGGGTGCCCAACCATCAAAATTCTGAGGTGTGGACCCCACTCTTGGGAAGCACTTATTTGGGCAGTGCACAGGATGGGTGGAAGAAAGCAAGCATTTATGTCCTCTAGGAACTTATATATAGTAAGCAGAGGCCAGTGCACAAATTTGTGCATGGGTGGGGTCCATTGGCCTGGACGGGGATTGGGGTTGATCAGGGCCACAGGAGGTTGGTCTGGGAGAGGCCCATGGGAGTTCGGCTGTGGGAGTGCACTGACCACCAGGTGGAAGCTCCGCAATTGAGCATCTGCTCCCTGATGGGTCACAGCCCATCATAGGGACCAGTCGACCAGTTGTTTGTTTGTTCAGTCGCTTAGGCATATATATATATATATATATATATATATATATATATATATATATGGCTCAAAGTAGGCGCTCAATAAATGTTAGTTCTTCTCCTTCCCCTCAATTAGATTCTACCTTCTCCTCAATTGGCATAATATATTTCTTTCATTGCAGGTTAAACTTTTATTTTACACATAGTAGGTATTTCATTATTTCATTAAGTCTTTGAAAATACATACAGCAATATAAAAAAGTGACTATATCCACATGCATATGAGAGTAGGAGAAAATTGATGAAAGAAAAAAAAAGGAAAATGGGGAAAATCAATCATGTGGTAGGTGAGATTAAATATATATATGCAAACTTTAATAAATATCATACAACATATTCATGTAGGACAACAATTTTCAACTGTTTTCACTCATGAAACACATGGATTAATTACTGGAATTCTGTGGTACATTAAAAAAAATGTCTTTTGCAGACCTGACCAAAAAGTACGTATAATTTTGATTCATTCACACTGGATGGCTATTGTGTTATCTCTAGTCATTTTTTTTATTTATTTGACAATCTAAGGGAAAAGAAATCAGGTATTACATGTTTCAAACCTTCTTGTGGCACACCTGTTGAAAATCACTGCTCTAGAAGTTAAAAGAACCAGGGAAAGACAGATGTGGTTTGAGTAAGATGGGTTGTATTACTGAAGGTCACCAGCAGAAGGGAAAGAGCTGCCATTGTCTTTCTCCAAGAGATAACTGTTGCTAGGACTTGGATGCCAGCCATCAAGGACAAGGGTGCTAGGTGGGCACAGCTAGACAAGGAGGGGAGTCAGGGGCAGCTTGATTCTACAATGAAGGAGCCAGTACAATTCCACAAATAGCTATGGGAAACTGACCCATTCCAGAAGGTGGGAGATACAAGAATGACCAAGTCATGGACGCCCCTGCCTTCATATTACTTGATCTAGCATTTTTGTTTGTTTATTTATTTAAAATTCTCTCCACCTTTCATATTGTGATCAGGGCGAGCAAATGTCCCCGTTTTATAGAAAAGCTGGGAAAGGTGCAAGAAAGAAATAGGGACTGTGTACATAGGACATAAAAACATGAGGGCATTAGATTCACCGCACTGTTAATACTAGAATTAAAAACATATATAGTCAGCCCTGGCTGGTGTTGCTCAGAGGTTAGAGCTTTGATTGCACAATGAAGGGTCTTGGGTTCATTCTCAGTCAAGGGTACATGCATCTGGTTGTGGGTTTTCTTGCTGGCCCCAGTTGGGACACATGCAGGAGACAGTCAATCAATGTGTCTCTCTCACAATGATGATATTCTATCTCTGCCTCTCCACCCTTTTCTGTCTCTTCTTCCCACTCTCCTTTCATGCTCTCTAAAAATCAAAGGGAAAATATCCTCAGGTGAAGATTCACAACAAAAATATATATAATCATTAAGTGGCAACTGATAACAAAGTCAACTAGGAAATCACTGAAATGTTTCGTTCCAGGTAACATCTAACCATCCATGTAGGGCACACTCACACACCAGTTTCTCCTGTTTCAACCAGCAGACTGGGGGTGTGAACTAAGTGATGGACATCCTGGCAATGTACCACACCTCACAGAACCTCAGTGTCATCTCATGTAAAAAAGAGATAATACCTCTATTTTGTAAGACTGTAGGTAAGACTGGCTAGTTAATTGCTGCTCTCACACTCCAAAGGAAATACTTAAGAGGTCCAGTGATGTATACAAGTATGAAATAAGATGTATGAAAGCACTTCCAGCAAGATTTGGGACAACATTAAGTGTTTTCATTATTATTACATCACTCTTATTGACACTGCTTTTTTTAAGCATATTTTATTGATTTTTTAGAGAGGAAGGGAGAAGCATAGAGAGTTAGAAATATCAATGAGAGAGAAACATTGATCAGCTGCCTCCCACACACCCCTACCGGGGATATGCCTACAACCAAGGTACATGCCCCTGACCTGAATCGAACCTGGGACCCTTCAATCTGCAGGCCGATGCTCTATCCACTGAGCCAAACTGGTTTTGGCACCACTGTTGTTTTTGTCATTCAGTTCAACTTATACTTGCTATAAGTGAGTGACAATTCAAATTCCGGCCTTCTGATATCAACACAGACCACTTTCCATGACACAGCTTGCCTAGCCCACAGGTTCCTCCACGTACATTTCCCCAGACAGAACCTCTCCCCTGACAGGTGAATTTTACAAGGCTCTTACCTGGACCCAATACATGCCTTTATTGCACCCAAAGCAATGAATGCTGCTCCATCTGAGGTCGCTGCTGAGACATTCTTGAGAGAAGCACAGAGCCATTGTATCGGTGCTGCCCCTAAATGTGCTACTGTACCACCAATTCTATATAGTCAGTCTCCTAAGGAGTGCCTTTGCAAAAACAGAAACACCTACTAAATAACCAAGGCACACTCATGGAAAGTGAGTTCTAAATTAAAATAGAAAATAAGTGCATGAGATAGAAAAATAACAAACAGCAGGCTCTATATGAAGCATTCAGTCGTCTAAATAAAAGCAGAGACACCCAAATGGACAGCTCTGATTTATCAAGTGTAACGGCTTCTGGGATATGGATGAGAATTTTCAGAAGTGTCTCTCTCCATTACTCAGTTGACCCTCACAACTCTCAGGTTGCGTTAATACTTGTGATTTATAATGCGCGCCTGCAAGGACGCAGAGAGCACAGTGGAGAAATGCCACGACCTTGCCTTGCTATTTTCTTCATCCAGAGCACTTGCTACTTTCGACCAGAGCACATCAGTTATGTATGTCTACTATTCCTTCTCTGTCTCCCCGCATCAGAATGCGAACCCTACAAGGTACAGCCCTTCTTTTTACGCACTGATGCATGCACTCCCTTAGAATACTTCTTGGCACACAGCAGGTACTTGGTGAATATTCATTCAAAAGAATAAATGGGTAAAAATGTAAGAGTAGTCCTGGTCAAATGACCTAACCTCCCTGAGCCTCAATCACCTAATCTGTATGATGGAAATAATAAACAATACAAAACTAATAGGTAGGTTGCAGGAATTCAATGGCGACAGCATAGAGGAACCTGAAGAATTAGCCTGTCAGAGAAAGTATCACATGATCTCACTCATACATGGAATCTAATGAGCAAAATAAACTGATGAACAAAACAGATCCAGACACATGGAAGCATGGAATAGACTGGTGAATCTCAGAGGGAAGGGGGCGAGGAAGGATGGGAAGAGATTAACCAAGGAAGTTATGTGCATACATGCATTACCCGTGGACATAGCCAGTAGGTCTGTGAAGCTTTGAGGCTGGTTGGGAACAAGCTGCAGGGGGGCAGGTGGGGAAAAGAGGGCGCATCTGTAATACTCTCAACAATAAATTTAAAAAGAGATAAATTCAATGGCAAAAATGTATGTGAGGTACTTAGCACTGTCTGGGCAATTAATGCTCAATAATTAATGCAATTCCTCAGAGCTGAATATTTATCTTCAAGGTTTATAAAAACTACTTCTATGTCCACCCAAAGGGCTCAAAGATAAAGAAAGGTATCTAGCTTGTGCCCATTCCATTTCCCTAGTCCTCCCTCATTTTGGGGTCAGAAGGAGAAAACTAGAAGATTCCTTAATAACTGTACAGAACAGAACCAGCAAACAATAGCTCATGGGCCAGCTACTTGCTTTTACAAATAAAGTTTTATTGGCACTCAGCCCAGCTTGTTTGTTTATATATTGTCTATGGTGGCTTTACCATCCCAATAGCAAAACTAAGTATTTGCAAAAAAACATATGGCTCAACAGATTTACTCTCTGGGTCTTTAAGAAAAAGCCTGTGGAAGAACCCTGCATTTCCAGAGGAGGACAGAGTCACCGAGAACAAGCAGATGAGGTACACCTATCATACTGCATATTTAAGCTCTGAAACTTTAAGACCTAGAGACTCACACATCCCTTCAGAGTCCCAAATAGTAGTTGATAAACCTTCAGTCACAGGACCATTCTGCATGAGGACAACCCTAAGGGCAGTTTGACTTTTGCCCTGGAGCAAATGAATGGTCACTTGCTCACCAAAGGCCCTATTGTGCCCTTGAAGGGGAGAGACTCCACAGGATTGCAAAGAACATGGATATAGCCACCATGCATGCTGGGGTCAGTCCTCAGCTCTGCAATTTGTTGGGTAGGTGGCTTGGTGCATGTCATTTACCCTCTCATGGTCTCTGTTTCCTCATCTGTTTCATGGAAATAATACTTTCTTAGTTGAGTTCTTAGGGGATTGAATTTAATGAGACCAAGCATTTGAAAGCTGCTAACACAGAAAACATTATCTCTTTTCCTCTTTAAAATCCAAAATTGATTACAAAATAATAATTCATTACAGGAAAGCTATCCCATTTCTGAGTTCACCAAATCTGCTTGAGAGCAGACATGGTCTCACTTTCTAGGATGATGTGAGCATCCTTTCTTCCCTGTCATGATTAACCTCTGACTCAATTATCTTACAGAGGCCACTTCCTGACAGTTCCAACTTCTAAAAACAGGTTGGTTTTGAGCTATAAATTGATTTTTTTATTGTGATAAATTAAAATTCAATATCATCCAACAAGATACTAAACATCCGGTGACCCAATTTTCCCCCTTAGATGTTTAGTCTCTTTGATATTAAAATGGATCTGGGGCTGTTGTCAGGCACATGGGAGCCAGAACACTGAAGAGAATTCACAAAGAGCATGGGGATGGGATAGAGGGAAAAGACTGTAAAGAGGAAAGAAAGTCAAAATAAGGAGGTGGTAGAAGGAAACAGAACACTTTCTACTTACTGTTTTGTGAGCATCAGAGAGTGCTCTTCAAGCCTAGGCAGTTTGCATGTAATTTGTTGGCCTTATAATCTAGCCCTGGCCTACTTTTTCAGTGTTTCTTTCACTGACAGTATCACAGTCCTCCCTTATGCAGCCACTGGGACCCCATTCTTCTCTATGTCTATCCTCCTTCATGACTTTTCCACTGCAGAGTCCCAGTCAACAATCCCTTTGCCTGAACATGGATCCTCTCTTTTTTTAAATATATTTTATTGATATTTTACAGAGAGGGTGGGAGAGAGATAGAGAGCTAGAAACGTCGATGAGAGAGAAACATCTGCCAACTGCCTCTTGCACACCCCCTACTGGAGATGTGCCCGCAACCAATGTACATGCCCTTGACCGGAATCGAACCCGGGACCTTTCAGTCCTCAGACCGACGCTCTACCGCTGAGCCAAATCGGTTTTGGCCATGGATCCTCTCTTATCTCCAACTTCAAGCCCTGACCATTTTCAAGGTTCAGCATCTTCCTTAATCATTCCATATGTTTTCACATGGAAGAAACCATTTCTTCTTTTGAACTCTCATGATATTTTTATCTCTTTCTCTTATTGCATCCATTATTCTTGCTATGAATGTTAGTTATCCTTTATAATAAAAGGGTAATCCACAAATAGACTGAACTGCAGAACTGAACAACCAATCAAAGCGTAATATGCTAATGATATGTTAAGGCTGCTCAACTGCTCACTATGATGTACACTGAATACCAGGGACCAGATAGTCAACTGGTCCACCAATCACTATGATCAGTGCACTGACCACCAGAGGGTAGATGCTCTGACTGGTAGGTTATCTTACTGCTGGGGTCCAGCTCATTAGGACTGAGTGAGATGGGCCAGACACACCCTGGAGCTTTCCCATGGTCCCTTCCCAGCCTGATCATGCACCGGTGGGATCCCTCAGCCTGGCCTGAGCCCTCTTGAAATCCAAAGACCCCTCAGGGGATGTTAGAGAGCTGGTTTTAGCTGATTCAGCAGCCCACTCCCCTTGGGAGGGCACCAGACACAGGGCTCATGGCTAGTGAGTGCTGCTGCGGCAGCACAAGCCTCTCCTGATCGACAGGGACTGATTTGGTGCAAGCCACAGAAGGCACAGTGGGACCAGGATGAGCAGGAGTGGTAGATAGGAGCTGTAGGCATCATTGGACTGTGGGTTTCAACCCAATCCCTGCAGGCCATCCAGAGGGACTCACCTGTGCAAGAATTTGTGCACCAGGCCTCTAGTTTATATATATATATCTTACCTCTTATAAGTTCCTCTAAGGAAAGGTTTTATCCCTATTCACCAAGAAGCATATGTTGTATGAGTGAATAAATGAATGAATGAATGAATGAACCAAAGAAAATGGCAGCATGGCCTAGACCAGGTGTGGGCAAACTACGGCCTGTGGGCCGGATGGCTGTTCTAAACTACTGAAATAAAAAAAATAAAAAAAGACCATACCCTTTTATGTAATGATGTTTACTTTGAATTTATATTAGTTCACACAAACACTCCATCCATGCTTTTGTTCTGGCCCTCCGGTCCAGTTTAAGAACCCATTGTGGCCCTT
Source organism: Vespertilio murinus (assembly GCA_963924515.1). Lineage (NCBI taxonomy): Eukaryota > Metazoa > Chordata > Mammalia > Chiroptera > Vespertilionidae > Vespertilio > Vespertilio murinus. The sequence goes on from OZ004706.1 coordinate 37,875,106, forward strand.
GACTTAAAAAGTTTGCCCACCCCTGACCTAGACAGTTCTTCAACCTATCTAACACAACTCCTTTTAATAACACATATTTTGTAGTTCTTCCTTTATTGTCTAAAATGATTATATAATCTACCTATACATATAAAGTTTAAGCAAATCAAAATGTCCAAATTATACCAGAAAGGAGAAATAAAAGAATATGATTATTGATAAAAATCATGTGGATTTCTTTATACTTAGTTACAACTACAATAAAAGGAATCTAACAACAGTGTTATATTTACACTTTCTTATAATGAATAAATTTGGGTTTAAGAGAGCATTCAACTCATTATTGATACTTTTCTTTATATTTGACATTTTAAAGAAGAGCCGAATTAGTTAAGCTTTGGTGAATATGAAATGGATACAGCAGTGCTGTGTTGATAACTCAAATACAAAACGCATCACAGCGGTATGGCTTTCCAAAATGATGTACAACAGGGTACATCTCTCTCTCTCTCTCTCTCTCTCTCTCTCTCTCTCTCTCTCAGGTGAGTTGTATTTTGAGAAATACAGTGTTGTGGATCTGGTATAGAAATACTTTGCTTATATGTTAAATAGAGTGAGGTTTGAGATTCAGATTACATAAACAGGCTTTTCATCCACATGAATGTCTGATAAGACATTAGAAAGTCATCTGGCAAAGGAAACTTTTCTGCTGTGTGACAGTTCTGTACATTGCAGAATGTTTAGCATCCTCAGTTCCTAATAAAATCATGCATTACCACCCTTAACCAGATAACTGCCACGTGTCCAAAATGGGAAACCATTCCCACATGCCACAATATTTTGAATTTAATTTAAAAAATCCACCGCTTGTGTCTGTAGATGCTTATGGTGTACAAAGGGGTAACACAAAAGATGATACCACCAAAAATGCTTACATAAATATTCAAAATACCCATTAGGGATACAGAATCAGTCAAGTGGAGAACACTCGGAGTAAAAGAAAGAAAACAAGCTTAGGAGTTATAAAATGTGAAACACCATGAGCCTTTATTATAATGGACAATGTTCAATCCTGGGCCACTCTGCACCTCTCCCCTGCCATGCCCTGTGTATTCTGTGTACATTTGCCAATTCTCAAGCACTAAGTCTATTTTTTTGTGCAGTGTCACTGAACATGTACTATGTGGACATCATTATGATAACCAGATAGATAAATGTGATGAACAGAAAGATGCACCCTTTCATTTGTGCATTTTAGAAGAACCCAGTGAACATTTCCCTCCAGGGAAGAATGAATGAGCACACATATTTTTCTCTTTTATACAGTTGTGCATTTAGAAATACAGTTTTCTCTTTCTGACTTGCTCATCTGGTCCTCCCCAACTTACTCCTACTACACAGCCAATCAGTGAGCCCTTTGCTGTAAAGCCTTCCTTCATATTCTTGGGACAGGCCAGTCTTAATGCCCTGAGCACTGACAACTCCATTCACACCTGTATCTCAAGCAGCTGTCAGTTCAATCGGTGAGTCTCATTTTAGCACTGGACTGTGGCCACTCCGGGGTAAGGACCACTCATTATACATCTGTGACTCTCCAGAACACAGAGCATCACATGGCAGAGGACAGGCATCCAACACGCTGTTACCTGACCAGGTATTGGTTCCACTGCCAACATTCTGTCTACCAGACAGTCCCTGTTCCTGTTGTAATTCCACTCTTTTGTCTTCACTCAGAAAAGCTCACCAGAAAGTGAACAATGGTGACAATAAGACAGGGCTAACATGGAATCTGTTCTAATATATAGAAAAGGAAATCATTTCTAAAATTTGTTATTGCTGTGGTCTCAAAATGCCTGTGCACCACTTTCATTCATATGTTGAAATTCTAACTCTCAAGATGGGGCCTTTGAGGGTAATGAGGATGGGACCCTCATGAATGTGATTAGTGTCCTTAGAAAGGAGGCCCTAGGAATCATCCTGACGCCCCTACCACATGAGCACATAGCAAAATGGCGCCCTCTATAAGAAAGTAAGGACTCTTGCAAGACACTGAAACTGGGGGGGGGGGGGGGGGTAGAGGGATAGGGGGGGTGGGGAGGCCTCATCTTGGACTTCTCATCTTGGACTTCCCAGCCATCAGAACTGTGAGAAATAAATGCTTGTTGTTTATAAGCCACTTAGATATGGTGTTTTGTTAAGGCAGGTCCATTATAATTAGTAGTATTTTACTAGCATTATGGATTCTGGGCCAGACTACCTGGGTTTGAATCTCTGCTCTGCCCTTAGTAGCTGTGTGACTTTAAATGATCTGGCCCTCAGTTTTCTCATCTGTGAAATGGTGAGGATAACAGCATCTATACTGAATTATTCAATGCACTTAGAACGGTGCATATAACAGTGCCAAATCAGTGATGGTTAAACCAAATGAACAAGCAAATGCACAGGGGATGGTGGCAAAAAGATGCTACATTATCCTGAAAAGATAATGCAGACCACTGTCCTCCATCCTGAAAAACAAACTTCTCTTTAGGACCCTGAAATGCTGATGGTTTTTATGGCATAAAATTATAACAATTCTATGGAACAAAACTATAAATGGAACAATAAGGGAATTCAATGAGTTTCCCTGGAAAGACACAGGATTTGGGGTTGGAAGGTCTGTTCTGAGTCTACAGCAAGTCAGGGACACTTGCAGAGCCTGTTTCCTTATCTGCAACACAAACACGAACTCCCTTTTGCCTCCGTGTCCACTGGTCTGATTTGAGGACCCAGTAACATATTGATATGAAACCTTGCCCGATTTGCTACTGCTTCCAATGTCACTAAAAACAGTGAATTTATATATGACAGTTTCTGCCTTCTCACTTATTCCTTTGACATAGTACCAATGCCTCAGTATCTGAAAATAGGAACAGCTTTCAATACTGACTTATTCCCTGCAACATGCTAATAATAAAACAAAATTTACTCGTATAAGGATTGGGATCAAGAATCCTTTGAAATTTAAGACAAGGTGTAAATTGCTGCAAAGGGTCTCTTTAATTGGGATCAAAACACTTTTTGACAGCTTTTGGATTTTAAAATTCTAGCTATTGTCACGTTCTGTAAATGTTTCTTTTCTTGATTTAAAAAAAAAAGTGCAGTCAAGCTTGAGCAGAATAACTTCAGACGTGATAAACAACTAAAATTGGACATTTCAAATAACAAAGACCCAGTTTTTCTTTTCTTTGATATTTAGGGCAGAATACTTCACTTGGACTCTTACCCTGTACAATCCAATCGGTCCCCTGCTAGGCAATGACAAAGGTTTAAGAAATCTTTCCTGCTTACAATCTCCAATGAAGGTTTTGTAAATCCTCTATCTGAAGATAAATCATACTGAAAGGAGTTTACTTTAAAGGAGACAAAGACTCTTAAAAACAGCGTCATCACCTTAGATGTGACTGGGCTCAACACTTTATTGCTACTCAACTCCCTTCCACAATTTCCCTTCTTATGGTGGTTGCTTGAATATTCCCAGCCACCGTGAACTCACTTGCACAGAAGGCACCACACCTAACTGCTCAATAGCTCTGAGTGGCAGAAAATTCTTCTTATGCATAAACTGAAACTGCTTCCTAGAAGCTCCTATCATCAGGTCTGGTTCTATTAGTGAGTCACACAGAACAATTCGCCACCTTCTACCACACAACTCTTTGGAGAGATGAATACAATTAAAATGGGGTGTCCTGCTTGCTCCCTGTCATCTCCACTTCAGGCTAACACAGATTCAGTCCCCTCCACCAGCTTTCCCAGACTTATGTTCAGGCACATTAACAAGGTGAGGGTGCAAAAACAGGGGTTACAGAGGCCCAATGGTAATCAAACAGAACCAGAGTGGACTAAGCCAGACGGACAACACGGAACTCTGCCTTCCATCTGATTCTCCATTAGGAATCTGACATTTTTTTCCATAAGGTCCCGATGGCTTTAGACTGAGATGATGATTTCACTGTTGTGAATCAAAACTAGTATTATAAGGTTTGATGGTATCTTTCTTTGGGGACAACTTAGATACCCTTGAATTTGTTTCAGATAAATGTAAAGAATATAAACTAGCTCACTTCATTAGCTAAACTGAGTGATTGGGACTTTAATTAGCTGGGCACAGCCTACTTGGTAGTGGGGTACATGATAGAATAGCAAGGCCTCAAAATATGTCCCCAAACGAGATAAAGCATCTGATACTCTACCTCACTCCTGTCCCTTTGGTTAGGCCAGTTGTCATGGTAATGGGTAGGGAGACTAAAGATGATGATGTAAGATGGAAACATATGAATCACTGTGAAACCCTCTCAGGCTTGATCTGTATTACCTGCCTCCCTCCCACAAAGGATGTTAAGGACTCCATATCATCCACGTGTCTCCAAGCCTAAGGCTCTCTGCCTCCTGTATGTATCCAAGATCCCATGAGGCCAAGTGTGTGTTAAGAAATCTTGGCTCAGCATAGTTTCCCATCCCCCAACTGCCCTGGTATTCTTTATCAGGATAGTCTTTGATTTGCTTTATCCTTTTTAAAATACGTGGTTCAAAACTGAGCATTGTTGTCCAATTTATAGTCTGCCCAAGAAAAGGAAAACCATACTTTCAGGAAGGTAGGAGAGGCTTACATTAGGCCCTTATTCTCTAGCATTCAAGCTCCTTCACTACTGATGCTGACATCTTCATCCTCAACTCCCTCCTACTGAGGCAGCCCCAGGTAGACGGCCCCACCTTTCTCTTTGTCTAGAAGTCAATTGTGTTGAGTTTTGACTTATGTCAGCTGGAGGCTAAATTCCAGTTCTGCCCTCTCCAAGCTGGTGAACTTAGGAAAGCCACTTATACTGAGAAAGAACCTGCAATGCTGCTAGTGAAAAGACTCGTGAGCTAGACTGCCCGGGTTCAAATCCTGTCTCCACACCCACTGGCTTTCAGCTAGTTAATAAACTTTTCTCTCTTCGATGCCTTCAACTATAAAACGGAGGTAACAATACGCCCTACCTCATAGGGTTGCCGTGAGGATTAAATGGGTGGGTACTTTCAAAGGACTGACAACAATGTGTGGCACATGTTACATGCTTGATGAAGAAGCTATTGTTATAATTATCTCAAAGGACTTTGTGAGGAGAAAACTGAATAATGTGTGTAAAGTGACTAATATGCACCTAGTATATAGCATGTTCTCAATAAATTGACATTATTATTACCAGTTATACTTATTGTGGTAAATATACATAACATAAAATTTACCACTTCAACCATTTTTAAGAGGCATAAAACACATTCTCACTGTGGGGTGACCATTGCAGCCTTCCATCAGCACAGCTCTCTTCTTCCCGTACTTAAACTTTGTCCCCATTCAACACTAAAGCTTCATTGCTCCCCCCCTCTCCCCCCCTTGAGGGCCCTGGCAACCACCATTGTACTTTCTGTCTCTGAATTGGATTCCTCTAGACACCTCAGGTAAGTGTACTTCTTCAGAATTTATCTTTTTGTGACTGTCTCATTTCACTCTGAAAAATGTCCTCAAGGTCCATTCATGTTGTTGCACGTGTCAGAACGTCCCTCCTTTCATTGCTGAACATTATTCCATTGCCTGCATATACACATTTGGCTTGCCTGTGCATCCATGGGAGGACACCCGGGGATGCTTCTACCATTTAGCTATTGTGAATAGAGCTGGTATGAACATGAGTGTGCCCTTATCTGTCCCATGACTGGTTATTCAGGAGTAACTTTTTTTCAGGAAGACCCATTTCCACTGTGAAATCATCACGCTACTACTGACATTTTATCCTAGTATGAGTCAGAACAAAGGGGAGAAAAAAATAATGCAACATGACAAAGGTTAATTAACTTGGCGAGTAGGGTATTATTTATACAGTGCTTGATAAATTACCTTGTGAAGTTCAGGAGGCGGATACATGAGTAAAAGGACAAATATGTCCATTTGATGCTCACCCTCTCAATGAAACAGGTCATAGACTATTTTTCTGTTTCTCCCTTACCATCAATACACAGGACCCGCAATGTCAGACAAGCCCTGGGGATGAACCTGGGAGCTAATTGCCTCTGGGGGCTGATGAAAACACAAAACCATGTCTTTGGTTCGTTCAACAAACATATTAGTGCTTCCATTTCCTGGTCTTGCAGTGATAGATTTTTTTTTTAAAGAAGGAAAACTCCATTTATTCTTTTTGATTGCAGCAACTACAAGGTTCCACAGGTTAAACTCAAGAGAGTCTGGATGCTTTGACCAAGTCAAAGGAGCCCTATGCGTCTCCCTCTAGGACGCATGTCGTTAAAGCTGCCAACACACAAAGAAATCCAACTTAAACCGTCACATTGCCCACCGCTCCTCAAAGCTCATCAATCTCCCATTAGATTCCCGGGACCCGGTGACACTTTTATCACAATTACATGCTAAGAAACATGGTGCAGCCGCACTGTGGCCAAGTCCGGGAAGAGCTCCCCTTTGATGGACGATCACAGTTGATCAAGTTTGTCAGCTGCTTTATGTGTTTTTATGCTCGTTTGATATTCTTGCCCAGCGCAGACAGGCTTTTAAGGGCACATCTGTCAATGGATTCAATTGCACAATGCCACGTGCTCCTTTTACTTACCCCTGTCTTCTCATCAAAGATTTTGATTCCTCCAAAGGAAATGGTTAAAAAGATTTTCTGTTTGTGTTCTCCTTTGGAACGAGCACCAGCCACAACGCCCTGTTGAGAGGAAAGACGTGGTTTTTACTTTAGTGTTTTCATTTGAAAATGCCCTCTGGTCCCAAAGGCATGTCAGATACCATCAGGCAGGGCCACCAATCAGGCACGCGCAGTTCTCTCTGCTCCTTCTGGGTTTCCCGACTCGATGAGCTTGCATCTGCTTGACATTGTCGGGGAATGCTTTTCCTCGCTGTTCGAACACTGTATAAATAGATATCTGAGCACTGACTCCTTTGGCTAACCAAGATTTATAGAATACCCACTCTGTGCCTAGGTACTCGGCTCAGAAATCGAGGTCCCCAGAGACACACGATATGGTCTTCATATTAATAGCTTTGCTGGGTTTTGCATCGCGTATGGTTTTAATCTATTCAATAAAGGTGAGTCCTGGAATAGATTCTTAAATATTTTATTTTTATTATGCTTCTGGGGAAACTTTTCATAGGAATCAATTTAGAGAACATTAGGGAAATAAAAATTATTGCCAAATTATTGCATGTCTCAATTTTTGCTTGGGAAAATATGATGATCAGAGTTTATGCCTATGGTTTGTAACATTTGCCCACAGACATTTTGTATGTCCCCCTACTCCTTTCCCTGTCATTCCTGGGTGTTTAAATAAAGCACTTACTTACCCAAAGTATTACATTTATCAAAACATCTGTTTCCACACTTTATCAAATGTTTTATAAACTAAAGGTATGTATATGAGTCAATTAAAATGTAAATGTCATAAAAGGTAGGGAAACTGCTCTGCTTTCTGCTCTCTCCCAGGTGCCCAGCACAGTCCACAGTCCTAGGAGCAGGGGGAGTCTCCATACATTATTGTTCCATGAACGTTCTATCCTGAGTTTCCTGAAGTCAATATGATGCAAGTTAAGAATAAAGACAATTGCTTTTTAAATCGCCTCTGTGGTGGCCAAGTATAGGTCAGCATGGGATTCATATGAGGCTATGACTTGGAGGGTAAAGACGCATCTAGGGATTTGTACTCAAGGGCTGCAGGTGACTCTGCCTTAAGCATTTCCAGGCTTCTAGCCCCTTCCACCATTAGCCTCTGCAGAGGGTGAGATGAATCCCGCCTCTCAGCAGTTGTGAGTTTAGACTTTTAGGCGTAGTGAATAGTACTTATTTCATTTTTCCAGGAGATAAAAGTCACTCGTGCTGTTTTCAAAAGAGCAAAAGCTCAACATCAGTCTCTGAGAACAACTGAGGTTAGAGAGCAATTGACACAACCAGAAGGCACGGGGAGGGGCATTCATTCTCTTGGGGTTGTTTGATCATCCTTATGTTGGGTATACTCCTAGCTCTCTGTGATCTCAGACAAATTACTCACCTCTCAATTCCACTTTCCCAAGTGTAAATACCTCCCTGGTATGACCGAGATAATTAAATATCATTTTATTTCAAGTTCCTATCCCCATGTCTGGTACATTGCAGAGATGTAATAAAAAATAACTTCTAGTAAATGAATGATTGTCCCTTAAAACTTATGTCCCAGTAACTGTTTTGGTGCCTATGAGTAGAAATTTCACTGCGTGGGGAGTTGTCCACTCATTCTTAAGTGTCTCTTAGTCTGTACTCACAGATATGCAGGATGTTAGAGCCAGAGAAAACCTTAAAACTAATCAGTCCCAATTTCCCAACTGACAGATTGACAGATGAGAAAATGATGCCTAGAAAGTCCAGAGATGGCAGAGTTGGGGGAACAAAAAAGCTGATACTATACAACTGAGCTTTCAACTCTCTTGTGCAGAGAGAAGACATATTTCTTTACATTGTCTTTTTTATAGCAAACTGACACATTCCTATAACCCTACCCAGGGCTCCTCCTTCAGCATCTGGGACTGCTATATGCTGACATAAGATTCCACCTCCAATGACTGCCCAGAAAATAGGTAAAGAGAGGGACTCATCTTCAAAGCTAAGTCCTCTGTCTCTTTAACTCCTATGTCCTATTCAAAGGTCCCTGAGCTCCTTATCACACTGCTTGCTTTCCCATTGATTTACTGAGGAATGATTTTAAGGACCTGAGGGAATGGTCTAAATCCATGTCTTTGCAATCCCAATCTCTGACCCTCCACCCTCCTTGCCAAACTCTGTCTCATTCTTTCCCCCGATGTTTCTTCCTTGTGGCATTTACCACCATCTGAGATATCTATTCATTTGCTGACTGGATGTCTTTGCCCAACAGAACAAAAGCTCAACTGTTCATGAAACTGGTTTTGTTCATTCTACGTGCCCAGTGTTGAGAACAGTGCCTGGAGTAAATCGGGCACTCAAAAGGGTGAAGCAACTGCCCCTCGCTCTGGCAATGAACAAGCCAGGCTTTGAACCCAGGAAAACCTGACTGAAAACTGTGTTCTTGGCTGGATTTGGAGTAAAATAACTTATGCTTCCAGCCCTCTTCTGCCTAACCTTCAACCTCAAGGAGCCAGACTTACACAAAGCGAGAACATGAAGTAGCCCCATCATAAATGGAAGGACTGGAGGGATAGTATCAAAGGGAAGCCCCGTTTTCTTGTTTAACCCCTTCCTGGGTGAGGACATCACAGGACAAAGGGCGGAGAGGGCTACACCGTGGGTCAGGAAGATTGGCTTCAATGTGTCTCTCCACAACAGTCCTCACAGTCCCTCGCACTTAGAATTACTACCACATCCAACAGCAATAATGCCTGGCACACAGTGGTGCTGGCTAGGCACTGCTCCCCTTTGCCTCCTGGTTCCACTGAGCTATTGCTAATGCCCTGGTGGAACAGGGGGGGACATAAAGAAAGTAGGCAGAGCAGACATACATGTTCGAGGAGCATTTCTGTCTTGGGCCTCTGGCGGGCACTTTACATGACAAATGGAAGCGAGAAGGACTATCCACGTGATGCTGTCTTTGGGGAAATAAAACTCCAAATTTATTGAGCACGTTTCTCCTAAGAGACAAGACCCTGAGTCAAACTCTGAAAAATGGCTCCAAATCCCAGCACGCCCGCCACCAGACAGCACGTGCTGCCTCTGGGTCTCATCTCCCCAGGATGATTCACTGCTGCTCTGTGGAGTTCATGGAGGCCCGGGGCAGCACTGGCTGGAGAGGCCAAAGATGTGGAAGCAGGTGCCTTTTTTAGGGGGCTCTGTGCCTAGGATTAGCCGCCTGACCTAGGAAGTCACAGTTGGAAACCTGGAAATTAGGGAGTCGAACATTTTCCTGGGTACCCACTATGTAGAAGTTTTCTGATATGCTGCATAATACAGCTCATACGACAATCCTGGGCTGTAAGAATGACCTCCCTTATTTCACATCTGAAGAAACATAGGTTGGAGGGTCAGGTGACCACCCCAAACCTCAAGAAACATACAAAACTTAGAGAATACAGTGATTTTTAAGATTCCAGTACTGGAGTTCCTTCTGTAATAGCACTATGTAAGGGACGTGAGGAGAAGCACAGATGAAATAAATGGACTACACCATATGCTACAGGCATGCCAAAGATGTTCTGAAAATAGGTAGGCGGGGCCACTTGCTTCCAGACTCCATTGTGAAGGAGATCTCTGACATGAAACTAATCAAGCTTCTTGCCTCATAAGGATGTTGGAACATTTAAGTGAGCATGCACATCTGCACTTTGCAAGGTGTACAAAGAGATATCAGCAACTAAGTTACTAGTATTATTAGTACTGACATTGATATTAGTAACCAATCCTGTATGCTAGGCTTAAAATCTAGAAAGGGAATCAAGATAGGTTAAATGGAGATCAAAAGAAAATATTTTGCCCTAGCTGGTTTGACTCAGTGGATAGAGTATCAGCATGAGGACAGATGGGTCCCAGGTTCGATTCCAGTCAAGGGTACATGCTCAGGTTGTGAGCTCGACCACTGGTAGGTGTGCAGGAGGTGGCTAATCAGTGATTCTCTCTCATCATTGATGTTTATATCACTCAATCCCTCTCCCTTCCTCTCTGAAATTAAAACACACACACACACACACACACACACACACACATATATATATATATACACACACACATATATACACATATATACATATATACATATGTACATACACACATATATAAATACACACACACATATGTATATATGAATATTATTTAGCCTTACACTATGTCTCATCAAACACTAGTTTCCTGAAGATCTGCATTTGAATTCTGAGCTAAATGAAGGTTAAAGGAAGGATCTGGATCAAATCCTTTAATAACCACGAACCTCAGATTTCTTATTTACAATACTGGGAGGCTACTCTCTCACATGATCAAGAGATAATGTATACTAAAGTACTTTGCTGACCCTAAAATTAAAATAAGGTGATGACAGTGATTTGTTGGTAGACAGGCAATGGCTCACTTAGACTCAGTGTGAACCCCATCTCAAATCTCTCAAATCCAAGAGCAAACTCTGTAACAAGGAAAGGCACCAGCTTCAAAGAGCCTAGCAAAGAAAGACAGAATTATTTTTATTGCTCATATGGTCTGCGGTGAACAAGTGGGCCTTTTGGCAATGCAAAGAGGCATTTTGTACTTCTCTGTCTCCCTCTTTCCTGGGCAGGTGGCCAGAGGACGACTCGATCGCTTATGTTTCTGTGCTTCCCAAAGAAAAACCACTGGGACTGAAATGTCAGCATTCTTCTTGGCAACTTGCAAATAGTGAAACACAATCGTCATGAATCAAAACCCTACAAGTTCAGCAGATCTGAAAGGAGTGTGTATAGCAGGACAAACTCCCAGGGCTCTGGGAGCCCCTCTGCTATGAAGGTTTACAGATGGGACACTTAAAAAAAATACCTCAGATAGGACACTGCACTGCAGATCTTACACACACACACACACACACACACACACACACACACACACACAGAGGCAAGGTCAGTAGTCATCATCCGGTCTGATCCAGCTAATGTGGCCCACATTATGACCTTTCAGGGAGCATAAGCTGACTCCTGCCGCATGTCCACATTGGCCTTGGTGCTTCCATGAAGGCCACTGGCCAGTGAGGCACTCTGTGATAGATGCCTGCTGAGTGGTTATCTACCAGGATGCTGGCAAAGGGGACATGGGAGAGGGATGCATGAGATTCTTTCCCATCAGCAGATTGTGACTCTGGGTAGGAAGCAGATCATGGGAGATCTTGATGTCTTTTAATCAACATTTGTCAGGAGCAAATCTCTATCTGCCTGGCCTCAAACTCAGTAAGGAAGGACTTTGGCAGGAATCAAGATCCTGGCCTTTCTCCCCACCTTGCATTAGGGTCTCTGGGGAAGCAGGTGTGGCTCTACCTGATTGGGGAGTTTGGAGAAAAGTCAAGCACACATGGCTCAGCCTCTTCTGGGTTCTCTCTGCAAGCTGCCTGCTGGCAGTGAGGTTGCATTCTGGTCTGATCTCATGTGGGAGTCGAGTTCCTGTTCTGGAGCATCAACGGGGATGAGGAGAATAGGAAGGGTTGTGGTTATCCAATTCCCCATAAATCAAGTGGGATAGCCTGTCTCTTTCAAGGATACCCACTATGCCCATGCATCTACATCATGTTTTCCAAAGCAGCACTTATCAGTTATAAAGCTGGGATTTAGAATTCTTCCTTTCAGATTCCTTTGTCTATTTTCTTTGTCAATCAGATTTGAACTTGGCAGAAGAAGAGGGCTCATTGTTGGACTTCCCTTAAAGCTCAGAATATTGTTTAATTATCAAACAATATTAACCTCTTCCAAGGTGATAACTTATAAAATTACAATTTGGATGTCTTTTATGTTTTTTTTTCCTAGTACACCTTACAATCAATACACACATTGCTCAAATAAAGTTTGCTTATGTCGACAGCAAAAAAGAAAAAGAAAGTAATGGATATATAGTTTAGAAAATTAAAAAGGTTTTAAAAATGATGATTCCTACAGTCATACTTTAGGAAGACTTAGCATTGGATATACATGTCAAACTGCTGAGAAAATCTTATAGTACAAACAAATAACAGATGTGATCTATTAAGCAAATATTAAAGAAACATATTTTGCAAATACTGTCTTATTTAATACTTTTAGGCACTGGCCAGCTTTTTTTTTTAATTCTTTTTTTCTTATATTTTAAAAAAAATTATACTGACCACTGTATCCTCAGTGACAATTTGGAGCTAATTTTAAAAGTGCTCATAACATATTATTATCAGATGAGAAAAAAAGCAGAATATAAAATTGTATAGTTATTCCAATTATATGAAACGTATATGTATGTTTCATATAATGTATACAAAATTACAAAGGTATTATAAATCACACACTTCTAAAATGTTGACACTAATTTTCTTTGTGTGGTGGGATTGAAGATCATTTCAATTTTCCTCCTTATACTTTTCTGTATTTTGAAAACATTTTATAATGAACATTTTGTGAATTCTATAATCAGTAAAATCATATGTTTTAAATGTATAAGATATTTTACAGAGTTGTTGCTAAAACATTTTATTTTTACATATTTTTTGTTATTATTATTTTTTAAATTCTCACTGGAAGATATTTTCCATTGATTTTTAGAGAGAGTGGAAGAGAGAGGGAAAGACAGAGATGTGAGAGGAACACATCAATTGGTTGCCTCCCAGACCAGGGCCCATCTGGGGAGGAGCTCACAACTCAGGTATATATGCCTTTGACCTGAATGGAACCCAGGACCTTTTGGTCATATTCTAACACTCTATCCACTGAGCAAAACCATTTTATTTTTAAAACTATTTGATATTATTAAAAACAAACAAACTTGGATACCACAATCTAGGAACAAAACATTTTCTTTTTGCATGTTAAAAGACCTTTAAATATCACAATTTTTAAATTTTGCATATTAAATTTTTTCCAGTTTCTTAGCATTTCAATGAAAAAGTTTCTTTAAAGCATTTAAAATAAGAAACCTCTTTATGATCTCTCCTTTTTCCAAAATCTGTTTACATACTACTTAGAAAATATTTTGCCTTCTTATAAAGTATTTGAGGACATTAATATTAATTACAAAAATGAATAAAATTAGCTTTTATCTTCACACTAGAGGCCCAATGCACAAAATTCATGCAAGAGTAGGCCTTCCCTTCCCCGGCTACAGAAACCAGCTTCCCTCTGGCACCTGGGACCAGGGCTTCCCTCACAGCCCTGGCTTCTTCGTATGGAAGGTTGTCCAGAAGGACACCTGGTCTAATTAGCATATTCTGCCTTTATTATTATAGATAGCATCTTTTACCATATTTATCCTACAGTAAAATCTATAAATTTCCTTTAAAATAAAGTGGTGAAAATCTATAAAGTCTGAGGCACTATACAATTTGAAGATTTTACCTTTATTTTTTGCAGGCATTGCATAAATAAGATATAATTGAATGAAATGTGAAAATAAAATAATAAAACAGCCAAATAAAATGCCTCCACATAGGAGGTGCACAATAAACATTTGCTGAATGAGTGAAATCTCTTCAAAACGAGTAAAGTCAGCGATTCATCAGTGACTCAACAAATGAGTAAATAATTTACCAATAAATGAGTAAATAACATTTTTTACCATAATGACTGTGCAATCCTTTCTTTCTCCCAGCCATATTAAACTCATAATATTTAAAGTAAAATGTCTGCACTTCACCTTGAGCTTCATCATGGAATCTTGACATAACTTGTCTCCCCGAGCCGCCGAAACTTCGTCGATCCCGATCAGTTTGGCCTTGTACCGGACCCCTTCACCTTTAAACCTCTTTATCAGAGTGGCTTCGCTGCGATCCTGACCTAAAAACAGAGGAAAGCAGGATTCAGAGACGGAGGCGTTCAGGGCCTGATGGCTTTGAATATCCATGGCACCAAGGTTTGCTCTCTGGCTTCACTGTGTTCTAGGAAAGTCAAACCACAAGACCAAGTAGAAAAACATGGCAGTACTCCTGGATGCAAATTTTGACTCCCCTTTCAAACCCTGGGGCAAACTGCTTCTCCTCTCCCAGCCTTTGTTTTCTCAGGCAAAAGAAAAAAAGGAGTTAAGAATAACCAACCCCAAAAAGGGCAGCGAGGTAAACAAATCAGGCAACATGTGTCAAGTACCCAATGCAGTGTTTGCTACATGCTAGGTTTTCAATAAATGATAATCACCCACTGACATTCTTAGCACTGAGCTTCTTTAGCATTTCTAGCATTTGATATGGCTTGGCCAGAATCCAAGATCCTCCTTATACCCAATTCCATGGGCTGTTTCATAGTGAGACTCCAGAATAATTGCTTTGTATCAAGTAATGACCCACGGCAATTATAATAAAAAAATGGTTTTACAATCTCTCTTCTGCCAACCCATGTGTGTACTGAAGTAGACTTCCATACTACTTGATATGGAAGTAGTGTGGAAGTTTACAGGCTTGCAACAGGCTTCCCTAATAGCATACTATTATTAACATAATATTTTGCTAAGACACACCAGCCAGAAGTTCAAACACATCCACATAAAATACGAGCAGTAAAGTAACTGTGAACTGAGCACTTATGCATATAAAATGTTTTATAAACTGTATCCCGATTCTTCACAATAAGCCAACCATATCAATTTCCCAGATGATCAAGATGAAGGTCAGAGAATCCAGGTAGTCTATCCAAGTTTACACAGTCAGGAAAAAATATGACTACATAGGAATTCAATTTTTTTTAAAAAATATATTTTATTGATGTTTTTTACAGAGAGTAAGGGAGAGGGAGAGTTAGAAACATAAATGAGAAAGAAACATCAATCAGCTGCCTCATGCGCACCCCCTACTGAGGATGTGCCCGCAACCAAGGTACATGCCCTTGACCGGAATCTAACCTGGGACCCTTGAGTCTGCAGGACGATGCTCTATCCATTGATCCAAACCCATTAGGGCTGGAATTCAAATTTCTAACCTCATCAAAATTGCATCAAACTAATCACAGTTTGGGGCATTGCATATGTGGTTCTAAAAACCTGGAATGCCCCTGCCTTCTGCTCTTCATCTCCTGAAATATCATCAACTTCAACTTCTAATACCAGCCTCTCTCATGCCTTCCCTCAACAGTCAGACACTTAGAGCTGAAGGCATTGATAATGATAACTCAGCCCATTTCGCTCTATGTATCCTTAAGATGTGCAAAACTAAGGCCTTTCCATAAAACTGGATTGAGAATTATTTGAGAAAATGCTTAAAATAGGGAAAAACCCACACACAGCAACAACAGCTAATTATTGTACAATACTTTTCAATAGACAAAACATGACTTGCATTTCATTCATTCATTACTTACTGAGCATCTCTGTGCCAGAAGCTGTTACTCACTGACAACAGGTAAATGAGACAAAGTCTATGCCCACAGAAGCTCAAGTTTCTGGTGACTGCTAGTAAAAATGCCTTGTTCTGGGAATGTAAGAAGGAACATATTTTAGAGTCAGACATCCTCATTTAAACTATGACTCTCTTCCTTGCAAACCAACTAACCTATCTACAGAGCCTTGATTTCCTTGCCCGTTGCATGAAGGTTAAATTTCTATTTCCAGAGCTGTTATGAAATGAGATAGTATGTGCAAAGCATGTATTCAGGTGTTAAGTTTTCTATCATAGGTAGATGCTACCAGTTTGGTGGCCCAGTAAAAGAAGCATGTGGAAGATTCCTTATGAGGGCAGGAGAGCACAAAGGAGGAAGGTCTACAGAGCCAGGCCTGACCTGTGGTCCCCAACCCCCCATTGGTGTTTTTCCCACTGAATCTTTGCTGACTCCTTGTAGATTCGAGCCTTTGAATAATAGTCCATAAAGCAATTATAACACATGAATGATTAGTGAGAAATTGTAATCAATGTAAAAATTAAGTCTCCAGGATTTCAGTGAGGGCAGGTGTCAGAGAATGAAGCTATGAACAAAGAGAAGAACATGTGCTATGTTATACACTCTATGGACATCTAGCTAAACAATAGGGCCCATGGTGATACAGGTCACCTCCCCCTGTCTCTTACCCTTTAAGAGTGTCAATGGAACTGGAGAGTATCATGCTAAGTGAAATAAGCCAGTCAGAGAATGACAAGTATCACATGATCTCACTTATATGTGGAATCTAATGAACAATATATGTACACAAACTTGTTTAGTCCCAGAAAAAATATTAAAGGTGGGTACTATTATTCAGGTATTACAGATTAAGCAACTTGTGCAAATTCACTAAGTGGGACCTGAACCCAGATCTATTTGATGTTGGAGCCCACACTGTGGTTTTGCTTATGTTCAGTGTTTTTAAGCCCTTTCTCATAGCCACTACAATGAATTTTTTCTCATCTCCCCAACTTCCTATAAAGCCCCATCTTTTATCTGGCCCCAAACTGTTGATACTCAGTACACTGGCAGCATTAAAAATCCATTTGAAAGCTCTGGTCAGTGTTGCTCAGTGGTTAGAGCATCAGTCTGAGCATCCAAGGGTCAGAGATTCGATTCCCAATCAAGGGCACGTACCTGGGTTGCAAGTTCGATTAGGGGGCAACTGATCAATGTGTATGTCTCACATCAATGTCTCTCTCCCCCTCCCTCCCTACTCCCCTTTTTCACCCTCTCTAAATATCAGTGGAAAATTATCCTCACATGAGATTAACAACAACAAAAAACTCCATTGGAAAACAGCCTTAAAATGGAACAGTTTCCAGCCCGCACGTCATGTCTAAAAACTGCCCATGAGTCAGACACAAAGGCAGATTCAGGAAACATTTGTCAGGGCCGGATCTCTGCCAAGGAGGAGGCTTCATCAGAGGAGGCAGAGCCAGATCAGGTGAATAAGGGCAGAGATTAATAAGAAAATATTAGGCCATTTAGAGAAAAGTGGGGAAACCCAATTTAGATTAGGACCCAGGGCCAAGCTAATTTGTATGAAGGGCACTTATGCACTAGATAATCCAGTTTCTCATTAAATGCTCCACCATTAAAAGGGTAATTTTTCATGATCACATCTTGAGCAAGGTCTCAGTTATATTAGTTAAGAAATAAATACCAGCTATGAGAGCCATAAGGCTGTACCTTCAGAAGCACAGCCTATTTGAGGGTGTTAGAGAGAGGGTCAGTTTTCACGCATCCCAAGTCATCATGCATCCCCAACTTGAAAGCACCACTGACCCTATGCTTCAGGATGGACAAGAGAAAGACCACATATTTAAGGGAAAACATTAACATCATCGCTATCTGTTATCAAACATGGACTATGCCAGTCACTTGGCCAAGAGTTTCACCTGCAATCTGCCATTTAATCCTTATGCAGCTCTTTGAGCTAGACTCTGTAATGAGCCCTTGAGTACAGGGGAGACACCAACACTCAACATCAACAGCACAGCCTGATTTTCTTAAAATAACTGCTTTGATGACATATAACTCCCATCCCAATTCAATTCTCCTTTTTAACATATACAATTCAGTGGCTTTAGTACATTCATGGTTATACAACCGTCACTACTAGCTCATTTCATAATATTTTATCATCCCCAAAAGAAGCCCTGTATCCCTTAGCAATGCTCACCCCACCAGACCTAGGCAACCACTAGTCTATGTTCTCTCTCCATAGAAGTGCCTATTGTAGGGGCAAATTATATTTCATATAAATAGGGTCATATAACATGTGGACTTCGACATCTCATTTTCATGGTTACTTGCACCTTACAGCTGTATCCCAACCTCAAGTCCTTTTTTACACTGAATAATGTTTCATTGTATGGATATACCACATCAATTGATGGATATTTAGGTTGTTTCTATTTTTTGGCTATTATGAATAATGCGGCTACAAACATTTATATATCTGTTTTTGTTGGGGGGTATTTTTCAATTCTTTTTTGTATTAAACACACGAGGGAAATTGTTGGGAAGTCCATGGCTAACTTTTTAGGACCTATCCAACCATTCTTCCAAAGTGGCATAACCAGCTTATAGCTCCACCTGCAAAGTAGGAAGGTTTCCGGATCTCTGCCAGGTGTTCTTGCCAACATCCCTTTCTGTCTTTTCCACTTTAGCCATCCTATGGACCTTAGATGGCATTTCATCAGGGTTTTGTCTTGCATTCTCCTGGGGACAACTGCTATAGAGCATGTTTTGTGTGCTTATTGTCCATTTGCATACCTTCTCTGGGAAAATGTCTATTCAACTCCCACAGCCTGAATTTGAAGCCAAGTGTTATGCAAACTCCCATGCCTTTAACCAACATGCTTTGAACCATTAGGCTATGGAACCTCTGGTGACCTCACTCGATACTATGCTATAGCATTTGCCACACTTTACCTTGTGTCACAGCTATATGAGCAGATGTCTTATGGAGGAACAGGCACGTCCCATTTTCAGAAAGGGTCTCCTTGAAGCTTACTGCCACCTTGGTGACGAAGCTGACACCCATTCAGAAAAGGAGGGGACTGGGGCACAGGGAGGTGAGGCCACTGGGGCAAGGCCACACTGCTAGCAAAGGGGGCACAGTTGCCTGACTCTTTGGAGTCAGAAGGTGTTGCAGTAGCTCCGGGACTTCGTGTGTATGCATGAACATGTGTGTGTGTGCGTGTATGTGTGTGTGTGCATGTGTGCATGGGTGTGTGTGTGTGTGTGTGTGAGAGAGAGAGAGAGAGAGAGAGAGAGAGAGAGAGAGAGAGAGAGAGAGACTGGGAAAGTCCTTTAACTTTTCTGAGTGTCAGACTCTCCACCTGCACAATACTGTAGTTATTTGCACTCCTCTCTAGGGCAGTTAGCATTACAGGAGATAATATACATTCTGTTCTTTGCACACTCCCTGGGACAGGGCAGTCACTCAGTAAATATTCACTGCCTGCCTCCTCCCCTCCTAATATATTTCACATTAAGCACCAGTGGCCCAAAGCTAACCGCAGCAAAGTCATACTGCCATGGGAGTAATGGTCCCAGCTGTTAGGGAACATTTTTCTGTTTGGTTGTCTGGGAATAAAGGTGCAATTAGGAACAGGATGTTCCTTCCTGAAGGCAGCGGGATCACCTTATGAATTATTAACACGGTGCCCGCACCGAGACATCCCCCCCCCTCTTCTGCGTATCTGTCTGAATCACCAGGCCATCCATCTCGGTGAAGAAAATTTCAAAGAGGGTTTGTGTTTTCCAGCCTGTCCAACATGATTCTGTCCCCTGCTGCAAGCACCCTATTGTCTGTCAGGTTGTCCAATTTAAGAACAGATTGTGGGGGGAGGGATTTCAGAGCCCATCCACAGAGAGAACTTATTTTGCTAAGAATTCTACCTCGCAATTATCCAGGTGTTGATGTGCAATGGACAAATAATTATGTCTGCCGGCTGCCTGGGAGAGAATGCTGATTTGCTGTAATTACCTCGCTGGGTAGTGGGCAGCATGAGGGGAGCAGCACACTTCAGGGACTGTTCAAATGAGCTTTTATGAACATGGTTGCTGTCATTACTGCTAACAGGTAAAGTAATTAAAGAGCTAAAATCATATTCAATCTACAATTCCTGTACACTGTTTCTATAAAAACGTTCTTCACTGGTGCTTCTGAGAGGAGCTCCAGATAAGGGGCGCCTGTAATGCACTGACACATTTTGTCCAAAGCCAAGTGCTAGGACGCCAGAGTCTAGCTGGAGGCTCTGAAATCCTGCACTGCTGAGCCTCAGCCCAGGGTGCTCAGGCTGAGCCGCATGACACCACCTAAGTGTAAGAGAGGCCCTCTGGGGACCCCCTATAGGTGACCCAATTCTTTTTGTTGTTTTTAATCTATACCTGAGGATATTTTTTCCATTAGCTTTTAGAGAGTGGAAAGGGAGAGAAGGAGAGAGGGAAGGGGAAGAGAGACATCAATGTGAGAGAGTTATATCCATTGGTTGCCTCTCCTGTGATCAGGGCCAGGGATCGAATCTGCAACCCAGGTATGTGCCCTTAATCTGGAATCAAACCCAAGACCCTCTGGTCCATGTGGCGACACTCCCAATTACTGTGCCACAGTGGCCAGGGCTGGGGATCCAAACCTTATGCTCTGACATTGGTCCTTTAATTTCCTTGACAATTCCGTCTGGTATTTGTTTGTTTTGCTCATGCTGTGTCTTCATAAATTTTAATTAAAATAAATCTATTATTAAAAGTGTAAGGCATCATCAATAAACTCTTAATAAGGAGAGAAATCAATCATGGGCAACAGCCTGCCACTCCAGAAAATTCTTAGACCAGGGGTGGGCAAACTCATTAATCAACAGAGCAGCAAACCGCAGGTTAAGAGCTGCGGTTTGTCGACCACTGCCTTAGACCAACAAATTCCTAGAAGTGCCCCTAAAATGCCCATCCAAGTTTCCCTGAAGAAAAAGTGAAGGGATGATCTTGCCAAGTAAGTCTGGGGCATGCATCCCATTCCTCATGAAGACTCCCAGGCACAAGAGCAAGTTAGGCAGGAGGAAGCATGGACTGTGTGCTCACAGAGGGCTGACACATGCTCTCTGTGCATCCCCAAAATACCGGACAGGGCCTGGAATGGAGTACTTACAACCCATTCACAGACTAAGTAAATATGTTTAGTAGAGAAGACCTTCTTTACTCTGTGTTTCCAACATCCCTCCTCCGAAACACAGAGGAAAACCAAGTTTAATAACTTTGGAAAACCAAGTTTAAATTTTAGTCACAGCCTAAGTGGCTGGTGATGCTCAGTGGTTAAGCAATGACCCATGAACTAGGAGGTCACAGTTCAATTGTCCATCAGGGCACATGCCCTGGTTGTAGGCTTATCCTCAGTAGGGGTTGTGCAAGAGGCAGCTGATCAATGTTTCTCATCACCGAAATCAATAAAAAAACCTATAAGATATTTATCTATTTATATAGATATTCAAATATATTAAATATATATTTAGTTGGAGGTTGTGAAGATATCTGTAATCTGTAGGGCTGGGGCTGAGTTCTCCTGAAGTCCCTCCGGGATGCCCGAGAGCTCGGTGCATCCTGCTAACTTGGAGATGAAGGTTGGTCCTGGACTATCCAGGACCAGCCTGGCTTCTCAGGTTGGCCTGATCTGTACACTTGCTCCCTGAGGATGGCACACGCCATTCACTTCCCTGATCTTTTCATGGCTGGGCTTGTGCTGTTTTCCTGGTGACTAAGTAGCAAATAGAGTAAAACTTATGCTTTTATCTTATGTTGATGCCATAGTGCAGGGCACAGAATAGGCTTTGAACAACATGTAAGTTCTTCATCGTTGTCCTTGTATTCCTTATAACAACCTAGCCTGGCGTGCACAATTCGTGCCTTCTTGAAGAGGTAACAAAACTGAGACTCCAGGAGGTAAAGACTGGACTGAGATCACAGAGCTAGGAAAAGGCAGAGCCAGCAGTGCTGAAAATAAATGAAATCAATCAAAAGAAGCGTTAAAAGAGAGAATCTAAAGCTTGAGAGTGGGTAAGAAATAGAACTGCAGGCCCTGACCAGGGAGGTTCAGTTAGCTGGTGCATTGTCCCATGAGCTATAATGTCATGGGTTTGATTTCCAGCTAGGGCACATACCCAGGTTGTGAGTTCAATCCCTTTCTCTCTCTCCCTTTCCATCACTCACTCTATAAAATCAATAAAAACATACCCTTGTTTGAGGATTAAAAAAAAAAAGAAATAGGACTACAGGAGGCAGGGGAAGGACAGTTATGAATCTAGTCATTACATTTATTTTTGTTTCTGTCATTTGCAACCGAAAGGGTCATATGATTGATGACTGTAGTGCTTGCTTAGACAAAGGCAAAGTAGAATGATGCATACTAAGTATAACAGGAAAACTTAATATATAATCAAAGAAAGGATGGAGCAGGATAGTGATTGGGAAGAAGACCATCCAAGAGAGACCTGGGTCTTCAGCTGGCTTTGCCATTTAGGGGCCTGTTGGCTTAGAGCAAGCCACTTGGTCCCTCTTAGAATGAGGATAATAAGCTTGTCTTGCAGGATTACGGTGAAAACCTGTGTGCACTCATCTATGGAAAGCACCCAGCCCCACAGTACTGCTCTTGGCTGCTATGGCATGTGGACACTATTCTCACTTCCTTTCCTATGAACTGTAGGGTACATATGGTATGTCTCCCAGCCCCAATTTCAAGCCTGAGAACTCATTCCCTGCAGGTGACAGGCAGGCCTGGGAAGGCTCTTGGGTGAGTCAATTTCAGGGAATTGCCCTCTGCCAAAAAGGCACCTCACCCAATACCCTATTCTCTCACTTCATTCCCTTCTCCCACTGTAGCTGCATCCAATCAATAACTGGTTCTTTCGATTGTGGTTGGTACAAAAGTCCTACACAGCCATCTGAGGCCATTCTGAAAGGCAACTTGAGAGCTCTCCTTGGAACAGTGGAATCAGCCGAGGCCTTGACGTAGCTGCGTCACCATTGAATTCCTCCCCCTGCCCAGTCCTGCCACCTGCACTCCCAGTAAGGGTTGATTTGAAGGGCACATCCTAAAATAAGCTTCCCACAGCAAATCTGTTTCCACCACTGGTTTCCTGGGAACTCGATCAAAATCAGCACAAAATCAATGCATTTGAGGGCGAGTGTTCTGAAAGAGAGGGTCTTGATATGGGGAAGCAAGCCAGCAAGTGCCTGCAATGATCTAAGAGAGATGGGCGCAGGGTTCAGAGGCAGCCCGAGTGCTCAAATCATGAGAACTGATACTGATGCTCCACGAGGCTAAGCCAGATCAAGAAGGTAAATCCAGAGCTCACACCTCTCAGCAAATGCAGATCACAGGCCCCTGGCGGAACTGCGGAGCGCTCACTAGCCTGCGTGGGCAGCTGAGTCTGCAGGGGTGAGTGGGGTGACTACCCACCCAACTACATCCTCGCTGCCACCAGAAGTGCAGCTTGCTTTTCTAACGTTCACAACTTGTCTCCCTTTGGCAAGTGCAATGATAGCAGAGACGAGGCACCTGCAAAGCCCTGGCAGCTGATGACAAGTGAAAACAATCTTGTTTTCAAATGAGAAATAGCAGAAACATTTTTAAAACATCTCCTATTTCCATTCTTTAAAACAACTGCCCCCCCCCGCCCTTAATTACAAAGTGAAATGTGCTCGAACCTTAACTTTTGGAAAATGTAGGCAAGATGAAAAGAGGAAGTCACTCCTAAAACCTTTCAGGGTCGTCTATGGCTGCATTTGAGTAATGCAAACTTTTTCCTAAGTGCACACACACATTTTCCAACAATGTTTTCCTACTGGAAGTCTGTAGCTTGCTTCTTTCATTTGACAATGTTTTTATATAGTCTCCTCCATATTGGTACTTTTTTTTGTGATGTGATTCGTAGGGGATCACAATATCCCATCCTATAGATGTATCAAACTTTATATATCCAGAGCCCTATTATTAGACTGTCAAGATGTTTCCAATTAAAACAGTGTAAAGAAAGACAATATTGAGAATTCCTTTGAAAGACAAAAGGAGGATGGATTTTTCCAGCGAAGACACATGGAATCTTTCTACACTTGTCAGAGTTGACACTTCATTATTTTCCCCTCCCCTTCCTCCACTTCAGAAAGATGTGGACTCGAATAGAAAACTGTGTGAAAACATATGCCAAATGTACCTCTCCCAGTGTCTTTTATGGGAGAAACCCACACAGGGGAGGGTAGATGGCTGTATGACTTGGAAGAATCTTATCCCCTCTGGATATATTGACCATGGAAAACCATGTGACTGACCAAAGACAGAAGGAGGAGGATCAGATTTCCTCAGTGAGCTGGGGTCACAGTGCAGCACCGAACAGCTCATCCCCAGTATTTTTTTTTTTTTACTGATTTTAAAAAAATATGTATTTATTGATTTGGAGAAGAAAGGAGAGAGAGAGATTTAAAAAAGTCTATCTGTTGCCTCACTACAATCAGGAATTGAATCCACAAACTGGGCATCGGACCAGCAACCTCTTAGTGACTGGGAATGGAACCAGCAACCTTTTGGTGCATGGGACAACAGCCAACCAACTGAGCCACACAGGCCAGGGCTTATATTGATTTTTCAGTGAGAGGGAAAGAGTAAAACATCCAGAGAGAGAAAAACCTCAACATTGATTGGCTGCCCCCTGTACATCCCTTACCAGGGACTGAATGGGATGAACCAACTGAGCCACACCAGCCACGGCCAAACCCCTAGTTTGGAGGGGCCGCCCAATGTGCATGTGCACTCGGCATTTGAATGCTCACTTTTGGACCAAGACACAGGTTAATTAATGAAAAAGGGTCTCTATCTTCACAGACAACTGTGATTGGCCAAGAGCTTTCTTCTGT
Source organism: Vespertilio murinus (assembly GCA_963924515.1). Classification (NCBI taxonomy): domain Eukaryota; kingdom Metazoa; phylum Chordata; class Mammalia; order Chiroptera; family Vespertilionidae; genus Vespertilio; species Vespertilio murinus. The sequence continues at coordinate 37,900,055 of OZ004706.1, forward strand.
GGCAGCTACAACTTTCAGGGGGTCATCTCCTTTAGGAAAAACAAGAGGCTTTATTTGGGCATCTCTGCTGCCAACCTGTTTGCAGACTATTTTTTTAAGGGGGACTATTTTGGCCCCAGATTATTCTGGTGTGAGTGAGACTCGTGCTTTATCTTCCATCTGCCTTCTACACGAGAGAGCTGTGTATACTATCGACAGATTCAATTATTTCTTTAGAGTACAAAGAAGTATTTGTGATGAAGACAACGGAGAGGGCAAATCAATTATTTACTGAGGAGGCTTCAATATAAATTACATTTGATTAAACTCGGAGATAAATCTCCGTGATGGAGGGTTTAAGTGGAATGTGCGGGAGGAGACAGTGATGGAGTGCCCCCAGACATTGTGGGGTTTCTGACAGTCAGCCTGATGCTCGTGCATGCCACACACGTGTGCAATGCCTACTGTGTAGCACTGGCCCAGGTCCCAGGGTCCAGTCATGAGCAAGAGAGAGAAAGCCTCTCTTTGCCTAGAGCCTCTGGCCTTAAAGCAAAAGGAAGATAAGAAGCCAGTAAATAAACAATGAACAGGATCGGTCCAGATAGTAGTAAGTGTTATGAGGATGATAAAATAGTTTGATGAAATGAAGAGTGACTGGGACAGGGTGGGGGACAATTAATCTAGGCAGGCTGGCCCAGGAGGGCATTTCTGTGGAGCTGAGATTTGAAAGGAGATGTGAACAGCAAGAACGGGGCAATCCTTCCAGGAGCAAATGTGTCTGGTCTGTTTACAAAACAGGAAGGAGTTAGTGTGAGCAAAGCAGAAAAATCAAGGGGAAGTGGCAGCAAAGGAGGAGGTCGGGCTCCTCCATGCGCTGCTTTAGAAGGGCCAGAGGCATGGCGCAGTGTTTGAGCTTTGACCTAGGAGGTCATGGCTCAATTCCTGGTTACATGCCCAAGTTACGGGTTCAATTCCCAGTGTGGGACATGCAGGAGGCAGCCAATGAATGATTCTCTCTCATCACTGATGTTTCTCTCTTTCTCTTCGTTTCCTTTCCTCTCTGAAATAAATATATATGGAGTAAATACCTAGCCAGTTTGGCTCTGTGGATAGAGGTTCACCTTGTGGATTGAAGGGTCCCAGGTTTGATTCCAGTCAAGGGCATGTGCATTGGTGGCAGGCTCAATCCCCAGCCTCTGTCTTGCCTGCAGGATGCTACCAATCCATGTATCTGTGTCTCTCTCACCTTTCTCTCTCTCTCTCTCTCTCTCTCTCTCTCTCTCTCTCTCTCTCTCTCTTTCTTCTCTCTCTCTTTCTCCCCCTCCTTTCCATTTTCTAAGAAAAAAAATCAATGGAGAAATATCCTTGGGGGAGAATTAACAACAACAAAAAAGAGTAGACACCATTTGATACAGCACCCACATCTCCCAGGTTAAACCCCCAGCTGCCTGCAGTGGCCATGTGTATACAACATGACCTCAACCTCAAGCCCCTCTCAACTGAACCAGACAGTGACACCTGGCCCTCGATGTGTTGATTAGAGGCCCACCCTGAGGAATTGGGAACTGAAGCAGACAGAGTCAGTCTCTCCTGTGGCCAGAATTGAGCACGAGACTATAGAATTCAGGGGGCTATCTTTTCCTGCCATTGGTAAGAGAAAGGCAGTCTTGTGAAAAAGCTAAGGAAAACAAGGTGACTACAAAGAGAAAGTATCATTGGGGTTCTTACTGATTCCATATTCCTGGGAGGTCTTTCCAGAGGCTCAGTTCATATATGACATTCCTGAGGTTCTGTGAGATGTCTCTGGGTCATTATGGTATGTCCCTCTGTTATATTTAAGTCCACTGAGGATGACTACTGTTACTCACAACTAGAAAAATTTTCATTAGTAATGGATTTGAATTGCTGTATGGCAATTCCAGGGTGGGGAGCACCCTGCCCGGAGGTCTTATAAGGCCTGCAAAACCATTTGGTCTGGCCCTGCCACGGCATCAGGAGTGAGTTAATTAAATGCTTGACCAAATATAGCAGGCTAATTTATTTTAAGTTGATAATTTTGTATGGCCCACAAATGATGTTATAGATATCCAAATGGCCCTTGGCAGAAAAAAAGGTTCCCCACCCTTGGTGTAGTCCCTCACTCACTACTGGCATACAGGGAGACAGTCATTTAATGTTTGCTCAAGAGAGGGATGTGGATGGCTGCACCCAATTCACTGCCCCAGGGGTTCTAGCTTTATCCCCAATTCTCTCTCTGAATTCTCACCTGCTAAGAGAGCCAAGAGAGGAGAAACCTGTGGGACTGGGATGCTCTTTCCCATGTTTTTATCACTAAAATCTCAGGTCTCAAACTAATTTTTGTAGTTTATCTCCCTGAATGGCCTATCTTTCAATGAAGCTGATATGTAAGAGGCAATTATCTTCTAAACAAGTCCTTGTGGTCCCTTTTCTGCCAACAACAAAAAACACACAGGTCTTTTTGATCAGATAACAAAATCATGAATACCTACACAGCTTTGCTGATTTCAGCAAGCATCTCCCTTCTAAAGAGCTCAATGCGATCGCCAGCATGACCTTAAATGCTTCTTAAACCACTGCAGTAAATTGCCAGGGAGAAAATGAGACACACTTTGATAATCAGCAATAGTGGTATACAAGGGATCAAAGGAAAACAGAGATAAGTATTAAATCCCTTTTAGTGTAATTCAGCCAACATTTTATGAGAATCTTTTATGTGACTGACCTTGTGCCAGGGGCTGGGACTACCATTTATTAAACACCTACTGGGTTCCAGGTAGAGTGGTTGACATTCACATATAGAACTTTTCATTTAGCTGGACCCACAGCCCCAAGTGGTATTTTGACCTCACTTTGTGCAGAAGAGAAAACAGACTTTCTGAGGTCAAGCAACCTTCCCAGAGTTCACATGGTCAACAAGAGATGTGATTTATCTAGGACTCACTCTGGCTATGTCTGTTTCCACATCTCTATGTGTTTTCCACTTCACCTAAATTGTATCCCCGAGGAGATGAGTAAAATTGAATTACTTCTTTAAAAAAAAAAAAAAGTCCCCGTAGTGGAAGAAACATGCTTTCAAAAAGGCAGTGCAATAAATAGAGCTTCCATCAAAGAGCAGAGAAAGGGGAGAATCACACATTCTGGTGGATGGGGAGGCCTGGCTACATGGATGAGGTGGCATTTCAATAGGGGACTAAGGGATTGAATGGGTCCCAGGGAAAATCTTGCAAAGGAATCCTGACAATATGGAAATATTCATTATTGCACACCTACTCAGTAAGGCTCAGAGAAGCTGTGGCGAATATACTAATTGAAGACCAATTACATGGTGTTTAATGCCATCCAAGACCCTATGAGGCAGGTATTATTTTTTGTTTCAATTTTAGAGATAAGGAACGTAGAGTGCACCCTGGGTAGGTAACTTCTTCCATGACATACACTCTTCATTTGATTTCCAATTATTCCAAACCCAGGTCTCTGTGACTCTAAGTAATGTATTTTCCATACTAGACCATGTCTTCTAAAGAATTGAAGGGCAAACTTAAAAAGAAAAAAAAAGAGCTATATATTGTAGGCGCAATAAATTATAAGGCCTTCCTCTACCCTCAAGGAATTTACAATCAAGTCAGGGAAGTAATACATAAACCTCTGAAAACTGAAACAAGAAATCAAGATCGAAAAACAAGGTAAGGACAATAGAAGTCATGGCCCAGGTCAGCCCAGGAACAACCAGCATCTATATTATACTGAGCAGGGTCCCAGGGGTTGGCAGGAGAAACACAGGACTTTGAAGAATGCCCCTCAGAGGAAGTTTTCAGGGAGAGGTGGGACTGAAGTCAGGTCTCAAATGATATCCATGATTTACATAAAGTGGGGGACATGGACCACCGCCAGAGTTTAAGGCAAGAAAGAGCAGGGTCAGAAAAGCTGATGCAAATGAGCCTTTATCAAACTCTGCTCCAAATTACTGAGCCAGGAATGATACTAAGTAACTTATAGGTTAACAGAAACTGTGATTTCCAGAGGGACATGAGCTGTCCAAGTCAGTCAACCTGGGAGAGGGGGTTCTGCATTCAAATGTGTCTGACTCCAAAGTTCACCCCCTTTCCACAGCGATCCACCACCTCTGTGTCTGGGCTCTAATTTTGGAGGGTGGGGAATGCCAGCTCAGATTTTCTCTGTGGGTGCTAATGATGTCTTTGCTCAGGAGCATTATTATTATGGAGAAAGTCTGTAAGTTCAGTTGAAGTAGAGGGAATTGAATTTAGGAACTGGAGTCTTTTACACCTTTATTTCAGGAAAGGAATTAATGAGAAGTCAAGTGTCAGAAAGGCAACCAAGACCATGACAGTCCACAGACTGAACTGTCTGGTTCCAAAAATCACTAAATGTGAGACAGCTACACCCAAAGGTCACTGTGGAGACCTGACCATGGCTATACTCTCATGATGATAAAATCACCAATGAATTATTTCATGCAAAGGTCCTTTCTCCAAGCTCACTTGCTTTGGTCCCTCCATACCAAAGGACAGCTTCCTGCCCTCTTTTTTATTGAAAAAATTATCCCTCTTTAAAAAATTTTTTTTGATTTTTGAGAGGGAGTGGGAGAGAAATATAGAAATGCCAATGCTGACAGAGAATCATTGTTTGGCTGCCTGCTGCACATTCCCCTATTGGGGATCGAGCCCAGAATCCAGGCATCGAACCTAGGACACCCTCAGTCCACAGGCTGATGCTCTATCCATCGAGCCAAACCAGCTAGGACAAAAAGTTGTCCCTCTTATGCTTCCTTCTATAACTATTTTGGTTCTCCTCCTTTCCTGATGTATGCATCCTTCCTTTCCAGATATTTAACGGAGGTATTCTCTAATGTCCCTCGTCTTCTTTTTTCACTCAATAACTTCACCCTCTCCCACAGGACATCCAGGCAACACATTTAGCTCCAATATCTTCCTGAGCTTGTGCCTACATTTCCATCTGCCTTCTGAATGCTCGCATCTGAGTTTCTCACAATAGGCAAAATTTAATATGTACAGAACTGGTATGACCAATTTCTCCTTTACTCAAACTGGCTCTTCCCTCTCAATGCCCAGTTCCACTGCCATTCCAACCCCCACCCTCTCCCATGAAACCTCATAAAAACCAAGTTAAAGTGCAAGCACAGCACTGTAAACTAGCAATGCATTTACAGCAGCATTCGCAACAGCACCCAGCACGCTGTGAGGTTATTTGCAGCTGCTGCAACCACTGTGATTTTTTTACTCATGGTTGAGCCTTCAGTGTCTAGGGGAGTGCCCAGCACCAGGCAGGTAACATTTCTCAGATAGGTCAATGCCATGGGCAGTGTACCCAGTGTAGATATTTTAGAGAGCTGGATGATTTCTCTTTTCTTTGCCATGTCTTTCACACAGGATATAAGAATTAGAAATAATTTTCCTAAAATATCCTCACTTATTCTGGTCCTCAAATCTCACTTTGATAATTCCATGGTCTACTGGTTTCACTGTTCACAATTTTTCCCTCCTCCTAACCATTTGTTAGAGAAGTACAAGACTGCTCCTAAAGTAGGACATTCTTATAATGGCATTCCATTATTCAAAAGTCTTCAGGGGTTCTACTGCCCTCCAACCCAAACAAAATAGAACATTTTCATCCATGTATTCAATAGTTCATCAAATTTCCACTGCACATCTACTCGGTAAGAACTAGGTAGCTAGAGGTAAGCCTGATAGACAAATTCCTTGCCCTTGTAAAGCTCACAGTATTTTAAATTGGAAAAAAAGCCTAATTTCTTCTTCCTTGCTGCCATTTCTTCCTACATATGCTTTTTGCTTCAGCTAACTCAGGGAAACCCAGATCTCAGAATACATCCTCCAAGTCTGGACATATGTGCATTTTCCTGCACCATTTATTTATTTTTTATTATTGATTATTACTGGCAGGAGGGAGAGGAAGGAAGGAACAGGAAGAGAGAGGAGAGAAGAGGAAAAGAGGGGAAGAAAGGGGAGGGCAGAGGATGGGAAGGACAACACCTATGTGAGAGTGAAATATCTACTGGCTGCCTCCCGCACACCCCCCTCCAGGCATCAAGCCCAAAACCTGGGCATGTGCCCTGACCTGGAACTGAACAGGCAACCTTTCAGTGCACAGAACAATGCCCAATCAATGAGCCACACCAGCCAGGGTGCACCATTTATTCTTTCAGGAACATGATCCTCTCCTATCCCATATGCCAGGCCACTTCCATAGCTCACTTTCTTCCTCCCACTTTCTGCTCATCAGCCCAAATTTTGGGGATCCTTGCTTCCCAGTTCTCTCAAAATGATAAGTTTAGTTACTTCCAAAATGCTCTTTTGCTCCCACAACCTATTAATTCCATTCCCAGGCATTGACAAATGCCCCTTTCTCTTTAGTTCATATTGAAGAATTTCTTTAAAATAAAGATAAACTCAAATAGGCACACACAGAAGTCAACTAATTTACAATTTCTAGTATAATAAAAATCAAGTCACAGATTGAGTCATTGACAACCTTACAGGGCTGTATGCGCCCCCCTTTAGCAGTTATAGAGAAAATCACTCTTCCACAAATCATTTTTACTAATATTTATTGATCATTTTACTATGTGCCAGGCTTTGTGAAAATATTTGACAAACATGGTGTCACAAAAATCTTATAATGTAGACACTGATCATCCCTACTTGACAGATGAGGAAACCAAGTCTTTCAGAGGTAAAGGGGTTTACACGGACAGCTGGACTTTATTTGAGCTCAAGAAACATATTTTTTACCATGAACAATCACAACTGCCTTTGTTAGGTATGAAATTAATGGATAGTATACACTTAGCAAAGTACTTGGCACCTGTTAATCATTGAATAGATGCTATAGATGATAGATGGGGAGAGAGAAAGTGGGCTGACAAATAAACACAAGGGCAAGCCGTATTCAGATGCACCACTGCACAAAATCCTGGCAAGAGACCTGTCGGGAACTTATTACTAACTTGCTTTACAAAGAAACTGAGGTTCTGGCAGGGGCAGGCATTTGGATACCTTTTCCCACCTAAAAACTACCCATGTGCATGAGGAATGCACGTGCCTGAGTCCAGATCCAGTGTCCTCTGTATGACCCCACTGTCTCTTCTCTCCAGAAACTGTACAAGCCTCATCTTCTTTTTCTTACAGCAACGTCTAGGAAAACAAAAAGGGTGTGCTTTCCTCCAAGGCGTGTCTTGCAGAGGTCAGTGGTTGTCTACGCTTGCTCTCAGTCCCTGTATGGAAATCACCCACAGGTGTGCAGCTTTTGATACTTCAAACATCCTCTCTCTGCGGGAATTTTGCAGCCTGCAGGCGGCTCGCTCTGCGGGGTCCTGGCTCCCTCACTGCTGCCTGGATCACTTGAAGGTGCCGGTATCCTCGGTTCTCAGATCAGGGCAAAGGGCTCAATATGGCTCGGTAGAAAAGAGAAGCCCTCGCTTTGCCTTATGGCTGGAAAACACGCCTCCGAGCCAGTGGGCCAGTGCTGCTGGTTCTCGGAGTCTGAATTTCTTTACATCAAAACTGCTCAGTGTGGCCATAACGAAAGGACTACCCAGCCAGGCGGAGTGTCTCCATAGAACATCTGTACCAACTAAGGCCAATGCTGAGGAAATGTCAGTGAGGCATTGGGGCACAGCCTTGAACTTGAACCCAGATGGACCTCCATTTTCAATTTTAAACAAGCTCAATGAATATAAAGAACTGAGTGAGGTGGTTGGTGCTCACGTAATACAGCTCAAATCACTCAGGATGTTTTCAGGGAAGCTGTTCTTGTTCCCTTCTGCTGTCTCCACCACGTCTGCAAATCCCCTTTCTTGCTAGAGGAAAGACAGGAGGATGGGAAGAAAATACTCCCTCATTTCCCAGCTCTCTGAGATGCCTTAAAAGTGTTGTTTCACAATGACAAGAACCGCAACATGATTACATGTGCTATTCCTTTTTAGGCCGGCCTCCTGAGGCAGTTCTTCTTGTCGAATCTTCCCCAGCACGATGTGTGTGTACAAGATTACTGCAGGCACTGCCCAGAGGGTTAAAAATGCATATTTCATCTTGAACAAAAGAGGACAGCTCTTCCCTGTGCCATCTGGAACATCAGACACGGGTCATGCTGCACACCTCGGTGGACACCTGCAGAGGGGTCCTGCGGAACACGGGTTTGATTAGGAGGCCACAGGAGGAGACGTGACGAGGGACAAGAAAGGTAAAGAAGTACCACTGAGTGACAGGTGTGGGTCCGTGTCCTAGGGCTATCATAACACAGTATTACACACTCTTTGGCTTTAAAAAAGACAGGCATTTATAGTCTCGCAGTTGGGCTGGCTGGAAGTCTGAGAGAAGGTATCTGCAGGGTTGGTGCCTCTGAGGGCAGTGAGAGGGCCCGGTCCCAGCCCCCCCCCCCCCCCTAGCTTCCAGTGGTTTTCTGGCAATCTTGGGCATTTCTTGACTTATAAATTCATCACTCCAATCTCTGCCGTTCTCCGCAGATGGCATTCTCCCTGTGTACCTATGTACCAATTTCCCCTTTCTGTAAGGACACCAGTCAGACTGGATTAGGACCCATCCTACTGACCTCATCCTAAACAAATTATATCGGCAACAGCCCTGTTTCCAAGTAAGGTCACATTCTGAGATACTAGGCGTTGGGACTTCAATATACAGGGGTGGGCAACCATAGCTTTATATCTGTTTGTATGGAAAAAGACATGTAGCTTATGATTATTCCAACAGCTTTATTAACTCTATATTTTTCACACTCACAACTGCACACCTACTTTAGCCCACTCCTGTATAAAAAATTTTGAGGCAGGGAGACAGGGGTGCTTTATCCATGCCAGCCCATTTAATCTTCAAAACAATTCCATGGGGGTGGAGGGAGACACTAGGCTACCCTTTCTGCTGAAAAAGTAGAGGCTCAGTCAGGTGAAATTATCTGACCAGCTTGCATAGGTAGCAAGGATGGCGCTAACATGTGAACGGGAATCTGATGACTCAGACAATGCTCTGTCCACTACTTACCCTCCAATGGGAGGTTATCAAGGCCACAGGATAACACCCAGGTAGCCGGTCCACCTGCTGCCACTGATGAGTGTCAGTCCTTCCTAACGAGCCCCAAACAGCAGCAAAGTGGAGCTGGATGTCACAGGTACAGTGATCAGAGACCATAGCCCCGGGTACCAGCCACTTCCCCCTGAGACAGTGTGAATACCCAATCACGGGGTCATTAAAGCGAGTAGCAGCCCCGAGGTGGGGAGAGAGTCTAATTGCCAGGCAGAGAAGCAGATGAGGGAGGAGACTGTACACCCTGTGGCTCCGCTCTGGAGAGTGTTCTTCCAATCAACGCAGCTAAAGCAAAAATGGGCTTCCTTTCGACATTTCATAAAGCCCGTTTCTTTTCTTTGGTGCTTGGCGCGGAGCCCAAAAACATGTTACTGTTTAGATACGATTTAGATAAAGCCTATCTGATTCATATTAACAGAGCTGCCAACAATTGGAGAGTGCGTTTTTTTCACTAGGAAGAAAGAATGGCAGTAATTTCAGCCTACCTGGAAACAGGCAGGGGGAGGGGAAGGACTGTGAGGCTTTTAAAATGATTTAATTTGAAAGTCTAGAATTTAATCAAATTTCCCAATTAAATCTCTAATGTGTCTTTTCAGAAACCGAGATCTAAAGATGAGGAGGATATGGTCACAGCCCTTAAGAGGTTCCCAGGTTTGGAATCAGGTTTGGGTCCTTTGCAAGCATCCTCTTACCAGGTAGCAATGTCTGCATAAGAAGTTTGATCATTGATTTCTACTGTGGGCTGGATGGACTTAAACAACAACAAAGGAGGTTCTTGGAGGGGTGCTTAAGAAATTGGTCTAACAGAACAGGCCCGCAATCCCCATCCTCAGGCTGGCTTTTCAGACTTGGTATCTATTGGTATTTGCACACTCACTGCTCACCTTCCCACGCGTCACCCTCTAACACCTGCTCTTAGCAGCCATTCTCAGAGGGCCTCTTAGGTGCTGAGCGATACAGGAGAGAGAGTGAGATGACTATGGCATGCCATGTGTCCCCAGAAAGCTCTTCATGTAGTAGAAAAACTGGAGATTGAAACCACTGATAATTTTCTAATAAAAATGTATTGACTGAATGGATGGCAGTGAGAAAAGCGGAAACAAATGTTTTAATTTTCTGAGCTCCGAGTATGTATCTGTCCTTTTTAATGCTAGTCACTTTATTTATATGCCTTATTTTACTTTATCTCAAATCTTCAGATAGGTTTAGGCTAAACCTTCACATTATCTGAAGCTGGCTTCACTTTGAACTCTAATGATTTCTGCTCAGATTCCCTATGTCAGATGTTTACCAAGAATCCCATTCCTTTGTTTCCAAACCTGTTTATGAGAGTTGTAGTTGTTATTGTAAAGTACACAATTATTATTATTATTATTATTATTAAATATATATTTTATTGATATTTTACAGAGAGGAAGGGAGAGAGATAGAGAGCCAGAAACTTTGATAAGAGAGAAACATCGACCAGCTGCCTCCCGCACACCCCCTACCGGGGATGTGCCCACAACCAATGCACATGCCCCCGACCAGAATCGAACCCGGGACCCCTCAGTCCACAGACCGATGCTCTACCACTTAGCCAAACCGGCTTCGGCAAGTACACAATTATTAAATATTGCATATACAAGTGGAACAGGGTACAAAAAGAAAGAGAGTTATTTCTAAAAAAATAAAGTTTAATATTTGGAAATAATAAAAAATGGGTAAGTTGTTAAAAGAAATTACTACTAAACTTTTTAAGTGAAACAACACCTGGATCCAGAAGGATTCGAATATTCTGGTTATTTTTCAATGCTTTTGAATCCTCATGCCATTTAAAGAAACTGAAATTGAAAATCACAGATGTGTTTTATGGGTGTGGATTTCATTAGAAGCATACACAGCATTCCAATGAGCAAAATGAGTCCAAGGCCAACAAGTCCTTAAAATGACATCAGGAGATCCACAAATTGATGCACATTTATTATATATTTTTAATTGACATAAAATTTAAATGAAGGCATGAATCATTTTTATGGTTTCAGGATTTAATTTTTTTATTACCTGATCAACTACAGGTTCCAATCTTCTGTGCTCAGTGCTATTATCGGAAGATTTCTCTGTTGGGTTAACATCCTATTCACTAAGGCACTCTGGGAGAGTCTTCCTGCAAAGTAGGTCAGTTCCCTGCTACAGGATTCTGATCATGTCAAGGCACTTATTCATGAGTTTTCTAATTCAACTCATTTCAAATGGAGTCATAGTTATGTTATCACAAAAGATGACATCCAATATATAACGTTTCCCTTTAGCTCTTTGGTGAACAGTAGGAAAACACTAATCATTTATAATATAGCATATCTGCTCTGAAATAACGGGGCCCCAAAACAGCATAACAATGGTCCAACCTGGAGAATTTCTCAGAAAGATCCCAATTTTCCTATACATATTCCAGGGGGTGGGGGGGGTGGTGCTGCAGGTGCTTGCTCTCTGCTAATAGGATTCCCTTAAATACTATTGGCCACTGCAAAGAGCATCAAACACTGGACACTAAGTTCAAAACCCATTGGAAAGACAGCCCCAGAAAAGCCAGCCTCCAGGCCAATATTTCAAATGGGCTAACTTTCCACCTTGAAGTTTTCTCCCATTGGAAGCATTATAGCATACATAGCTGTTAAGAGCAATATACGTGGGCCTGGATTCAAATGCAGACATTGCCATGTTCTAGCTGTGTGATTTGGGGGGCAAGTTACTTAAACCTTCTAAAGCAACATTTCCCCATTTATCATGTGGTTATGGTGATGGTGGTGCTTCACTTATGGGGTTGTTGTGAGGGGCAAACAAAGGATGTGTGAGAGCGTAGCAGTATTCTTGGCTCCCTTTGGGGATCTGGCGTTTTAGTTTCAGCATTAACCAATGTTATAGAAGAGTGTCTTTCTCTATTAAACAAAAGCCCCTCCGCCATAATCTGAAACTTGTTTGAGAATATTGCACCCTTTTCTTAGTAGGTGATATGTCAAAATCTATATTATTATGGCTATTTTTTCTACTTCACTTAACATGGGGAGAGATTGAGGGCCAAGAGGTCTAGTAAAATCTGGGTCCTTCTGTTTATGGACAAGTATTTTCAGATCTCACCCAGAGAAGTCAGGAGACCTCCCAGGCAAACATGGACAAGGGACAAGGTCACAGTGGCGTGATGAGGGAGGGGGTTTCTCTTTCAAATGTGGACTTTGTCCACAATGACCAGTTAGCACTGGGCAGTAACATCCAGGGCTCAGAGCAATACTAACTGTTCCCAAGACTCTGCAAACCAAAGCAGGCTCTGCCGGCTCTCACATCAGCCTGGAACTCTTAAGCACAGACATGGACAAGCACATGGGGCACAATTTATAGAAACTGCTCAGCCCAGTATCTGCTCCAGATCAGTGTTCAAGGCACACAGAGGGGTTATACAGGCATGGGCAAACTACAGGCGTGGCTGTTCTAAACTATTGAAATAAAAAAAAAGACTGTACCCTTTTATGTAATGGTTTTTACTTTGAATTTATATTAGTTCACACAAACACTCCATCTATGCTTTTGTTCCGGCCCTCCGGTCCAGTTTAAGAACCCATTGTGGCCCTCGAGTCAAAAAGTTTGCCCACCCCTGGGTTATCATCACCATCATCTCTACTTTGTTTCAGTTGTTTGTTTTTGTTGTTGTTTTTCAGTTTATTTTCCCCTATTTTGACCAAATGACACTGTTCCAAGACCTCCTTACCCCCACCCCCTTTAATAAAAAAGCTGTTTACTTCCAAAGCAATAAAAAGAAGATAGCTCAGATGTTTGGTTGGCATAAGTTATATGTCCTCCCCCGATCCATCACGGTATAGGTGCAAGTGAAACATTAGGTATTTGCATTTCTTGACTATTCAATTATAGACTCTGTCCTTTTTTGTGTTTACTCCAGGTTTCACGTGCTTATGGCATCTTTTTCCTAAAAACGGAGAAACTGGCTTCCTCATTTGTAAGATGGGCTCTATTTGCCTTAGAAGAAAACTATAGGAATAAATATAATAAAGATATTAAAAGTCTGAAAGTATCAAGAGTTGGAGGACAAGGACCACTATTGCTAGGACTGGAAATCACTTCGGTAAAATTTAGTGACATCCACGAAAGCTGAAAATACTTGTACCCTATTCAAAGCTAAATATATATACACATCCAGTGGCCCATCCTAGCTAAATGCAAGCTTATGTGTAAAACTCGGTCATACTAGCCATGCTCAGAGGGCTCCAAACCCAGACATTACAGAATGGATTGAAAACCTGTGCCGTATTTAAGTTGGGATACTCTATAGCAATAAACATAAATGAACAACTGCGCAAGTCATTTTATTCTATGCAACAGTGTGGATGCATCATAAAGACACAAGTTGTAACACAGAGATAAGCAGGACAAAATACACATTGCGTGTTTGCATTGACGTGAAATTAAAAATGTGGCAGAATGAAACATTATTGATGGATTTCACTATGAAAAATAGTATTGGAATATCACAAAAAATGGGCATTTCCATTATGGGGGGAGGAAGTGGTTGTGGTTGGGAAGGGATGTGGGGACATGCTGGGGAGCCAGTTACATTACAATATCTTAATGTAAGTGTGTGCTTTATGGGCATTCCTTTCGCCATCATTCGTTAGGCTGTCCGTTTATGTTTAATTAATTCACTATCTTTTCTGTATCTTTATTTTACCACACCGGTAAAGCTGAAGAAAAAAAAAATAAGAAAGAAATACAATCACAGTCTAACAGTCTGTGATGCCCATTAGGTGCAAAAATGGAGAGAGAGAGAGAGCAGCTTCCACCCCTTGTCTGTCTCTTAGAGATGAGGGGATAGGTGAGAACAGGGCACAGAATATAACATTCCAAAGGTTTTCTCAACCAAAAACAATCCACTTACTTGGTTTCCTTTAATAAAGAAAAATTATTTAAAAAAAAATAATTGTGGAGAGTATCACCAGAAACCCTGAAATTCCACGTTCAGATGGCACACAGCACAGAGGCTCCTGGGGATTGGGCGGATTAGAGGAGAGGCCTAGACACCCTGTCTAATGACGTGGGGCTGCTCTTCCAGGCTGTGGCACTCAAAGGGGCCCGCTGCTTTTATTTAAAGGACATCCTAGCTCAGCGGAGGCGGATGGCGGATCAAGGCCTACAGCAGCAATCTGCTAAACACCTCAGTGCCTGGGAAACCCCAAAGGGCTACACTGAGGCCCTTTGTACCTGCTGCCATTAATGACTTCTAGAGGAGCAGAGCCAGGGGGTGGGGGAGGGTGGGGGGGTGGGGGTGAGACGACGACAATAGGTAAGGAGTCAATTTAATTTTCATTCCCTGCCTGCCGCATTCTTAACGCGACCCTATGAGAATGTATGTCGGATGCAAATTGTGTATTTGTCCAGGATTCAAATGGCAGATCTAGTCTCCGATCCGGATTCATTCTTGGGCCTTTAGCTGCATTTAATGAAAAGTGGCTGTGTTCACTGCGAAGCAATTTTCCCCTTGAGTTTTATTACTGAAATCGTCAAAATAAATCACCTCGAATCCTCAATCCTACCTGCTTTAAAAGCCATTGGGAGAAACGGTGAAATCTTCTTTAAAAAAGATACATTATCGGAAAAAAATTTTTTTGTGCACAGGAGACAATGATTAGCTATTACATTGAAATGGCTTTTTCCCCCCCTATCTTTTCTCTGTGTGGGCGTGAGGGTGGAGGGCAGGCAGTAGGAAGTTTGGTCTCTGTAAGTGTATAGTAATTTACAGTGGCTTGTTTTGCATGCAGTAAAAAAAAAAAAGTTCTTCTTAAACAAGGCAAGCGTTGGGACAGATGGTGAACACTGACCCTTAGGGTGTTAATCTGTCAACCAGAGGATGACAGCAGCATGCTAATGTTCTCAGACCAGTTTGGGTGTTTTATAATTAGTCTTTCTTTTCTGTTTGTTTTGTCTTACTTGAGGGGGGAAAAGGAAAGAGAAGGAAAACTGAAACCCTGCAAGAACCCCTCCACTAACACAAGCTGTTTGCACCCTGGAGTGTTAATCTTACCAGGCTAGGGATCCTCACTCAGCCCTTTCATGGACTCCAAGAACAACTTTGTTTGCAAACTTGACTTGGAAATGATAAAGCCAGCCTTAGGTGACAGAGCACAGCAAAGGGGGCCAGTGCCTTTGTGGTCCTGCCCCTAAACCCTACCTTCCTCCTACCCCCTCCCAAAGACCTTCTCACTCCATGCACTCAACTACCCAAACCTTGTTTTGGCTGGAAATTTTCACATCACTCCCTCACCACCACCACCAATTCTTATATGTCCCTGAAGGTTAAAAAAAAAGCTGCACTGCTAATATCAATGTTTAATGTTTAAATGTGCCACATCCAGGACTTTTGTTTTTCAGCTGTGAGCAATGGCTTAAATCAAGAGGCAGAACTTTGAGACATTTCAAGGTTGTGGACAGGGGGCCAAGAATTTTCTGAAGCACATCTGGGGAGGCCCTGATATGCCAAATAAGGTAAGGTATTTTACACTAATATTTGTCCTGGGTAACAATGATGAATTATGTCAACAAGCTCCCAACATACCCTTCTGAGGCAGGAGAGTAAGAAGCTAGGAACATTTCTTGGCAAGTGGAGTGGGGAAACAGACAGATAGTGGATTCAAACTGGCCTCATCCAATACCCTGACTCACTTCCCTCCTTCTCCCTTGCAGGACCAATCCCTTAAGCATTAAGCCCTCAGGACAATGAGGTCTTGATCAGCAGACCCAGGAGCAAAGTCTGGGTCTGCTGACCACAGAGACAAAGTTTTGGTCAAGCTAGAGATAAGAGCTAGGCCTCACTTGTGTTCAGCTCCAGGCACAGAAAAGCAGCAAAACCAGATGAAGCAATGCCATGGCTGCTTCAGGACCAGATGCAATGATCAATGACTCCCTACCCTAGTGTCAACCAATCAGGAGAGAGCATGATCCTTACCCTAACACTCATTTTGATGAATCAGCATATTAAAGAACACAGCTGGAAAGCTGATGAATATTCTATTGCAATCCTCTCATGAGAACTCCCCTAAAATTCCTACCTTTATAAAATAGATAAAAACCCTTAAGACAAAGGTCCCAGTACACCTACTCTCTGTAGAGCAGCAGTCACCAACCTTTTGGATCTCAGGGACCAACAGTGGTCCGCAGACGACCAGTTGGCGACCACTGCTCTAGAGTATGCCCACATTTTCTCCTTTCAGGCATGTGTCTTTGCTTTCTTTTCCCTAAGCTCTCAGGGATTCAGACTCAGCAAGCTTAGGGTGATGTACTACAATGGTCTTTATTAAAAAGCTTTGTGGTCAAGGCCGGTTTGGCTCAGTGGATAGAGCGTCGGCCTGTGGACTGAAAGGCCCCGGGTTCAATTCTGGTCAAGGGCATGTGCCTTGGTTGCATGCACATCCCCAGTGGGGGGGGTGTGCAGGAGGCAGCTAATCGATGTTTCTCTCTCATCGATGTTTCTAGCTGTCTATCCCTCTCTCTTCCTCTCTGTAAAAAGTCAATAATGTGTGAGTATATATATATATATATATATAGAGAGAGAGAGAGAGAGAGAGAGAGAGAGATTTTAAAAAATAGCTTTGTGGGTAATTATGTGACATATACTAGTTTGGGAACCACCCGCACCACTTATCCATGTTACCTTATATTGTAACTATCATGTTTGATAATGCAGAGGCATTATACTAGTAGCACTGTGGTTATGAGCAAATATTCTAAAGCGAGACAATTGAGGTTCAAAACCTAGTTCTAAAGCTTATGAACAGTGTGATCTTTGAAAGATATATAATCTCATTGTGTCTGTTTCCCCAACTCTAGAATGGGAGTATCAGTATCTAATGCATCAGATTGTGTGTGGGCATTTTATCTTTGTCCTCTACTCAAATGTCAAACATCTAGTCCTATCTCAGTGGCAGATGT
The DNA here is from genome assembly GCA_963924515.1 of Vespertilio murinus. NCBI lineage: Eukaryota > Metazoa > Chordata > Mammalia > Chiroptera > Vespertilionidae > Vespertilio > Vespertilio murinus. The sequence goes on from OZ004706.1 coordinate 37,917,121, forward strand.
CTTTCCAGGCCAGTAATCTGGTGTCCTGTATGTAGTAGACACTCTAAAAGTGGCTGTAGGAAGAGACATTCTGAAATTAAATGCCCGCAATCCATGCCCCCAGTTGAGTCACTTCAAAAGCAAGGCTCACAGAGGACAGTGAAACTCCTAACTTGGTGGTTCTGTGAGCTGCCTTCAAACACTGAAGTCTGAGCATCCAAGCATCAGATCCTAGCTGCCTTTCTGCTTTATGCAGACCTGACAATCAATGAGCTTCGGAGACGCAGCTGATCAATGTGCACTTCACAACACTCTCATTGAACACATCTTGAAAATGCCCATGACAATCTATTACACAACCTAATTGAGAGAATGGATTAAATGTTTCCTTATCTCTTTACCTAAAAATTGCAAACAGGGAATGGAAATACTATATAAGGAATGCAGTATGCAGTCTCCCAAATCAACTAGTTCAAGGAAATTCTGTGGGCTGTGTTAAAGCGATTTCCTCTCATGGTTAGCTTTGTTAATTGAATATGTGCATTGCTACCTGAATTAAGTACAAAGACATGTGCCAGCAGTCATGAGGCAGTCTAGCACGGGCTTTGCATTCAGGAAAATTTGGGTTTCAATACCAGCTAAGCTACTTCCTAGGGCTGGAGTATAACTTCAACTATCAAATGGAGAGAATAATAACTATCTTATTGAGCTTATTATATTGATGATCAAGTACTTCCCACACTGAATAGCACTCAAGTACTTGAGGAATTGTAGTGGTAAAGGCTCAAATGTTTACGGAATACCCAATAATAGCAGCTATGAATTACTGAAGGCCTGCCATGTCTCAGGTCCTTAAAGTATATTATCCGTATTCCTCAGTGAAGGAATTATAATGCCCCCTCCACTAGTGAAACACTGAGGCTCAGCCAGGTGGGCTTGGCCAAAGCTGCAGAGTTGGTAAGTAGCAGAAAGGGGGCTAGAATGCAGAACTCTCTACACTCTTCACCGGGTATCACAAAGCCTCTTGCTGTGTGGGCCCACAGGCGCTGTGCTATATTCCTGGGGTCCCAGGAAGAGATCTAATGCCCCTACTTGAAGAGTTTTATTTTCTAATGGGGTAAATGCAAGTAGAAAGGCAGAGGCAAAAAAATGGTAAAAATGAAAGTAAATTGTACAGTGAGTCCATTGGTAAGGATGAGTACAAGGCTGAAGCAGCACCAAATTTAGTCTCCCAGTTAGGGGCGGTGTTGGGTGGGGGGAGTCGCTCAGCTAATTCTTATGGGACCAGGAGTTTTCCTTTAAAAAAATTCAGAAATGAGCATTCCAAAAAGTGATCAACAGCTGATCTGGGGGCAGAGATGTAGGATAGCGGGGTATTGTCAGAGTCTAGAACTGTGATGTCCAATAGGTAGCCACTAGTACATATGGCTATTTGTGTTTAGATCAATTAAAATTAAATGGAACTAAAATTTTGATTCTTCAGTCACACCAACCACATTTCAAGTGCTCAATGGGCACATGTGGCTAGTGGTTACCCTATTGGACAACAAGGACACAGAACATTTCCATCACTACAGAAAGTCCTGAGGACAGCACTGGAGCTATTTAACTTTGAAGGACAAATGCAAATGGTTAGAGTGCAAACAGAAGAGGCTGGAGAAGGATGTGGTGGGGAGAGAGCTAATCATGAGGAGTCCCCAGATGACAGGGAGCTGCTCAGGGTTCTAGGCCAAGAGTGACATGCACATGTCTGGATTTTAGAAAGGCCACCCAGGATGCAGGGTGGAGACTACATGGCAAGACAGAGAGAGGATTGTGAGAAATACAGTTAACTGGTGCAAAAACTTATAGTGATGGAGAGGTGGGAACAGGAGGAGATGTGCCAGAGAACCAATACCGGCTGTAATGAGAGAAGGAAGAATTGATCATTCCCAGAATATGGACTCCAAAAATGTGTGCATACAAAGTGACCATCATGTGGAACATGCTAGAGAAGGGAGGAGGCAATTAGAAACAGGTGATAGATTATATGCGTTCCAGCCCCAGGATTCTGCCATCCTGATTCTCTCCAGCCTACCAAGTTCTTTTTGACCCCTGGGTCTTTGCTCATACTGTTCCCCTGCCCCAAACACTCTTCCCAGCTCTGTGCCAGGCTGACTCCAATGAAACCTTCAGAACTCAGATGAGATGCAATTTTTCCAGGAAGTCTGAGATTAAATGCCAGCCCCCTCACCACAGCAACCTGGGAATTCCCTGAGAGTTCCCTCTCCTGGCACTTACCATGCTACTCTGTAACTTCATTTCTGGGCTGTAGCAGTGGCTACAAAAGGAGAATTCGGAGAAAAGAAAGACTGGAGGCCAGTTATTAATTGGCAATGGCAGCAAAAGACAGACGAGGACAGAATTGGGGGAATACTAAGGTTAAAATGCCTCTGTCTTGGGCACACACAGGGAAAGGAACATTTGGTAGACAGATTCTCAAGGAAAATGTTCTAAAGTTATCTAAGAAGAAAAACAAAGATGAGAGGAAGGCATCCTAGGGGAGCCAAGGAATGAGAATAGGAACAAACCTTTACCAACAACATTTCACATAAAGGGCCCCTTACCACATGCTCTTATTTAAGTCTGCACAAGAGCTGAGAGAAGTAAAAACTGTCATCCCCTTCTTAGCAGGGAGTCATCTTGCACTCACAAATATAAATGCCATTACAAGGTGGTACTTGGGCACTGACCTATCTTCCATGTAAACCATTCTAAATTCATAATGAACAAGATTTATGATTTATCCCCCAGAGAGTGAGGCAGATTTCTCAGGGTGTCCCAGGTAGAAAGATTCATGACACAAACCTGTAATTTAAGGACTTCAAGTTGGGTCCTTTCCCTTATGCAGTAAATGCTTTAACAGGCTCCCAGAATATGAGATTCCAAAAGAAGAAACCTCAGAGATCCTAGTGTGGAGGTGAGACAACTCACAGCCATTGAATAGGGTAACTATTTGTCCTCTGAAGAGCAAAACACAGTGCCACTATCATCTGGGCCTCCTAGACCAGGTAAATTCACATTTCTGGAGGTGGGCCCAGGTGATGGCATTTTAAGGATTTTATGTAAGTTCAAGTTGCAGCCAAGAGGTCAGAATCACTAGCCTAATCTAACCTCCTTGTGAACAATCACATTGGAATATAAATTCTCTCTAATCTACACTAATAAAAGAGAAAGATGCAAATTGACAGTAACTTCATGACACCAACTAGCCAATCAGAGTATGAAAATTAACACAACACAGATGGCACATTAATTTGCATATGCAGGTGCCAAGGGACCTGGGGTGGGATGCAGGCATTCTGCATCGCCCCAGAGAATCCAGGTCTCTGAATAGCACGGGAAGGTGAAAAGGCAGCTCCTGGCTGGAGCGAAGGTGGTGCTGGCAGCCAGGGGAAGGAAGGCCCATCTTGCACAAATCTTCATGCATTGGGCCTCTAGTACATATATATAATTCTTCTATAAAACCAACCCCAACTCTCAAGTTTAGGATTCATATAGAAGCACATTCATGAAAACCCACAAACAAGGTCCAGCTGGCCACCATGTTGCCATAAGTATTGCCCCAATCCATCAGCGTTAATTATGTTTACTAGTATTTGTTATCACTTTCCTGGCAAACAAGAATTATAGGGATATAACAGAGAGCACTGTAAAACATTATTTATTAGTAGACCAATAGATAATCATGTGAATCAGGTCTTACATATTCCACTTGCCACTGAAACAATGGAATGCTAAACAGCTAATAATAAGGCAAGGGTCTTGATTAAATACCCAAACCATAATTCAATAACGAGCTTGTGCTGACATAATCAGCAAAGAGGGACCCTGATGAATATCCAAATAAACCCAAACCTAAAAGGCGCTAGTCAGCATTCACCCCACAGAGGCGCATTATTTGTAATGTGCGGAAATGTTTTTCTCCCAGTACCGGACTTCAAGAACTTTAATTAGCAAAGTTTTATTCATGGGAGTAAAGACATACTGGATCCCTGGTAAAGGCTGCCAGGAGTCTTAGGGTGTTTTTCTGGGAAATTACTTTATTTCAGTAATATTAGAAATAATATATGCTTTTTAGTTGCATAATAGACTGTTGTTTGAATAGGTCTTGAAAATTACTAGAAGCTTAATTAAAGGTTGCTTGATTTCCATTTTGTGCCAGCATACTAAATTTTGGTGGCTATTGCCCCCCTGTTCCCCAAAAACGAGTGACCTAAAAAATCCTGGGATATAGAGGAGAAACCAAGATGGTGGCATAGGTAAATGCTTAACTGCAGCCTAACACAACAATTTCAAAAAAATACTACTAAAATACAAAATGGACATTATCCAGAACTACAGGAAAGTTGACTGACTGGAAATTCTACAACTAGAAGGAAAGAGAAAACCAGAAGGAAAATCATAGGAGCTGTAAAAGCCTAAGGTAAGAAGACATGGTACACACGTGGGGAGAGGACTGAGCTGGAGAGGAGGGGGCGGCTGAGTGCCTGGCTGGCATTCCCTAGTGGGAAGGAGATAAAAGCTCCGGATTATGAAGAACCCCAGTTCCGACTGCACTGAACCCCAGTTCTGGGCGAGACCCTGGGGACCCAGGCTCATACAGAGGGAATCTAGGCTGTAAGGCCGAAACTCAGGGGAGCAGCAAAAGGCAGAATCCTAGAGGCGCGCACATTGCGCGCATAAGATGGACTGTTGACTGTGCCACTGGATTGCCCTAGTTTGTAATTATTGAAATCGAGAGTCTAGGTCAGTCTAGGTCAGTGGTCTGACACTGACTCTCTAGCCGCATTTTGCCGACCACTGGGCTAGAAATACAAAAAATATTTGGAAAGGATAAAGTCCTCTTCCATTTCCCCAGGTACATCAATGGCCTTTTTCCAAAAAATGGAACAAATTTATCCAGTTGGTTCTGTTTGTCTCTGAAGAAGGGTGCTTTCTCTGATCTCTGAGTCAGAAGGCTCCTTAGGCTGAGAAGTATGCTTACACTATGTGTGAATACATCACCTTGGTCTGTGAAATCAATACAGAAGTGTTTGAGAGCATGGGTGAGAAAAAATGGAGATGAATCTGAGAGCAAACTCTGAAAGAGAAATCAAGAGAGGGAATGTGGAGACCAAAAAACAAAGGCTGGAGGAGTCACCCATCTTGTGTGCAGATTCCAGTTCCACCACTGTGATTATAGATACCTGATGCCTCTTCAGGGAGCCTCATTCTGCCCCTCCAGCTGTAGAAATCTAACCTGCAACCCCTCCAGGGTGGTCACAGACAGAGCAGACTTTGGAAACAACAAAGTGATCAATGAACTCAACAGACCATTATCAGAAACATTTTGAGGAGGAGGGATCTTTCCAGAGGTGCTTCTTGAGATTGTAAACATAAATGGTTAATAGGCATGTGTTGGGGGTGGGCCAAAGCAATTTCTCAATGACATACTATTCAATTCATTGCAGCCAGTAGTTCCCTGAGCATACACTACCTCCTGGGCCTTCAGAGAGGGGCTGGGGAAACAGTGGTCCACAACACAGACATCTAAGACTGACAGATATGTCAACAGTTCTAGCTCTAGGTGAATATGCAAAACCCCATGGCAAGGAACACACAAGAGGGCCACACAGGAGGCACCACTTGGGACCTCAGGAAGACTTTGCAAATATCTGTTCTTATCCTCACTTTCAGCAGACAAAACTAAGGCTAGAAACAAAATTAACTAGCCCCAAATTACTTGTCCAGTGAGTGGTAGGCTGGCATTCTATCCAAAGTGTCTGCCTGGCTCTTCAACAAAATAAGGATAAAGGAAGGGCCAGTTAGACCTGTTTTAAAAAATATCTACTATCAATTCATGTTCCAGATTCTTTTGTGTCTCCTTAAGTTTTATACCACCCTCTGATCTCAGCTGGTATCTCAGCAATGACTAGATCACTGCTTCCCATTGAGAGACAGAAAGAGAGAGAGGGGGGTTAGGAAAGAGAGGGGAGTGAGAGGAAGAGAGAGAGAGAGAGAGAGAGAGAGAGAGAGAGAGAGAGAGAGAGAGAGAGAGACTCTTCAGAGGCAACAATCTCCACTCTGCTGCCTGTGGCAAACTGAGCCTGCAGGCCCTGTTTCCAACAAAGCCTTCCGGAAGTATGCCCTGCGCCCTGCCTGAGTAGGGTGCGAAGACCTCACAGGCAAATGTCTGGTTGATAATCCACCTCACAACTAATTTAATTCATCCAATTAAATACATGGACCACACTTTATGCTCTGAATTGGAAATTTTCACATGAATAATCACTCTGTGATAATGCTGTGATCTATAGCAGAAGGCGAGGGAAGAAACTATACATTGAACTTTGGGGAGGAAAGTGTCCCAGACTAATGGAAATAAGCAAAACCAGAATTTGGCTCACAGATAATTGGGGAGTGTTTCATTAATGATCCATAGAAAAGGCACTGAGAGCTGTCATTTGGATACTCTCACACCTCACTTATGAGGTCAACATCAAGGAAGAAGGTGTGTGTGAGAGCATGCACATGTGTATATGTGCATGCTTGTGTATGCTTGTGTGTGTGTGTGTGTGTGTGTGTGTGTGTGTGTGTGTGTGAGAGAGAGAGAGAGAGAGAGAGAGAGAGAGAGAGAGAGAGATGAGAAATAGCCAAAGCCCCAGTGCTTTCATATCCCACATCCATTGCTTCTTCTTGTTACTCTCTGGTCTTTGGGTTTCCTTCAATTTTGTTTGTCTCATTACCCAAAACCGGCCCATTACCAATGACTCAAGAAAGAATCCTGGGGTGCAATCCTGGACTTCACTCTGCCTCACCCACCACATTAACTCATCACCTCTACTTCAATAAAACAGAGTTAACATGTGTTGAGTCTTTAAAAAGTACCAGGTGCTTTGCTATAATAGATCATTTTAATTTTTTTTCTTACTTAATCTTCCTAAAGTTATCACAGAAAGATTTATTTATTTTCCTCTGTTTAAAAATCAGCAAGTGGAGTCAAAAGAGTTAACTTGCCCAAGGTTCAACAGCCAGAGGAGGGAGAGGGTTGGGGAACAAACACTCAATCCAGGTCTGTTGGACCACCTCCCTCCGCTGCTCTAATCAAGGCCTTCATTACCTCTTGTCTGGATAAACACAATCACCTTCTAATCATAACTCTTCTTACCTCCCCTCCTGCCCATTCTACTTTTCTACCATAAGAGCTTGGAGGCTGATGTCAGAGGAGTATCATTCTCCAAGTGGTTTTAACACAAGATATAGCAGACATTTGGGAAATCATATAAATGCAGTCTTTTATCATTTATCAGAGAAAAGGCAAGGACATGGATTCCTTTCAACCGCAGTGCTGAAACCACACATCCCTCTGTACTCCAGGGATTGCCACAACCTAGTTATCGCCTCAAATTATTCTGACCTTCCAAGGTCAAGTCCTGTTAGCCCTTTCTAATCCAAAATTAATTAGAGGATAACAGACCCTGGGTTGTTGAGACGGTTATTTGTAAGCAATCTCTTGTCTGGAGCACATGGTTTTGCAGAAATCACTAACCCTAATAAATTCTCCCCAGCACTGGCCACCTGCTATCCTGTGTCCCTGTCATCTCTGACAGTAAAAGGGCAGGCAGGTCACAATGTTGATCCTGGAGATACAAAGTTGCCACCACATTGTCACTGATGAGGAGAATTAGGCCCATCCACCCACCATCTGGAGAGGAGAGGGATGGATGGACACAGGCATCCAGGGAGGCAAACAGGAGATCAATTAAAAAGACAAAGAGGCCCTGGCTGGCATTGCTCAGTAGTTAGAGCATCAGCCCACAAACTGGAGGATCTCAGGTTGGATTCCCAGCCAAGGGCATGTTCCTGTGTTGCATGTTCAAGCCGGCTAAGTTGGGGTGCATAGGGGAGGAAACCAATCCAGGTGTCACTCTCACATTAGTTTCTCATTTCTCTCTCTCTCTCTCTCTCTCTCTCTCTCTCTCTCTCTCTCTCTTTCTCTCTCTCTCTTTTCTCCCCCTCTTTTCTCCTTTCAATCTCTCTAAAACTCAATGAAAAAATATTCTCAGGTGAGGATTAACAACAACAAAAACAGAAAGAAAAAGGTTTGTCCAAAACAGAGGTATTTGGCCAGCTCTGAGAAGTGTTCCAACATTTGTTGGCAGAGAATAGCAAAGGGATAAAAATAAACAAGAGCACCAAACGAGTACCTCATAGCCAGAAAGACCTGGCAGGATACCTAGGAGTATATAGAAGCTGATGCTAGGACTGAGAAGAAGGAGGTCTAGGAGCCTGAGCTTGATGTTCAAGTCAATGTCTATACCTGCTAAAAATATGGAAACAAGAGCAGACTCCATATGAGTAGTGGCTCTCAAACTTAAGTGCACATTAAATCACCTGGAGGGCTTATTGAGGAACAGAGCCCTGACCCATCCCCAGAGTTCCTGTTCAGTGGGTCTGGGATGGGTCCCTGAGATGGACATCCTAACCAGTGTCCAGGTAAGGCTAGTCTGCTGGCCCAGGGGCTACACTTTGATGGATGGTCACACTCAATCTTCCTAACAATGATGAAAGCTGGCTTTGTAAGCCATATTTTATACATGAGGAAAACGAGGGGCAGAAAGGTAAAGTGGCCTGGTCAAGGTCATACAGCTAGAAAGAACCAGAGCCAGGGTCAGTAGCCAGGTTCTCAAAAAACAAAAAACAACAACAACAAAAAAAAAACCTAAAAAAAAAAAACAAAAAAAAAAATCTACTGTTTTTTTGTTTTGTTTTTTTAACTGGTTCTCAAAAATAAAGTTCCAACTCCAGGGGAATCTCAGAAAGACCCATTAGCTCCTAAGGCTTTTCTGTCTTCTGTGAGATGCCTCTGAAAACCCACAACCCTTTCTTCCAATAGGCAATAATCCAACCCACCTCCAAAGGTGACCTGACTCTGGCTTCTCTACTTCAGGATTCTGCATTTTATCAAAAGCCAGCAGCTTTCTGGCCATAGTTTTCTCACCTGAGACATGGGGATGCCAGCACCTGGGAGGCCTCAGGATAGTGCAACGTTCTCCCTTTTTGTACTGAGGCAAAGTCCCAGATCTTAGAATTTGTAGGGAATCTTGAGTGGATTTCAAAACTCAAAACAACAAATCAGCAATTATTATAGCCTGATCACTCTACAGTTTGTATGGAGTATCACTGTTCATTAGTCCTTCTTTTAGCACTGTCTCATTCATCGAGGACCACCCTGACTGTGCCCTCTTAGGTACTCCTGAGGCAAAGCTCTAAGAATCACGTCCTCCACTCTTGTTTATGGTTTCATCCCCTCCTTCCATTTTGCCCTCTTGATGATAGAAAGCTAAGTGGGTCACCATTCGATGGGCTCCCTTCAAAATTCTTGCTCATGGACACCTTACAAACCATGGTAGAAGACTGATTCCCCATTTTGATCAAAACACTGGAGCACACATATGAAAGGCTGAGGGAGTATCATGGTGCCTAGACCACAGGGGCAGAGCAGGGGGACAGGATACCTGGCTCTCATGGGATACTGACTCAGCTTTGGCTATGGAGCCCCAATTCCCAGAACTGTAGTATGTGGTTGATAATCCCCAAACCCTGCTATGTCCCAGGATTGTCATGAGGATCAAAAGATAAGATGCACGTGAGAAGGAACAGAAATCCATCCTGTAATAACGGTGCAATCCTGCAGGAGCTGCAACCATAAATGTATTAGTTGCTCTTAGTGCCAAACAAGCAGGGCAGCATGGTGGCTAAGAGTGCAGTGGTTAGAGTACAGGCACTGGACCACACATGTAGCTTCAAATCCTGGCTCTTCCACTTACCATTGTGCCTTTGAGGAAGTGTTTTAATCTCTCTGGACCTCAGGTTGCCCATCCCATAAAGAGTATTAAAGGAGTTAAAACACTGAGGACAGTGCCTGGCACATCGTAAGGGCTCAGTGATGCAGAGCTGCCCTTGCTATCATCAGCAGCATCCTCCTTACTGTGCCTTTGGGAACTTCTCTTTCTTATTGTAGCTGTGCTTTCCATGTTCTCTCTGGACTGTGTGGTGCTCCTATGGGTGCCTTCCTGTCCCTTCTCTGCTGAGGGCCACAGCAGTGTCATTGATGGACAGCTGGGGCAGGTTAACCTTCCCTTGTAAAAAAAAACCTTACCATTCCATTATCATGAATATTTTTTGAAAGTTCCAACCAACTTTTTCTGTATGGACTTGAGAAAGAGTTCTGAATTTCCTCTTTGTGTTAATTACTACATTAATAAATTTCCACAAATAAATTCATTTAAATGAGAATCACCAGCCACACTATGAAGAAGAGCATGGTTGCTTGAGCCAGACCTTGATTCTAATCCTGGATCCAGTAGATATTAATGACATGGCCTTGGGCAAGTCACTTAACCTCTATGTGCCTGTTTTCTCATCTGCAAAATGGGTATAATAGTAATTCTTAGTTCACAGGGTTATTGTGAGGTTTAAATGAGTGTTTAAGCTCAAGTGCTTACAAAAGCCTGTGGCACCCTCAATAAGTGCTGGCTATTTTGTTTTTTGATGCTTTTCCTGATGCCTCGAGACAGTGATAAAAGAAAAGGCTTTAATGATGGATAAAAGAGGAAAGAGCAATCTTGTTCTATGAGGCCAGAGATGGTTCTTTCTTTAAGTGCTGTGTCACTTTGGAAAGCCCCTTTCCCTCTTTGGGTCTTTGTTAAGAAAAAGAAACCCCACTAATATTTAGGTGTATACAATTCTTTTTTCTCACCAAACCAGCCCTATTAGCACATCTCCAACCCTCAGTTCCAAATTCTCATTCAAACCATCTGAAATGCACTGGCCTGTGTGCTAGTGATGGTGGTGAGCCATGTGGAGAACCATGGGAAATGGGGTGAAACCATATCTGCCGCCAGTCATCAGGAAACTAAGGAACCCAACCACACCCACTGCTGGCCCCGTAATTACCATCTAGGATGCAACCAGCACAGTACACCGTGGCTAACTACAGACACATGGCAGGACAAGAGGCCTGTTCTCACCCATGTGCCTATTCATACATGTAATACTTAGTAACAGTGGGTCTTAGGTCTCAGGAAATGAATACAAAATAACTGATGAATAGAAGACACCTTTCCATGTTCTACCTTCAATGTGATGTGGGGACAGAATATACTCTTGCCTGGCATGGGCTTCCCCACCATTCAGAATCGCAGTGGTGCTACTGTGGACAAAGCAGGCTCACTCCTTCATCCATCCATCATTTAGTCATCAAATACTTACTGAGTCCAGAAGAAGCCAGGAAATAATCATGGGGTCAGAACAGCAACGTCAGGTTCCATAAGATGGTCTTTTTAAATGGCTAGAATAAGAATTCTAACCATTTAAAACACTCAACATTGGTATCCACTGATACTAGCAGGTTATCTTTTTAATAGTTAAGGGGATTTTTTTTCTGCCCCTCATTCAAATATAATATCGAGAAGCCATAGCACATTAACAGTAATAAAGTGACCTACCACTCACCAAGCACTTCATGAGTATACTTGCTTATGTATGTCTCTTAAGACTGTGTTGGTCTCATACCATCATATTCTCACTAGAGGCCCAGTGCACGAAAACTCATGCACTGGATGGGGGTGGGTCCCTCAGCCTGGCCTGCCCCCTCTCACAGCCTGGGACTCATTAGTGCTGGCCCTGCCTCCTGCCCACTGGTGGGTGGAAGGCAATCTGGGGCCAGGCCATCTGGAGAAGGGGCTATGGGAGGTTGAGGCAACCAGGTCGCACCCTGTCCAGCCTCTGCAGAGGCATGGTGCCAGAACCGGGCCTTGTTGCTGTCTCTGCGGAAGAGGCAGCACTAAGACTGGGACCACACAGCCCCCTCTCCCACTGATTCTGTGGAAGAGGCCATGGTGCTGGACCAGCCCACACCATCGCCTCTCCCACATCGCCTCTGCAAAAGGGGCTGCGGCACTAGACCAGGCCACACTGCAGCCTCTCCTGCACCATCTCTGCGGAGGGGAGGGGGCCGCAGCGCTGGATTGGTCCCTGCTGCTGCCTCTCCCATACCACCGCCTCTCCCTCACCACTGGCCCTTGCAACCACTCAGCTCTGTCCAGAAGGACATCTGGAAGGGCGTCAGGAAGGTGTCCAGTCTATCCAGTCTAATTAGCATATTACCCTTTTATTAGTATAGATTTTGCAGAGAGGAAGCTAAATAAGGTGGAAAGCAGGTAAGTAACTTGTATAAGTCCCAACTGTTAGAAGTGCGACAGCCAGAGACTAAACCCAGTTCTAAACACAGAGTTGGGCTTGTCACCAGAGCAAGCACTGGCTCTAGCCATCACATGTGAGATGGAGAGAATGTGGGACTTGGTGCAGCCAGCCTCAGGTTCCTCAGCCTAGAAATGGCAATGCAGGGTTGTGAAGATAGAAAGAGGTGCATGTGTGGAGTCCCCAGGAGTAGGGCACACTCAGTTACTAAGAAGAGTCCAAGTGCACAATTTTGCAGGTGGGAAGGCGGCTTCAGATTTCTCTTCCAAAGAGAATTACACCAAGTCAAGGGGAGCTCATGTCTCAGCACGTTTCTCTCTTTTTTTCTCACTCTGTCATGCGGCAGGAGGAGATGACCAGGCATTGACAGAGGGGGGCTGGTAAGCGCTGGGCAAGCCAGGGGGCTAAGCACACATTACTTGATTATTTCATGACGTCTTGGACAACATAATGAGGAGGAGCTTTTGCTAATGAAAGGTTTATAATAATTCTCGGGTTAGCCCAACACTCATCTAGACAATTGTGTCTAATTAAGGTAATTTTTGTCACTTGAGTTATGGGGCAATTTCTCAATGAGGTCAACAAAGCTAAGTGGTAAAGGAAATTCCAGATTATTATAGTTACCACAACAGTGGCCATCAGTCAGAGAAATCAGAAATTGAAAATACTTCTGACTCACAGGCACATTACAGTAAGCAAGGAATCAATAATGTCTGGTAAAGTCCTGTTTGCTTGGGCAAAACATAGCCTTTATGTAGTCTGAAAATTCACTTTTGTTTATCATTTGAAAGCGGGGAGCAACCACACATGATGATAACTGGCATTAGTAATGAGAGAAGTGGATATTTACCGACATATGCCAGGCACTTTCGAAGCATTCCATGGGTAATGGCTTATTTGATCCACACAAGTCTATCACATAGACTGAAACGATTAGCCCCATTTTAGAGATGAAAATATAGAGGCACAAAATGTTCACTTGATTGAAGCCACACAGCAAGAAGCAGCATGTTAACTGTTACCAAAACAACTACTGTTTCTTTAGCACCTACTGTGTTTTAGAACTTTGCCAAGCACTTTATACACTTGATTTTTAAAAACTGATGTTAAAATCACAACATGAACTGGATCCAATTATCCCTATGGTACAAATGTGGAAACTGAAGCTCTGAAATATTAAGTAATTCAAGACCTCACGCTGTTAATTAGCACAAGAGCCAGATTTGAGAACCGGATTCACCCAATTCCAAATCCACTGACTACTCATTAGAGCACATGGTTTTCAGTCCCCTTGGAATATACTCCTCTTCTCCAGTCAGGAAGTTTCAGCACTCAAATAGGAGAGACAGACACACAGGTTACCAAAAGGCTCAAAACACCACTTAACAAAGAAGACAAAACACCTGTTTAACTTCACTAGGATAATTTAGAGTCAGTTAATTTTAAAACCCAGGCAATATAATCTTACTCATAGAAAATGCTTTGGAAAGCAATAAAGTGAATTAAATTAAACTATGGTTTGAAGGTGATGATTTAGCAAGCTGTGGGGGTGTTAGTCAAAATGAAATAGAAGATCTCTTTGCATACATCTCCCCAAAGAATATCATATAATAAACAGTCTTTGCACACAAAGTAATGAGAATATAGTACATACAATAAACATAAACTATAATAAATGAAAATATGCTTTTCCTATAAAATCTATCTGCCAAACGTATACAAACCAGGTGGAATGTTATTAAAATATGAGCTGGAAGAAATGAGAAAGGATGTTAGCAACTTCTAGCAGGCTTGGGCTCCTTTACATACCCCTCCCTCCCTTGTGTCTATTCCACTACATGCTAAACCTTTCCTAAGCACCTCAGTGCTATAGACTATGACACAGAGTAAGGAATGTTGAGTTGAAGAACTGATGTTGTCTCCAAGGAATATGCAGGCAAGCAGCGAAGGCAGACATGGTCCTAAGGTAAGATGATTAAACAGAGTGTAATAAAATCTCTCAAAACCTTCCTACTATATTTAGAAGAAAATCTCCAATACTAAGCATGACCTTTAAGACTTTAAGTATAGAGATGCATCTCCTATTGCCCTGGTTCACATACCAGGAACGTATGCTTTCTTCCAGTCCCCCAAGTATCTGAACCTCTTTGACCTTTGGAACACAAGGTTCTCTTCTACTTGGAACACAGCTCCTCCATCCATATTCTAGCCATGCACAAGGATGCTCACGTGTGTCTGTGCGTGCGTGCGTGCATAAACACATGCACACACACACATATTCACACATTAAGCATGGACTTTTCCTTGGAGAATAAAGGAAGGATTTCCAGAGGAAGGGACATGCCACCTGGAATCTGAAGGAGGAGGTGAGAAAGAAAGGCAAATGTGAGACAGAAGATCCAGTAGGTGGAGGTGCTGAACTATAAAAAGCAGGGCATGTTATGGGGACAAAGGGAAGAATGGCGTGCTGGAGAGTGCTGGGTGCAGGATAAGACAGGAGCAGCCTCTGAGGCCCAGTTCCCCAGGGTCAGCTGTCAAGGTCAGTCCTCTGCAGTGGGCCGTGTGCTCCACAGGAGTTCCCAGAGGAGGAATGAGGGCATTGGTATTATGACATTTGTTTTGAAAGAAATAGCCTCTGGCAGCTGTGTGCAGGAGAGACCAGAGCTGTCCAGACAGGGGAGGGAGGCTGGGGCAGGGGAAGACTTTCTAAGGTTACACTTAGCGAGGCCTGGCCCTGGACCGGAAGCCACCAGGGAACTGAGTCTCCATCCAACCTGTCGGAGCTCTGGTTAGCTTTCTGGTTACCTCACTAAGTCCCTTCTGAAATGGATTCAAAAGAAGAACAGGGCTCCGGCAGCTTTCCTTACGTACTTCTCCTCTGGGCAAAGCCAGAATTCTACCTAGCAGCAGTTTTTAAAAGAGGGATTAACTGTATTACTTCCTCTCCTGGCAAAGTAAGAATTCTAACTAGCAGGATTTTTTAAAAGGGGGATTAACTAATGGATACCTTTTAAAAGACCCATATACAAGCACTTCAGCAAGGAGCAGAGCAGCAGGAACTGCGTGTGCAGCCAGCACAGGCCACGCAAGGCTGCTCCAGCAGGGCGCCCACACCTGGAGGGAAGGGGCTGCCTTGTCACCTTCCCTTAGAGGCTTGGTGGGAAGTGACAGCCAGCTTGTCTCCTGATGGCCCAGCAGACAGCACTGCGGGAAAGCGCTTCTCTCTGGAAGAAACGTAGCCACAGCAATGACAGCTGTGAGTGAGCAGGAGGACTCTGGGCTATGCACAAATCATTTCTTCATGTTTCCACTCAGAACAACTCTTGACGGTAATGAAATCACTGGTTACTGACAGGGCAACTGTGGATGACTGGGGGGTAGAATTGTTGCTCCCAAAGATTCAGCAATGTTCAAAAAATGTTGGGGGGGGGGGGGGGGGATGAGATTTGGAGTCAGAAGTATGAGGCTAATTGCAGCCACATGACCAGTTCTGAGACCTGGGATCAAAGAGTCACATGTCTCCAAGCCCAGGATTCCTTGCCTGCCAGATGAGGAGGGTGGCCGGTCTTTCACAGCACAGTTTTAAGGAAAAAGTGACATTAATGCACAGGAAAAGGGTCTAGAGCAGCCATGGGCAAACTACGGCCGGATCCGGCCCATTCGGCTGTTCTACCCAGCCTGCAGAGCCGAAAGAGTGAGGGTTCTCTTGCTCTCCCCTCCGCTCCTTCACCAGCAGCCCAAGATGAGAGTGCCAGCATGGTCAGGCTGCTTTTGTTCCGGCCCTCCGGTCCAGTTTAAGAACCCATTGTGGCCCTCGAGTCAAAAAATTTGCCCACCTCTGGTCTAGAGCCTAGTCCTAAGTGATAAAGTATTGATAGTGGCATCTAGGTACTAATATGAAGAAATGCAAATTAGGCAGAAATGCCAGCTATAGATGGGATCTGAGGGGGGACTGGTCAGTTGAGCCTCGGGGCTCAATGTGAGAAAAAGGCACAGGGGACTCGGGGAAAGTCCACTAACCTGGGTTCCCCAAGGAAACAGAAAGAGATGTTGCAAACCCAATATGATACTCCCTCTAGCAGATTATTTTGTTGTTTATTTGTTTGTTGAACAAATCGATATTACCTACCTAGTAATATACTGATATCAACTCTGAAGCCACTTTCCTGGATTTGATATTAGGGCCCTCCCATATAGTTCACCCCGCGTTTCAAAATTTACTTAGAAATGCACACCAAGGCAGTTTCAGGAACTGGGAACTAGGATGAACAAAAAAGACAAAACTCCCTGCCCTCATGGGAACTTCCTCTCCAGGGGAAAGTGGCATATTCTCCCAGAATTCTTACCACCAGAGTAATTACTGCAATCATTACGCAATTGCAATAACATCTTTTAATAATACTAAAGTCTTTCTGTAATTAACTATCTGAAGGATATTTAGCAGGCCATCTATTGCACTCAGCTGGAAGATCTATGAGAACAGAGAAGGGTTGGTGTCCACCACTACTAGTAAACCTGCAGAGCATAGCACGAGCCTGAACCCTGCCAGGTGCCCACGAAGCGAGTTCTCAGGAAGTACAGATGGAAGACGGATGCAGGCAGGAATGAATGAATGCCATTGCAATTTCCATAGCATTTTATACAGGCTGATTTTAGAAACGGGTTAAGGTAAAGGAAGGTGTTCAAACAAGCTGCCATTGTCACAAATTCAAGCAGCCTGCCCTCTTTAAGGATTCCCTTCGATCTCTGCTGGGTGGTTCTCATATTTCTGCCAAGCAGAGGTACTTCAGAACAAGCCGCAAGGTAGTAATTATCCCACCCAATATGCCTATAAATAGTTCTGGGCAGCCCTCCACCCTATCCTTATTTCGTTGCTGCGATTCTGGGCTGAATTTGAGTGGCAGATTTTTTTTAAAGCCTTGGCAATTTGGAGGCTGTTGTTGGCTTATAGAGACTGTGCTTGCAGGTGCAAAAAAATACATTTTAGCATACACAAAAAAAAATACAAGGGGAGGTCAGGCTGAATCCTTTGAAAATATGGCCTTACATCTTTTTACTTTATTTTCCTGAATTTGTGATGATAGATCTTTTGTTGGTGTGCTGCCCATTTTAATCGCATGGTGGAATTTGGCAGTTCCACTTAGGAACTCATTGAAATGCAGAGAGGGGCCAGGGCTATAACTAGGACCCCTTTACCTACATTCACTCTGGGAAATGAGAAAATGAATTACCTGTTGAATCACGATTAGAAATTGGAGGATGGGAGGTGAAGGTGGGATTTACAGACCGAAATACTTAAAAAAAAGATAGTGTAGCTACATCCTCCAACTGGATAGCATTTTAGTTTAGTAAAGCATTTTTAAAAACACCCACCCATCATTTCATTTCATCCTCAAAGAAACCCTGTGATTAAGTTACCACACTGGTAACAATGATCTTTTTTATCTGTATGAATCAGATCATATAATTCCCTTCCCTTAGCAAGTTGAAAGGGAGCCTGTGTTCTCAGGATGAAGTGTAAGGCCAGGCTCACCATACCTGAGTTTAACCCACCTCCACAGCTATGCCTTCTGTCATCCATTTATTCTCCCATACTAAACATGCATGCGCAGCCCTTACTTGCCAACATCTCCCAGAAGGACAAGGAAAGACAATCAACTTTAGCACAAGTCCCAAAATAGGGAGTCCTGATGGAAAGGGGACTTAGGTTAACCTCTGTTCATTGAGATCTGAGCAGGGGGATGGCCTTTGGAAGAGTGGGTTGGGGGAATAATGCAGAGAAGTATTAAGGCACAGGATACAGTGGCCACAAAGGAACATGAGAAAGAGCATCACCCACTCCTCACAACCACAGCCACACAGAGTACCCCCCCATAGTTTTCCACACCTCCGTGATTTGCACAATCTAACAGAAAGAGCCCTTTATTCTCTCTCCATTAAACTCTTATTAATTCTCCAGGTGACCTCTCACTTGCCATCTCCCTCTCTGCTTCTCCATAAGCTTTCCTGGTACCTCTATTTATTTGTATAGGCTCCCTGAAGGCAAGGGAAGGGAAGTGTGACCCAAAAGTGTGTGTGTGAGCTGAGTTGGGACCCACTACCTGAGATGGTAAGTGGGGGGGGGGGGGTTAGCGAGATGAGCACCAGTTTACCAAGGGACTGGCTGTGCCATGCTGCCCACAATGCTCCTTGCAATAGAACATGTGACAGTGGTAGTAGCAGCTAGAAGACCAACAGGGCCAAGGATAAATTGATCCGGTATGATCCCTACATGGCAACTGAAAGAGGCCTCCTGAGTGACTCCTCAGTGGCAGGTTTATTGCTCTGTGGCCTTTGCATTGAACTGCTCTGTCTCCTTTCCAACTCAAGCCCACAGCTGTGCACTTTCATCTTCTATGTCTCTCAACACTTATTTACTGGAAGGACATTACAAAACTTGTTCTAGTTTTGAAGAAGTGACAACAACATGGAGGCGCATCTTGCCAGATTTGACTCAACCTCTTCTTAGAGCAGTGCTTGTAAAAAGATATCAGCAGATTTTTTTTTCAAGTTAAAGCGTACTTACTTAGAAACCCCAAAACCTAAAAAAGTTAAAACAGTTCTTTTGAAATTGGAATGATGGATACTGGGTGCCATTTTCTCAGACTTCCCATGAGCTCTTACTCTCAAGGCACCTCTACAGACCTAAGGTTCCACAGAATAAGAAGTGAAAACATCGGTCTAGAAAAATGTAGTATTGGTATCAGCGGGCCTACAGGTTGTTACTCAACCCAGATCTGAAATGGTAAAGGGAAAGATGTAGATTTACATTCGCTGGGGTGTGGCTTGTGTTCTTACCACTGATTTGATAACATGATCTTAGGTATGTCAGTCATCTCAGCTTCCTAAAACCTCAGTGTTTCTCTCAGTATGGTGGGGATCATAATAAAGGCATTGCTGGAATTGCTTGCAGATTAGGTAACATGTACACAAAGTATTTCATATAACAGGCAAGCAACAAATCTGTGATGAAGTCTGACGAGCTCTTTATTATTGCCATTTACGATGACCAAAGAAGCAGTCTTTCATTCACTGTAATCAGATATATGCCTACAGGGCTATGGAAAGGGGCAATATATTTTCAACACCCATCCCCATTAAAATACAAACGGTAACACTAATTTTAAAGAGCTTCCCATGCAAAGAAAGGAAGATGGTTGACATAATTTCTCATGCGATCCTCTCACCTTTGGAAAGTAAGGTTGCTTTGTGAGAAATTAAAGCCCACCCATTTCAGGGTGTTAATGGAATTTCAAGGAAAGAGGCTCCTTTCTGAAGGCACTGGAGCCCTCGTGGATTCTCTCATCATTGCAGTGTTCCTCAGTTGTCATGAGGCACCAGGGGAAAGCCCACCTGCGCTCAACACAAAGCAGGATTTGTGAGACCATCTAGTGAGAGACCACGTCCCCATGAGCCGGTAAACCAAAGCCTCCCACAAAATGGGTTTCCTGGCAGTCCTACCCCATAGTGGTTGGCTGGCTCAGCCTAGTCTCACTCATTGTTCTTTCCAAAGAATGTTTATTGTGCACCTTCAATGGGCTCAGCATTAAGTTCAGGGTAGTGAACACAAGAGGCGAGGTCTCCACAGTCTCTGTGCTTAATTAAGAGGCAAGCGGGGAATGGGGAACCAAAGGTCTTCCCACCGGAGCCCCCAGAACAGTCTTGTGACTGAGAACCTAGCCGATTTTCTTACCTAGAAATAGAACCGAGAGAGACTGATCACCTACTATATGTCAGAGACTGCAGGGTGCTTAAATATGTGACCTCATCTAATTTTCACAACCACTGCAGATTTCTTTCTTCTTACTGATGAGAAAACTGAGTCTCAGGTAATGCAAGGTCCCTTGCTCAGGATCGCACTATGCAGTAGCCTACCTGAGACTGTCTGATCTCCAAGTCCAGGCCTTCTCACTACGACATGCATCTGCAGCACGCTGGCTTCACCAACCTAATTTCATTAACATGTACAACATCTCCAAGCACATTCAAATAGTGCAGATCGAATGGCTGCCACAAGGAGAAATTAGCGGATCTACATTTAGAAACCACATGCCTTTATTGGCTTCTCTCTCTCTCTCTCCTCTCTCTCTCTTTCCTTTAATGCTCCCTCCAATACCAATTGGCTTTATTCTTTTCAGTGAGCATTTATCCAATTTCAAGTCAATGAAAAATAATGAACATTTTCCAACAAGTTTACATTAAGCGCTGCAAAAGTGCTTATGTGCCATTTAGTGCTGATGGTGCTGGAGCAGGGACCACATTTGAATAAGTCCTTAATTGAAGTCCAGAGGGGTTAGCAGGAGGCTGGTTTTGTTCTGTAATTTAGGTAACTAAGAGTTTGTTAGAAAGGCTTTGAGGGGTAAAGGGGGGAGGCAGGGAGGAATGAGGAGATGGGGGAAAGGGAGGATGCTTAGTGAATACAACTAGAGACTTTAATCTTCAGGAGATATCTGTTTCATCATCACCACACCCCTCCCTCCTCCCAGCCCCAAATCTGGAGGTTAAAATGACACCTCCACCTACCAAACAGCACTAACCCTGCAGTCAAAGGATGCAGGTTCTATTTCCAGCTCCACAAAGTCCTAACACTGATTGCCTCATGGGTAAAATCTGTAATATGGGAACAGTCTACAATTCTATAAAAGAAAAAAAAAGAAAAAAACAGACTTTAGCACAGAGGGGCTTACTTTTACCTCTCCTTTGTATTCAAATTCATATCTCAGGATTGGTGTCTCCTCCCACAGGCCTTAATTTCCCATGTGTTGTCCATCTAAGTAGATGAATTAGTACCACTGTGTGCCAGGCTGTGGCTTGAGCTTCTTAATTTCCCCCAAAACTTGTGTTGAAGCTCAGGTCTGAATTTCTGATTCTCTCAGCTCTAAAGTCACTTGCAAATGTCCACAGTTGGCTCTTTTGCTGGCCTGTGTCTACTGATCAGAACCTAATTCCAAGCAAAGGGCTCTCCCAAGAGCCAGGATCTGGAAACAGGAACACACTGGCACTCCGAAGTCAGAGAGACCCGGTTTAAACTCCCCCGCAGCCTGAGCCTCGCGTGTCACACAGGGCATTGTAACAAACAACGTGTCATGCTTGGCGGACGTTGTCTGACATGTGCTGAGCACTCTCATGATAGCCACCATTAGTTTTATTATTAACAAAGACTATTTGCTCCAGACATCATGGAAATGCAGATGAACAATGAAGCCTTTCTAGACCCTCTCAGCTGGCCTGCTCCTTCTTAGCCTTCAGCAGCCATCGCCTTAGGCACACCTTCTCCACAGGCTTACTTAGAGCACTATACTCAAACCATTTGCCTCGCCTCTGTAGGTGAAGCACCCGAAACAGCATCTGGCACATGATTTAATAAATAGCACGTGCTTATTAAAATAATGAGTCCACTCTGACCAGGTGCTCTTTACACACTGTGACAAGTGTATAAAGCAGAGACTTCAACACTGAGGGGCTTGTATTCATGGCCTTTTGCTTTCCTAGTTTTTATGATATCCCTCTTTATTAATGTCTGTCCCTATTTTATAGGTAAGGAAACTGAGGCATGGAGTTAAGAGGTAAAGGCTAAGAATTCCATACCCAACGTGGCTCAGGGTTGAGCATCGAATTATGAACCAGGAGGTCACTGTTAAGTTCCCAGTCAGGGTACAAGCTTGGGTTGTGAGCTCAATCCCCAGTGTGGGGTGTGCAGGAGGCAGCCAATCAATGATTCTCTCTCATCATTGATGTTTCAATTTCTCTCTCCTTTTCCCCTTTTCTCTGAAATCAATAAAACATCATTTAAAAAACCCCACAAAACAGTTTCTCTTAAAAAAACACAAAACACCACACACCAATATGGTAAAACCTAGATTCAAATTAGGACCCTTGGGGGGTGGGAGGGGTAGGCAGGTACTGAACAGAGCAATGAGTAAGTGACTAGGAGATAAATAGGAGAATGAGCTGAAGGGATGTGACCAGAGGAGTGCTGCCATGAAGGATGATGATTCAGAGTGCAAGTGACATTATTGCTCTGGGTGTCTCTGATTTGGGTTTTTATTCTTTTTGGTTTTTATATATTTTATTGATTTTTAAAAATATATATTTTATTGATATTTTATAGAGAGGAGGGAGAGAGATAGAGAGCTAGAAACGTCGATGAGAGAGAAAAACCAACCAGCTGCCTCTTGCACACCCCCTACCGGGCATGTGCCTGCAACCAATGTACATGCCCTTGACCAGAATCGAACCTGGGACCTTTCAGTCCGCAGGACGATGCTCTACCATTGAGCCAAATCAGTTTCAGCTATTTTATTGACTTTTTACAGAGAGGAAGGGAGAGGGATAGAGAGTCAGAAACATTGATCAGCTGCCTCCTGCACCCCCCCCCCCCAAACACACACTGGGGATGTGTCCGCCAAGGCATATGTCCTTGACCGGAATCGAACCCAGGACCCTTCAGTCCACAGGCCGATGCTTTCTCCACTGAACCGAAACAGTCAGGGTGGGTTTTATTCTTTTGAGCAGCCTTTATTGAATACCACCATTTGTAAGGAAATTTTGGAAAGCCTGATCTATAGTTTAAATGCATTGGGGTTTTTTTCTGCCTGAACACATGTTCTTCCTATGCTGCAAAGACAGTTCCATGAATTGAGGGAACTTGGTGCTTTGCAAGGCAAACTGGTGAGGGCTCTACTGAAAGCTGGCCCTCCATCCACTGTGGAGGTGCTGGTTGCTATCAATAATGCCCTTCACCTAGTCACAAGGGAGGATGGGTGCCTAAAGGTCAGCTTCAGTTTCACTTCACACCTTGGTCTTGCCCGCTATGGGGACTACCCTGTAATGTAACTCCCATCTCCCTTCACTGAGCTGAACAGATCTGACAGCTAATGTCTTGCTGCTTTATTTGACCTTAATCTGCTCTTGAACTTTGACTACTGTGACTGGGGTAACCAGCAACTGCAAAGCGAAGAAACGAGTGGGTAATGCCTGCTTCCAATCCTAATTCCCTCTTACTACTGCTTAATTAGTGGCTCTCAACTGTTCCTCTCCTCTGGTCCCAACAAGGCATCCTCCATTGTCCCCTCACACATACACATCAGGCACTCTTCATCTCACTTGGTCAAACCCACTTATGATACAAACAGAAGGCAATTTCATAAAAGAGGGTATTTATATGATTACAGAAAAGCCACAGAGCTTGGGCTAATGGCACCTAAATTGAAATCTCAGTTTAGTTTCTTACAAGCGGCGTGGGCTTGGTCAAATGACTTCACCTCTTTAAGCCTCTGTTTCCTCATTAAGAAAACTGAGGGGGGAAAATGTCGAAATTCTAGGATGATTGTGAAAATTAAATGGGAAGGTGGAAACCCTGTCTGAACCAGTGCCTTAAAAACATGACCTGTGGCAGCTGTTCTCACTAGCACTGGTATTAATATTAATAAGCGTGGTATTGCCAGAGTCACCATTATTGTGTAATTTAAAGATAAAACATGCCCACTAATATTTCAGAGAAAATGTATAATGCTATGATTTTGAAAACATAACCCATATTGAACATGACAATAAAGAGGGACAGTCATTTAACATTTCCCTGCCATAAAACTCTCGAAAAATAAACTGTTCTGCTGAATAATGATAGAACTCAAGAATAATAAAGAAAAAAATTCTGCCTGTGTCCTGCTAGGTCAAGTCAGCAGGAGCTCCCATATCCCCTTGTTATGGGGCATGGAGATAGCGGGGTAGTGATTTCTTAGTCAATGTTATAAAAGCCTCATGTCTCCTAGACCACTGTGTATCCTCAGTGGCATATCAAAGGCCTCATTTGTCAACATCCTGTCTCAAAAACTAATCTAAATTTCACAGAACACTATAAGATAAAATGTACCTAAACACACACACATAATCCACGCAGATAAAAGTTCATCTCAAACCAATAGGGTTTTGGGTAAATTGGATGAAAACACCATGTGGCTGCAACTGAATTCATTTGGTTTCAAAAGAAGGGCAAAGGAAGAATATTTACATTTTAACAGGTAGTGAGTCTAATTGCCAACAGAAAACAGGTAACATTAAAACCTCAGGCCAAAGGATTTGGTTTTCCCTGTCTGTGCATGACTCTGCATGTCTATGAATACATGAATATACAAATGACACATTTTACTACCAACCCATTAAAGTTTAAACATCAATCTTCATCATTCCAATTTCACAATATTAGGCTCTGCCATTCTAATCTGGTATTGATAAGAATGAACAAGGCCCGGGTTTTACACCTGGGTGCATTTCATTTTGTTTCTCTCCAGTGACAGAATTCGATACGACACAGCTCAGCATGACAGCATCAGGCTGGGACTGTCACCTTAGGGGCTTATACATCTTTAAAATTCTCACAAAAGTGATATTGACTGACAGTGAAGCAAAATGATGCTTTTAACTTGCGTTGGGAGATCAGAAAAGTCAATGAAAACACTCAGAGTTCGTTTAGGCTCTTCAGTGAGGGGTCTCTGGGAGGAAGGAGCACAGCCTCTCAAGTGCTCAACTCTTGCAAAATGCTGGGACCCCACGGCCGGGCTGGGGGCTCTCTTCATCCAAAGGGTATGGAGTCAAGAATAGTGGAAGTTACAGCGCAATTATTTAATAAAGAAAGGTTTTTCTAGTCTCATCCTGTCAGATATAATATGACATGCTGGGAAGAGGTGCACATTCAAACCCCCCTCCCCTACAGGTGACCTAGGGGACATCACTTAACCATTGATGTCTCCATATAGTGTCAGTAAACTAGGGGTACAGAAATACTTACTTCAAAGTGTTGTGGAAATGTTAAACCAAAAACGTGGTGTGTGTCCTCCCTCCCTCCAGGGGCTCTGCTGGCCAGGGCAGGCCCTTCACTGCCTGAGGCCCAGGCCATTTGCTCCTAGCTCTGGAGGGCCCTGCTAGATCGGGAGTGGTCCTGGTGGTGGTGAAACCAGATGGGATGTAGCAGCAGCTCCTTGGGGATATTATCTAGAGCTTTGAGAGGATGGCGGGAGGCTGGAGGGTAGGCTTCAAACTGGTGGGGAGGAAGGTGCTGCAGGCATCAGAGAGCATCCTTGCTGAGCACTGCCATGATAGTTGGAGGCAACCCCTCTACCCAGCCCTTGTCAGTTACCTGGGCCAGTGGTGGCCATGGTCTAGGAAGGCCCCAAATATGGCCCTACCTCAAGGACAACGATGTAACACACCAACTTGATAAGATCAGATTCAATGCCATTTAAGGAGACAGAATGTCCACATCACCAGGAACATCACCACCCCAGACACCCTGGGGAGGCCCAGAGAGAGAACCAGCTGTGGTTCTAACAGTTAACAGGCAATTTCCAAATTTAGGTCCTCTGTGCCCTAGCATTCTGTGCCTGCCATCAACTCTAAGGGGTGCCTATAAATTACCTTTTATACAAATGCAGACACCTAATGAGGGGGACCACATGGTCCAAGATAGAGGGTTAGAGGCAGGGGTTGGGTAATGACAGTAAAGACTGTGATATAAAAACGAAATCATAATTCTTGGCAATATTACATTACATGCCACTTTGTTATTTACAAAGCACATTCACATGGACTAACTCCTTTTGATTTTTATCTTGATACTACCCAATGAGACAGGTAGGGTATTACTATCATTCCCATTTGAAACTGGGGGAACCTAGCATCAAAAAGAGGTTCTGATCTTTCTAAGGTTAAGTGACTAATCAGTGGCTGAGTTTGGAATCAAGGCTGGATTTGGCCCCAACTCCAGACCACCTTCTGCCATCCTATACTGAGCTATAAGGCACAGAGCAAGAATAGCACACAGGGCCTGAGCACTTGGCCAGTGACATGTGGCAGAAAGAGGGCTGGGTCGTGGCTTGTCCCACCCTGGAGCGCTACAGGGCAGCAGGGAAACAGGTGGGAAATGAGTAGAAGTCCTTGGGACTTTGCTGCCAAGGGCCCAGATAAATAATTTTGAGCAGTGCTGTCCAAAAGCAATAGAATGTGATCTACAGATGTGCTTTCAACTTTTCCAGTAGCCACATTTAAAAAGATAAAAAGAAACAGGTGGAATTTTACTAATATATTTAACTTAACCCAATACATCCAAAATATTATCATTTCAACTGTCATCCATGTAAAACATTATTAATGAAATATTGCACATTCTCTGTGTGTGCATGTGCATGTGTGTGTGTGTGCGTGCACATGCACATGCACTAGGGTGTTGAAATCTGGTGTGTATTTACACTCAGAACAGATCTCAACTTCATCTAGCCACATATCAGTGTTCAAAAGCTGCCCATGGATAGTGGCCAGCCTATTGGTCAGTATAGATCTAAAGGTCAAGGTGGACAGGGACCTGACTTCTAGGCCCTGGGAAGATCCAAAAGGAAGGAGCACAACACTTTTCTTATAATTCCCCAGGGGCAATTTATAAAATGTTTATAATTTTAGTTTATAATTATAATTTTACAATTTTATAAAATGTAGGCTCTGCCAAGGGCCCCTTCACATTAGTCACATCTTTCTCCTTCTTCCATCTGTCTCTCCTCAGGTAAAGAATCAGAGAGGAAGCAGAAAGTATTAAAACTGAAGAACAAGGGTTGGATTGCATTACCCTACAGATAGATAACCTCTTTCCAACCCTGTTGCCTTACTTACAAAATGAGTTGGTTTGACTAACCCATGAACCCTTTCAATATCTCATCATTTCTTCTTCCTTTTGCTAGCTATGATAGTTAATTTTATGTGTAATTTGACTAGGCCATGGTGCGCCCAGATCTCTGGTTAAGCATTTTTTAGGTGGGTCTGTAAGGATGTTTCTGGAGGAGATGAGCATCTGAGTCAGTGATGGATAAAGTTGCTGGCCTCCCTAGTGTAGGTGGGTCTCAGCCCTGAACAGACAAGGAGGAGAAAGGGGACTGCTCTCTCTTTGCCGGACTGCAGCAGAGGAGCTGGGCCACTGGTCTTCTCCAGCCCTGAGACTCACATCATCAGTGATCCCAGTTCTCGGGCCTTTGGACTTGGATTAAAGCTATACCACAGGCTTTCCTGGGACTCTAGCTTGAAAGTGGCAGGTCATGGGTCTTCCTAGACTCCATAGTTGTATAGCTAATGCCTTATAAACCAAGCCCCACCCCTTTTCCATTATGGGACACACACACCACTCTTACCTTGGTGGCCTCATTATACCCTATGTCCCACCGCATCACCACTACCTTTTTGTATATCTGTTTCCCCTACTTCACAGTAACTAGTGGGATCAGAGCTATGTTACTCATCATGAAGACCTCAGTGCCTATCACAGGCCTATAACTTACACTCAATGGAAGTTTTATAGAAAATAATTACTAGAGATGATATGTGACATATATATATATATATATATATATATATATATATATATATATATGTATGTGTGTGTGTGTGTGTGTGAGAGAGAGAGAGAGAGAGAGAGAGAGAGAGAGAGAGAGAGAGAGATACTGCACTAAGTAAGTCACAATTTCTCGGCCAGTTGTCTTAACCAGTGTAAGCAAGGGCCATCTTGTATGGTCACATGAGTGTACAAAATTCCATCCAAAGCAGGGACATTTGACACTGCTGTTGGCCAACCCAGCATAAGAAGGAGAGGGCATGGTTTCTGCTTCAGATTAGAAAAACAAAATAAAACACATAGTGAGGATCCATTACATTTGAGCATCAGGGGAAAGGCAGGACTTCAGACTGAGGGACAAAGAGCTAACTAATCACTAGTATCCCTAGCATCCCGGGACACAATCGCAAGCTCTTTCACAATCCCTCTGAGGGTCCAGCTACCCCATGGAGAATGCTATTGGTTGTGTTTGATTTTGAGCTGTGATCTCACAGCTTCCCACACCATGATGGATGCCTGCCATTAGCTTAATACAAGGGAAAAAAAAAAAAGCAGGGACAAAGCAATGTTTTCCAAATCGAATGAAGGGTAAAGGCAACTCTGGAAGAATCTGTAAGTAGAAGCTTAATGAAAACAAAGACAAATCAAAACACTTGTTCCCCAGGAGGACTGGCTCAGACAAACTATTTCCACATCTGACATTGTACACAGACTATGGGAGAAGAGAAAGCAGGAATGCCACCCCTCCACATGCTGAATGACAATCCATATCAGCTTCCTGAAGCCAGAAACTTTCTGAGTACAGAGTCTTTGAGGTTTAGGGGGAAAAAAATGTCTTTGTGTTGATCCATGAATTTTGCCTTCAAGTGCTCTTTATAGAAATCTACCAAATCCCCATTAATCCAGTGTCTAGTCAGCTCTGACCACCTCTAATAATGATTCTGTAACCTTTCTGCGAGAAGGTCATCCCACTCTAATGGAAACACAGTGATCACCGAAAGTAGGGACAAAGCAATGAAACTGCCTCCTTCCCCCTCCCGTATTCCTCCCCGAGTAGACCTTGGCACACACTTAGTTTCTTACCTACTTTCTCCTGAGCAAATTCAGGATCCCAGATAGCTGTGTGTGGAAACGTAGGTACAGGGAAACACCCCTTGTTTGTCCACATGTCCACAGAGGGATCCAGGATCCCTCTGGGATCTGCAGGGCAGGGCCACACTGATTGGAGAACCAGAGAAGTCTGACCAGAACTGGTAGATAAAAAGGAACTAACCAGGATTAAATCAAGAAATACACATCCTTGTATTTTAGACACCCCTGATGGGGTGATGTGCCCACTTAAAAAGAGACTGGAGGTTGAACAATAACTTAAAAGTGTAATATGTTCACTTAGGTTTTGTTCTTCAGTTTACTTGCTGTGTAACATTGGGATGATTACATACCCTCCCTGCCACTTTCAGATTCCTCACCTATTAAGTAGAGTGAATGCTCCCTTTCTGGGACTGCTGCAAGAATTAAATATATGGAAGGCCCCCAGCATGGTGCCTAGAGCATATCAAGTAGTCAAGAAAAGTGACTCCTTTTTCTAAGAACATACACCTCCACTTCTGCCAACACTCATTCAGGCAAAGGCATGATTCCAGACCCTATAAGGGGCATGAGGAGTTATAAGTGTGCCTTGGATTTCCTGGAATGGCATCCTTTTCAAATAGTCTCTTCAGTTTCACTGTAAAAATGTGTCTTTAGTTTGGCTCTAGATAAACTTTTCAGCATGGGTTTAACTTTCCACCTAGCCTCCAGGTGGAAAAGGGTATACTCAGAAACATCTATAATAAAGTGCAAGGTAATAAGATACAGTGAATATATGTATAATCACCCCTTTTATTTCTATACCACATCATAGTTCATAAGGCACTTCTGTATATATTCCCTTGCAGAATAACCATGCAAAGTATTTTATCTTCCTCATTTTTACATATGAGAAAACCATGAATCAGAAAAGTCTGGAAACTGCCAAAAATACTTGATAAAATAGCAGGACTGGGCTTTCCACTCAGATTTTCTTCATTCCAAAGCCGGTGTCTCTCCTGATGTCCCTCTATAGTGGCTCCAGGAGAAGTCCAGGCTGTGTAAATTTCATTCATTTGTTCCACAGACATTTACTGTGCTGCCTACCTAAGGCTTTCATGTCCCAGTATTGTGGTGAGATTCTCATTCCACCACCAGCTGTGCCCTTGGGTCTAGGGTGGACTTGCTCATGTTTCGTGGCCTATAAAACTGGCCTTCTCAGCTGGCACTGATAATTCACACTGGAAGAGTGCCAAAGAGAGGAAACTAGCCCTCATAAAGGAGAGCATCGCTTTTAATCTTCTCCTGAAATAGCCATCATTTCCTTCACAATGCTTAAGTGACCCAGTATCTTAATGGCCTTCATAAAGCTCCTCCAAGATAGGAATATTTAAATGAAAAGCTGTGTATTTAAGTTTGATACTAAAGTGCATTAGGGATTCTGATCTGAACTCTGGTCCTGCTTGGTCAGTCTGTGACCTGTGGGAATGTCCGGAATGTCCGCCTGCCAGACTGGTCCCGTCAAATGCAGGCTCTCCACTAGCAGTGAACACACAAGCCCTAAATAACACTTCCCTATTGGTTCAAAGTGACAAAGCACTAACTCCACTTCATGCCACCATAGCTGCCAGCTGCAGGAACTAAAAAAAATAAAAAATAAAAATATGAAGAAACACTCAGCACAGCCTAGGCACAAACAGGCTTAGTAGGTGGAAAAAGATGACAGAAGGAGATCACAGAAATATCTGGCAAACCTCCTGCGAAGGTTCATGGAATCATGGGGCCCAGAATGTGTAGGTGGGTAGTCATTTTATTACTTCCCCTAAGTTGTATCTTATGGTGTCACTTTCTTTCTTATCTAGAAACAATGACCCCTAGATCTGAGGAATAAATTATTGAATTTCCAACCTAACTCCTCTAAGATGTGATCATATCTACCACCGTCCTCCTTCCCCCATGATATCCAGCTATGCCTCCTTATATACCTTGCATTCAGGTTGCATGGGCCAAATCACACATTGATTCATTATTCCTTTACCCAGACATGGGTATAGGTGTCAGATAGGCACCTGCTAGGCTCCTGGAATGAAATCATGAATAATAATCCTTGGCCTCCAGGAGCTCATAGTCTAGGAGTGAAATCCCTAATTACAGAAATGTGACAAGTACCCCCAAACTGAGTTACACCCTGACTCAGGTATGCAGAGGAGGGTGCCTTGAGCTGTCTGAGCCATGTATAAAAGGAAATGGGAATATTCATAGAATGGGTCAGGCTAGGGAAAGGCTGAAGGCCGAAGACACAGCATGTACAAAGGCCCCAGGACAGAAAAGCTCTCCCCCATTTTGTGTCCTCTCATTTGAAAGCCTTTATCTATCTGCAACATCATCTTCATTACATCTGCCTTTTGAAATTCTACCCACTTTTTAAAACTCAAAAAAGCCTCTTATAAGTAATCTTTGTATACTCTCCTGGGCAAAATTATCCTTCCTTTCTTTTTGTTCCCATAACCTACATTTTAGCATATTCCAAAGTCTTCTCTGTGCTCAGTGACTAAAAAAAAGTGAATGAGTATCCTGCAGAGAGATGGGTGCTAAAGTCATTGACGAGAGGAAGGGCTATTTGGACAAAGGGATGTTGGGGCCTTAGACACATTTCTTTCTCTCAGGCTGATGGCAGCAGAGAGATGGGGAGTGACTTATTGAGCCAAATCAGATGGTCCTGCTTTGGTCTGAAATTATACACAGTGGAGGTAAAGCTTTGTGTGCTGGGGAAAGGCATTGACAAGAGAATCCACCTAAGAACCAGGAAGAGATCACTGGTTTGATTCCTGATCAGGGCACATACCCGGGTTGTAGACTTGATCCCAGTAGGTGGTGTGTAGGAGGTAGCTGATCAATGATTCTCTTTCATCATTAATGTTTCTATCTTTCTCTCCCTCTCCTTTCCTCTCTGGAATCAATAAAAATATATTTTAAAAAAAAGACAGTCTAGGGCCCTAGAGTGAACAGAAATTGGGAGCTAATACATTAAACCTAGTAATTTCAGAGTTTTAGACTTTTATGAATTAGGGAAATTTCCAATAAATAAGTAGAGTCCCTATATTTATATTTTACCAATCAAGAAAATGTTTTAAATATATATATACATACATATATATATATATATATATATATATATATATATATATATATTACAATAAATCCTTACTTTAATGTGGTCTGTAAGTTCTGAGACTTTCAGAGAAAATATATATAATTAAACCAATTCCGATAAAAACAATAGTTAACTTCCTACTGCATTTCATCAATGTTATAATGAAATGGTGTTGAACAAAACGTTATTCAAGGACCTGCAATAAAACTGTCATAAAAGAAAGGCATCTCAACACTAAAGTATAGTTGGGTCACCTAAAAATAAAATATAGCATTTAAATTCAATATGACTTTCCGAAAATCCCATACCACTGTGCTTATTTTCCTCATTTCAAATCAGTCCAGTTCAGAGAAGGATAATCAGCACTTTTAAATATCTTTGTGTAAGGCCCAATCCAATAACATATGTGGCCGACTCACCCTGATGTGACACACAATGAGTCATGCCCTTGAATAATTTCCTCCTCTTTGAGTGCTGGCAGGTCCTGTGACTTGCTTCTAGTCAACAGAATATGGTGAAGGTGATGGGATGATCACCCACATCAATCCTATAAGACTCCATATTAGCAGGCTGTAGGGAGATTCTCTTGCTGGCTTTCAAGAAGAAGGTGTGAGGGGGCCTCGAGACAGAGAACTTCAGGAATTTGATGAGCTGTGTGTACCCCCTGTATGACAGTCAGCAAAATACTGGTTCCTCGCTCCTAGAACCACAGGAACTGAATTCTGCCAACAGCCATGTGATCTTGGAAGAGCAACCTAAGATCCAGAAAAGAACACAGCCCCGTTGACACCTTCTAACCCTGTGAGACCCTGATAAGAGGATCCTGGTAAACTAGGCCCAGATTGCTGACCCATGGAAACTGTGAGATGATGTCTTTCAATCAGCTAAGCTTATGTTATATAAAGTTATAATGCAGCAATAGCTAAGTAATTCACCACACTACAAGCTTCTGGAGAGAAGATCTCACAGGGCTTAGAATGGTGTCTGCACATAAATGCTAGGGAATAAATGCTCCAGACTGATGGGGCTAGCCCTGAGGATGTCAGCCATGCTGTCTCTGTTTATGAGGATACAGAATAGTGGAAAACATGCAGTTGGAGCTGTTACCTGGTGTTCTTCATGATTCCAAAAGTCCTCTGGGGGGTTCCTTTGGGCTGTGATCACATTGCTAATATCTTTATGGAAAGCCCAGGGGCTCTTCCCAAGGACACTCAGAATTAGTTCATCATGTGTTCTCAGTTGCAAATCAGACATTCAACTGCAGTTTTATCCTGAGATCTAAGACAAAAATTCCCAAGAGGGCTGGGTGGGGTGATGCCTGATGTGGGGAATCCAGATTGTAACAACCATAACCATGACTGACACACAGATTTCATAGCAGGCTCCCTATTATCATCACACCTGATTGTTTCAGCAGTCTTACAGTATCAGGTGTTATCATTAGTATATTCATTGTACAACCAGGAAGAGTGATGTTTAGCAAAGTTACAAAACATGCCCAAGGTCACCTGGTAGGAGACATTTCTTTGACACAAATCTAGTACCGTTTTCATGAACAAAACCATGATGCTCTGGAATGAGACCATCCAACATTCATGGGGCTTAATTCCACAATTTATGGAAATCCTAATCTCCCTGCCCCTTCCCTCCTGCGCTAATAGGTGTGAGATAAGACCTCTGAGGAGGACAGCACAGGAATGCTTAATCTGTTTTCAATAGAAGCAAATCTTCCCTACATTGGCCTTGAGAAATAGAGACATCACAGGTGGTGACTGTTCTCAATGAAGCATAAACAAAAAAATACATCTTTTTCTTTTCCTGTCACAAAACACCCAAATATTATCTCCTAACTGCAACGTTATCCCTGATTCATATTTAAAGAACAAAAATTTTGTATCCTAATGTAGATAATTAAACTTTGATTTTTTTATCTTTTGATTCTTAAGTTTATTTATTTTTTATTTATCTTTATTGTTGAAAGTAGTACGGATGTCCCCATTGACCCCCTCCACATGCCTCCCAAGCCTTTCACTATACTATTGTCTATATCCATGGGTTGTATATATAAGTACTTTGGCAACTTTTGCACCCCCTTCTCCCCAACCCCCACTGAGATTCATTAGTCTGTTACATGCTTTCATGTCTTTGGATCTATTTTGGTTATAGCTTTTTATCCTCATTACTTTCACATGAATTTCTTTTTATTTTTCTCTGTCCAAAGTAACTCTTTGGGAGAAATAGATCAGGAACTAGCTGATCTGTTTTCTTTATTGCTTTCCAAAGGCCAATCACTGTTCAGACCTTTATAAATGCTTTTTCATTAAACCATACAACAATTCAATAAGGAAAATATTATTATTATTGCTCTTTTTTTCAACTGAAAAAAAAGGTCAAAATGTGAAGAAATGTGCTTGATATGACTCAGAAAAGCTTTGGATGGGACCTAAGTACATATAATTCCTTAGCCTGCCCCTTCCTTCCTTTTGCCATCCTTCCTTCCTCCCCTGGTTTCATTTCAAATACATGAACAAATCTCTGGTCCTGGGGACAGAAAGTTCTGGTCCTACCCTAAAGAGTTTCAGTATAGAGAACAATATAATAGTGCTCCATGTTGTAAGGGAGGGAAATAGCGAAAGCCCAGAAAAGGTCACTGAGACTGAGCAGCCAAGGAAGGCTCAGCTGAGCTAAGTCCTCCAAAGAGAGCAGGGCACACGATCCAGATGTACCTAAGATGAGGAGGCTCAGAGTCCTGCCAATTCAGTGGTCAGCATGTCTGGAGTGCTGAATGCGAAAAAAGACTGGCAGTGACAAATCTAGACAGGCTGACTCAGGCTGGAGCCTTTTGTGCAAAGCTAAGGAACCTGGACTTAACCCACCACAGCCCAGGTTCACACATTATCTCCAAAGTGATAAGACATTCACATTTGCAACACATACTCATAAGTATAAATATAATTATGCTCAATTTCATACACTCTAATTATAACTCTGTTCCTTTTATTCCCTACATTTTTTTAAAAAAAGGCATCACAATGGAATATTACTCAGCCATAAAAAAACACAAAATCTTATTCTATGCAACAGCACAGATGGACAGAGAGGAGATTATGCTCAATAAAATAAGTTGTCAGAGGAACACAAGTACCATATGATTTCACTTATACGTGGAATCTAAAGAACAAAATAAATGAACAAATGAGATTGAAACAGACACAGAGATGGGTGGTTGTCAGAGGGGAGGAGGGCTGAGGGACTAGAGAATGAGGTGAAGGCTTAAGAAATACAAATTGGTAGTTGTAAATTAGTCACGGGGATGTAAAGGACAGCACAGGAATATAGTCAATTATCTTGAGGTAACTACGTATGGTGCCTTTTGGGTACTAAAAATGCCAGGGTGGGGGCAGGAGGCACTTTGTAAAGTATGACTGCCTAACCACTATGCTGTACACCTGAATCCAACACAAAATAATATAAATAGTAAATTGCAATTAAAAAATTTAAATGAAAAGAAAGAAATGAAAGAATCAAATATCATGAGAGTTAATGATAAAAAGAACCCTATATCTAGTCCAAGTTTTCTTTTAGGAAGTAAGTCATTTGCAATTATTCATACTTTACTATGAATAGCATAACTCACAGCACATTTCACACCTGATCTGGGCACAGCTGCCCACATCAATGCCTCCTGGGGTGGGAGGCACCTGCTGGCTTCTCCGCCAAGTCTTGCAGAGTTACTTCTAGCAGGCTGCAATCTCCCCCGTGCTGCCTTTGAATGCTTCCGCAAGAGAAAACCTCCAAAGGCTGACATTCCTGGGGCTCCTCACATAATCCCTCTGCCACAAAAACGTCTCTCCTGCTTCAGCCCAAAAGAAAACAAAGATGAGTGCTATTCAGAGCGCAATCAATGTCATCATTTGTTAAAGAAGCAAAATGGGGAAGGGCCCGGGAGGCCGAAGGGAATAAACTGTACTGCCGACAGTGGAGGTTTCCAAAAGCTCATTCAATTTCATTTTAAAAGTGAGAAGAAAACGGGTGAAAATAGAGACTTCAAAACAGTAGGTGTTGGAGAAGAGGGTGCTTTGTTTGTGTGGTCACGGCACAGCTTTTGTCCACAAGACAGTACCTGCCAGGGCCATGTGGTCCAAGTCCTTCCCCAGACACTGGAAACATGCCTGACTGGCTTGGAAACAGACAGCTGATCACTGTCACTCCATGTCTGTCACCTCCCCTTCAAGCTACGGGTGACCAGACGAAGGCCCTGTCTCTACCCAATCTACTCAGCAGAAGTGGGCATTCATTAAACAGAATGAGGACCCAGATATCTCAGCTTCCTCCTCCTTGTTGGAAGCATGAATGGAAGCCCAGCTGGTTGCAGGACCTGCTGCCTCAGGAAGCAGTGGGGAGAGCAGACAGATGTTTTTGCTAGAACCCCTGGCATGTTATGGGGAACTGCAGTGACCAAGCAGAACTCTCCTCAGGGGATTCTGCTGGGGAAGCCCTACTTGAAGAGTCACTTTAGAAGCTCTTCAATTGCACTCCCAGCTCCACTCGGTCAATATGCCAAGATGCCAACATGCCAATCATCATCCACCAGTAGGCAGTGTGGGTTAAGTCCTAGTGCCATTGCCCATGGGGCTGGTGAGCCAGGACCCACAGCCTTTTGCCTTCCCACCACCCTGCTGCTTCAGGCTGTGCAGTGTGATGCTGTGGAGAAAATTAGCTTGGAAATCAGAAAACCATGGGTTCAATTCTGGACTCTACCTTTTATTAGCTCTTTGACTTCAGGTAACTTACCCCTTCTCTTGACCTTCCTTCCACGCACTTCCTAAAAATAAAGTCTTAAAAACAAAGCACAACTAAGTGATAACTAATTCTAATGTGTGCAGCTGAAAATCAATCCTCTCCGAAAAGCACAATTATTTGAACAATTTAAAGAGATGAATGTGGAAGAAACAATTTTTTTTCCTGTTGTGTATTTTTTTTTCCTAGAGAGGAAGGGAGAGGGAGAGAGAGATAGAAACATTGATGATGAGAATCATTGATCTGCTGAACATCCTTTACAGGGTTGAGCTGCAACCAGGGCATGTGCCCTGACCAGTAATTGAACCATGACCTCCTGGTTCGCAGGTCAAAGCTCAACCACTGAGCCAGGCCAGCCGGATAGTGTGTTTTTGTATATATTTTTTAATTTCAGAATTTTCCTAGGTCAAGCTCTACCCCATCATTTACCTTAAATAAAAATGTGCAAAATTATTTCCATTTAACCTAAAATTGATAAATTATTTTAAAAATTATTTTAAATCCTCATCTGAGGATATTTTATTGATTTGAAAGAGAGAGGAAGGGAGGAGAGAAACATTAATCAGTTACCTCCCATATGCATCCCGCATCCCCACTGAGTATGTGCCCCCACCCAGAATCAAACTGAAACATTTTGGTGTATGGGATGACACTCCAACCAACTGAGCCACACCAGCCAGAAAGACATTAATCAAGTCTTAGTCCTGTTTCATGTGATGTGCCAATAGCAATGGACACAGTTGGTCACATCCCCTCCTAGAAACAGCTTTTCTCTTGGCCTCTCTCTCTCTCTCTCTCTCTCTCAGATTTCTCCTCCCTCATTGGGCATTTTACTCACTCTCCTTCACTGGTTCTTTCTCATCTCCCCAACTTCTAAATGTAGAGACATCCCAAAGCTCAGTCCTCAAAATCCTTCCCTTCTCTACCCAAACTCATTGAATAAGCTCTCATCCATTCAAATGGTTTTCAAAAGCAAGCTACATGACCAAGTCTTCCAGATGTCCACTTTCAGCAGATACCTCTTTCCTGAGCTCCAAGTTCCTTTATGCAGTCCCTGCTCCATAACTATGCTTGTGCATCTACTCCACATCTCAAACTGAATGCCCAAACTAACATTCCCACAGCCTTTTCCTCCCTCAGTGCTTCCCACTCAATAAGTAGGTGCTCCATCCTTCCCAGTTTCTTAGCCCTATTCTCAATTTCTCTCTCTTTCTCATACACCAAAGTCCTAAAAAACTCTGCAGGCTCTATCTTTAAAATCCATTTGAAATTTAGTTGTTTCGCAATGCCTCCACCACTCCCCTGCCAGCCTTGTTGCCCCAGCCATGCATATCTCCTCCACATTTCCTTGTTTCCACATGCACACCCTCATCACAGTGATTCTCAACACCCACTGCCGCCAGAGCAAGCCTTTGAGAAAACAAGCCAGACCTTACAACTCAAGAGTGGTGAGATTATGTCAATGTTTACAAGTGTGGAAATGGGCTCAGAAAGGTTAAGTAAACAGTCACACCACCTATAAGTCATGGAACAGGAATGATTTAAAATCAGCTCCTCTAGGGGAAACTGGTTTGGCTCAGTGGTAGAGCATCGGTCTGCGGACTGAAGGGTCCTGGGTTCGATTCCGGTCAAGGGCATGTACCTTGGTTGCGGGCACATCCCCGGTAGGGGGTGTGCAAGAGGCAGCTGGTCGGTGTTTCTCTCTCATCAATGTTTCTAGCTCTCTATCTCTCTCCCTTCCTCTCTGTAAAATATCAATAAAATATATTTTTAAAAAATAAAATAAAATCAGCTCCTCTGAATCCAATGCCCATACTCTTAATCATAATCTGTACTGCCAAGAAACCAGTCTGTGCTTTAAATGCACAGTGGAATTGAAATATAACATTTGACACACACAAAATTTTAAAGTACATTACAGATGGTCTCATTCATTCATTCACTCATTCATTCATGCATTCATTCAGCAAATACTGTTTGAAAATGTACTATATGTCTGGCACTGTTCTAGATCTGGTGAATCAGCAATGAACACAGAAGAACCGAAGACTGTCATCAAAGAGCTTATAATCTAACTAGAGGCCTGGTGCACAAAATTTGTGCATGGGGGTGGGGGGTCTGCTCAGTCCAGCTTGCACCCTCTCCAATCAAGTACCACAGGCTCCTAACTACTCACCTGCCTGCCTGCCTAATTGCCTCTAATTGCCCCCCCCTAATGACCTTGTCACCCCCAACTGCACGCCCTGCTGGCCTGGCTGCCCCAAACACCCCCTGCCAGCCTGGTTTTCCCCAACTGGCCCCCCTGCTGACTTGGTTGCCCCCAAATGCCCCCATTGCAGGTCTGGTCGCTCCACGCAGCCTGCTACTCATTTTTTTGGTTGCCCTTCACTATCCCCTGCCAGCCTTGTTGCCCCATGCAGCCTATTCAATTGTGATGGTCACTTAAGCTATCATTATTATAGATGAAGGAGACACACAATAAAACAAAATATATAATGTCAAGTATTATTAAACTATAAAGAGTAATAAGGCTGCATAAAGACATAGGGAAAATGGAGAACAACCAGTAAAAAGAGGAGGAAAAAGAGATATTCTTAATGCACGGGAGAATTAGGAAGAGGCCAGCTACACTGAAGCAGAGTTAGTAGAAGGTGAGTAGTGGGAGTACATTATACTTGATGGTGAATGGTGAGCTTTGAAGCATTACTTAAATCACCTCTCATGTAACCTGAAGCAGATGTGGCAGAAATTCTTCTTGCTCCTGAAGCATTAAAGGAAATGCTTCTAACCTTTCATTGGATTAACAGATTGAAGTGTCTATAATGGTGCCTGGCACACAGTTCATAATCAATAAGCCTTACTATCTGACACTTGATAGACTTCAAACCAGTCTTCACTATTCTTGGACACTTGCATTTTGATATAAACTTCAGAAAATCTGTCTAATTATAAACATACCCACACATGTTAAGATTTTGAACTAAGTTGCATTGAATGTATTGCAATGTCTGTAAAAACAGCAATATAGATAAAGAAACCAAGAAAATATTTGCATACAGAATACACAAAGACCTACATATCAATAAAAAAGAGAATCACTCAAGATAAACAGGGAAAAGCACATGAACATGAAACCTAGAAGAGAAAGCTTGCGTGGCCAAATAAACACATGAAAATAAGCTAATCTCCAATGTATTCAGGCAAATGCAAATTAAAACAGAGGTAAAGACTCATTCCATACCCCTCATATTGGCAAAAAGTAAAAGCCTAGCACAGTTCCAAATGATTTCATTATTGCTTTTTGCATGGCGTACAGGGAACTCTCATACCCTGAGGGTGGGTGTATAAATTGGGAAACCCACTTTAAAATACGATTTGGCAATATCTACTAAAATATAAGATTCATAGATAGTAAGATTCAACAATTTGGTCCTAAATATTCTCCCTTGCAGCATCCTGTCACATGAGGCCAAAGGGATAAATAAAGGAACAGTTATGAAAGCTTTTGTTGTTAGTGTCCCATATTGCAAACTACCTAAATGCCCGTCATCCAAAGACTGGGTAAATATTGTTACAGTCATTTAACCAAATCAAAGTAGTAGTTAAAAGAAATAAAACTGAACTACTTATAGATATGGAACAACATAGATAAACCTCAACAATGTTGAGCCAGAAAATGTAAAGTGACATGTTCATGTTCCATGTGGATGCATTTTGGAAAAATTTTAATACCTATTTCCTAAGATAAATTTTGTTTTAGATAGATAACATATAAAAACACTCTTTGAAATGTTAAACACAAAATTCATAATACTGGACTCCATTTAATGATGGAACATGTTCAAGCAGGAGTACTACCTAGGGCTTTACTGGTATCTATACTTTAATCCTATATAATAAAAGCCTAATATGCTAAGTGTCCGGTCAATTGGTTGGCCATTCAATCAATCAATGTAATATGCTATTGATATGCTAAGGCCGCTCAACCGCTTGCTAAGACATGCACTGACCACCAGGAGGCAGACACTCTGACCAGTAGGCTAGCTTGCTGGTGGGGTCCGCCTGATCCAGACTGAGTGAGAAGGGTCAGACACACCCTGGAGCCCTTCCCAGTTCCCTCCCTGGCTGGTCAACCTCGCATGTCTCTCCTTGGCCCCAATTGTGCACTGGTTGTTCCTCAGTCTGTCCTGCACCCTCTCACAATCCAGGACTCCTTGGGGGATGTCGGAGTGCCAGTTTCAGCCCCATCCCACAGGCCAGGCTGAGGGACCCCACTGGTGCACAAATTTGTGCACTGGACCTCTAGTTCTTAAATAAAAATGTCTGAAGCAAAAAAGGTAAAATCTTAAGCTTTGCCAATATTGGGTAGTGGGTTCAGTAATGTTTAATTATATTGTTCTTTACATTTACCTGCAAGCTTAAAATAATTTTTAAAAGCAACAATAAAACATCTGGATAGTTTTACTAGTTGCAAGTGAGACTTTTCAGCATTTTGGTGGCCAACTGTAGAAATATATGGCCTTATGTATCTTCCCAAAATTATGTTTCTGTTTCCAAGCAAAAGGAAACACACTGTATTACACTCATTGTCAGAAGACTGAGTGCGTTTCACTCCACTTTGGGGTCCCTTGGAGTCGAGTAAGTGTGTTTCAAGCAGACTCAGTCTGGAATGGGAGCCCCTGACTCAACTCGATGGCCCAAACCACCTCCCCAAATATCCCCAGGGAAATTTGCATGAGACTGTTAGGGCTTGCGTCATACTCAGTCCCCACCTCCCCTATTTGGTCTTCATACTCAAGACTTGTTTATTGAAGTACGTGTTTCTCCTCCCTAACATGGAAAGCACAAGACTTTTGCACATCCTTCTATATTTCAATTCTGAACTCAATGAGTATCCCAGTAATCTTACGCGTGATTACAGATGATTTCTCTAGCAACCTAAAATTGAGCTTTTTAACTCTCATTCTGACAGTGTCTATGCTATCTTTTTTTATGGAAGCTAACAGCTATTCTGAAAATGTGTAAGCTACAGCTCAGAGATTGCTTTAACCATTTGTTTTGTTTTCAATATTGGAGATGTGTATAAAAAAGGGAAATTTTCCCTGAAAGATAACAACTACCATTCCTTCAGAAAGAAACAAGGCAGCTGCTCCAGATGTTAAGTGAATTAAATGACAACATCGTTATCAAGAGTACTTATCAGATCTTCAAAAAGAATGTCATCTGATAAGGAAATAGATTCATTAAAATTGAATGATTACACAGAAATGAACAAACATCACTTCCAATGTTCTAATTTGGATCTACAGCTAACAAACTCAACCATGCTATTTCTCTTTTCTAAATAAAGAGATTTCTGGAGGCAGCATGATGTTCTCATATAGAGCATGAGCTTTAAAAACAGACAGAAACAGGTTCTAGTCAGAACTCTGCAAGTTATTAGCAGGTGGTCTGTGGACATTACTTAACTTCTTTAAACTGCACTTTCCTCCTTTGTAAAATGGGGATGATGAAAGTGTTATGGGATAAAAATATGTATGTATGTTATGGAAATCTGTGGGGAATTAACTGAGATGATGAATGACAGAGCTTAGAAAAATGCTTGTTACATATTAAAGAAGAATGAATAATTATTAATTATTAGTATTATTCTTAGTTGCCATAAATATAAGTCATTGTCATCATTTGATGCACATAAATAACACTGGTGAGACATTGATGCTATTTTTGTGTGCATCATCAATCAAGAGGTCCTGAATCCTACAACGCAAATATAGAATTAATACTTCTCAAAAGAAAGACTGCGCAACAACATACAAAATATTAGAGAATAGTTTCTTTCCCTAAATTGATGTTTGAATAAACATCTCCAAAAAATTTGAACGGAAGAGCAATGGATGCCTTTCTGACTCTCCAAGACAGAAGGCAGAGCTGGGGACCTTTAATCCTGGACACTCGGAGTTCATGCTTTTAAAAAATATTTTATTGATTTATTGATTTCTAGAGAGGCAGAGAGAGAGAGAGAGAGAGAGAGAGAGAGAGAAGGTAAGTGTGAAACATTGATCGGCTGCCTCCTGCATGCCACCTACCAAAGATCGAGCCCAGACAGGAATTGATTTGAACTGGCAACTTTTCCATGCACAGGATGACACCCAACCAATTGAGCCACACCAGCCAGGGCTTCAGTATTTCTAATATAGATAAAACTATACTATATTGTCATTCACTGTCTTATTTATTGCTCCATGTCTGCTCCTTCCACTCAGCTGAGGGCTCCAGGAGAGAAGAGATGGTCACTTTTCTGTCTTTACCCCTATATCAAGCACAGTGCTTACCAAGCTCAATGAATATTTAATGTAGGACTAACAATGAGAAAGCGAAAGCAAGTATTTACTGATCACCTGCTGTGTGCAGACACAGAGCTACTAGGTGCTTTTTACACACCACGTGATACAGTCCCCATGATAACACTATGAAGTAGGCACAATCATTAGCCATGATTCAGGATGGAAAAACCGAAACTCAAGAGACATAAGCCATTCAGGGGTGTTCCCCTTGTTCTAAGTCAAAAACCCTTATTCTCTATCCTAATCTGTATCACCTGCCTTATAGAATGAATGCGACTTAGGGAAAATGCAGGCAAATCAGCACTTTCAGGATGAAGATCCTCATGTGTGAACCCCAAGAAGCAGAGCATTCACTTCTGCCCCATCCAGCCTGCTCTGCGGCATCAGGTTCTAAGCCCTATCTCTAGGCTGCTTTTCCCGAGTTTCTCACTCACTGGCCCTGGGTACTATCTGCCCAGGCCTGTGGAGCCTTTTGCCTTTCAGCTCTGCAGACTTAAACTCCTAGCTGAAAGCTGAGGTCTGGGGGAGGCTCTGGGTTCTGAGTTCTCAGGGCACCCTTGATGCCCTGCCAAGGTGTCCATGGGGTCACATAATTCATAGACTGGCCTGAATCACAGGGTTTTAACTAACAAGCAAGACTGAGGATGGATGACACTAATTGTTTAGGGGTCTGATGAGCCCAAGTGTTACACATCCATTATCGATCTCACACCCTCTCCTACCCCCCGCCCCCCACGGCTCATATACTTTTCAAAGGCAGTGCGCTAGCTGCCTTTGTTTGGTATGAACTTTATCAAAATGGGCATAAATGACAATAATATAAGGTAAGGGTTTTTTCCCTCATTTTATGGACATTCATGGATTGAAGCCATTTA
This sequence comes from Vespertilio murinus, assembly GCA_963924515.1. Lineage (NCBI taxonomy): Eukaryota > Metazoa > Chordata > Mammalia > Chiroptera > Vespertilionidae > Vespertilio > Vespertilio murinus. The sequence continues at coordinate 37,961,041 of OZ004706.1, forward strand.
CTCATTCATTCAAGCATTTATCCAACAACTATTTATATAGAACCGTTACCTGCTGAGCCTAGTGTGAGGCAAGGGAAATAAAACAGTGAACAAAACAGATGTCCTTCCCCCATGAGACTTATATTCTTAATACATAATTGGAACTCTAACAGATTAACTGTACCTTAGAGAGTATCTAAGCATACTCGCCAGGTTTTAGGGAGGAAACTGAGACTGGGAATTCAACCAGCTAGGAAATGGCACTTTCCCTGCCATTCCCCAATGAAATCTCTTTCCAGTACACCAGATGGCGCCCATCTGATGAGCAACCTGTGAGCTGACATTTATTAGGCGCCATGAAATCAGGGACATTTCATCAGGCTTGGCATGCAGGGAATGGAGTTTTTTTTTTCTTTCCCAGGCCTCCATGCCACTGTCAGCAGCTCCACCAGAAGCAAGGGAAGCTAATTTGACAGCGTGGTGCCATTTCTTTGGGAAGATAGCAGGAGCCCCATAAATTTTTCAGAAAGGGACTGTCATTAGCATGGCCATGTCCGGTAAAATGTTCCCAAGCAGCAGAGGCTTCCAAGGCATTTCAGCCGCCTTCTTTCGTCTCCTTGAAGCTTCCCATCGCATGACATGTTACTAGAACTGTGTGGGCTGTCTTAAGAAGGGCGGGGGGGGGCAGTATTTTAAAAATAGAGCTGAGTAGGAAAAATAGAAAGACATTGGAACCCACTCCCGAGACGAAAAGAAACACCAAACGCCAACGCTCCGAGTTGAGATGCTGCTCTGAGTTATGCTTTTCTCTGCCTTTCCCAGCGCTGCCCCATCAGGAAGGATTCTCCCAGCTCCAGTTTCTGCTCCCATTCTGAACAAACGTATTTTAAATCTGAGGCTGTCAGGTGAATGGCAAGGCCTCCTCCGCAGACTCTAAAAAGGAACTACATGCTTGACTGTGAGTGGGGAGGTAGGGAGCTCGGGAGCTGATTCATAAGCTTTGAGAGCTGTCACATACAATGCATGTCGGACTCCCACTGCCAGCCACCAAGATGGGGCAATTTAGGAGAAAGGTCCTCCATCCTGGCCCCCAGGAGGTGCCTGATATACATTAGCTGCTTTCTCCCTGGAGCTTAAGCTTTGTTGTGTCTTTTTTTGTGTTGTTTTTAATATATTTTTAGTGATTTCAGAGAGAGGAAGAAAGAGGGAGAGGAAGATGTAAACATCAATGATGATTTCTTCAAAAAATTAATATGGAACTGCTATTTGACCCAATGATCCTACTTCTAAGAATTTATCCTAAGAATTCTGAAACACCAATCAGAAAGAATGTATGCAGCCCGATGTTCATAGCGGCACAATTTACAATAACTAAGATCTGGAAACAGCCATTAAGTAGATGAGTGGATAAAAAAGCTGTGGTACATTTATAAGATAGAATACTCTGTAACAGTAAAAAAAAAAAAAAAAAAAAAAAAAAAAAAAAAAAAAAAAAAAAGAGAGAGAGAGAGAGAGAGAGAGAGAGAGAGAGAGAGAGAGAGAGAGATCTTACCCTTTGAGATAGCATGGAGGGACCTAGAGAATATTATGCTAAGCAAAATAAGCCACTCAGAGAAAGACAAGTATGGTATGATCTCACTCATATGTGGGGTCTAATGAATAAAATAAACTGAGGAAGAAAACAGATCCAGAGACATAGAAGCATGAAACAGACTGTTGAATCTCAGAGGGAAGGTGGATGTGGATGGGTGGGTGGAAAGAGATTAACCAAAGAACTTGAATGCATATATGCATAACCCATGGACGCAGACAATAGGATGGTGAAGGCAGGTGGGGGGTGCAGGCTAGAAGGGGACAATGGGGGACAAAGGGAAACATTTGTAATATTTCCAACAATAATTTTTTTTTAAAAGAAACATCAATAATGAGGATCATTTATCTATCAAATAATCATTAATTGGCTGCCTCTTGCACATCCCCTACTGGGGATCAAGCCTGCAACCCACTCTGCAGGCTGGAGTGGGTTCCAGGTTGTCCCATCTCTTACACCAGTGGTCTTTTAAGGCATGTGCCCCAACCAGGAGTTGAACTATGACCTCTTGGTTCATAGGTTGACAACTCAACCACTGGACCACACCCATCATGCTGGTATTTATGTTTTACATGGTGGTGTGTCTTATTTTGCTTAGCATAATATTCTCTAGGTCCCTCCATGCTATCTCAAAGGGTAAGAGATCCTTCTTTTTTACTGCTGCATAGTATTCTATCTTATAAATGTACCATAGCTTTTTATCCACTCATCTACTTAATGGCTGTTTCCAGATCTTAGCTATTATAAATTGTGCTGCTATGAACATAAGGGTGCATACATTCTTTCTGACTGGTGTTTCAGAATTTTTAGGATAAGAATTCTTGGGATCACTGGATCAAATAGCAGTTCCATATTATCTTTTTTTTGAGGAAATCTCATTTAAGCATCACAACATCCATATTAGGTAAATGAGTTATTACCACCTGCATTTTAAAAATCACGAAGGTTCAAGTCATTTGCTTGATGTTCTTCATTAAATGAGAACAGAGCCAAAGCTCAAATCGAAACCTTAGTTCCTAATTCTGTGATTTTTAACCAAAACGTTCAATAAACAATCTCCCTGAGCATGGCTGAATCCCATCTGTTGCACCCACTACGGCAAGCAGAATTCAGTGGCTTGCATTTTAATCCCCTTACTAACCTCACAGAACAACGCAGACTCATCACAATGCCAGCGTGCCACCTTGCTGCAGTGCACAGCTCAGAATGTATGGTCCCCTTCCTTAGGAGTACACACAGAGCCTGTTAGCAACATCTGTCTAAATAGAAGCCAGCATGTCGCCTTATCTCCTGACCTGCATTATTCTTAAGATGATTAACTCATCCTGGGGAGCAGTGCCCTGCTATCTAGGTTAACATCCCGAGTTTAAAGGTACTTGGCTCTGGTCACGGAGAGACCATCCGGAATTTTACAGCGAAGAAGAAAACAATTGGACTGGGGGTCCAAAACGGCAGTTTTTTCCCCTTCAAATTATAAGAGAAAGATTATTTAGAAGTTACAGATGTAAGTCCTAAAAGAAATAGAGTCAGGAAACAAGTTACAGAAGCAAAAGAAGGGCCTTTGAAGCGCAGGAAAGGGAAAGAAAAAGGCAACTTGCCTGAGGATTAGAAGAAGAGGGGAAACAGAAAGGCGCAGGGGACGAGGGGGAGCCCAAAAAAGGCTTTTATAAAGCTCTTTAATTCACATTTGGCCTGGGGAGTCTAGTCTATCATTCACTCACTCACTCACTCACTCACTCACTGATCCATCTATTTGCATGGCAATTTCTTCATTCATGTTGGAATCCATTCAGTCAACTTGCCACTTTCACTTCCCCTTTTATCAGAGAGGGGGCAAAGGTGACCAAGTACAGTTCTTGCTCTCAAAGAGCTGCAGTGGAGTAGAAGAGGCATGTAAATTACATCATTACAACAGGTCTTAAAAATGCTGAGGGACTGCCATAGTAGCCTGGGGAAGGCTGGGCCTGACTTTATGAGACATTTAACCAGGGCTTTAAAATTAAAGGATAAGCACAAGGAATGTGGATACAAGGGACGGGGCTAAAGGTGAGGGGTGCATTCTAGGCAAAGGGCTAGAAGAATGGAACGACAAGGCGTGGCTGAAAAATGGTGAGCTCAAGATATCAGTGGCACACCTGGGACATGAGAAATCTGGATATTTTTGAGGAGACATATACTGTTCTCGAGGTAGAGGGAGTCAAACTGAAGGGGCGGAGAGCTGGTGAGAGACTGATGTCATTGGCCCTGTAAGGCAGTAGGTCCCCTAGAGAATGCACAGGAGCCAGACTCCCAGGCTGCCGCACAGGAGCCAGACTCCCAGGCTGCCCCACAGAGCACCCTCCCTGATGGGAACCTCTGTGCTGTCTATCAGGAAGCTTGGGATCATGAAATGCGGTTAGTGTAAGTTAGGCAATGATTTTTCAACTTAAATTGAGTTTAATTAATTAAAATTTACACCTGCCACATGTGGCAAGTGGGGACTATTTGTACCAGAAAGAGGACCTGGCCCTCAGTGGATCTGCCTAGGCAGGGGTGAGGAACCTTTTTTCTGCCAGGGGCCATCTGGGTGTATATATACCAGCATTCGAGGGCCATACAAAATTGGCAACTTAAAAATTAGCCTGCTATATCTGGTCGAACATTCGTCCCTGATGCCTTGGCAGGGCCAGACCAAATGATTTCAAGGGCCCTATATGCCCAGATGTTCTCCACCCCTGTCCTAGGGCCAGGCCGGCCTGCAGTGTATGGGTTCTGGACTTTGTGCAGGAAAAATGTCACAACAGGAGTCCAGGTGAATTTTAGAAGACATTTATTAAAGCTGGGAACAGTGAAATAAGGAAGGGCTGAGGAAATGAGCCTAGGCTGGTCTGCTTGGGCTCAGAAGTCCCAGGAAAGGAGGTCTGGGGGACAGGTTTTGGGGTTTGCCCTGGATTGAACTGCCACTGACAATGCCCACCGCTCTGTTGGTTGCAAGCCTTATGGTCCCTTACAGTTTAGGAGACAAACACCTGTGATGGCGGACTGGGGATGGGGGCCACAGACCTGCCCCTGGGAGGGAGAGCTGGAGCTAGTCCTCCCTTTTTGAGGAGTTTTAAAGGCTGGACATGTAGTGGAACACTTAGTGGAAGATCTCAAAAGAATATTCAACAGCTTTAAGCTGATATAACAAAACGAGGTTTATTATCTTAACTCCATCTGTCCTTGGGTGTGGTTGTCAAATGGCACTAATTGGATTTCTGTTATCTGTCTCCCTAAGTAGGCTGATTTAAACTATTTACCCTCTGTTTGGAGAAGAGTGTAAACCATTATTTTTTAAGTGTCCTGGATTTAGCGAAGATAGGATTTACTAGATGACTGCAACTAGTAAATGTGCAACTACTACCAAAACACATTTAATAACTATCTGTCTCAGTTTCCCTATTCTGCTCGCCCTGGCCTGCTGGCAGGCCTCACTGTGACTGGCGAGCAGAGTGTTAGAATGTCCTCAGCTGCTTCCCTCTCCATTTCCTCCTCACAAGTGCTCTAGCCTCCCAGGCTTTTGGGGTGAGACAGATTGTCCCCTTAGGGGGTGTGGCTGACACTCCATTTACTAACTGCTGCTCACTGGATTTCCATTCTGGGAGGGCAGGGGCTGTGTTTATTCTGGGTGAGTTATCCCCACAGTGCCAAGCATGGGCTCTGACGCAGAGAACACAGGCAGCTCAAGCAGGTATTGCCCTATCCCCATGGGGAGACCATTCATCTCCTAAGGGAGCTTTACAATTAAACACAAACCACTTCAGAAACTTTGTTAATAGTCCGGAGATAAGCCAGATTGGAAAATAAATTATTCCTGTTACCTTTATCATTAATCTAAAGGAATTCATTTATTTTCACTCTCTGGGCTCTACGCAGAGAAGTAAGGAGATTTTCTTTCTTGGAATGGCACTCCTATTTTCTACTGCTAACTAGCTGAGCAAAGACAGTAATTATATATTTTTTCCTAATATCTTATTATAAGAAATCCTCTAAGAAGAGAGAATAGCTCAAATAACCATGAACAACCAAAAAGGTATACAAAAATAATGAGCATAATTGGGTGAAGGGAGAAGAGCAGGGATAAAGAACTGAGAAGTGTACTTTTATGACCTTTGTCATCCTGCCCCTTCTTTTTCCAGCTCCTCTCTAATTGAGGGCTTTGTATGAAACATATAGGTTCCAGTCTATAAATTCTAAAAGTCTGTCAACCAGAGCAGAAAACAGATAATCAGCCTTAGCTGCAAGTAGGGTCCTCGCATTGGTCATGTTGCCCCATAAGCCTAATACCTGTTGGGCTCGGAGTTGGGTTATTTCCTGGATGAGTGATTTATCTCTGTGTGGCTTTGGCCAGTGAACTTGGACTACACTGACAACTTTTCCTTACCTGGAACAGGAATGCAACCCATTTATATAGACTTCAGAGTGTAGCCCTTGGCAGATGCTTCCCTGGGAATTAAGAGGCTACTTACTTTACTATGAGCTCTTGGTTGGGTTCTGCCATGGAAAAGATGCCACAGGGCTAGTTCCTCTCACCTGTGGAACTTCTCACACCCCTGGGTCTCACCTTCCGCATATAATCCCCAAGGGCTACATTAAACCCATGGACCACTGAAAGCCCAGGACTGCAGGTGCTCTGTGGCTACTGCATACTCATGCCTCCAGCCGCCACAGTCAAGTTACTTCCCCTAATCCTCTACTTCTCAACCTCACATTAAAGTCTTAGAACATGTCAAGGACAAGCCTGCTTGAGTTATGACAACCATGCAATCTTAGGTTTGAGGGAACTAGTTTGTCTTTTATAGGCACTTTATATGAAAAGATATCACAAGTAGCCGAAACCGGTTTGGCTCAGTGGTAGAGTGTTGGTCTGCGGAGTGAAAGGTTTGATTCTGGTCAAGGGCATGTACATTGGTTGCGGGCACATACCCAGTGGGGGGTGTGCAGGAAGCAGTTGGTCGATGTTTCTCTCTCATCGACGTTTCTAGCTCTCTCTCTCTCTCCCTTCCTCTGTAAAATATCAATAAAATATATTTTTTAAAAGAAAAGATATCACAAATAAGTGATTATAAATTCACGTTTGAAACTGGGAGGAGCAGAGCATATTTTACAGGCCCAACTCCAAGGTCTTAGGAAAAAAAGCAACCTTCAACTTATCCCAAACTTCTTCTAAGCCTTAAAACCATCTTTATCATTCTTTTTTACCCTCAGGGACTCAGAGCATCTTGGTGACAAAAGCATTTTCAGATGCTTCTCTTCCGCCTTTAATCTTCTAACTCCCAGCAATGGGGTCACAGAGGGCCTTCCTTGGGCAAAGAGATAAAGAGACAGAGACTCCTCCGGAGTGGAAAGTGCCATGCCCTTTCCTGGGAGATGACGTGGGGAGGGTATATGTCAGGGGCTATAGCAGATGCCTGCATTTCTGTAGGAGGCACGCAGAATTACAATTCCTTATCTCCCTTCTCAAGGAAAAGGCAAAAACAAGAGGAGGGAAGAAAGCAAAGGCATACTCAAGGACAATAACAACACCCACATAATTTGTTGGGTCTTTCTATGACCCCTTGTGGGTTGCTTTCCAACTTTTAGACATGCTTCTATGTAATGTAGTGTGTTTTCCCAATCCATGTAACAGTTTTTGCAGTCACTATTAAGAATTCTGATATTTACCAGAAAATACGAAAGGTCATAATCTACTGACCATTCTTTTTTTTTAAATAAATCTTTATTACTCAGATTACAATTGTTTCTCCCTTTTCTCCCCCAAAGCTCCCTACCACCCAGTTCCCTTCCCACCCTCTGCCCTTAACCCCTCTCCCCCCAATTGTCTTCATGCATTGGTTATACGATTTCAATCCAGTCTCTCACTGCTTCCCCACCCCTTATCCTCCTGATAATTATCAGTCCACTCCCCTTCTTTGCCCCTGATTCTACTATATTCACCACTTTATTCTGTTCCTCAGATTTTTTTTCCTTCTCTTTTCCTTTTTTCCGTATATGAATTTCAAGTGGGACATTCTCTCTCATTTGTCTTTGTAGGGAAATACAACAAAGTGTTCCATTAGCTACAGAACACTCTGTTGTATTTCTCTACTGACCATTCTTAAAACAACTTTTAAACCTCCTTTTCATTTGTAAAAGAACCCAAGTTCTCACTAAGCCTTTCAAAACACATTTAAACAGAACCCATGTTTCAGACAGTTTCCATTTGTCATTCCCTAGAGCCATGATTCTGAACATCACCAAGCAACTGGAAACATTTTAAGAAGTGCAATTTCATATCAGTATCCTTTGATCATTGTTATTCTAGCAGCACAATTCATGTACTTAGTAGATGCTCAATAAAAACTTGTTGAATTGATTTGAAATGGGTTGTCACCAGCTGCTAGAGTCCTAAAGTGGGTGCTATGAGGTTCCTTCTGCAGAGTTACTCTAGTTTATGTGAGAGCCATCGCACTACATTAACAGCACTAATTACCGACCCGCTAAATGGGAAAGACATGATTGACCAGCCAGGATGGATCGATACTTAACATGTTTATTATTATTATTTTTATTTTAATCACTCTTAAGGGTTGCCTTACTGGTATAATTACGAGTGGTCCCTGAAATCATTAAATCACTGTGGATGAATATAGCTACTGAGATGTACTTAGAAAAAAATCTATAGAGGATTAGTGGTTAATGGTGCATCTCTCCACCACACTCTCATATGCATGGACCTACACACGGTAACTTCTCCAGAGACTTTTTGTTTCCAATACTGTGTCTTTTGCTGATGGCTAAACTAACCAAACTCTAAACATCCATCAAGCTCCCAATAAGCAGAAACTTAATCACTTTCTCTCTCCATCTCCCTCCCCCTTCTTCCTTCTTCTTCTCCCCCCATTCCTGCCTACAAGCACACATTCTCCCCTCCCCTTCCCTGCCCCCTTGGTGGTGGTGGTGGTGGTGGTGGTGGTGTGTGTGTGTGTGTGTGTGTGTGTGTGTGTGTGTTTTGGGGGAGGGGGAAGAATGTAAAGAATGGGGAGAGGAGAATCAACCATCAACCATGCTCAAAGCCAATGCCTTGGTCCGCCCCCCCCCATCCCCTTGTCCCTGCTCTGTACTCTGTTGTTCACTATTTCTTCTGTTCTTGCATACATCCAGTTTTTTACCTTACCTAGACTCCCATTTTGCATTTCAGGCTTGCCTGCTGGATCAGGCAGTTTTTGATGCATTGTAAGTTTACTTCTTGGTCAGATCTTGTCATCATTTGGGCCTTTGAAAGATAGACCCACTGGGAGCAGATGGATCCTGGCATTGCCTATCATGTGACAAAAGCAATGTTGGTGGTGGCTTCTACACACCAAGAATATTGTCCAGTTCCAACAACTGCATAGGAACCTGACTTATTGAGGCAAATAAAAAGGACATCAAGGGTGTGTCTTTCTTAAACATTTAGATCCAGCCCATACACATCTGCTACTCCCCACAGTCATTTCTAGTCAGCTTAAAATAAAAATCCATCTTCAGATTCCTCCTTTACTTAATCTTTACTATTTACTATTTTCTCTACCAAAATATTCTGCCTGCTCCTTGCTTAATGTGGAAATACACCACTTCCCCAGTCTATGTATTCCCCCTTTTTTGCATCCTCTGTTGGGCTGCTCTTTAGCGAAGTTGGTTGTCCCATCTCTTACACCAGTGGTCAGCAAACTCATTAGTCAACAGAACTAAATATCAACAGTACAATGATTGAAATTTCTTTTAAGAGCCAAATTTTTTAAACTTAAACTTCTTCTAATGTCACTTCTTCAAAATAGACTCACCTAGGCCATGGTATTTTGTGGAAGAGCCACACTCAAGGGGCCAAAGAGCCGCATGTGGCTCGCGAGCCACAGTTTGCCAACTAAGGTCTTACACCAATTGCATTTTTGTCTCATGCCCTTTAAAAAAACTAATAACAGTTTAATTATTTTTTCTATGTTAATTCCCTGACTAGACAGCAAGCTTGTCAAAGGCAGGCACCATGTCTTTTTGCCTTTGGGTTCCAAATATCAAACATATTGCTAGGCACATTTAACAGGCACAATAAATATTAGACATGTTTCCTAAAAGAAAGGACAGATGAACAAAGGAACCAATGTCAGAAAGATGGTTATAGATGGCAAATGACTAAGCAACCAGTCTCCATACCATGCCATATAGCTGATGAAGTCACACATCATCAACAATTTGGTAAAGGACAGATTAAAATAAAGACTGATAAACTCCTGTTGAAAAATCTGTCTTGAGAAGTACAGGACACTACTTGTTGCTTTGTTACTCTCAAACAGTGAAAACAATATTAATTGCCCTGTAAATTAGGGACACAGGATTGCATCAAAACTGATGAACAGTCGAAACTGGTTTGGCTCAGTGGATAGAGCATCAGCCTGCGGACTGAAAGGTCCCAGGTTCAATTCCGGTCAAGGGCATGTACCTTGGTTGTGGGCACATCCCCAGTAGGGGATGTGCAAGAGGCAGCTGATTGATGATTCTCTCTCATCGATGTTTCTAACTCTTTATCCTTCTCTCTTCCCCTCTGTAAAAGATCAATAAAATATATTTAAAAAACAAAAACACAAACAAAAAAACTGATGAACAAAAACAGATCCAGAGGCAGAGAAACATTCATCAGAACCTCAAACCTCAAACCTCAGGGAAAGTAGGGTAGGATGGGGATAACAGGGAGAGACCAACTAAAGGACTTATATGCATGCATATAAGCTTAATCAATGGACACAGACCACAGGGCGGTAAGGGCATGAATGGAGGGGGAGTGTGGGGTAATGTGGGAATAAGGACACATATGTAATACCATAATCAATAAAGAAATTAAAAAATAAAAACGTCCCTTCTCTTTCAACCTGAGACTTCAAATAAACGCCATCCAAAGTTACTTACAACACCCAGTCTCTATTTCTTCTTTTATAAAATGAAGATAATGGCATGTAATTCATGAAATTATTTGGAGGAAAAAAAGGCTATAATTTATGTGAAAGTATAAAGCAAAGGGGTAATCACCTAGTGTCCAATACTTTTGCATGGTCCTCCTTTTGCTTGTATTGCCAGGGATTTGGACCCTAATATATCTTCTATAGTAGACTGCCATCAGAGTTCACAGAGTGCTCTCAAAGCCAGACCACATTTCCCAGCCTCCCTTGCAGTTAGGTGTGGCCTTGTGACCGGTGCTAGCCCATGAGATACAAGTGCAAGTGATGAGAGCCACTATCTGGCCTGGCCTTAAAGATCACCTTGGACAAGCTTCCCTTTCCTTTATCTCTTCCAGTTGTCCAGAATGGAGGCCTGCCCTAGGAAGGGCTTGAATCTGCTTGTAGAGAATGGTAGGATCTCCTTTCATCTGTGTTCCTGAATGACTGCATGGAAACAAATGCCCACCAACTGGTTCAGCTGTCCAGTACTAACATGAGCAAGGACTTAACTCCAACTTTTCTTCAATGACTACACATTTTGCATGAGAGGGTTTGGAAGTCCCCTAACTAATGCAACTGCACCTCCTTTAGGGCAGCACCCATAGAACTAGATCAGTGCTTGCAAATAATAAATACTCGTTAAGCACTTCTAAAAGGAAAAAACAAACAAACAACAACAAAAAACCCACGCATGGCTTTATCTATCAGCTAACAAGTGCCAGTGCTGAGAACCTGTCCTTGAATTTGAATTCATAGACTTACTCTAAATTGACTATAAACACAGTGTTCAGAGTATTATAGCTTCTGGCTTTCCTACCGTGTGTATTTCTCAGCACACATTGATTTTGAAGCTCAAACCTTTGCAATTCCCTGATAATGCTATTCCTCAGAATAATGAAGTAGGAAGGTCCCTGACACCCACAGTTGTACTGGTTGCGTAGGAACTGTTATTTTCTTTAACCACAGGTATCTGCGTTTGCTCAGACCCTCATTAAAGTACATGCAATGTTTTTTAATCTCCAACACATTGTTCCCGAGCACTTTTCCTCCTCCTTGTGAAACCCAGTCGCGTCCCTTGCTGAGGCTGTATTGGCTTGACTATCCCGCTTCCCAGGATAATTCTCAGCATCACCCCATCTGATTTCTGCTGCCCCTCAGACAAGGGAGATATGATCCATAGATGTGGGCCATGCCAAGTCAGACCTTCCCATAAGGTTTCACACAGTGTTTCAGACTTGACCCAATTACTCAACTGTCAAGTGTCTACTTAAGGCCTTCTATGTGCTATTTGATGGTGAGGAACTTAGGATCTAGTTGGGAAAATAAGACATATAATCAAAGAAATATAGTCACTGAATTTTTAAAGACATTTAAAATAGATTTTTAGAGAGATAGAAAGGGAGAGGGAGAGAGAGAAACATTGAACAACTGCCTGCTCCTTACCAGGGATCAAGCCCACAACCCTTGCATGTACCCTGACCAGGAATTGAACCTGCAAACTTTCAGTGCACGGGACAATGCCTGACCAATAGAGCCACATTGGCTAGAGCTAGTCACTGAATTATGATGTGGAACCTTGTATATATGGAGAAAAATGTCCATATTTGCATTATGCTAAGTTATTTTCCATCATCTATCTGTTTGTTGAATATCATGTCCCAGGCCCCTTTTTTGAGCTGGGGATATATCAGTAAATAAAATAATGCCCCCACTTTAATAAACTCTCAACCAAATACTTCTACTTACAATTTGATCCAAACACAACGCATCATATATTTTTTCTGAATCCACCCAGGCTAACCCTCTGCCTAGCATGACCTACTGCTCTTTCCTCCACTCCACTCCCCTACTCCACTCCATCAATAGAACTGTCTGCATTGACAGTTACCCTCTCCATTCAGATTTCTGCCCAGGTATTTCCTCTTCTATTATGCTGCTCAGATCATCTATTTTTTAGACTAAAATATATTCTTCTCTGTGTGCCTTGCAGTAATTCTCTTTTTGCATTTATCATGTACTAATTGGAAATGTACAAATCCATCTCCCCTCTTAAAAGGTGGTGTTGGAAGAAAGGGTCTGTGTCTTATTAACCTGTAGATCCTCACGTGTCCAATCAGGACTTGCACACACTAATTCAGCAAACTTTGGCTGTCCTGGACTCAACTTATAAAAGTCAGAGCCCAATGTAATAAAAGTGCATGCCCATGAGCACTGAACTAGTTAGCAGTGGAGCTGAGACTAGATCTGTGCCTTTGCCCAGATAAATCAAATTCATTGCCATGGACCATGTGGTTTGCAGGAGTTTTGTATGGAGGCAAATGTTAGTCCTGCACCTCAACTATTGTCTGTGTCCATGGGATATACATACATGCATACAAGTTCTGTGGTGGATCACCTCCCACCCACCCAACCTTCACCGCCTAGAATTTCAACTTGGGTCTTTCTGGTTTCAAATCTTATATTCTTTTTACCACATCAGAGTTCAGAAATTGTGAGCATAGTGGTTCGGGGCAAGGGAGGGAGGTTAATACTAACTGATTGGGGGGAGGGGGAATGATGTAATTGAATTTATTTTTAAAAGTATACATTATTTTAAATAAAAAACATTAAGATGTCTAGTTGCTCACATGTCATTCTGGGCCAGGCCCCCACACACAAAAATGCCCCTAAAGTGTCCCAATGAGAATGACTGTCCTTTGAATATGCTAGTTTAAATAGTCAACTGTCTGTATAAACACAAAATATTTTTTTGAAGTGAAAGGTTTTATTGCAAGAAGGAAGAGAGTGGCTTTGGCCTTACCCTGGTGCATGGCTATTTCTGAGAACCCAGTCATTATCATACCGCCTGGCTATCACTGTCAATCACAAATGGCCTTAGAACCCATTGAAATGCTGAGATTTGCAGAATATTTTTTTTCGAGGCCACACACAGCTTCATCTTATGCCCAGACGGCTCCTTCAGAGACCAATCTTTTATAACTAACTGTCTTGCCTGCTAGAGCTGAATAATTTTGTAACAAAGTATTTAAAGGTTTAGCGTTTTATACAGACAATAACCTCAAGAACACCGAGGCAGCTAAGAAGCTTAAACACACTCTTGAGGAGACAGAGAGAGGCATCATTAGACAGGTGCTTTAACTGCTGCCCCTTGATTTTCTCTTTTGGGGACTTTCATCAGCTCAGTTTCAACAGAAAGCAAAGAAAAAACTCTTTCCTTTCAACATGCTTATTGAAATAGAAAGGTGGTTTTTTTTCTTGCTGTCCCTGAAACCCTTTTCTTCCAAATAAAACCTGCTGACAGCAGTTTACCTTCTTTCTTTGGAGACAGTGATTTTGGAAACAGAAAATGTTGGACTTCCTATGTGATCAGAGGGTTGGGGAGGGCCCATGGTTTGCTGATGTAGGCATACTGACAGGAAATAACCCCATGTCCAGCATCCCTGCTCCTCCTGGGCCCGAATAGGCATGAAGAGAGTCCCCATGCAAGATGAAAGACCCTCCAGCTGTCTTCCTTTTCCTTTAAGGCCTTAAGGATAAATCACAGCCATTGTTACCCCATGTTAGTGAGTCAAAGACTTCAAAGAAGATTTCTGTATAACTTAAAAGAGTAGATTTAATAATAGGGGGAAATTCCATTTATATTCAATGAAAAGATACATTTATGTGCCCTTCCCTTATATTTAAAAATAACTTTTATCCATTGCTAATTCTCAGTGCAAATCTGGCCCGCAGCCCATATTCTCTTATTTTGTGGGAAAGATGGCAGCTAAGTAAAACTAGTCCTCACAACCTAAGCATTGGATTCGAGAGTCATGTAGGTCGCCTGTGAAGGACACTGGATGAGGTGAGAGATCTTATTCCATATGAATACACTCATATCAATAAACCTCATGCCTGGTTTGAGGTAGGTATCTTTAAAATAATGAAGAAGTAATTAAATATTTATTTTTATTAAAAAATTAAAAATCAGTTTAGCAACTTCCTCTCTGTGGGATTCAATGTGAAGCTTATTGTTCTATTTTTTCTTTTTTCCATTCCTGTATGAACCCCACCAAAAATGAATGAGTGGCTACGATGTGCCAAATTTGAGGTCTCACAAGTCTACTTGGAGAGATGGAGGAATATACCAACAGTGAAACAATGCTGTGATAAATAATATAGAGCATGCAAAATAGACACAGATGCTTTGGTCACTGTAAAGGGCATCCAACCCAGGAGAATGGGAATGTTTTTTTAGAACCAAATGCTGAGAAGGCAGACCTGGCGTAAGGCCCTATGAACACAGAGCTGGGTCTGACTGGGGCATAGTTATAAAATGGGCGGTAAATGGTAGGCACATCACAAAGTAGCTTAACACCATGCTAACCCGAAAGATGAGAAATCCAGAAAGTGGCAGGACCAGTTTTGTGTTGGAAGGTGATTTCAAACAGCCAGGGCCAGACAGATGGACGGAAGAATCAAGTCAGAAGGGAGAAAGATGCCGGCAGCCCATGCAATGGAACCCTCGCTGTCTTTCAAACAAGGGGAAGGAAACCAGCTTCTGCATCCCTCCCCTATGCTTCTTGAGAGAGCAAGCACACAGGAGTCAGCCAGCCAGGAGAAGCCCTGTTCCTGCCTCTGTCCCTATCCTTGTCCCTGTCCCTGTCGGGAGGGACAGCTTCAGAGGGGACATAAGAGGCACACTGTCCTCATCTCCATGACCAGTTGAGTGACTGTTAACTTGGCAGACCTCATTATGACTTAAATAAGGCTCCGGGCATAGACTTGGAGGGCCAGCAGGAGGAAGCCAGCCCAGCTGTGGAAGCAACATGAGGGAATTTGTGTCTCTGCCTGGTCCCTCCCTGGTTGGCAGTTGGCTTAACATGCAGAGGGAGAGGGGCAAGCTTGGCCAGCCCAACCAGAGGTTCGCCAGTAAGAACCAAAATCAAGCAAATGACCTGGGATGCGAGAAGAAGAAAAGAGATTGCAGACATACTGACACTTGGATTAAGGACGTGGTCTCAGCAGTAAGAAAGGACATAAGGTCTTTCAAAGCGACCACAAGAACAACACAATTAAAACACCTTTACACTGAAGAGAAAACCCTGTATTTTAACACTCTTATTTCTGCATCTCTTTATGTTGTTAGTGTATTTATTTTCCACATAAAACCTTCTCGTGTCAAAAAAAAAAAAAAAAGACACATCAAGACTGTCTTCGGCTCCCCATTTATTTCAGTCTCCTACGAAAATAATTGCTTTGAAGGGGGAGGGGGCACCGTGTTTGGACACCCTTAATCAGCGCATTACCTGATAGGACATTTATTAAGGATAAAACGTTTCTTTTATCCCAATAGCTGCCTCAGCAGTTGTTGAAATGAGGAGGGGGAGGGAGGGGAAAAAAAAGCCTTTATCATTTCCTGATCTCTCCAGCAAATTGCCAATTTATGCACAGAATATTACAAATACTGCTGAATTATTTGAGCCTGGAATTAATTTAGAGAATCTCCCCCTTCTTTGAGTGCCCAGGGATTTGGCTTATCTTTATTTGCCGAAGGAACCATGTCACTGAAAGCAGTCCCGGGATTATTTCAAGTGAATGAATAATGAAATTGCCCAGCTTTCTAATGGTTTCCCAACTCCAGGCCCAGCTCAGGGCTCTTGTGGGTGAGTTCACAAGCCGGGTTCCCTCCGGTGGAGGAAGCACACCCAGGCTGGGACCAGGAAAAGACAGGGAGGGCCGCCCACGGTCACTCGGGTTACTGAAGGCAGCTCCGGAAAATGGAGAGAAGATATTTCACCCTTCAAACAGTATCATTAGGGTAACACACACAAAATAATCAATTACCAAAGGCAGTTATTTTTTTCAATCCCCCTTCACTAGCGTGAAATCCCTTCATCATGGCAGAAATCGTGGTCTTGCTGCAGGTAAAACGTGCCCAACAAGAGAGGACTTCTCAGCTTTACAACCAGGGCATATTCAGGTTAGAAAACAAAGAACACATATAAACCACAGTTTTACATAGAGTTTTCTATGGCTCATAGCTCACCTCTAGAAACCCTCCGCTCACCCATGCTAGTCATTTAGTAGCAAAAACCTTGGTTACTCGTTTCTTTTTCTTTTCTTCCTAAGCCATGGGCATTTATTGAGGAAAGCAATGTAAGTATAGAAAACAAAACCTATGCATAATCTACAAAACCAGTGCTACACATCCAGTGTTCAGCAAATTTCACTCCAATAATTAATTCCTCTACTCCTATCCAAATAGACACACAGTTGAAATATAGATTTTTTTAATGAAGTTTATTTTAACATTGGATAATGAAAATGTAATGCTTGAACATTTATATGGTGGAATGGCTTCCAAACCCAGTATTATAAACAGGTTTTTAAAATACTCTATATTTTTAAATATATTTTTATTGATTTCAGAGAGAAAGAGAAACATCAATGATGAAAAAATCATCAATCGACTGCCTTCTGCATGCCACCCCCACACCTCTGGGGGATTGAGCAACATGGGCATGTGCCCTTGTCTGAAATTGAACTCCAGAACCTTCAGTCCACAGGCTGACCCTCTATCCACTGAGCCAAACCAGCTTGGGCTCCTCTATGTTTTTAATAGATATTTTTCCATGACCATTTATCCCCCATACCTTCCTCCATCTCCATCCTATTCCCACAATCACCACACTGCTGTCTGTGTCCATGAGTTCTCTCTCTCTCTTTTTCTTTTTTGCTCAATCCCTCCCCCTATTTTGCTTATTGGTTCATTTTGTTCAATATATTCTACATATGAGTGAAAAAAATACTTGTCTTCTTCTGACTGGCTTATTTCAATTAGCATAATGCTCTTCAGGTCCTGCTGTCACAAAGGGTCACATTCATTCCGATTTACTACTACTACTACTTTTCTCCTCCTCCTCCTTCTCCTATCCTTACTGAGGATATTTTTTTCCATTGATTTTTAAAAAGAGTGGAAAGGAGGGGGAGAGACAGAGAGAGAGAGAAACATCAATATGAGAAAGACACATTGACTGGTTGCCTCCTGCACACACATACACCAGCCAGGGTTGGGGATCCTGCAACCAAAGTATGTGTCCTTGACTAGAATTGAACCCACTACCTTTAGTCCAAGGGATGACTTTCTAACCACTGAATCAAACCAGCCAGGGCTCATTCTGCTTTTCTATTTAGATCATAAGAATTTTGTCAAGTCCTTTTCCATTTAAAACACACACACAAAATTAAAGCATAAAATATTCTATCTTATGTCCATAACAGAGAATGTAAGAGACTACTTTAAAAAAACACTATTGAACCCCAACACTCAAAGCAGTACCTGGCAAACAGAAGGTATTCAATAAATATCTGATGAATGGGTAAATAAAATAACATAAATAAATGAATGAACAAATGAATGAATGAATGAATGAATACATGGATAGATGATTTTCTCCTCTGAACAGCTGGATACTAGTAAGTCTATCACACTGACCCTCCACAGACCAGTAAGTCAGAAGCACCCTCCCTCATCATAATTTCTTGAGTAAATAAAGTCTGAGTCAAACCTGGTTTTGACTGAACTCGCTTCAACTCATTTTATTATATACTTTATACATATTATATGAAACCCAAACAACACATTTCTTCTCCCATGACAAGTAATAGCCAGCTCTTCTGTTCTGTTAAATAAAATTGCCAAGTCCTTTTTTTTTTAAGGAGTATTCTGGTCTCTTAGTCTACTGACAAAATTAGAATGTTACCCAACACAGTCAACAGCCCCTCTGATAACATTCTGATAATTTTACTGACCTAGCATTTCAAGGCATTAAAATAAATATAATCAGTCATAAATACTAGTATCTACTGATTACACATTAAACCTAGGATATAAATTTGCTGTGTTCAAAGGGCTGCCATTTCCTGGCTATTCGGCTCTTTAGGTGCAATTTTGATACGTTCGCCTTAATGTGCCATTTATGAAATGTATACTTTAAATCAGCAGTGAAATGAACCCAGCATCGTTAATTCAGCAAAAGTCAGAGGACTGCCACATGCATTATCCTGCCTCGTGCAATGTTACCACTATGTTACTTCCCAGGCTGGATATTACAATTGCTCGATATTATCCCTTATTACTTTAAAGGCAATTTTACATTTCACATGCAAATTAATGGCTGCTCTCAAAGGGTTTATTATGTTTAATTACTTCTTATTTCTGAGTTTTCCCTTTCTCCCTGAACATTCTTTCCTTGAATGATGGTCAAAGGCTCGAGGTGTAACCACAGAACACAAAAGTTGTAAACTGGATGCTAATTACAACAGAGGTAGAATCTGGAATGTAACCTCTTTAAATTCAAGAACAAAGAGCCTCAGAGACCTATACAAAGGTAATGTCTGATCAGTTTCAAAATCTGGCAAAGGAAAAAGGTCCTATGCCCATCAGAACCTTCTCAGGCCACAGGGAGCACCTGCCTCCTGCACACAAAGGTCCCTCCAAGTCCTGCCATTGACGGGCCTTAGTCAGAACCACTTACTATCACCCATCAGGTACTCAACTTTATAGACAACGCTGATCTCTCCAGATTCTGACCTTGTGCCCCATTCACTTCCTTTTATGAATTTGCCTAGTCCTTCAGATTCAAACCCTTGGAAAATGTTGCCAGCTCTCTATTCTCGTTTTCCTTCTTAGTCAAGATGTATAGTGGCTGCTCAGCTCACATGTCTTCTGAAGGGGTATAAACCCTGGCCCTCTCCAGAAGCAAGCACCTCGGTCCAGTTCAGATGTCCTTGACCAGGTTGCCCAAAATACCAAAGCAGAATTCAATTCCTTCAAAGTCTGGCAATGACTTTTCCTGGACTGGATCCAGCCCAGTACCAGGGCCCTTTCTGAAGGAGGTGGGATTTAAAACATCAGCTTCAAAATCTTAGGGCTTGGCCTTCAAGTTGTCCTTAGAAACCCTAACATTCCTTCCCTGGTAGTCACCTGGGATCATGAGACCCTAGGTTAACTTTCCTGCCCCAAACTCCGTTTTCCTAATTGGCACACCCCACTCTCTAGGTCATGGTGCCAGCCCTTGGGTTCTGCTCACATATCTTTTCTCATATCCCACTATCTCCAGGACAGGAGCCAGACTTGAGCCCCTTTTTGCTGGCCATGGTCCTGCCTCCTATTCCCAGCTGCCTCCATGATGATGACTGTTACCTCCATTCTCCAAAACAGTGCTCTATCAACTGCTCTGGAATTCTGAGTGCTGACTATATAAGACCTAATTCAAAACTTAAAAGTATGCCTATCATTTGTTTATGCATCTATGGTGGGTGAGATACATGCATTATCTTTTTCACATCTTCCCAATAATCTATATAAGATATAGACTATTATCTCACTTTAAAGATGAAGAAATGAGGTCAATATAGATGATCCAGGGTCCCACTGATGCAGAATCAAAACCTAGACTTGACCCAGATATTTTCTGTGCTGGTCAGATTCTTTTTCTACTCTTAGTCGTTTCCTGTAGCAAAGTACCAAAAACTTGATCTTAATAGAACAGAGATTGATTATCCCAGAGTACTAGAAGCTGAAGTCTTCAAATCAATTTTACTGGGCTGAAATCAAAGTATTAGCAAGGCTGTACTTCTGCTAAAGCTCTGGGAGACAGTGCCATCCATGTCTCTTCTAGTTCTTCCTGGCTGCCAGCAGTCCTTGGATTTGTGACTGCATCACTCTAATTTCTGCTTTGGTGGCCCCGTTGCCTTCTTTTATGTCAAAACTCCTTCAACTTTCTTATTAAAAGGACACTGTACTTTGGCCCCACCTGAATAAGCCAGGATAATATCCCTCCCTCAGAACCTTTAATTCAATCACATCTGCAAAGTCCCATATGAGGTAACATTCACAGCATCTGGGGATTAGGACATGGATATTTGGGGGAATATTATTCAGAATGCCACACCAGTAAATAAATCATTTCTGATTTTCCAATTTCCCTTCATTGAAAGCGAGGGGGGGGAGGCATTATGAATATAAAATTAATACTCATATGATTGAATTTACTGAGTTTCTAGAACAAGATTCATGCTTTCTCACATCCATGACCTACTATATTCATCAATGTAGCAGGAAAGTGGGCATTAATCTGCTAATATAGCAGGGGAAACTGAGGCTCTGGGGGAAATGGATTCTTACCTTTTAATAAGGGGCCAAGAAGGAAATAGGTGAAATAAGAACCTAATAAATGACCATGACTGCTTCTCTGGCTGACCAATCACCATTATTCCCAGACCATTCTCCCCAGATCATTGCCTATCCCAACTGTTTCTTTTCTCACTTCTATCAGAGAGATAGGGCCTCTCTTCTATACTGTAACCAGTTAGGGAGTCATCAATCCTCTGAGTACTCTGCCTCCATTACCCAGGACCATGGTGTTTGTCCTTGTCTTCTAATGCATCGACATGATGATTTCAATGAGCTTTTTTCCCAAATATCTTTCCTCATCCATAAATTGTCTTACTTTCTCCCCTTGTAATTAGTCTACATTTTTGTACTTTGAACTACATTCACCATCTGCTAGCCCAATTACGCAAATGATCCAAATCCTTTTGAATCTGGTTAAATTGTTCAACTAGATTTGTGCACTCTTCACTTCTAAAATCATCTGTGAGCCTGGATGTGACACAGCAAGTCATAAATAGATGGGAGTGGGAAGGTGGGAGGTGGGGTGCAGGGGGTGGAAACCTGTCAGAATGAAGCCAGGCAGAGAATGGGAGGTATGGGGTCGATGAGGAGAGTAAATTCTGTACCTACTCCCCCAAGAGCTAGGGAGCTAATTGCATCAACCTCAGAATATGCAGGATCAGCACCTTTGATGTCTCATTTTTTCATGCTAAAGGAAAAAAAAAAACACACGAGTTTTTCTGCTTTCTTGCTTCCTTGGAAGATTTTTGTGAGGGTTAATGAGATGGTTTTGATTAAGCACCTTGGAGAGTAACGCTCCACAGATAATTGACACCTGGATGATGGTACACATTTAGCTGCTGTGTAATAGAATAGAAGCTCAAGACAAAACTGCCTCTGCCAACCTTCTATCCTTTGGTCCCTGCCTTCTCTGTGTAGGATGCTCTTTGTGTCCAGAACCCTGGTGGACCTCTTTGGGTTTATGAACTATGCAACCAACACAATATGTTAAGTAGCAGTTGGGAGATAATGAACACAGACCCAACCCTTATCCTTGGGAGAGAGACTCAGTTTATACAAAGGGAAGACCAGTAATGAGGTCATTGAAACACAGTGACAGGAAGCCAATAGGGAGGGAAGCAGAAAATTCCAAAAGAGGAGAAAGGAAAGTTACTAATTCAAACTGGGAAACTGGGGCTGGCCTGCCAGGGCATTGATTCCAGAATGAGGAGAGAGAGAGAGAGAGAGAGAGAAAGAGAGAGAGAGAGAGAGAGAGAGAGAGAGAGAGAGAGAGAGAGAGAGGTATCACAGGCTAAGTGAATAGCATGTGCAAAGACCTAAAGAATGAGAGGGCATGGAATGTTCTGGAAGGTTTGAAGCCTTGTTGGTTCCTGGTAAGCAGAAAAACTGCAAAGCACATGGAGTAAAGGACACACCTGCGAAGGCAGCATGATTTGTCATTCACTTGGGTCTCAATGAAACTAGCGCCTAGAGCACAAGAAGTAATGAAAAGAATAATAACCAGTGTTAAGAGAAACTGTTCCTTCTGCTCACTGCTGCCCAGGATCTCTTAGCTTCTGGATCCTGCAGTGGAAACCGACTTATTAAAAATGGCCAGGGCATCAAACACTGTCTTACAGGGACTCCCCAGGTCCCCAGAATTTTTGTAAATATTGCCCTCCATTTCTTGTTTGCTAATATACTGAGAAAGAAAGGAGTGAGATGATTTAAAAAAAGGAACCAGTTTGCAAACCTGGTTGTCCAAGACTGACAGCATCTTTAGAGACTGGAAGCCCTCTGCAATACAAGTTATAATGACCCCGGTGCACAGAGAGCCTGGCCCAGAGTAGGCCTGCTGACCTAGTCCCCCAGAGGAGACCCAGCCATTCAAAGGCTTCATCCTTCTGCTCACAATATGCCTACAACATGACCTCACTAGGTCCTGCCCTCAGTGCCTAGAAATAGGAAGAGGATGACATTGTACCTGCCTTCCTTCAGGTTGCTCATATGTTAGGGTGGGTGAGCCACAGAGACCCCATTCTATATAATAAAAGTTTAGGTGTGTTACACCCTTGTGCGACATAATCACAAGATGGCCACCCTCGGTTGCCCTAAGATGACCATCACAATATAGCCACCACAAGATTGCCATCACAAGATGGCCAGCAGGGGAGGGCAGTTGAGGGCAACCAGGCCTGCAGGGAAGGGAAGCTGGGGGTAACAAGGCCAGCAAGGGAGGGCAGTTGGGGGTGAGATCAGGTCAGCAGGGGGGGCAATTGGGGTGACCAGGCCAGCAGGGGACGACAGTTGGGGGTGACCAGGACTGCAGGGGAGAGAGTTGGGACAATCAGGCCAGCAGGGGAGGGCAATCAGAGACCCCTCAGGGGGTCCTGGATTGAAGATTGTGTAGGCCAGATTGAGGGACACCTCCCCCAGTACAAATTTCGTGTACCAGGCCTCTAGTCCTATATAATAAAAGACTAATATGAAAATAGACCTAATGGTGGAACTACCAGTCACTATGAGACTCACTGACCTACAGGGGGCAGATGCTCGATGCAGAAGCTTCTCCCTGGTGGTCAATGCACTTCTACAGGGGGAACACTGCTCAGCCAGAAGCCAGGATCACTGCTGGTGAGTGCAGCAGCAGTGGTGGGAGCCTCTCCTGCCTCCTCAGCATTTGGACATTTCCTGAGGGCTCCCAGACTGCAAGAGGGGGCATGCTGGGCTAAGGAACCCCTCTGAATGGATGAATTTTGCGCACCGGGCCTCTAGTGATACACAATCCTGGGGATTGGGCCTAAACCATCAGTTGGACATTCCTTTCACAATCTGGGACCACTGGCTCCTAACTACTCACCTGCCTGCCTGCCTGATCGCTCCTAACTGCCCCCCTCTGGTAGCCTGATCACTCTTAACTGCCTCTTCCTGCCAGCCTGATCTCCCCTAACTGCACCCCTGCTGGCCTGGCCTCCCATAATGGAACACTTACCAACCTGGTTGCCCCCATCTGCGTCCTCCCCTTGCAGGTCTATTTGTCCCCAACTGCCCCCACTACTGGCCTAGTCGCCACCCCTCACCAGCCTGGTCATCCTTACTGCTGACTCTGCTGGCCTGGTTGCCCCAAATTGCTCCTGCCCTGGGTGCTTCTCACCAGAGCTGAATAAAGATTTCACACCAAACCCACAAGTCTGCCCCCATTTGCAGGAGGGCCACCAAGCAGGGCTGGCATTGCTAATTAGCTGGCAAGTCCCCAAAGGAATATTTCCTCCTTTTCTTTAGTAGTCAGTGGTTTTAGTCACACATCCTTTCAGCAATTACCCAGAGCTCTTTGTAGGGAAGTCATTTGCATCTCTAAAAGACTCATTTGCATCCAGTCTGACTATTGGGGCTCAGCCTCTTCTCTGTAAGGTCCTGAACCATCATAAAAAAATGTGATCAAGAGCACCCCAAAGCCTCCTCCTTTGGATACAATAGGCAGGAACACACCGTCCTCATAATCCAGGCTCCCAGCCAGAGTCTGGGAGAGAAGGTCCCTGGGAATTGCTCTCCAGTCCTGGGAATATGGCTCCCAGGATCCAAGAGTACCAGGGCAGGCCCACCTTCCAGTTATCCCAGAACACAGTGGGCTTGAGCATGGTGTTACCAGTCAGGCAGTATTTCATGAGTATCACACATGTGTGAGGCATATGTCGGGAGCTAGGAGGCCTTCTTTTCCCTGAAGAAGTTCATGAACTAGCCATGTCCCTCACTGACATCCATCTCTTAAGTACAGTGTGACCTGGGAAGTTAGTGAACCCTTTTGAGTCTTAAGTATCATTAACTGTAGAATGAGAAGACACCACTTTTGTCACTGAGCTGTTGGGAAGATTCAATGAAATGATGGGTATAAAATGCTTTGGGCAAAATCTAGAAAGTAAGTGCTCATTAACTGGGCACAGCAGTGGTGGTAGGTAGCAATGGCATAGGTGGTGGTAGTCATGGAATAAAGAGGGTGAGAAAGAGCAAGGTGGGGGCAGTAGAGGCAGAAGCAGTGGTAGCAGCCACAGGAGTAGTAGTGACAAGGTGCTAGAGCACTTAAGTGCTAGGAGGAGCTAAGAAAAATCATTATTAAAGGCGAGGTACATGAAGAAGCAGAATTTATTTCCAGGTTGGAGAGATAAGCAAATGGTGGACGGACCTGTCATTCACAAAGTGCCACCTTTTGTGACAATAATTTTCATTATACATGTTATAGCATTAAACCTTCACAATGTTTTTCAAAAGAAGAAAATGGGGGTACAAGTGATTAAGTGACTTACTCTGGATCACAGCTGTTGGATGGTGGAGTCTCCATTGAAGACTCCAATTCTATACTCTTGAGTATTGGCCCTACACAAGGGGAAGATTGCAGATAACAGGAATAGGGGCTCCCTGAGAGGTCCTTAATCATCATGGACCTCGCTGGGGGAATACCAAACTAGAAACTCTGAAGGAAAATAGTCTCCTCTTCCTTTCTGCACCCCAGCTCCTGCTCTCATCATAATGCCTAACATACAACCAATTTAATTCACTAAGTACCTATAGTTCACTGATTAGCGTCTTAGAACTCTCCTATGCACTTGAGACACTTCAGTGAACAACCCCCCCCCCCCACACACACACACAAAAAAAAATTGTTGCCTTTGTAGGAATTATATTCTAGCAGTAGGACACAAATAATAATAGGAAACATAAATAAATATATGATTATTGAATGAGGTCAATGAACAAATGAGTCACAGACTAGAGAATGTGTGCCTGATCTGCCTCTGACCCCTTTCCAATCTGATCAAGATCATATTTTTAATCATGAATTTCATATTGGCATTCATTACAATTTCCTATGCCTGTATGTGATTTTACCTGATTTTATAACAGTCCTGCGGGGAAGGTTAATTACAGAATCATGTGCCCTATTCTGTGCAGATACAAACTGAGGGTCAGAGATGCCATGGGCCTTGAACAAGGTTGAACCTCTAGAGAGTGAGGACCCCTGAGAATGGATCCTAGACACTGAGAGCAGCTCTCCTCATCTCCAGACCCCACCTTCCCAGGCTCTCTCTCCTTCAGTTCTGCGGCTGAATTTCCTGCTGTCAAAAGTGAGGGAAAGTCCAGTTTTATTCTCTGGCACATCTCTCTGATCCTCTGAAGTCTTGGTCTTAAAGTGTGTTCTAATCACCACCCTCTCTCTTCCTGGTGTATGTATCAACACCTCCGCTGTCAATATTAACAACAGTAATCTTAGTAATAACCATCCAATGACTCAATATATTACTTAATATAAATATCTGTGTTTTGGCAACCCACATCTTGAGAACCGCTAACAGGATCGCCTAAGACCATCAGAAAACATAGATATTTACAATATGATTCATAATAATAGCAAAATTACAGTTATGAAGTAGCAATGAAAATAATTTTATGGTTGGAGGTCACCACAACATGAGGAACTGTATTAAAGGGTAGCGATATTAGAAAGTTTGAGAACCACTGGTCTAGCCCAGAGGTCGCAAACAGCAGCTTGCGAGCCACATGAGGCTCTTTGGCCCCTTGAGTGTGGCTCTGCATTAGAACCACTTCTTCAAAATAGGCCGTGATATTTTGGTATTTTGTGGAAGAGCCACATGTGGCTCACGAGCCATAATTTGCTGACCCTAGACCACTGTTACTATCTCATTCTGCAGATGGGGAAACAGATTCACACCCTGGAGGTGAGGAGACTGTATGCCTGAGCCAGCATGAGATGCCATGCTCTTCTCCATCAGTGGGCTCCCTTCCACCTCCGAGCCCCACACCCAGATCCCAGGTTCAGTGACTTTGCTCCCAATGTCTCATTCACCACCTCCTCCCTGCTCCCTTCCCATGAGTCAGCGGCTGCCTTCCGAACTCCTCGTCTTCATGTGGCTGAGCCATGCAGGGTGTGCGTTCTTGTGTAGAAGCCTATAAAATCTATTTATGGACCTAATTGTCAGTTTTCATGAGTGACAGACACACAGTGCTTTGACTACCCAGCCTAATGTGTCTGTATCTGACATTTTAAACAGAACTCGTCCCTCCCTCCCCCAGCTCTTTTAGGAAGTTGAGATAGCAGATATTTTTAAATTCATATATCTTTAATTATATCTACACAACTGTCAGGAATTAATGATTTCCTCAATCTGGCTCTTCTTAAAAGAGAATTCTGAACTTAAGAAACACTGAGGAGATGCTGACAGTAACAAAGACATTCACAAGCAAGGGCTTTGGCTTTAGTCAAGTTCGAGTTCTCATCCTAGATTAATTTTGCGTGGCATTTCCATGAATTATTGAAAAGTAGCACCTCCTGTGGACGGAAACGTAAATAGATCTAGCTACACATGTAAACCAAATAAAAAAAAGCATGCGACAGATGGAGAGCAGGTTCTGTGTGGAAATACACCATGCCCCCGGGAAATAAGCGACAATAGGTCCCAGGTGGTATCCGTGGATTTTGATCCCAAAAGGAAATCTCACCTTCCCTTGTAAGCAGACCGAATCTAGGAGCTTGAGGTCAGGGAGGCCTTCACAAATAATCTTATCCAGCTCTCCTGCTTGATGCCAGAATTTCTGCTGTGGTAAAACTAATCTAACAAAGATTTGCTCAAAGCCTTTTGGGCAATATGCACAAGGCAGGCCAGGGGTAGGTGTCAGGCCCGAGGCATCAAAGGGCTGGAATCAAAGGACCCTGGAAGAACCAGCAATTAAGCAAAGAACTGGCTGCAGAAAATGGAAGAAAAATGTTGAGAGATCTGGTCTCTTGCTATCAGAAAGTGCAGAAAACTGGGCACAACGTCTCAGGCTGACCAGGTACGTGATGCTGGGAAAGTTAATTTCTCTTTCCTCCATAGTAAAATGGGGTTTATCATGTTTCCCTTTCTGAGTATGGAATGGAATTTGGCTTTTATTCCTATTGGTCTCTCATTCCAGCCACTCCCTGACAGGAGCCCCATGACTCAGCATGCAAAATGTCTTCCTATTCCTCCAAACACCGTGATTCCTTATGCCTCATACATGAAGCATCTCAGGTAGTCCATGCATGGCTTCCTTTTCCTCAGTAAACTTCTGATCAATGTTGATAACCTAGCTTGAATGCCACTTCTTCCAGGAAGCCTACTCCAATCTCCCTGGTCTTTATTGTTCCTTTCACCTTCATCTGGTAAAAACCTTCACAGAGGAGGAGTGGACTACAGATATTTCACTGTCTATCCTAACAACCAGCTTGTGTCTCAAGAAAGAAACTGTCTTATGTTTTATATCCTCAGGGCCTAATTAGTGCCTGGCCCATGGCAGATAGGTATTCAAGAAACTGTTGTTTACATGAATACCAAATTCATGAATATATGAGGAGTAATATCTATAAATAAAAACCTTGTAAAGGTTACTAAAAGAAAAGCTATTGTTTAATGAACGGTTACCATATCCTAGTCACATAGGAACATGCCTATATAATTTTAATCACCCACAACATCTCCACAAAGTAGACTTATTCGAAGGAAACTTATGACATGGGCACTGGTCAATCAGAACTGTTTTCAGCCTGTTAGATAATATAATGGGCTGAATGTCAGCCCCCCAAAGATGCTATCATGTCCTAATCCATGCATCCAGTGAATGTGACATTATTTGGAAAAACAGTCTTTGCAAAAGTAATAAAGAATCTTGAGATGGCTGAAACCAGTTTGGCTCAGTGGATAGAGCATCAGCCTGTGGACTGAAAGGTCCCTGATTTGATTCCTGTCAAGGGCATGTACCTTGGTTGTGGGCACATCCCCAGTGGGGGGTGTGCAAGAGGCAGCTGATCCATCATTCTTCCTCATCCATGTTTCTAACTCTCTATCCCTCTTTCTTCCTGTCTGTAAAAAATCAATAAAATATATTTTAAATAAAGGATCTTAAGATGAGTTCACCCTGGATTATTTAAGTAGGTCCTAAATGCAGAGGCGAGTGTCCTTATATAAGACATACAAAAGAGAAAGCTATGTGAATATAGAATAGCAAGAGATGTGGCTGTTAGCCAAGGAGTGCCAATAGCCACCAGCAGCTGAAAGAGACAAGGAACCGATTCTACTTTAGAGTTTCCACAGGAAGCAAAATCCTGAGGACACCCTCATTTTTGACTCCAGCCTCCAGATAAGAGAGTAAAGTTGTTTTGTTTCTTAAGCTACCAAGTTGGTAGTATGTGTTACAGCAGTTTCAGGAAATGAATACAGAGAGAACTTGCACCTCTGATACGAAGATGAGGAAGTTGAAGTAGAGAAGAGTACATTAACTGAGGTGAGATTCAGACCCAGACCCATCTTACCCAGAAGCCTTTGTGCTTTCTGTGACTTCATGATTCTCTCCAGGCAGCCTCAGTAGACAGATACTGCCAGTAGTTCTCACTTCAAGCTTCTGACACATACAGGTGCCCAGGCCCCAACTATGGAGATGACCACTCATTGCAGCTGGAGGAGGGCCTGGCACCTGTATTTTGGGACTAATGCATGGGTGGTTTTGCTACATAGCGTAATGGAATGCTATACACTGAAGTGCTGGGGTTTTTTCCCCCACAGTCCAACCTGAATGTCCACTCCAAACACATGGCAGCTAATGCATAAAGGGAAATTCGAAGAACAAACCAAGCCCCAACTTAAAAGTCGAGCTCTCCCTCTCTTCCATGGGCACCTCACACTCTCCCATGCTGCTGGTCTTTAAAAAAGTAGATTGGGGTTCGGGAAACAAATATATGAGTTGGTTCTAAACCAAAGCCATTTCAATTCCCCAATGGGTTTATTAAGTCATTTGTAATTCCAAGAAGCTGAGGTAAATATTTAATATTTGATTCCTAATCCATAAATATTTACAAGTAGGGATTTCCCCAAGGTCGACAAGCACACCAGAGTTTTCATAGGTTTAGCAAGTATGACTGTAAAACCTTGCAATCCTCCCTCCCCACCCCCCAAAGCAAGCAGCAGCTAGCCACTCCCCAGGAGCTCTGATGCAGGACAGTCTGTGTGTGTCAGGGCCCAGGCTTGGCCACCAGGGGCTGTTAATGGACTGAGCTGCTGAGCAACTACTTTGAGGAAGGAGAAGAAACAGTGACACACACACCCCTGCCCCTGCTCCCCCCAAAAAAGGAAAAGAAAAAGAAGACCAATGCTATTACAGTAACAAGTACCTTTCAAAGGCTCCTGCGGTATTTTTCTATTCCTTAACTTTGTGGCAAATTAACATCTAAAAGGAACTTCCAGTGTGAAACTGTTAATAGAATTTCTCTAGAAAATCCAGTAAACTCTTAGTAAATCCTCCTTTAGGAACCTTGGAATGATGCTGGGAGACTCAATAGCTTTATTAAGTTTATTTACTGTATTAAGTATGTGGCGTCCTGCTAAGAGTTAAAAACTAAGAAGACCGCATTCCTTCCTTTGAGAAGTCCTTACTCTCTTCCTAAATGGCTTTTTATATAAAAAGACTTGCCATTCAGTCAGTACCTATATGTGCAAAGCCCTACCTGTTAGGTTCTGTACCTTATCCTCTCTGACTCTAAAATCCCAGTTGTATGGGTGAACAAAGAGGCTCTGAGGGTAAGCAGCTCATCCCAAGTTATATTTCTTGTACATTGTGGAGAAAGGTGTCAAACACAAAGGATTAGGCAAGGGCCAGTCAGACAGACCAAGCCCTTGCCAGCTACGCTAAGCAGGAATTTAATGTGAGGAGCCCTTCCAATGGCATTGAAAAAGCTGAAAAGCCAGGGGAAAAAGAAGTGACCTAGGGATTAGTGAGAGCAGGAAACTGCTGCTACCAGCCCCTCAATTAGGCCAAGAAAAGGAGGAGAGGTGACCAGATGCATGGAGAGGTGGCTAACTCTGGCAGGGCTGCCCAGGAGGGTAGCAGCCCAGAAAGGGGGGCCTCTGGCAGGACCTGTATCCACAGAGCAGACAAAGTGACTGCAAGAACCTCAACCAGAGCAGACCCAGGGCAACAGTGCCCTGACTTCTCCCCTTGCCCCATCCTCCATTCTCCCACGGGATCCTTCCTCTGGCTGAGCCCAGTGGGAAGCCATTTGTCAGACAAGCTCAGGGAAGTGAAAATGGCGAGTATTCTCTCTCTGAGACCCCTAGAACACCCTGCCGTGCATGGTGGAGAATGAATCAAAGAGCGAACAGGTGAGTGAGTGCCATGCCAGGCCTGTCTTACTTCTGAGTCCTTGCTCTTGCTGACAGAAGAAACTGGGGTCCAGTCTCTGGCATGCCATTGCCCATCGCGGGTCCACAAGCAAGCCACACACACCTGTGCCTGTTCTGTGGGAGCAACCTGGGGCCATGTGCATCCTCATTCACCCAGAGAGCTGACTCAAGGGTCACGCAGGATGGCATGCACAGCGGTGCTTTGTCAAGAAGCAGGCCAGGTGAGCTTCTGCTTACCTCAAACCATGTGGTTGGGTTTTCTTTCACTGGTAATAGTACTCCAGACTCACCTGCCCTCCCTTTTAGAATATCCCCTTCACCTCGCAAATGAGATGCCCCTTGCCTCTGCCCCAGTAACTTGCTTAGTCAGCTCTTCTCTTTCCAGCGATATTTTCCAGGAATGGCAGGGCCAGAATAATTTCCTATTAGAAAGAGCCTGGCTGTTTGGGGAGAGAAAGGTTAAAGGTGGACTGTGCGTGCTTCCCAGTAATCCCCTTTAAATCACATATGGCAAGTAGGAGCACACAATAATTTTGTGGGCCTGAGACAAGATCAAAGGATCAAGAGGTTTTGGGTAAAGGAGGGTTAGTATTTGGTCTGGAGAATTATGAAAGTCAATCTTCGGGAGAGCGGTTTGCTAGGTGCACATGTGATAATATGGCCTCGGATGCCTTTGCAAAGCTTGAGTTCTTTCAGGTGAAAGGCGAAGGCAAGGCCAGAGCACCGTGTGTGTCTGCCCATGAATGCACCAGAGCTGCAGATAGCACCCTCTCCAAGCTGCCTGCATCCCCCTGCCCACTGCCCGGGAGATGGTGGCTACTCTCTGAGCCCTCTGGGCCTCCAATTAATGATGATGGCATTGTCCCACAGTAAATGAGCACGGAGCTCAGCCAGCCATGTGGCTCTGTACACTGCATCACATCATTCCTCATCAGAACCCTGTATGGCTGGCAAAGCATTTCCATGTCATAAATGAGAAAACTGAAACATGGGTGTCAAGCAATTTATTTAAAGTTACTCCATTTAAAAAAAAAACACAAAACCTAATTCCCAGCTGGCATGACTCAGTGGTTGAATGTTGACCTATGAACCAGGAGGTCACATTTGATTCCCCTTCAGTGTATGTGCCTGGGTTGCCGGCTTGATCCCCTGTGTCAGGTGTGCAGGAGGCAGATGATCAATGATTCTCTTTCATCCTTGATGTTTCTCTCCCTCTCCCTTCCTCTCTGAAATCAATATAAATATATTTTAAAAATATAAAAATAAAATTTACTAAGCACATCTACTGTTTGATGAATATGACTAGTACCAAGAAGCACTTTACAGGTGAGTCCCAAACCATGAAAGGCTTCCTCACAGTCAAGGATGAGGGACTAGCAACTGAGAGAGATGTAAACTGCCCGTGTTCACCACATTCAGAAGCAGCGGAAGCCAGATTCAAAGCCAGGTCCCTCAGCTGCTTTTAATTACCATTCATCATGTGGTACTTCATTCATTCATTCAGCAACTATTTCCTGAACACATAGTATGATGGACATGGTGGTGCTGGTGATACCGTGTGGACCCAGCAGTGTCCTGAGGGAGTGGACACTCACAGTGGTGACACTGGAGTGTGTTGGGGGACAGTCCCTCCACCAACATTCATTGAGCACCTCAGTGACAGGCCTATTGCACTGCTCTTCAGTGAAAAGGCCACTTGGAATGTCACCTCTGTGCCGTCTCCAGGACTAACACACCACCTAAGCCTCAGAGCATTGACGATAACAGGTAGTTCCCGGGGTGGGGTGGGTGGGGGTGGAGTTGTAAATATGGCATGGGCCCAGGCTCTGAAGACATGCATGCCAAAATCTTTAGCTGGGAAAAGCAACAGTGAAAATGCCTTTGTAAGCCTTTCCCCACAACGGTTAAAC
The DNA here is from genome assembly GCA_963924515.1 of Vespertilio murinus. Classification (NCBI taxonomy): domain Eukaryota; kingdom Metazoa; phylum Chordata; class Mammalia; order Chiroptera; family Vespertilionidae; genus Vespertilio; species Vespertilio murinus. Next base: position 37,993,854 of record OZ004706.1, read on the forward strand.
CCGCCCCCTTCCAGTTGGCTTAAGTAGCTCAAGAGACTGGGGCTGAAGTGCTGAGTGAACAGGTGCCAACTCAGCTCATTAAGTCCCCAAAGTTTTCCTCTTTCCCAGACTAATTGGCATTAATGCACAGGGTGCCGATGGCTCCTAAGCGAGTAGCTGCAGAAGGCTCTTTAAGATGCAAAACCTAAAGGAGTTTGGGATCAAAGGCACAGACCATGACGGTACATGACAAGCGGCCTTGAGGCTTTGCTTCCGTCCTCACTGATGCTCACTGCACCTTGGTGAGGGGAGGGTGTGTGTGACAACTGGTTTCTGGCAAAACAACTGTTTCCCATGGTCACTGGGAATACTTATTCTGCAGTGCCGTTATTTGGCTGTTTCCCCACTGGTACTCAATTCCTAACATTGATAAGTACCCACTGTGTGGCAGGGAGTGGCCTACAGCCAGGGCTTGGAAAGAGAAAGTGGATCCAGCCCCTGCCCTCAGGAGGCACCATCTGGTAGAAAGACTGACATGGGGCTGGGGAAAGTGCAGCACATCGTGAGAGCTACTGTAACAGAAGCTGGTGCCCAGAATCTGAGTGGCACAGGGGAGGGCCTAAGCATTCTTGGTCAGCTGGGTCCAGGAAGGCTTCACAGAGGAAGATACATCTAAGCTGAATCTCTAAGGGGATGTATCTGTTCAGTCTATGCCTCACTACTTTGTATACCGATCCCAGTCCATGATCACAGGATGAGCTGTAACACCCATGGTCACATTCTATGCCCTCGATTCTGAATGGCCATTGTCAGAGCTGGGATGAGCTTTGCAGATTTTCTTTGCCCAAAATCTGGACCTGAGACCCTGTCAACTAAGAGTTACTTGGGATCTTGCACGGAGAAGCCAGTCAAGCTAGCCATGACCACAGTGACCAAGGTGGAACAGGCTGCAGAGAGGGATAAGCAAGAAGCAGGTCCTGAAAGAGCAAAGAAAGGTAGCTCTGGAGAGATGAGAGGGGGACCCCCGAGTGTCTGGCTGCCCAGGGCCAGGCTGCAGGTCCTCGGATGCCCAGCTTTACAGATTGCTTCTTTAAGAGTGGTTCTGTCCCAAGCAACAAACGACTGTGCAGGAAGGCCGGTGTGAAGGCTGAGCTAGGATCTGCAAAGAGCACAGCGTGCCTAAGGACCAGCAAGTAACACTGGATGGCTAAGTGGTAGCCTCCAAGATGGCAGTAAAGGTACAGCGGTTGTCTGCCTACTGCCACCCCTGGATCAGATCCAGAAAGGGCACATACATGCACACGGTCCCAAAACTCAGCCAGGGCACCTGGGCTTTGGTTTTCCCATAGGAGCAAGAGCAGAAAACTTGCATGTCACCACATATACATGGAACACCGTGCGGGGACACTTACCTGTATGCTTTCATGTGGTCTAAATTAGCTTCCCCAGAGATGGGTCCCATCACTCATGTTTTACATGTAAGAAAATTAAGGCTGAGAGAATTTAGAAATTGCCCGAAGTCATGTGGATTAATTACTAAAAGCAGAGCTGTGACAGATCAATTTATAATTCTGAAGACAATAACACAATCACGAAGCTATACTGTTAAGAGCACACAGGTTGCTGTGAGGTTCACAGAGTTGACTTAAATAAGGCCCCATGCACACTGCCATCAGAAAGATGCTCAAAAAATGTGACTCCCCAGCCTTCCTGGCATTTTGAGAGGGTTCAACAAGGTGGGCATTCCCCTGTTGTAATGGAAGAACATTAAGTACTAAGAGGGATTCCTTCTTGGACTATCAACCCAATCACTGCACTTGGTCCCTTTTTGTTAGGCTTTGCAGGGTGTTATAGGGCAAAATATACTGTGGATCACTGGACTAACTGGCCAGAGAATCTGGGATACTGACTCTAATTAGCACCGCCTTTAACCTACATTGGCCCACCTTTGCTTGAGGGACATGGGGGAGGGGGTAGCATAGGGAGAGGAATCCAAATTGTGAGTCAGCACCAAATAGTGGCAAGCTGGAGCCGTTAGAGGACATCTATACAAGTGCATATCTTGAGCATCCGTTTGGTGCAATGTGAAATGAATGCATCCTTCAGACTTCTGACTGCAGACAAACAAATTGAGCAAATGTCCCTAATATTGCCCTCAGAAAACCACCTCTTCACCAAGACCACACATCCCACATGCTGGTCCCAGCCAATAGCAGAGCAGGGGAGGGATACTCAGGCAGACCCATTCCCAGGAGACACAAGGCTCCTCTGATGATCAATTTTGGCTCAAGAACGCTGTAAAAGCCTTGGTTAACATGCTCCCACCCACTCTTCCTTCCTTCTCTTTCACTCTGGGCCAAACCTGTATTGTTATCGGGTGGCTTCCCTGGCTTCCTCTGGCTCCCTCCACATTTTTTCTCCCTCGCAGGCGGGAGGAAGCCTTTTCATCTCCTCATGACCTCACCCCTATGTCCAGCTGGAATCCCACCAGCCCTTGCCTCCCCCCGCCGCTGCTGACATTGGAGCCTGGTGAGCAAAGGCTGAAAGAAAGACCTTCAGCCTCCTGCTATAAATGCAAAAGTCTGACATAATGGATGCAGTGGGACCATATTAAACATGGGCCCTCAAATGCAAATTTTCCTCCTTTCAATTTCAGCACTGACTTAGCTGGGTGTCACAGGCATTTTCTGAAATGTACCAACCTCTGCAGCCAGCTTCAGGGGGATTTTAGAGATGATTTTACCCATCGAGACAGGTAATCCTTCAGCTTTGAAATGGAAGATCATAATGCTCTGCCAATCTACTCTGATCTTAGAGAAAATGGACCAAGAAAAGAAGGTGATTTCAGTGTGTTAAGCCACACCTTCTATACCAATCTGCTAAAAATTAAAACTGAGCAAGGAATTGCGAGATGGCTTTTCAACCTGTCATTCTTTAAAAAGTAAGGATACTAAATAAATCCCAAGTTTTCTTGTCAAGGACAGAAGCTACTGTGGCGAACAGAGCCGAAGTCGGAAGCTGGAGCTCCCTCCCTCACTCAGCTTTGAACCTTGAGCTAGTTGCCTCTCATGAATTCCAGTTCCCTGTTTTAGAAATCCACCTGTTATTATCTAAACCACGTTATGACAAATAAAACACATAAAACAGTACATGGTAAGTGTTCAATAAATATTAGCTATCACAATATTAATAATAACAGTGTCATTATCATCCCTTTATCATTAGATAAACTGAGATAACAGTATCTACCATAGTTTCAGGCCCTCAGTGAATGTGTACTTGTTCTGAAGCTAAATCATGGATTTCAACACTTTATTTTTTTAAAATATATTTTATTGATATTTTACAGAGAGGAAGGGAGAGAGAGAGAGCTAGAAACGTAGATGAGAGAGAAACATGGACCAGCTGCCTCTTGCACACCCCCTACCGGGGATGTGCCCACAACCAATGTACATCCCCTTGACCGGAATCGAACCCGGGACCTTTCAGTCTGCAGACCGATGCTCTACCCCTGAGCCAAACCTGTTTCAGCGGATTTCAACACTTTAAAAACAAGTGACTAATGTAAGTTTCTTTTTTAAGAGGCAGGGGAGGGGAAGGAGGAGGAAGAGAACTAATATTAAGTAAGGTCTGGGGCAGGGTGTTTGTCTTCATTTCCTTTCAAGATCTCTATTGCAGCTTTTGTTTGATTGCAAGCAGTTCTGATCCTTCTGATGGATATATGCGCTGTGCTCTCAAGAAGATAAAACGAGAGAGAGAGGAAAAAAAAGGAGCATAAAACTACACACACACACACACACACACACAGGCAATGATGGATGCCAAGGACAGAAAATTTCCAGTAGACCTGGTCTATAAATTGTCATTTAAATTTGCAATTTAAAAACACCGTCTTGACTTTTTTGATTTAGCTGACTGTATAAGAGAGACAAATAATGGAATCCTAATAAGCAAGGTTTAAATGGCATCTCCAGTCTCCCAGACAGAGAGGGCGGCAGAAGAATTCTAAGAAGAGAAAATAAATCTACCAAGAATAGGAAAGACGACCAGAACTAAATAGTTGCACTAATCACTTGATGGCAGATACCAGAAAATGTATTTGGGGCTGTTTAAAATTCGAATCTTTAACAGGCGAGGGAGAGGTTATCAGCTGAAACCCCCTGTGGTCATTGTGAGGGGACAACACGGAGCTCCGTTTTTACATTTCATCACATTAAAACAGATGAACCAAAAAATCAAGCCACCGGGACAACATATTAAAGCTGATCAGCTGAGGTTAGAAGGTTTGAATGGCAAAAAAACCACTGGAGCTCAGAGGCACCTGCTGGCAAATCTTAATGCTAATGCTTTCCTGGAGGGGCAGCCCCGGGGGTGATGCTTGGGAAGGGGAGTCCACCCTGAAGTCTGGGCTTCTTTCTGCTGCAGGAAGCCAGTTGGGACCTTCCTGGCCACCAACTACAGAAGAGGAACACACACCAGTTCAAGGGTGAAAAGGGGATGCATAGTTGGCTGCTGAAAGCAGATCTGTCTGCCTCAGCTGCAACACAATTTGGGAAATTGGGGAATGGACAGTGAAACCCAGCAGCAATGGCAGAAGGGTTGGCAGAGAGGCTTTGTGAGGAAAAGCTAAGGGAAATTAGACCACGAGACATTAAAAAAGGATGATTGTAACAATGTGTAATGACACAGGGATAGCTTCAAGTGTAAGGCTTCATAAAAATGTTCCATAGAATCAAGTGCACAGTGAGATCAAAGTAGGAAGCATGTGTGTGTACATACTCATGCGAAGGGGCTAGCAGGTATTGAGGAGGAAGATTGAAATAAAATATACCTGAATGTTAGCTATTCTCACTCAAAGCCAGGATATGATTTCAGAATCCTCTACCTAGTGCTTAAAGCAGCCATCAAAATCGACCGGCATTGACAAATTACACAAAATCTATTTGCAATCTATAACTCTGGGAGCAGGGGGAGAAGCTATAGTAATCATTATTTTAAAACATTAACGGAAAACTAATGGAATATAAATTACTGATTCTAGGAAAATGTAAGCCAAAGGCCAAGGAATTACCTAACTAATATAGACTATTCCATTGTTCAACAAATGCTTAATGAGCACATACCATATGCCTAGTTCTATGCTGAAAAGGAAACGAATAATATATGTGTAAAACTTGAAGGGGATTCAAATCTAGCAGAGCAGGGGGAGGCAAGTTACTGCCAAGCAAGATTTCTAATCTGCTGGTCTTCTTTTTCACTGGAGGACATGGTAGAACTTATTTTCACAGCTGTGGTTTTAAATTTAATAGGTAGACAATGGCTAAAATACCAGAAGATATTTCACAAAGTATGCAATGAGTAAAAAATAAGTAAATCTTAACTCCAAGATTCTTTATTTACATCACCCAATCTCTGGAAATCCTTAGATGCTTGGTTATCTTTGCTCTGGGATTTCAACTTACTGCAACAAACTATAATTGCTTCTCATTTGCCTATCTTTCTTAAATTACTTAAGCCCAGAATATGTTTATAATCTGTGGCCAGCACTCTACCTACTTTCAGAAAATGCTCAAAAATGGAGGGAAGGAGAGGAAAATAAAAGAGGGAAGAAAGGATGAACTGAAAGAACTTCTTAACCATTACATAGCCCCTAACAAAATTAACTTGGGAAAAAAAAGACAATTCTTGATTTGACTAAAATTTCTTGACCATCTACTATGTGCTAAAGGCTGCTGTAGGCATCCTCCTTCACATATGCATTCAGGTGTTTTTATCACTACTATTTCAACTCCCACCAGGAGGTTATTTATTAAAGTTACTATGGATAACAAAGCACAGACTTTGAGATCAGACTGTTCAGATTCACAACCTTATTCTGCTAGTTTCTAACCTTAGGCAGTCTACGGAATCTCTAGGATGCTGGGTTTCTACATAGGTATGTGAAATGTGAAAATGTAATGAGATTAAATATTTAAAACTAGAGACCCAGTGCACAAAATTAATGCACAGGGGGTTGGGGTGGGGAGCGGGGTGTCTCTCAGCCAGGCCTGCACACTCTCACAATCCAGGACCCCTCAGGTAAGGTCCCTAGGCCTGGCCAGCCATCAGGGCCTATTGGGGCTTTCCTTCCCTCAGCTGCTGGCAGCTGGCCCCACCCCCGCCACTGCCACTGCTTGCCATCTGTCTATACTCCCTTCCCCTGCCACTGGTCACCTCCCTCTGCAGGCAACAGGTGTGGGGTGTGATCACTTGGCTGGCCTGGGCCTCCCTCTTTGGGGTGATTGATTGCAGGGCTCCCCCAGGCAATCGCATCGCACCCGCCTTGGCTGGTCTGGTGCCACTGTCACAGTGTGATGGTCCGGACAATCTGCTGTTTGGTCATTCAGTTGATTTGCATATTATGCTTTTATTATTACAGATGCCTGGCACACTAGTCTTCCTCTCTCCGTAAAAGTGATTTCATTCCCTACAAACCTATATCACATACCTTCCGCTATTTAATCACATCTCCAGCCTGACATGAGCCAGTGGGCACATGGCTAAGATAACAGGTACAAGTCTTACAAAGCCTCAGGAATCCAGGAATAAAAGGGACCTCAGCTTCATTGCACATTACCCACCTGCTATCAAGCATCAAGTTAGCTTTCATAAGTCCCACCTGATTCCAGCTCATGGCCATCCATCACAGCTTCCGCAAGACACCCAATGTCTTTAGCACACGCTTCCATATCACTGTTAATAAGGGATACTGTGATGATCATTTCCCCAATGATAGGGGTCCTGATCCTTTTTAGGATCACACAATAAGAACATTTTTCATTGTTGGAGATAATTCCCCTTCCCGTGCACATTTGTCAAAGGCAGTTTCCCACAGTCCGTACATCATTCTGAACTACACGATAAGATTCAGGTCTGTTATTCATCATCTGCTGGGCTTCCTCCAACACGAGCTCCTGCCTGGCTCTTCCTGCCTCTGGTTTAAGGATCAGATGGCAAGGTCTCCCTTGAGCAGTGGCACCAGCCAGGGAGGCTAGAAGACCAAGTGATGACAGTTCCCAATCGCAGGGAAGTGGATCTACAAGGACAATGTAGAAATTCTTCATAAAAGTAAACTGCAGATATTGCTACCACTTGACCACAGGAACCAGACCCCAAGCAAATGAGCTTCCACTGAGGTTTTACTCCACAGCCACTGCTGGAAAACAGCAAGACAATGCAAAAAATCCCATGTTTGGTGTCATTCAAACTTCAGTTTAAAATGTCTGTTCATTCTCCTTGGCCAGATAGCTCAGTTGGTTAGAGTGCCATACCATATGTGAAGATTGCAAGTATGATCCCCAGTCAGGGCATATACAAGAATCAACCAATAAATGCATAAATAAGTGGAAACACCAATCTCCTCTCTCTCTCTCTCTCTCTCTCTCTCTCTCTCTCTCTCTCTCTTTCCTTTCCTTTCTACCTTCATTACCTCCCTCTCTAAAATAAAACCAAAACCAGAAACCTTACCATTCTTCCACTTACATGATGAGTGACCTTGAACTTATTTTGAACTTATCTAAGTAATGTTCCTGTGTCTGAAAAATTGTAGTATTATCAACCACAAAATCTCTTACATTCTCACTATATCCTCTGGCTGCCTTTAATTGTCAGGTAATTAGTATCATTCCCCATGTTTTCCACTGGGAACTCTTAAATTCTCCTCTTGCCAGCCTTTGAGAGAATACAATGATGCACAAGCCACTGTCTCCAATATCCAGTCTCTACTTGAGAGTCAATCTAGCAAGGAAGAAAGGCATGTAAATACAATTCTAACTGATGGAAGAAAAATAGAAGCTTTGTCTGGATTAAATTAAAAATACACATACAATGTTGACAATCTTGGGGGGAAAAGGCATAAATCAAATGGGAGGAGAGGCATGCCAAGGGAGAGCTTCATGGACGTGCCTACTGAACTGGGTCTCAGAGGCGGGGGGGGGGGGGGGCACATTACAGGTAGATAAGAAGCGGGGATTTTTTTTTCAGGTTGAGAGGAGAGCTGAAGAAAACTCAGGGAGGGCCCAGCAGGTCAGTGTGTTCAGAACATGCCAGGTGGGACCTATGGCATGTGTACCATTTGCTGAGTGGATGGGTGAGACAGAACAGCCATTCAGAGCATAGGTTCGGGGGTCACAGAACTGGCTTGCCTAACCTTTCCAATTCCCAGCTCCCCATCTGTGGTCTGGAGATTTAAAAAGAAGCTCTCTCGAAGGGTTGCTCTGATTGAAAAAAAAATGCATGTAAATGTTTGAATATATCACCTGATATTTTGTAGTTGCTGACATATAGCAACTGCCCTCATCACCAGCATCTTCATTATCATTTCTGATGTGGCAACGCCTCCTGGAAGGTGAAATGGGCTAATTATAATATTCATAGAGTAGGAGCATTTGTGAAATTGGAGTGCTTGTTCCAAACGAAGATCTAGAAATGCATTTTGATTTATGCACAATCAAAAGCCTTCAAATTCACATAGTCTTTACTCTGGGTACCTGGGAAACATCGAGTCACTGACAATCTTAGAAAATGGTCCTTCTCAATCATGCTTAGACCCCACCCACTGCGCCAAGGAGGATGGAGAGCTAGGGCTGCCTCTGCGTTTTCACTCCCTCTCTAACCCACCATACTGTGTCATCACCTTTTCTCCTGCTGAGGCATCTCCACCTCATGGTGCTACTCGTAGCATCTGCAGGAAGATATCTTGCAGGGCAGCATTATTTGATATCTGGGAGGAGCACACACCATCCAGCAGGGAGCAGCTTAGTCTGATGTTAAGCATGTGAACAGGCTCTGGGGCCAGAGAGATCTAGATGCAAATGCTTCCCTATACTTATAAGTTGTGCAGGCCTTCACCTCTCTGAGCCTCAGCTGCCTCCAACTAAGATGGAAATACTTGCCTAAAGGTTGTTTTTCAGCTTGAATGAGATAACATGAACAACAGGCATTATTTCCTCTTTCTACTCCACTCCACACTCTTCTGCCTTTAATCCAAGGCTCCCCCCACCCCCACCCCCACCCCCGGTCTCTCTCTCTCTCTCTCTCTCTCTCTCTCTCTCTCTCTCAAATCCTGACCCAGGATTTTTTCCCCCATTGAGTTTTAGAGAAAGTGGAAAAGGAGGGGAGAAAGAGGCAACCATTACTGGCAACCCACACGCACCCCACTAGGGCCAGGGATGAACCTGCAACCGAGATACGTTCCCTTGACTGGGAATTGAACCTGCGACCCTTTGGTCCACGAGCTGATACTCTAACCACTGAGAAAAACAGGCCAGGGTTCTTTTTTAGTCTTGTATTTTATTTTATTTTCAATCTTTATTGTTGAAAGTATTACAGGTGCCCCCCTTTTCCCCATCAGGTGCTCTCTTGATGGACTGCAGAAATGATCAGACTTGAAACCCATGTACCCTGACCACCCCAGACGCTGTGCTGCAATGGGAGGGGGCTGTTGAAATCCCAGCACACCTGGCACGGCACGGCCTCAGCATGTCCACAGAGATCATAAAACCCCCTGCTCTGGGGCATTTACTGATTATCTGCGAAGATGAGGCCTCTCCGACCCCAGGAAGGAGTGCACTTTACCTGACTCCTGGGACTGGAAGAGCTAATGTGCAGAGCTTTGTTCTCCCAAACATCAAAATTCAGGCCCAGCCACTTCCAGAGGCAGCACACTGGGCTTAATGAAGCAGTGGGATGAACTAATATGGCAAATCTTAACAGCTCTTACTACCAATATGGCCCACATCACACTAAATTACGGCACCAGACATGATTGGACACACATCACAAAATGAGAAGCAGCTCACAGAATGGAGGGATTTTTCAGAGCAACGTTATCAAACTCTCAAGAGCCAGCATTTAGGGGAGATGTGAGTGTTTTTAAATTTTCTTTCTCCGAGTACAAGTCATTCTCCCCCATGCATTATGATAATTAGTTCAACAAACATTTCCTGGGTACCTGCCGTGTTCTGGGCGCTGTGCTAGGAACTCACAGCTGAACACAAACAGAGAAATAAGCAAACAATTATAGGGGGGAAAATGTGGCAAGTGTGATGGTTTGAATAAGTACCAGATGGTATGAACCCCTCACAAATCCAATCAGGGAAGGCTTCGTTAGTCTTAAGTTCCTTTGTTAATTCATTTATTCATTCAACAAACAATGCAGTGTGCCTACAGCTATTAGCACTGTGCTTGGAAGAGCTTGGGGATTGAAGTGAAGTGGTTAACAAGGCACGGTCCCTGTACTCACAGAGCTCAGCTAGTGAGTGATAAAGAGGAATCAAGAGATAGTTAAAATAATGTATTATCATGGGCAAAATGAGGTGCTTTGAGAGCGCACAGACCAGTCATAACCTACAACTGGGGGTCATATCTGTGGGCTGCAATAAATCACCAGAGCATTTCTGGGAAAAGTCATATCTAACTTTAAACTAAATCAAAAGTGGAATTAGCTTTGAAAAGAATAAAGAAAAATGTATTCCTGGGAGATAAAAAAGCATTTGCAAAATTCCAAATGTGAAAGATCACATGGTAGGGTCTGGGAACTGAAATTAGCTCAGCTGAGCCAGAGTGGAGGAAGTATCATTGTGGGAGAGTGGTGAGCGATGTGACTGGAAAGATAAGCAGAGGTCATACCAGACGGGGCCTCCCTGGAGCCAGATAAGCAGTGGGAGAAGTGAGAGCTGCTGACTGAAGAGTCTGAAGCAGAGATGGGACTTGATCAGATTCATGTTATGAGAGTGTCAAGAATAGCCTAGAGATGTTTAACAGGAAACTAGAATACCACTGAGGCAGAGCCTGGGATAATCCAGACAGCCTAAAGGACCCTGGGACAGGCAGCAAGGAGAGAGAACAATGGGATTTAAGAGATACTTAGGAGCCGAAACCGGTTTGGCTCAGTGGATAGAGTGTCAGCCTGTGAACTGAAAGGTCCCAGGTTCGATTCCGGTCAAGGACATGTACCTTGGTTGCAGGCACATCCCCAGTAGGGGGTGTGCAAGAGGCAGCTGATTGATGATTCTCTCTCATTGATGTTTCTAACCCTCTATCCCTCTCCCTTCCTCTCTGTAAAAAATCAAAAAAATATATATATTTTTTAAAAGATACTTAGGAGGTCGCAGGGGCTGATAATTGGTGGTTTATTAATTGAGGGCATTTTGAAGTTCCAAATGTTAAGGATGATGGTCCGAACAATGGTTGCCAACTTCTGAAGGAAGGTGTGGAGTTAGCCAAGTGAAGAGGGTGAGAAAGTTGGCCCAATAGAGAAAACAGTATGCACAAAAGTCAGAGGTGCACCCTGGCACCTGAAGCTCTGTGTGGCTCAATGTGATAAAGGCACAGAATCGGTGACAGGAACCAGATCTCAAAAAGCTTGCTTGGTGTGTTGTCCTGAGTGGTATGCTTCTGGGGTTATAAAGTAAGGTCAAGGGTGAACAGAGGTGTGGACTTGAAGAAAGCCTGGCTCTTCCTAAGTAACTTAGAACCAGCTAGAATGAGGCCCTGAACAAGGTCACCAACACAACCTGAAATGAGTTTGTCTGCATGAAATGACCACAGTGGGTGAGGTGTCCTGTAATAAATTGGAGACCATGTGCTCATGGAGAATACAGAAGTCTCTCCCAACCACACATCATATGTTCTGACAGGCAATCTTACCATTAAGTAAGAACTTCTTGACCTAAAATAATATTCCCTCCCTCCCCGATCCTTCAGCCCACGAGCTTTATGGATCCACCTCAGAGAGATTTATATGGTCTTGTAATTAAATCCTTGATTTCAAATTTCCAAAGCCTGCAAATCACAGTTAGCAGAGAGCAATTAGCTCACCAAGATCCAAACCCCTGCCAAGCCAGAGGTGCCATAAATTTACATGATGTGGCTGATCTGCTTCCATGTGCAGCCCCCGAAAACAGTGCAGCCCCTGTAATTTGTCCACATTTCTCAAGCCAAGCATCAGAGCACAGGATGAACCCTACAAAATACATTTGGAGAACAGGACACAGATTTTCACATGGGGTAGACAGTGATCTCTAGCTCTGGACAAGCCATGTGACCTGGGAAAGTCTTTTGATCTCTCTAAATATTATTTGCTTATGTGTTCCATGAGGTGATGTAAGATTTGGGCTCATTAGGGACAATTTATCTAAAATGGAGGGCATGCAGGAAGCATGCAATAAATGATAGTTATTAATAAATGTTTGTAGCTTGACAATATGGTCCATTTTCCTGGGTACTTCCTGTCTACTTTCCCAGTTGTTCTTGGAACAAGTATCCATTTGAAGATGGGCCAGTTTTTTCGCACCAGCTAAATAGCCCATGCAACTCTGAGGGTAGGGGTATTTTTCACCTCTCTTTATACCTTATGGTACTGGGAAGTGCCATCTCTGAGAGCTGGTAGGAAAGATGGGTGGGAAAAGAACATTTCCTTCTCTTGAGTCTATGTACAAATAATTGTGTTAGGTGTTTTAATAGTTGACTCATGCAATCTTTATTATAACACTTTGAGATAGTTCTGCTTTTCTCACTTTATGAGTGCAGATGAAGCTCAAAAAGATTATGTGGCTAGCTTGAGACAGACAAGTAGAAAATGGGCTGAGCCTTGACACAAATGTAATTTTATATATTTATACATGGGCTCTTCCTGGAGTCTTTGGTGTAAAGAAGAGGAAACAGCCTGACCAGTGTGACTCAGTGGTTGAGGGTCGACTTATGAACCAGGAGGTCATGGTTCAATTCCCAGTCAGGACACATGGCTGGGTTGTGGGCTCAATTCTCAGTAGAGGGCATGCAGGAAGTAGCTGATCAATATTCTCATCATTGATGTTTCTTTCTTTCTCTCCCTTCCTCTCTGAAATCAAGAAGAAGAAGAAGAAGAAGAAGAAGAAGAAGAAGAAGAAGAAGAAGAGGAGGAGGAGGAGGAGGAGGAGGAGGAGGAGGAGGAGGAGGAGGAGGAGGAGAAGGAAATACCCAGAGGTTATTCCTAAGAGTGTAAGTGGTCTAAAATCTGAACACCAGCCAGGGAGTCATATCTAGGTTCCAGCTCTGGCTCTGTCACTGACCAACTAAGTGACTATGGTCATGTCACTGGCATGTAAGAGGCAGGGGCTCTAACCAACCCCACACTAATCCCTTAGAACCATCTATCTATTTCAACATCTAGTGAGCCCATTCATGTGTCCATGTGTACAGATCTCCAGAGTATTGTGTTACTTGTGTTTATTAAGATTCATTTGCTTTTGATCAGGAAAGCAGAAAAAAAGTGTTTTAATTAGAATTTTCTTTATGATGATAAAAATGTAATATTTAATCAATACATATAAATTTGGAGTAAAAGTTAAACCAATCTTATGAACAGTAATAAACTGAGAATAAATAAAACTTGCCCATGTAGGGAAAAGTTTTTTTTTTTTTTGGGGGGGGTGAGACATAAAAATCCGAAGGGCCTCCAGAGGTACTGGTACCTGCACTGACGGGTCACACTCCCCTCCCAGGTGCTTCTCTCCCCCAGCACATTGAGGCTGCCAGGGCTCTTGGCTGGGGCTGGATAAATGCTTATGGGAAAAAGAACTAAGTGAGCTTCTTTCTGGGCCACCAGTTCTACAGACTGATTCATATGTATTTCAGTATGCTTGTCTCATTTTTCATTCTTATAAGTATATTTCCAGTAGGACATGATCTCACTCATCTAGGGGAAATGGTGGACAACATAGACTAATGACCAAGAACAAACTCAGAGATAAGGAGCCATGGGTCAGACTCTCTCTTGGACCTCTAAGGGAGGGCGGGGATAAAAGGGAGAGATCAACCAAAGGACTTATGTGCACACATATGAGCCTAACCAGTGGTCAAGGACAATAAGGGGGTGAGGGCCTGAGTGGGGAAGGGGGGTTAGGGATTGGAATGGGGTGTTGTGGACAAATATGTGATACCTTAATCAATAAAGAAATTTTAAAAAAGAATTAAGTGAGCAATTAATGTTTCACATTGGACAAGCAAATATAATTTCTCTATCCATTTAGTGCCTGAGGAAACTAACGCTTAAAAAGTAAAAGTAACTTGAAAGAGAAGAGAAAGAGAGCAGTGGGTACGAAGTCTGAGCCCAAATCCAGTGTCCTGACTGACCTCAGGCTGCCTCCCCTGCAGGTCAACAGAGTGGATAGAAGCAATGAAACAGCAGCTCTGCCCCATGGGCTTGATAAAACATATTTTTAAATTTAAATTAATCTCTCATGGTCCCAAGGATCCAATGGGGTAATGAATACAATGGCACCTTAGTGGCAGACCACCATTAATACAGATTATTTTCCCAGGCTGATTGGCCAGTTCAGGGATCATACTTGAGTATGGCAGTATCAAAACCACTCGTTATCCAAAATTGACCAGAGTTTTCAAAGAAATCTCCAAAAACGTTCACAGCTCCTGAGGCACATAGCCAGGTTCTAACTCAATTTGATCTGAGTCCCAAGCTAAGGCACTGCCACCTGACCACGAACTTCTCCTGAACCCCACCAGAGCCTTGATTCTTGCAGCTGCTTCTTTCTGAAAGAAAATACTAAGGAGATACTAAGGAAGCATGTTCTTGTTAACTCATGACCCTTGGATACAATGTTAATATAAACTTAAGGAAAGTGAGTAAGTTTATCTTCAGGTGATTCAATAAAATCAGGAGATAATGCTGAACTGTGGTTTCAGAAGGAATAGGGCAAAAAACTAACACTCACAAAACAGGTGCCAGGCAGCAGATCCCAAGCTGCCCTTTACCCAGGATATATCCCCTGCCCTTTTGATGACAAGTATTTTACACACACACACACACACACACACACACACACACACACACCACAAACACACCCTCTTAAAGACAAAGCTCAAAGGCTAAATAACCATCTCTGGTTTCACAGCAGATAAGCAAAGAGTTAGTATTAAACAACCAGGTGTGTCTGGTTCCAAAGTTAGTGCTCTTTCCCCTACACTAAGTTTCCAGGTGGAGCTGAGTGGAAACCCCAGGCACTGCCCCTCGAAGTGTCTGCATCTGCTTTATCATTGACCTATTCCTCCATCACAATCTTCCACGGGGTGGCCTAATGCCTGCATGACTGGTAACAAGAACTGTGTCAACTGCTTTCCCCTTTGAAGGTGGGTAGCAACCCTGAAAATAAGCATTCTCCTCTTCCAGTCCTCCACCCAACCCCACTCCTAGAATATGCACTGTTTGACAAGCTGTATGTGTTGTGACACAATCCAATAAAAATGAAATGAAGAAAACAACTTTATTGCTCACTACTATTACCCCTTCCTTATTTAAATTGTGAACACTCTCATTATTTCTCATACATGGCCTGTCTAGAAACTCATTTGATGGGGAAATGTGCCCCTGTGTGACTTGCATTTAAAACTGTCTGACTCAGTTTCAGCAGCCTGGGTGAAGGACCGGGTGACAGGTTTGCGGGAATTTCTAAGAGGCTTCTCAACTTTTTTGTAAGCCACTCTTTCTCTCAATAGGTGGCCCATGTCCTGGGGTATTCTTTTTTAGGAAATAAAATATCTGCCCAGGAGCTATCTAAATTTTGCCAAGAGGAAAATAACTTTTCTAGTCTATAATATCATGTAATAATCTAAAAATGTACTTACAATATAATGTCCAAAATAAAGAGGATATAAAACTATATAAATAATATACTCTCAAGCCACTCTGAAAGGTTAGTCCATAAGAAAAGGACTGCAATGTTAACAGTAATTACTTTTGATTTATGGAAATATGCATGCTTACTTTTTTCTTTTCTAATTTTAATAATAAGCATATGTAGCTTTTTTTAAAAATGAAATTCACTATATATATAATATATATATTTTCCCAGAAAGAGACCTACATATGATTTAGTGTTTCCTTACCACAGAAAGCTTTATATAAACTTTGACTAATACAGGCACAAATACTGTTCACAAAAAGAAACTTACCTATCAATCTTGCTGATGAATATAGATACCAAAATCCTAAGAAAATATTAACAAATCAAATCCAAACATAAAAACAAATACATCTGAACCAGAAGAATTTACCTCAGAAATGAAGAATAGAAAATCTAACAGGGAAATCCACCATAAGATAAATTAAAATAGTGAAAATATGCATTGATTTAAATATAAAAAAGGCATATAATAAAAATTCAACATGTAAATTCAAAACTTTAAAATAGACTTCCTGAAAAAATGATAAATGAAGGAAAACTAATAAATAATCTTTCCACTTGGGGGGAGGGAGAGGTGTTGGGCGGAAGGGAGAAAAGGGTGTAAATGGGAGATATCTGCAACACTATCAACAATAAAATATATATATATATATATATATATATATATTTTTTTTTTTTTAATATATATTTTATTGATATTTCACAGAGAGGAAGGGAGAGAGATAGAGAGCTAGAAACATCGATAAGAGAGAAATATCGACCAGCTGCCTCCTGCACACCTCCCACTGGGGATGTGCCCGCAACCAATGTACATGCCCTTGATTGGAATCGAACCCAGGACCCCTCAGTCCCCAGACCGACACTCTACCACTGAGCCAAACCAGTTTCGGCAACAATAAAAATATATTAAAAAAGAAACTTTAGTAAAAAGTTAGATATCACACAGTAATTTAGAAGCATTTCTACTAGTTTAAGGACATGAAAAGGATACTTACTATCACTAAATATTGTATTGACAGACTAGCCAATGCACTATGATAAGAAAAACAAGTACCTAAGGATTGAAGAGGAAGACAGAAACCTACTTACAAGGTTATATGTTGCCTCCACAGAAAATCAAAGAGGAGATGGAGAAAGTGTTAGTAAGAGTTTGGCAATACGATTATAGTCAAGATCATGATATACACTGTTTATTCTTTTTCAAGTTCTACTTGTTTGGGCCCAGTTACCAACATTCATTTAATAGAACACTGACCATTGCAAAGTCAAAACTGAAGAAAAATAAATAAATTAATCCTGTTTTCAGCACATTATATCTCTTGTTTTAATGTACCAGTGTGTTTTCATAGTGCTGGGACCAAATACATTATTAAGAATAAAGATTTATCTTTGTTACATAATTACAAACAACTTTTAGCTCTTGCTCTGGGACAAATAATCTATTATATACTTCTTTAGATCCCCTTGGCTCTACAATGAGATAAGAGAAAACAATGTAAGAAGAGGATGAGGATGATGAAGGTAGAGAGGACAAAGAGGAGATGGGTAGAAATGGAATAAGATAAATATAGAAAAGAAGTGAGAGAAGGAAAATGAAGAAAGATGATAGAAGAGGAAGGGGATGGGAATCAGTAGGGCAAGATTGAGGAGGAGAAAAGGGGAGGAAAAGGAGGAACAAAGCTAAACTTCCTTGAGCCTTTAATATATGCCAAGGCCTATACTGAGTGTTTTATTTGCTTTATTTCAATTAATCTTCATGGTGAGCCTTTGAGGTCTGCAATATTATATTTAAATTTTATAGGAGAGAGAACTGAGACTCCAAGAGTAAATTAATATTCTAAAGTTACATAGTTAGGAAATGGGATAGCCAGAATTTGACCCAGATCGACTTGCCCAGACTCTGTGGGATTAGCCACTCACTAGAGAATACTCCTTGCATATGTATTGTGCTGGTTTTAGGGCTTATTAGGATATGAAGATGAGGAGGAGATAAAAAGGTCACCTTCACACTCCCCTTCCAAATCCTCCACTAAGCCAATGTTCTGAAAACCTGAATCCTCTCTTTAGAATATTCCTGGGTTAGCAATGTTAAAATTAAGAATGAAAAGATGTGCATGAAGATACAATTTTTAATGTATTAAGCATTCAAGAGTACAAGTTTAGCGGGAAGGTTAAATTTGAAGCAAAAATATAACCTGTCAGTTTCCACTGAAAAAGGATTTAAATTTTAGTACATAACAGATTCTGCAATTTTTCCCCCTATGTAGCAACTCTCCCAAGACCTGTTTTCTCACCAACTTGCTTTTCTTCTATTATGCTAAGGCCACAATGCATAAAGAACAAAATTTACATTAAGTTTTAGAGGATAAAATAGACTGCTATTTTTGTGTTTCCAGTAAACATCTAAAGTATAATGCATAGTTTTCCCTGGGGTGTTGGCTGTCCAAAAGCTGCATATGTATTACATGTATGTCCCTGTTTCCAGAGTGTCAGACAAGTGCCATCACTAACATGACAGGGCAGGCATAGCGCAATCCCAAACAAATCACTGCCTCACAGAGCAACCAGAGGCATCAGGTTTGCAAGCTGTTATTGACAGATCTCAAGACCTGAAAGAGAGCTCTATTAATCCTCCTTTAGGCAGCAGAGAAGATGGGGGAGGAAAGACGTGAAACCACAGGCAGACATACACACACACACACACACACACACACACACACACACACACACATTGTGCGCAAGAAGATGTTGTCATCCAATTACAACAGGGAGACACATTTCTTGAAAGGGACAGTCATAAAGCAATAGGACCCAAATCTTCAGAAAATATCAAAAAGGGATAGATTTATTTTATCATCACACTATGCACGCCAGTCTTGATTCCCAGGAGGCTATGTGTCTACCCTGTGTCAGCACTTCCTAAGTGTTGGGAGTGAAGGGGTGAATAAGAGGTCCAGGTCTGAAGGAGTGTATGATAGAGCTGACAAACAAAAACACAGGGCATTTTTAATAAATTGAGATAATAACAAAGTGCTACTGAACAAAACAAATGAACAACTGCCCCAATTCAGGGAGTAAGGAAAGCCCTACACTCCCACGGAGTCCCACTAAGCTCAAACCTGTACAATAAGGAGGGGTCCTTCTAGAAAAAAAGTGGAAAGTGATTTCAGGCTGGACTAATAAGAGTCCAATGACTCTCAAAGTCTGGTTTCTGAACCAACAGCAAAAGCATCATATGGGAACTTGTAATAAATGCAAAGTTTTGGACCCCATCGTAGGCCTGGGGAACCAAAACCTGGGGATGAGTCTCGGCCATTTGTGCTTACACAAACCTTCCAGGTGCTGCTGGTGCCACTGGCCTCTCCTCTGAGAACCACTGGTGTATGCAAAGGTGAACCACAGAGGACAGAATGCCTGGAGGGTAAACAGGGATAAAAGCGGGGATGGGGTGGAGGGGTAAGGAAGGCAGATATTGCTGGAGGGATAAGAAGAAGGTATATGTCATGAAAAGAATTTTAGATTTTAAACCAGAGAATAATGGAGATCCATTAAAATATATTATGAGTACAAAAATATCCAAACATATTAGAACTCATCCCAATACAGACAAGCAGCCACAACGGAAGGAACACAGTCACCCCTACCTTTCTTTCTGGAGTCTTTCTTGGCGCTGGTTTTCACAGCTACTTGAAGTTCTGTCTCAGTTGACATCCTACTAAATCCTTAGTCCACTGCACACAGATCCAGGGCCTCGGCCAGGCTCATGGGGGACTCCTCTCCCAGAGAACGACGCCTCCCTTCAGAAATGACGCCGAGAGCTGCACATGTCATTCACTCCTTCCGGGTGCTGCAAATCAAGGGAAGAGAATGATCAAGGTGGTCATTCAGAATAGACACCCCTTTGACGTTAAACAGAAATTAGGTGGGGGGGGGGGGGGGGAGAGTCATACAAAACCCAGAAAATCTTGGCCTCCATGTACAAACTGCTCACATGATTTCCTCAAGCCATGGACAGGGTTTATAGCAAAGGGAATAATGAGAGGCCTATATGCAAAACTCAAAACCATTTCTCAAACCAGCTAACTCAAAATAGATGTTCGGGCTTTGGATTTTCAAAGAAGAGCAAGCCCAAATCTTTGTTTTCCATGTTTCTTATTTTCAAGAAGTGGATGTCACCCAGAGAAACACAGCAAAGGCATATATCCTGAGCAGCCCGTGCAGACGTTTCCAACAGTGGGGCACCCATCCATCAGCCAAGCTTGATCAGAGTCTTGGCAGCTAAAGCAGATCATAGGGAAGCGGCCTGGGTCTACCCCTCACTGGCAGGCAGCGGGCGGGACATGGAGTTGACATACAATTGGGCTTCGAGGGTAAGGTGACAAATGGGACTGAGAAACTTTCAGCAAGGCAATTTGTATGTCAGTTTGTCCCACAGCTATAAGAGCAGGCAAGCATTTAATGTGGGGAGAAAAAGAAGCAGGCAGACACACATTTCATTCATTCTTTCTCTAATAAAATATGCGTTCACAGTGCTCGGGAGTATTAAGTCCAGACACTGTGCTGGGAAGAGAGAACAGTGATAATACAACCACTTCAATTACAGCTAGTATTTACTGTGCACTTACTCTATACTATGCCCTCAGTGACTGCTTCTCATACGTTATCTCATTTGATTTCATTCCACTGAATGAATGTATTCCCTGTGTCAAGTCTGCAGTCTTTCCCAATGACTACCTATCTGATAGTTACATCTGAGAGTTTAGTGGAAAATAAACATTTTACTAGTTACTCATTTGTAAATAATATCAAGATAATATTTACATAAAACTAGATCTGGAGCTGTCAAGACTCTGATCAAGTTAGGCTGATCAGGCTACTGGGAATGGATCTTCAACTGTGTAGTCAGCCAATGCTTAGCTCATCCCACAGATCTAGAATAGCTTAATCTAACAAGGCTGACCTTAAATGCCAGTTTCAGCTCAAAATGGATAATGGCCTAATCCTCTTACTCATGACAACTAAAGATGGCTTACCTAGAAGTTATAAAATAAAAGCCACATAAAATCATAGTAATGCTATGTAATAAGGGGGAAATGTCCATCTTATCCAAAGATATCTGGTTACGTGTTTGTTTGTTTTTAAGTTTGTTTGTTTTTTTCTTTATTGACTTTGGAGAGGACGGGAGAGGGAGCAAGAGATAGAAACATCAATGATGAAAGAGAATTAATGATCTGCTGCTTCATGAACACCCCATGCTGGGGATAGAGCCCCCAACAGAGGCATATGCCCTGACCTCCTATTTCATAGGTTGATGCCCAACCACTGAGCCACACTGGCTGGGCTGCTTAGTTTGGTTTTTGTTTTTATAGAGAGGAAGAGAGAAGGATAGAGAGTTATAAACATCAATGAGAGAGAAGCATCGATCAGCTGCCTCTTCCCCCCCACCCCCCCTGCCATGGGGGATGTGCCCACAACCAAGGTACATGCCCTTGACTGGAATGGAACCCGGGACCTTTCAGTCTGTAGGCCGACACTCTATCCACTGAGCCAAACCGGTTTTGGCTGGTTAGTTTGTTTTTAACAAGCTATTTTTTAAAAGGACACTAGCCCTGAATGAAAGGAGGCTTAACTAGAGGATTTAAGGTTACAAGTAAGGAAAATGAAAAAACGGTCTTCCTAGAATGGGGTCCATAAAGTTATTCATAGAAAAATGGGAACTTTTCTGCCACTGCTGTGCCATCTATTTGCACCATGCCACTCGCCTAACCTCTCCCCTCCCCCAAGAGACAACATTCCATGAGAGATGACATAGTCATAAAACTCAGTCATATATCAACATAATTTTATTAATAATACTTATCATTTCATAACAACAAATATCTACTTAAAACCAACTATGGGCCAGGTGCAAATCATGGTTCCTTCCTGTCAACAATACTGTGTAACCATACTGGCCAAGAGTACTGCAGCAAAGTCTGACTCCTGTCCTCAAAGAAGGTCAACCTAGCAGAGGTGTGGTCATGTAAAGGACTGCAATACACACAGCCAGAACTAAAACCGACATATTCCGAGCATGCTGGGGCACACAGGGTCAATGATTCACCTCTGCTCAGAAGAGTCAGAAGCTTCACAGAGAAGAGTATCCTGGGAGATCCTGCAGAGTGATGCTTCAATCCAGTGGGTAATAAGGGAAAGAGTCAATGAGTACTAAATAGATGCATGCATAAATAAAGGAATGAAGCCGAAACCGGTTTGGCTCAGTGGATAGAGCCTCGGCCTGCAGACTGAGGGGTCCCAGGTTCAATTCCAATCGGGGGTATGTACCTTGGTTGCGGGCACATCCCAAGTATGGGGGTGTGCAAGGGGCAGCTGATCGATGATTCTCTCTCATTGATGTTTCTAACACTCGATCCCTCTCTCTTTGTCTCTGTAAAAAAAAATCAATAAAATATATTTTTTTAAAAATAAAGGAATGAATGGCTGCTTCAGGCAGAAGGGACAGAATGTGCAAGGAGGCTTGAAATTGACAACCAAACTAATAAAAGGAAGCAAAGTCTAATAGGGAGGTGATAATATACGATTCCATCTCCCCAATTTTCCCTTGTGTTACCTTTCCATAGAATCTTTCTTCTCAAGTCTGCCTTGATAGTCCATTGATTGCCTCAAGCTTCAGGTCAAAGCAATATCTCAGGCAGGAAGGTTTTTCTGATCCTTCTATTCAATGGGATCTCTCCCTACATATGTTATGATCTGACTAGAGGCCTGGTGCACAAATTCGTGCACAGATGGGGTGCCTCTGGGTGGCCTGCAAGGCTGGGGACGAAACCCACAGTCCAATGCCGTCTGTAGCTCCTACCTGCCACTCCCACTCATCCCAGCCCCACTGTGCCTGTCATACAATTGTGCCCAATCAGTTCCAATTGGGAGAGGTCTTCACTGCCGCAGCAGCAATCACCAGCCATAAGCTCTGTGTCTGACACCCTCCCAAGGGGAGTGGCCTGTGGGATCAGGTGGAAATAGGCTCTCTGACATCCCGTGAGGGGTCCTGGATTGTGAGAGTGTGCAGGCCAGGCTGAGGGTCCCCACTGGTGCACAATTGGGCTGGGGAGGGACTCCAGGGCGTGTCTGGCCCATCATGCTCAGTCCCAATTGGCTGGACCCCAGTAGCAAGCTAATGTACCAGTCAGAGCATCTGCCTGCTAGTAATCAGTGCATATGGTAGTGGCTGGTCGACTGGTTGACTGCCTGCCCCCTGGTGGTCAGTGCACGTCATAGCGAGTGGTTGAGCAGCCTTAGCATATCATTAGGATATTATGATTGGTTGTTCGGTTGTTCTGTTGTTCTGCCATCAGTCTATTTACATATTACCCTTTTATTATATAGGATGTTTGGCCAGCTTCAAAGTTTGAGCCACATACAAGCAGTGGGATACTGAAGAAGTTACTCAACCTTTCTTTGCCTCAGTTTATCTACCTTTATAGTGGAGATGAAAATATCAATTTCATAAGGCTGCCATGAAAATTTACATGTGATTGTATGTATAACATGCTTAAAAGAATACCTGGAACATTGCCTGGTAAGTACTTGGTAAATATTAAAAACTAATACAGGGTGTCCCAAAAAATGTATATACAATTTGAATAACTATAAGGCAGTGTTTATTAAGATACATTTTATTTTCAAAATGTAATAGAATTTACAGACATAGTGTGCATAAATTTTTTTGAGGGGACACCCTATAGTTCCTATATTAATTGCTCAAGGTCACATGGCTGGTATGTGACCATAAGCCCATAATATTTTCATCCTTTTACGGAAGAGCAAACTCAAGCAGTTTAAATTCACTTTCTAAGAACAAATTATAAGAAATGATAGACTCTAAGACATTCCCATCATGCTGGTCTTGCACACAGTATGTACCTAATCCCAAAATACAAAAATGAGATGAAATATATGGATTTTACACAACTTTAAGAAAAGCAAAACCCAGCTTTTTGTTTCCCATGTTTCATATTTTGAAGTACTAGATGCCACCCAGAAAATGTAACAAAGGGATATTTTTTGAGCAGCCCATGAAGACATTTCCAACAGTGGGGCATTCATCCATCAGCCAAGGTTGATCAGAGCCTTCAAAGTCCATGTATGAACTTTCTTCCCTTCAATGTTATAGGCCATAATACAGTACCTGTCCCTATTCTGTGGGTATCTCCAGTGCCACTTGTTCAACCAAATGTGATTGTGTTCAAGTGTTATAAGCATTACTTGTGATTTTCTGAAGTGCATCCTTATACCAATAATGAAAGGAAACTGGCATCATTTTGAATAAAAACTTCAATAAGAAAGCTGCAATACAGAGAGAAGGTACTACAGCTGAGATCCTGGCCTCCCCTTTTAATTTTCCAAAAGCCAGAGGTTGAGCAAAGGCTGTGAAGTAACTCCAAATTATTTAGGAAACTCATTTCTTTGTAATTAAGAAGATTAAAGTCCTCTAGGGCCAGAAACCATGTGACAACTCAAATCATTTTTCCCAGCAAAAGCTGTGAAACCCTATCAGTGAAACTCAGGCTGGCCGAGAATTTTAAATGCTTCAATAATGTTTCTTTGCCCCACACAATCTGCAGTAATTTAATATTCCTGAAGTGTGTCAGGTTTTTATAATGAGCTCTTCAACTCTAAATGTGAATTATGTAATATTCCACTACAGACATTTCATCTAGTGAACTGCTGCTAAATGTAAAACCCTGTGTTCAGTGATTGGGGGTGGGGACAACACCAAACCACAAGCAGAGAAAGCAGATAAGACTTTAAAAAAAATGACAACAAAGCAACAAAGGTTTGAGCAGCCACAACAGAACCAACACACACTAGAACACCTACTGTAACCCAAATCTGTGCACCACCCTACTCCTCCTATAATTCTACAGTAAAATAGCGAAGGTTTATGAGGACCCACTATTTACCACATACTATACTGTCAATTTCTCATCTCTTACCTTTTTCAACCACTTGAAAGTTAGGTATTATTATCTTCATTTCACAGATAAGGAAAGTGAGGCCAGTATATTAGCTTACCCATGGTCATATGACTAATAAGTATCCCAGGGCAGGGTACAAGTCACTCTTGTCCCCAACTTCAGTTAGCTGGTGAACAGGTAAAAAATGTGGTGTATTCATACAATGGAATATTATTCAGCCATTCTATGGCTGAATAATACTTGCTACAATATGCATAAACCTGGAAGAAGCATGCCAAGAGAAAGAAGTTAGACTCAAAAGATCACATGTTTTATGATTACATGTATAAGAAATACCCCAAATTGGTAAATCCAGTGACAGAAAGCAGGTCAGTGGCTGCCAGGCGCTGGGGGAAGTGGGGAAGGGCCAGTCACTGATCACTGATTACGGTGCCTCCTTTTGGGGAGTGGAGGGATGGTTGCAAAAAATACCACTGAGCCAAAACCGGTTTGGCTCAGTGGATAGAGTGTCGGTCTGAGGACTGAAGGGTCTCAGGTTCGATTACGGTCAAGGGCATGTACATTGGCTGTGGGCGCATCCCCAGAAGGGGGTGTGCAGGAGGCAGCTGGTCGATGTTTCTCTCTCATTGATGTTTCTAGCTCTCTATCCCTCTCCCTTCCTCTCTGTAAAAAAATCAATAAAATATATTTTTAAATAAACAACAACAAAAACAGCTTTATAAAAAAAAATACCACTGAATTACACACATTGAAATGGTTAATCGTATGTTATGTGGATTTCACCTAAACTTAAAAAAAAAAAAAACAAAGAAAACCCTTCCCAGCCAAGTCCTACACCCTGATTTAAGCCTTATGTGATATGCTAACAATAGTACAAATTCCAGTCTAAAGGGACAACCCATCTTTACAAGCCAGTCTTCCCAAAACCATGACTTTGGGTTTGAATGGCAGCAAGTGCATAGCTTATAAGGTGCATATCACTACCTCCCTGTTTTGTGATTTGGGCATCTTAATCCGCTTCACCCAACCTATAAAGCACTGAAAACAGACCATTTATCAACATGGCACAAGGTTGCAACAGTGCAGATGAGGAGCCTCAGTTTTCTCATCAGTAAAACGGGAACATAACTATCAAGAAAGTATGCAAGACTTGGAAGGTTGAGAGATTGGGGCACTTCCAAAGGCTACCTCAATCTACAGCATGTTTCCCTTTGTGTAAGGCAGGAGGAGACATAAATCTAATTATCTTTCTGAAGAGAAACACAGGCCAAGCAAATGAAAAAGTAGTGAAGCTGCCTTTGTCCATGGGGAGATCCTGGGTGGTGGAGTGACTGGGTGGCTAGGTAGAAGGACATGGCCGAGGGTGCTACTTCCCAGAGTATAGCTTTTTGCATAGAGCCACATTTGGAAGCATACTAATGTGCTACATATCTGAAAAATAAATTAATAGGGGTAGAAAATGTAGGAAAGGCTAAAACTAAAAGTGGACTTAAACAAATTAATCCAATTGTATTTCAAATGAACTTTATAAACACAATCCCTGAATTGGTGGGAGAGAAAGAACTAATCCAGATAATTTATAAACACAGGATTTGACTATTTATACTCAGTTGAGCAGGGTTCGGTCACAGGATGATGCAAACAAACCTCAAATCCTTTTTCTTTTTAGGCTTTCTGGCTAGTATTACAGGCAAAGCAATTATGAAACTATTTTAGATGTATTATAGGACTGAACAAAGAAGTAAATGTTTTTATATTCTTGAGAGCTAAGTTTCTCACTGTGGCTGAAGAGATTGAAATAAGAGGGAAGGCAGGAAAGAACACAGTGGGGATAGATTGGAATTTGGAGATTGCAGGGTAAACTCATGATTTATAAAATATGCATGCCTCTGTATATGTGCGTATGTATACAGGTGTTTACAGGAAGGTATAGCCTAGTTCTGTCCACTGAATGGGTCTACGAGCAAGGATACCCCAGTAACAATGTGATACCTAATACAGAGATTTTAGTTTCTACTACCATTCCAAGTAAAATGAACAGGGGGTGAGGAGGGTTGTCTGAAAAAAAGATGGTTCCAAAGATGAGGCAGGGCAAGTACAGGATTAGCCTGAAATATCTTGTTATTCCAGAAAGTGAGAAAGTGCTCCAAACAAACACAACTGGTGGGGGAATGTTACAAGGATACAGAAGGCACCTTGGAGGAGCTCTCACTGTCTTCGTCTGGAGCAATAAAAACACCAACATAATTTAAGGATGGTATTAAATGATAAGCCACTGAAAAAATAGGAATCCATGATTCCACACTGATAACAGACAGATAAACAAACCAGAACATGTACTGCCTGGTAAATACAGAGGGAGCGCTGGAGTATAAAAATCACCATTCATTCAGCAGTGTCAAAATAAAGTTTAGCCAGGCGGGAATCACCAATAAATGCTAAAGCCAGGGCCAAACTTTGATGAGAAGCAAGACATCTGCAGGTCTTCTGGTGCCTTTTCACTCACTGTTTATAGCAACAAGGCAGAGAATCTGTGACTATACAATGGAAAAATTGAACTACACCTTGGTTAGGTTATCAAACCTAACATTATCAAAAA
Source organism: Vespertilio murinus (assembly GCA_963924515.1). NCBI lineage: Eukaryota > Metazoa > Chordata > Mammalia > Chiroptera > Vespertilionidae > Vespertilio > Vespertilio murinus. The sequence continues at coordinate 38,021,129 of OZ004706.1, forward strand.
GGGACAGATGAGTATCATGCGACACCCTGAGAAGAACATGTCAATATCATGTAGTATTCTGGCCAGAAATCTATTCAGATTATATGATTTTTCCTCCCTTTTTAAATGGGGGAAAGGACTGTATTCTTCAAATATGTAGTAGTAAAAGACAAAGATAGGCTTTGGGAATATTTTGGATTAAAAGAAATTAAACAGATATAACAACCTAATGCAACTAACAACTACATGTACAGACAGGATTCTGTACTGAAGAGAATAAAATGTTACAAAGGTAATTATTGGGCCAATTATTGGGTAAGTTAGGTAAAAATATTGTCTCAATGTTAACTTTTGATTTGATAGAATTTCTGTGGCTGTGTAAGAGAATATTCATTTTCTTAGGGAATAGTCACCATGTATCTATAGATATAAAAGCTTAAGTGACCATTACAGCAAAACGACCAGAACGACTGGTAGCTATGATGCACAATGACCACCAGGGGCAGATGCTCAACACAGAGCCTCTCCGGACCCTGTGGCAGCACTATGGAGCTACAGCAGCAGACACAGTGGGCCGGCCCTGATTTGGGCTCCTTCCTGGCTGCCTGCCAACGTGGCACACTGCTACATCCCTCAGGGCATGTCCAACTGCTGGTTTAAGCCAGATCCTGATGGCATTCTCTGTAGAAGGCAGTCAGTTTGAACAACTCAGTTACTCAGAAGTACAGGGAACTCAGGGTGAGCCTGCCTCCACACTTGACTCACTTGACTTGATGGTGTTCACAGGTCACACCATGGTGGTCCAGCCTGTGCATGTGCAGCAGCTGCTGAAGCTCAAGCAGCCAGCCATGCAGCAGCAGAAGGCCATCCAGTCACAATCCAGCAGATAGACATCCTCCAAGGGGTCCCAGGCTGCGAGAGGGTTCAGGCTATGTTGAGAGACCACCCCCCCCTCAGTGCATGAATTTTGTGCACTGGGCCTCTAGTTTAGGAATAAACCTCTAGTTTACGGTGCAGGCTATGCTGAGAGACCCCCTCCCCACACCCTCAGTGCATGAATTTTGTGCACCAGGTCTCTAGTAAAAGACTAAGATATGTACATCTTACTTTCAAATGATTCAGGAGAAAAAAATATATATATGTATGTATATTCATGCATGCATATATGCATGTATATATACATATACATAAGGAGGAAGATAATACACAAATGATAAGGCAATAAGTGAATCTAAATAGAGAGAATAGGGCATTTTCCCTACAATTTTAATATATCCAAATTAAAAAAAAAATAAAGGAAGAAAAAGTGTAGTTCAGACCCTAGTGTGCAGATATATGGAACAAAGCTACATCTGGCCTCTCTTTGCTTAAGTTCAGACCCATTTCACCTTTCTAGCGCATGCTTTCTAATTCCCAAGGTAGGCTGAGTTTAAAATTAGTTTATGGTTGTCACTTTTCATTACAGACTCCAACTTCACTGAATATCTGCCCAGACTACCTGACTTGGCAGAAGTCTCTGGACCAAGACTGTTTTGAGCAGGTCTCTTCTCCACTGAGCTCAGGCCTTCCTCTCCAGACCAGCCTCCTGCCAGGAATCTACCCACTAAGGCCTTTCAGCAACCTGCCCCACACATCACGGCAATCTCCTTAATTACTTAGCTCAAACCAGCCTCTCCTGGATCCTCTCCCTTTCCATCCCAAAGACTATGGCTTTAACCTGTAAACTTCTTACTTAAAAAAATAAATATGAATATGAATATAAATATAAGTATAAATATGAATGTGAATATAAATATAAATTATATATATATATATACCATGTTTCCCCAAGAATAAGATATCCTCCAAAAATAAGACCTACTTACAGGTTTCCTTCTGAGTGAAATATAAGGCATTTCCCCCGAAAATTAGGCCCCCAGGCTCTGTCTCAGAATGAAAATTAATTTACTGTAAATTGGTCGTTAGGGCCACCCCCACTGGCATCTAGCAACCAATGGAGTCCTGACGTCACTGCTGTGTGAATGGAGAGAAATCAGCATGGAAACTTTGTGAAACCTAAACTGCAAGAAGTTGTGACTTGGGTGAAGAACTCATGGGAGAAAGTCACTGACAGTTGCATTGCAAATGCACTGCGAGCAGGCTACCTTGACAAGAAGTACTCATTTAAAGACAGTGCTATTGCTAAACATGAGAGATTTGGTCCACTGATTCTGAAAGAAATGGGAGTCACAAGAAATTTACCAGGAAATTCAGGAATTGGATTGTTATGATGATGTTCCAGAAGATGATGACATGATTGTCATTGAATAAATGAGTAAATTCTTGATACTGTAGGATTCAGTTTGTCTGGTTTGTGTTGACAACTACCGTAATACTGTACCCTATACAGGTAATAAATTTCCTTTATTTTCATTTAACAATAAGTGTGTACCGTATTCTTCTTCATGAAAAAATAACACATCCCCTGAAAATAAGACACACACACTCATAAAAGAGAAAATGCTAATTGACTGTACCTTATCTTCGCCCACAGCCAATCAGAGTGAGTATGCAAATTAACCCAACAAATGTGGTGGTTAATTTGCATAAACTGAGGGAGGGAGGAGTGAAGACTGAAGACAGCTTAGAAGGAAGATTGAGGAAAAGCTGAAAGCAAGATGGCTGCCAGACGGCATACACACACACACACACACACACACACACACACACACACACACTGAGTGTACTGAGTGGATAGATTATTATGCATTCAGAGATTATATATATATAATCTAGCCCATTTGGAAAATACCTAAAATTCATTCATTGATATTTTCAGGGACAAGAAAATAGGGAAGAGTAAGGTTTTGCTGGAACCCAATGGCAACATTTATTAAAAGCTGCTGGGAGTGTCACAATGCAAAGGCTGTCGAGACTTTAGCAGAATGTTATTCAAAATATTACATCTCTCTAGTGAGAAAGTACCACCATCTTCATAGTGAATGTAGACCCAACCCTAGCTTTGACCAAACCCTTCACGAAAAATAATACATGGACAGAACATATGCCTGGTTTCCAAACTCTGAAGGCCACAAAGTTGATAGATTAACAACATCACTATAGGCCCAATCAATGCTGTCTTGCCATCACCATGTGCATTAAGAAAAGGGGAGAAAAATCACAGATTTAGAAAATATCTCTTGGCCAGAGAGCTCATTTTCATTATATTGCTTATTGGTTATATTTACCTGATGCTATGAAAACAGAAAAAGAATTTCTGGCAGTTAACAGAAAGCTCTATAGGAAGCCATTCTTTATAACAGGAGGTAGGTAACAAATAAGTAAAACTGAAGTGAAAGGGAACAAAAGTTCATGCTCAACTAAAGTTTTTTTTATTCCTTTTAATCTATAAGCTTTCATAAAATCAATACAATGTGTTATAATGGACATTAACATCAGCACTAGCTCTACAAAATATCCAATAGAGAATAATCAATGTCCCTTAATTTATGTTGAGAGCATAATCTAGTACTAATACTTTTAAATAGGGTCAAAAATGCCATCCAAGTAATTTAAAATTCTCTATGAACAATGCTTTCTTTTAGAAACTAAACTGAAAAATACATAAGTGGTATATAGCTCTATAAAATGGGATAATGCTAGAAAAAACTTATGGAATTAATAAAATGGTAGCAAATGATACATATGCAAAGATACTTTTAGAAAAATAAAATCCTATGTTCCCAAAGGCTGGCACTGTTATTATTAAGGTATCAGTCAGCCATCACCAAGGTGATGATGGGAGGAACAAAAATGTGTGTTTTTAATCAAACTCAAAGTTAACAAAAGCCAAAACCAGGTTTCAGCAATATGAATGAATTTATGTGAGAGCAACACACATACTTATGAACATTTCATTTAACTAATGGATCACAGAGTTTCATTAAGTATTTATTGCACCATGAAAATTCATTATATAAACTCAGAGTATCAGAAAAACACAGGCATATAAACCTAAAATAATTCCATTAGTGTTTTCAGTCCACGGGGTCCTACTGTTACCCATTCCTCATTTGCACCCCCTCGCCAGGTGAGGAGGCGGGTACACTGTGTATTTGCGCTTCATGACTCAAGTCCCTCTACTCTCATCCCTGTTCCCTCCACAGTGTCTTTGAGTAACGGGAACTACTGCATTCCCTAGGGTCTTGCAGAAAACAAAGACGAGTATTTAATGAGGACCTCCCCTTGAACGGGATTTTAAATAAACAAATGTGACATTTGGCAGCTTCACCTGCTGATTTTCCTAAAATATACACGGCCATTATTTACTCATTCTGCAAGCTGCATTTCATTATCTTCAAAGTTGATAATGGGAAAAAGAACATCTGTACAAGGCAAGCCCGGGGAGGGTACACCAGATGGCCCCACGCTTCCTAGCTTCGAGGGTGGCCCAGCCCAGGGCTCATTCCCAAGCTCTCTACATTCCAGTGGCAGTCTCCATCCCTATGTTCATTGCTCCGTTGCCCCAGCAACATCCCTTCCCCTTGGCCCCACACGAGGTCTCCACCAATGGATACCATCTTCTCCCTGCCCAGAGCACCCAGACATGGGTGGCATGCTTTCTCCCATCACTGACATCCTGTATAAATTCTTCTCGTTCTTCTCAAATATCTCGTTACCACCTTTCTTTAGAAAAGAAGGGAAGGTCATCTTCCTTTGCCTTACTAATGATCTGCTAGCCCAGTCTCAATTACTGTCCCTCTTCATCCAAAATGGGAGACAAGGATGGCTCAAATTTTCTCCACAAACGGATCTGCTGTATTTGATGGGAAGCAACCCAATTTCCACAATTATCTTCCTCCCAAAAAGCACACACAACAGTGATAACCATGGGGCTATGTTTTCCTAAAGCCACAAAGGGGGGGTGGATGCTCTGACAAAGGAGCTCTGTATTTTGTTTGTTTCCCGATTTGTGAATGTACTTATTTCAACTGTCTCACAGAAACATAAAATTCAATCACACTGGGCAAATACTGAGCAAGTCACCAACAGGGAAAACATGATACACTCTCCTCACTCTTACCCCAGCAAACTCCTTGAATCCCAGTTCAACCTCCTCTCCTGTGGAAGGCTTCCCTGACCACACACATCCTTCCCTTGCACACCAGCCTCATAAGCTCCTTTCCCCTCACACACCAGCTCAAAAGCACCCTTCCCCTCGCACACCAGCCTCTTCTGAGGCATAAGGCAGCACAGTGCAGAGGCTCCCAAACTTTGCACAATGGTGGAAGTCACCTGCGCGGCTGGAAAAAATGTTGACACTAGTCCCCCACCATGGGATCCTCATTTAACTGGTGTAACCTGGGCATTGGCATGCCTAAGCACTCCCCCAGGTGATTTGAATATGCAGCAAAGTTTGGTAGGAGAATTTACATTTGCCTTCAGGGCTAGCCTGACCCCTCTCCTTAGTCTTGCAGGGTTGGGCCCATTATTGAACTACCCAGAGCAAAATGTGATGGCTCTGAGAATACAGGTGTAGTAAATGATACATAACCAAAATGATATGGTGCTGGTGGTAGGCAGGAAAATGGCCCTTCCAAGACATCCGTGCCCTAATCATCAGAGTAATTTAAATCAGTGGTTGCCAAACTTGCAGACCTCAAGGACCACCAGTGGCCTGCAGGCCACCTATTTCTGACCCCTGGTTTAGATGATGAGGATTTGGACTTATGAACTGATGAGGTCTAGATGATATTTGAGGTTTTGACCTGATGAGAGAGACCTGTTTTGCATTTGCACATTTTGCTGGATGTGAATGTCGGGGGCCAGGAGGTGGACTGTGATAGACAAAATAATGCCCCCCCCCAGATGTCCACTGCCTAACCCAAGTCCCAGCTGACTGCACAGGGGTCGATTCCTTACCAAAGTACAACTCACTGGCTGACCAGCAGCCACAGGTTGGCCTGACCAGAAGAGTTAGATCCAAACTCCATACACGAAAAAAAAATATGCATATTCCCTCCCTTTCTCTCAAGAATACGAACTCATTAATATAGATTGTGTCCAGTGGTCATGGGACCAGAATTAAAATATGCACAGTGAGAAGCAGTGAGGCAGCAAGGGGAATGACTGACCAGAAGTTAGGAGTTAGCAAAAGTCAAGACCAGGCAGAGAAAATAGGAGCGAGAAAGAGAACATTTTCAGTAGAAGTAGAAACCAAGGACACCAAAGACAGGGAGTGACCCAGGGCCTGAGCAATGGAACAGGGTAACCTTACCTTTCCTTACATGGAATCATACTGCAGCCATGCTGCCTGGCTCCTTCTGAGACTGGGGGGAAATTCCTCCCCGCCTCACTGCTAGCATAGCCCTAGAGTGCCACACTCTGCCTTGTAGGTAGGGGGCAGGGGGCTATAACCAACAGCCTGGGGCTCTCATTCTGGTGTACTTACCTCCACCTCTCATCTGAGCCCTTAAGTACTTTACTAGGCATAGACTGGCTAGTCAAGACAAGACAAAAAAAAAATGAACATTACACTCATAGACTTTCCTTGTGTTTTCAAATCGAGGCTCCACCAAACGCCAAATACATGACTTTTGGCAAGTCCCTTGAAGACTTTGGGCCTCAGTTTCTACCTCTGCAAAGCTGGGAAATAGGCAACTTACCTCTGATGGTTACCTCTGATGTAGAATGCATGAGATGCTATGTGCACTGCCTGGGACTATGGGAGTATCATTACGTAGTAGTTGATTTCCCTTCCTCCTGTTTCATTTGCATATAATTCTTTGGAAGGAAAAAGGAGAAGTTCCCAATACTTATTTCCTATAGCATCTACCTATTAGTTTTTCCATACATACCTGTCAAAATGAGTCAGGAAATAATCACCTACAACTATCTCTGCTGCAATATTAAATCTGACACGTTGACTTCACCTGACCTCAGGCTCCACTCCAGCATGCCTCCCAAACTCCCAGCTGAGCCATCCTCCTCCAACTCCCTACTCCTCTCTCCTTCCCCACCTCCTCATTCCCCACCCACCACCTCACAGGAAATACTAGTACATGCTACAGCCACACTAGGTAGGGCACAGACCCCAGGACACAGCCTGGTCATCCAATGCCACACCTCCTCACCTCTTCAAACTCTGCTCACCCTTTGAGGAAACAGATGACAAATGCAAAATAGGGTTATTCCAGGAAAGTTAATACAGGGATTATTTACATAAGGGTGAGCTGTGTTGAAAGGAAACTCCAAAGGACAGTGCAGTATCCCAGGGAGAGATTAACAGACCATTACCTCTCCTATAAAGAAGGGATTAGAGAAGGGAGAGGCAACCAGACCTGGGAGGAACCCTGTAGAGAAAACTGCCTTCACAGGAGCTTAACCTTCAGTGTAGGACACACCAAACCCAAGGCAACCCAGCCAGGAGAAAGCCCCCAAGTAGATCAAGACACACATCCTTCGCCCTCCTCCTCCCTGCCCTTCAGCCTCCTGCTGGAACTGGGTATTGGCTGGGACTGAGAGGAGGCCCCATAGGTGCAGTCCACACAGGTTAGCCCGCAGGACGGTGACAGCAGAGTGAAGAGCAGACAGTGCCTCTGCAAGGGACAGCGGAAGTCAGCCCCTCCGCCCCCAGGTCCACATGAAGACCTTCCTCCCTGAAAAATATTTGGTCACAGCCCCTGTTCTTCAAAATCCCCAAGAGACTTCATGAAGGCATGGCTCCTTGTGACAGAGCATAAAACAGAAGGAAACAAAGAGAGGGAAGTTGAATTACATTTGTGAAGACTTGCTATATGTGCCGTGTTTTGTGCTAAGTAACCACCGTGCCCTGTGCCTTCCTCACCTCATTCATCTTTACAAGTTGGGAACATACATTATTATCTCCATTTTGTAGTAGTGGAAACTGAGGCACTGAATTGATGAAATATCAAGCCTGGGTCCCATTTCTAGGCTGAATCCAGATCTAGAACCCCATGGAATCTGACTCCAAATATCAGCGTTTCCATAAAACCATACTTCTTTGCATGCACCATCAGTTTCAAATCTGCCCAACCCTGTCCCTGGAGGAGTGCAAAGGTCACCTGAGGGCACAGGTGCTCTTCTCTTCCCCTGACATCTCCTCCTGCCCCTGTACTAATGAGATGCAGGAACAGCCCACATATTGCTAGATATATAAAATCACAAAATCTTTGAAATCCCCACAGTCTTATTTTTCCTCAGTTTAAAAATAACCTGTTTTGTCAAATATTCAAAAACTTATTTTCCCTCTTTACACAGAACCTTTTTTTTTTTCTAACACACATCTCATATTGGGATTCACATCTCAACACTCCCACAAAAAATACCCTCAGGCTCCCTTTCTACTCAGGCAAGCACTTGGTAAATTTGGAAAACAATTTAAGATTAATTTCTGCCTGCCAAGTACAGGAATTCTGGGTAGTCTTCTCTTATACAAATTTTCAAAGGAACATTATGTATATTTCCTCAATTATATGCAACATTTTTAAAAATGGACTCCTCTATTACTAACTAGAGGCCCAGTGCATGAAATTCATACATGGGGGGGGGCATCCCTCAGCCTGGCCTGCACCCTCTCCAATTCGGGACCCTTCAGAAGATATCAAGCTGCCAGGTTAGGCTCAATCCTGCAGGGAAGTCAGACATGCCCCCTGCAATCCGTGACTGCCAGCTCCTAACCACTCACCTGACTGCCTGCCTGATTGTCCCTAACTGCCTATGACTGCCTGATCACCCCTAACCATCTCTGCCTACCTGATCGCCTCTAACCACTCTGCTTGCCTGCCTGATCACCCCTAACCACCTCTGCCTTGGCCCCTGCCACCGTCGCTTTGTCCAGAAGGACGTCTGGAAGACATCAGGTCTATCTAGTCTAATTATCATATTCCCTTTGATTAGTATAGTTAATAAACACAATAATGTGATTAATGATACAATCATGGCAGCTCCTATAGCTGACATCATGTGCATGTAATATTGCCTGCTGAGTATTTCTAGAAGCCCCCCAAAGTGCCCTTCTGACATCTCGTCATTTACTCCTTTTGCCTCCTCTAGAGGGAGCCCAGGGTGAATTGGTGTAAGCTTGTAAGCTCCATGTGGAGGCTGAGGCCTGAGGCCCAAACAACCCACTTCCTCCAGTCCACACTCACCTTCCATTTTCACTCAATGGGGAGCCAACAAGCCTGGTCAAAAGAGAGCAACAGTTACAAAGAAGGACCTCCAGCTTCCTTGGGAGGGTGCCCTCATGCTGTCCCTTCATATATGCCACATGAGTGCCACTTCCTTCCTAAGGACTGTCGAGGGTTTCTAAGTACTTTCCTGTCCATGCACTCCCTTCATCATCATAACAACGCAGAAAGGTAGGTATTGCCATCCCTATGTTACTGTGGGTGGATAAGGAGACGCAATTTCTCTAGCCACAGTTTTCCCAGCTACAAGTATTGAAAATATGACTGTAGTCCATGTCTTCTTGATTGCAAGGTCTTTATTTGTACCTTGCACAAAACTGTCTCCTGAGCCTTTATCATACTTTCTTATAAATTATCAGCTCTAAGGTTAAAACCCATACATGGGGTGGGACAATAATTAGAGGGCAAAATTTGTTGCTAGTAGGTTAATTGGCCATACCCTCTCTGATTCCTAAGCTGCTAAGACTACATCTCCTTCACCATCTGCTGAATCTAGACCACACCTCCTTCTCTGTCCACTGAATCTCTGTATCTTTGCATAGCCACCCTGGCCAAGGCCTGTGGGGCCACTGACCCCAAATAAGGATGCCTTTTTCCTCTTTGGAGGGAATTTCAGTCTTTGGGCATTCAAATTTACAGTCTAAATTAGAAGTATTCATTAAAGATAACAAATAAAGATAAAGATAACATAATTAATACTAAATGGCTTCCAAGAGGCACACTGGTAAATGAATTACTCTAGAGTTTTAATTGAGTTTATCTCTAAAAAGTGTGCCCATCTTGATGAAGTCCCCATTAACTGGCAGTTTTCAGAAAGCAGCTAGTCCTTCAGTCACTCACTCGATATTTGTTATTCGCTGGGCATTCACAACTAATAGCCATCCAAGGAGGGAGGGGTATATGATCAGAAGAAGCATGAAGAGATCGTTTCCCTCTGGAATTCCAGGGGAAAACACCTTCAAAAAATCACAGAGCTTAAAAAACAGGATATCAAATACTCCTTTGAAAACCTTCATGAAAGCTAAGAATCCCTTCTCCCCTCGCTGGAGTCAAGAACTTCAGATGCCAGGTAGGGATTACAAAAAAAGAAAGAAACAAAAGTAAAAGGCAAAAGAAATATATTTGTAAAGCACAATTTAAAAACTGTCAAGATGATGTTCAATGACTCTTCATCTCTTAACATCTTTACCTCGCCATTTTATTGGCACACTGCCAGAAATCACAATAAAATAAGAAGCTGCTTCTCATAACATTAGGACTCTACAAGTGAAAATGTATTGTCACATCTGTGTGTCCCAATAAAATTCTCTTAGTTCCCTTGGGAAAACACAAAACAGGAATTTCTGAACCTCATTTCAAAGATTGAGAAAGTAGGGCTCTGAAGGGAAGGTGATTTGCCCAACTCCTCAGCTCCACACAAGCAGCAGTGTCCACTTTCAAGGGCATTAGGCTCCCAGTCTAGAGTTTTAAAGCAAGAAAGACTCTTGGATATCATCTGGAGTCTTCCTTTTGCAGAGGAAGAAATGTGTCTTAGAGACATTTCTTCAAAAAGGTTTGTCCCAAATTGCCCAGTTACCAAGTCACATAGAACAATTAGCCACGTCACCTGATTCCTAGTTAATTTCTGACACCACTGTGATCTAATGTGTGCTCCATTCAGAACATCAGTCATGGAAAACACATCCATGTTTTCATATTATTAGACAATTTCTAACATCAGTCACTCTTATAGGATTCTTGCCCCCAATACAAGTCATTTTTGAAACATTTCAAAAAGCATAAAAGAGACCTTTAAAAGGATTACAGGACAATGAAACATTTGTCCACACTGTAGAGAGCCCTCTGTTCAGACATAATTTCCCAAGACTCAGCTTCACAGAGTGACATTCTAGAAAACACTTCCCCGAAACTTTAGGCACAGGTGGAAAGCAAGCACTACCCAACAACCTGAGGAAATTAATTTCTAACAAGCAGCTCAACTCAGAGATTTTTAAAAAAAATTAAGTGTTACATTACCCCTGTGATCATGTAGCAAAGCGTAGTTCCTAGAGAGACAGCTGCTCTGGCCCTTGTGGGAGCTGAGAGTCACGCCAGAAAGGAGGAAGGACAAAGTACACCCACAGATGAGACTACAATGAGGGAGTTTTGGTGGTTACCAGAGGAGGAGCTCTCTAGGCAAAGTACCATCACATGGGGAGAAGCAGGTGTCTTCTGCCCTGAACACCATTAGGGCAAGGGGCAGCCAAACACAGGGCCCCTCCACTCTAAGCACTGTTTTTACTCATTCGATCAGCACGCAGGTTAACTTAACTGTCTACAGACTATCTGCCTTACAGGGTGCAACACTGAGGATGTAGCATAGGTCCTAGTAGACGGAGGCAGAGAGGCATAGATGAATGTGGAATACACAATAGGTCAGATGTTGGGAAATGAGGTGAAGATGTCCTGGGGAGGGGGTTAAGAAGTGCTGGGAAGGGATACATTTTTTAAATGCATACTCAGGGAAGGTGTCACTGAGGTGGCATTGGAGCAACTTTTTAAAAGGTCATTTCCTAAGGTGACTTCACAATGCTAGATGCCTACATGTCATCACTCTTTCTCCACAGAACCATAAGGGTTTAATCTTAGCTTCTCCTTGTTACAGACACACAAGAGTTAAGTGTTTGCTCAGGAGAGTATAGGGAGTGTCAGAATATGGATTTTATTTTATTTTTATGGATTATGGAGAGGAAGGGAGAGGGAGAGAGAGGGAGAAACATCAATGATGAGAGAGAATCATTGATCAGACACACACTGAGGATCAAGCCCACAACCTAGGCATGTGCCCTGACTGGGAATCAAATCATGACCTCCTTGTTCATTGGTTGATGCTCAACAACTGAGCCACACTGGCTGGGCCAGAATCGGGATCTGAACACAGGTCTGTGGGACTCCAAAAGCCATGGCACTGCCTGTGTGATGGCGCCAGGAAAATGATGGCTCCAAGTGACACAGCATGAAACGGGCATCGGGGCCTCCTGGTGGCTGTGGCTGTCCTAGTGACTGTATGCCATGTGGAGCTGTGGAACTAAGTACTCTATTCTTCCCTGAGGGCTGGATAGTCCCACGTGGGGACACCTACAATCAGAGGGTTGCAAGATGCAATATATCTGGCTTCTCTTGTTAAGTGTGAGTTCCAGAAATCTGATCCAGTTGGGAAACTGAGATAGCCATCCAGGTTATAAAATGCCCCAGACTTAAAAGTCAAGCTTTGAAGGGGAAGAAAAGTAAAAGAGACATCATATTCAGGAGCTGTCAGAGTGGCAGCAGTTATGCCTTCTCTACAGAAAGGCTTCCTGCCTGCAGCTCCTGGAGAGCAAAGAACTCAGTTACACTGATAAGCAGATGTTTATAGCCCTGGACCTTGCTCCCAATAAGTGGAGATTCAGTTGGACACA